>JAJHSJ010000016.1:37739936-37984902 GCA_021015155.1 Magnolia officinalis
TAAATGTAGTAATAACTGGGGTCTACTATGCAATATTTGACCCTCAACACAACCCCCAACCAGCATTTTACTAGTCCTGAGCAAAGTATGCGAAAAATAAGTTGAGAATTACAGGGCAATTTCTATGAAACCGAGTAATATTTTGAAAAATGATTCAGATACGAGAAATCTAAGATTCATGAATGTTGGGCATTATTCTCTCCTAGACTCAAGCACACGGTAAACTTTATAATCAAGTTCAAAGTATTAATCCATCAATTAGAACAATTCTAAACATTGAATTCCATGGATGTATAGTCTAATCTCGACTTATCATCATTAAAATTCACTTCCTATTTCAGGATATCATTGGTAACCAACAAGAGAATTCATGATAACCAAAACTTGCCTCACAGATCATCTTTTCATTCTTTCAGTTTTTGATTTTTTCATTAAAAGTAACGCCAATAAGGGGAATCAAATCCTTACCTATAAGGAGTAAACCTATGGTGAAAATTGTACACCCAACCCTTTTCACATATCATCCATGGGAAATTAAATCTACACCTATAGGGAGCAAACCTATGGTGAAGATTATTCGTCCAACCCTTTCCAAAGGTATCTATTTTTATTTTTATTTTAAGCTAGGTATTTTCTTTTTCTTCAATTGATCATGATGGCAAATTTTCCAAGCTGGTTTTTTACATGCTTAGTGATTACCAAGTTCACCCTTCAATATCAAACTGAAATCTTAATGTGAAAGCGAGATGTGACATGTGAAATCAGGACTCAATCAATGTTTAAAACTTCTAATCATAGATTAACAATTCAGACTTAACTGTGAAATTTAATAGATAACTGAATTCAAGAGTCATAAATTACCAACATCACTTATCTTGTAATTATAAATCCAAGATGGTCGTCAAAATCACTTCGAATTCATAAAAATTTCAGAAAAAAATTGAAAAAATTTCACAAATTTCTGCTCAAGACCAAGAAAACACTGATTTGGTAAACTAATCTTCCACACCCAACCTAAAATCTACATTGTCCTCAATGTAAAAGATGTAAGCATGCAATGCACATGGGACAACGAGAGTAAAGGAAAAGTGATGGGAAGATAGTACCTGGACGAAGGAATCGAGAAAGACTTTTCCACAGAGATCTCAGCATGAGAGCGGGTTAACACAAGAGTGAAGACACGGAAGCAAACTATCCTAAAACAATGCAGGAAGAAAACTAACCTAATGGCATAAAACCGTCTATTCTAGAGCAGCATAAAGCAAACTACCCTAGTCCTATGAAAGCAAGGAAAAACTACTGAGTCATGCAGCAAGGTTCCTCTTCCGCCAGTATCTTAATAAGTTTCTCAGTAAGTTCCTCAACAGGATCATCCAAAAGCCCTTTTTGCAATAGGCTTGGACACCCTGAAGCATGACTTTCCAGAGAAATTTATGGACCTCAGTATAAGGTTTCTTTTTAATTTTCTGAGGTGTCCAAAGTATATACGATTCACTTGTGATAGAGAAAGTTTCAGAGTTAGTACCCTAGGGTGAATCAAAGACTACAGGTAGATAAAATTCATAAAAATTCTTAGGAAGTAATGTAGTCTCAACACATTCCGAAGTTATAGACTTCGGTTCAATTTTCAGCTCCTCTTCCTTTAATGGTAAACATTCAAGATCTGAGGAAGGAGGGGCTTTAGAGTAAGGGTTCTCTCGGTCAGTGATGACTACCGAGATATTGTCTTGCAAGACATTCACTATGTCTTTTGACATGGGATCGTTTGAATCTGCAAAGTGTGTCAAACAATCATCCAAAAAGTTGAAAAGTTCAGCTGAGCGTGATTTATTTTTCACATTGGAGCTTGTGATGATCTGCCCAAGGAATCCATCGTCCTTGAAAGTGGATGGAGGTACGCTCTCTTACTCCAGTCCTGCACAGACAGATTGAAAATCAATAGGGGATGCATCGATGTGATCACTCTATTCATTGAAACTATTTAATCGAGGCGTTGGATTGTTAAATGAGCATAACTCGGATGGTGGCCTCAACTGAGTGGTTTCAAATTCTAGAATCATATCAGGTGGCTCGTTCATCTCCCGAATCATATCATCATCTAGTTCAAGGGAATGATCTAAACATGTCTCGCAAAGGTTGGAAGGTTTAGGTGAAAGTGGTTCATCCTCCACATTTAAATTAGCCATGTCAGATAGGTGGAGTAGAACTTCCTGTGCCTTGTGATCACCTTCCTGTACTATAATTGAAGTTGATTCCAGTGAAATTTGGGTTGTGCTCTCATGAATCTCATTCCAATACTTATCAGCTTCTAATTCAGTGCAGTACACACTTGGGATGTGATTGCTTTCCTCACATTCCATTCCTAAATTGGGTTGAGGTTCGAATAAACTGACCTCTTCCTCATCATTGAACTCGAGTGTGTCATGTGTTATCATCATTGTATTTGAAAGACACCCATGTCTCTTCACCATTCTTTTGAACAGTCAACGAGATCGACTCATCGGGAAATTGAACCGTATGCTCATTAATGGAATCCAACTCTTCATTCCAAATCCAGAGTTCTTCAAAAGCGTGTTAGGATCACCTTTCTCGCATTGTATTTCTGGAATGAGTTGTGGTTGGGATGAACGAGACTTCTCTACCTTATCAAGGCGCGAATTAAGCGCTTCCAATGATTTTCTCATTTCCGCAAGACAGGTCATGGTACGCTGAATTGAATCCTCTTGGATCGTTTCTGGTTGGATCTCGAAGGTAGGAGATCCAAGAGAATAATCATTATAACATGTTGTTGGGTCATTTTCCCAATTTTGATGTTCCACTTATTATAGTCATACGGATCATAGGTGGGAGAATCTGATGATTGGTAATACATATTATCACTCATAATATAATCACGTATTGTTTTCTTTTTATCGGATGAGTGATAATAATTCTCGCTTCCATAGTTATGATAACCCCAACACTCACGTACAGTTGTCTTAATCCGTGGGGTATAATTGTTCTCCTGCATATGATCACGTAAGGACTTCTTGACCGGTGGATCTTTATATTCCGATCGGTTCTCAAAGATAGTTTCCGAAAAGTTTTGAGACATAGGTTGATTTCTATCATCATCATCCCAATATATGTTGTTCTTCTCAGCATACTGACGTTCCCACTCGTGCATATACATGGTGAAACTCTAACTCTGAATCTAATTCTAAAGGAAAAATCCTACAGCAATATGGAAAGTAGAGGAGAAGTTAGAAAGAAGTTACCAGATTAGAGATTCCTAAGTTAAAATCCTGCAAAAGGAAATAAAAGAAATTGGTTTTTTTTTTTTAAAAAAAAAAAGAAAAATTTCTAAAACTAAAACCCTAATTCTAAAAATAGAAAAAGTAGAGAAATTGGAAAGAAATTACCAAATTAAAAGTTATGTTAGGCTCCTACAGAACGGGAAACAGGTTAGTTCTAGAAATCAAATAGAAATAAAAATATAAAACTAAAGTTAGTAAAATCATAATCTTAAACTAACTCTAAAACCAATTAATTTCAGAGAATTGTAGCCGTCAGTCCCCGGCAACGGCGCCAAAAACTTGTTCACTCCCCAAGTATAGGGTTGTGATGTAGTAATAAACTCGATGAGACCGAGGTCGAATCCACAGGGACTGAAACTTGTATGTAATCTGAAAGTAACCAGAAATAGAACTAGAATAAGATGTAATATAAATCCAGTGAGTATGAGGGAATAATGGTAAAAATACTAATCTAAAATTTGTGAAATTTAAAGGTAGGAAACTAGGGTGCCAAGGATCCGCTTGTAGAGATCAGGGAGATTTACGATCAATTCATGAACTCAACTGTACTTCGAGTCTCATCTTCATCCAGTTGGAAGATATAACCTGAAAATCAAATCTAAACGTCTTTTGATCTAGTTTTAGAGAGATAAGATTGATGTAAATTAGAATGGATTCTATCACCAAACCATGCCCATGAGACAAGGTAAACAACAGAATTAAACCAATCCACAGCCAATCTGAGAGATGTATGAATGTTAGGAAGGATTCCACATCCAACCATGTTCAAGGGGCAATGGTGAACAACAGAATTTTCTAACTTCATAATCATAAAAAAGAAAAGGAAATACTCAAAAGTCATCGTAGATCTACTATAATGTAAGTCACAATAAACCATTAAAAACTAAAGGCATTCCTTAAAATCAAACTAGCATCAAAATCAGTTCAAACATGAATCAAAGCCGTAGAGGTCTTCCCATCATGCCACAAGCTTCACCTCTTAGCCCTAGCTAAGAGGTTTAGCCCAACATGATACGGCTAAAGCTCTCCAAAATTAAGACAAAAAAAGAAACAAAGAAAATTCTAAACTACTCCTACTCTCTCTTGTGCTCACGTCCAAAGAATGGATCCCCTCTCTCTTTCGTCTCTCTCTTTATAACTGTGAAGGTGGTGGAGAGGTTGGTCTGGAGAACCGACCATGCTGGAGTGCGTAAGGAGCTTACGCACTTTGTCAATCAACGGAAGTCGGCTTGGCTGCGAGACAACGTGCGCAGCTGATCATGGCCTTTGCTCTGATTTTGGGTGGATGCCTTCAGACTTTTCCACCATCAAGACCGTTCTGGTTGCTGGCCATCTGATGTCTAATGGCCCCTCAGCAATTTATTCGTGAACTGTTGATTGGACGGCCCTATTTGATGGATGAACTGCGAGAATTCCTCATAAGTGATGCGGTTGTTTTGCGCGAGAAATCGGCAGAATCCGATTTGTCCACTTGCTTCCTTCTTGTATGGCATGGTTGTGGTCGGACTCCCATCTCCAAGGGGTGGACGGTTTAGATTATAGCCACGTCTCCAGATTCTGTCTCGATTCGCAGCGGAAGCTGTGGTGCGAGCGAATTTCCTGCGTCTTGCGGAGAAATCCCTGTTTTTCGAGATTGTGGAGATCTCTCAATCCCTCTAGATATTTTTAGTGGGATCGGATATACCCCTGGTGGTTATTGAATGGCTAGGATGCTCTCCCTCCAACGGCTGACGTCCCACGCAACAATTCAAACAGTTTCCATTTTCAGGTTCAACTCCCATACGCGATCTACTTGCAAGTGTATTTGTGCCCCCGTGCGATCTTATCTCCATGTAAAACAAGCTAGGGTGTGACTGGACTTTGCCCATCTGCAGAATGGGCGGCTTGGATTGACATCTGGCTCGAAGTGGTGGACCTACACTCATCGCAACCGGACGTTGTCCATCAGTTTTGTATTACAGAGGTCCCTTTTCGGCCAGAGCTCGCGAGCACCACTGTGATCAGACTCGCACAAGTCTACTTGGGCTAGCGCAACTCGATTCGTTCTATCTGATGGACGGTGTGGATCGATCATGTGGGCCGTGATGGTGGCCCACCGGCTTCCGTAAAAGGCCTCGCGCAATCTGACTGCGTACAGAGTAACGGCAGTTGCCATTTTTGAAGGGGATATGGGTCCAAGACGGTTTGACCGTCTTGAATTTGCCGTGCATATCTGGTGCACTTGTGCACTGTGCACACTCAACTCAGGTGGGGTCCATGGTGATGATAATGAGAGATCCGATCCGTCCATCCCTTTTCTCATCTCATTTAAGCTATTGAGACTAATTTTGAAGTATATCCAGATATCGGGTGGGCCCAAGATTGATAATTCATGGGCTTACTGACCGGTGGGCCACTTTCACAGGGATCCAAGGGCTGAAATTCGACGTGTACGGTTAATTTATGGTCCTCAGACCATATATGAAGTCTCCAGCCGAACTGATGGTGGGAACCCTGTGATCTTGCATTTTGGATGATTTTCGGGCCCGTTTAACATGAGTGGCCTGATTTTCTCAAATCTCGGGAGTATAAATTCTTTGATTTCGGTCCCCTAGGGTCCATCACTTTCCTTGGTCACTTCAGAAAGTTAAATCCGTGCCTTTAGCACCCTTTTTCAGTCTGAGCTCATAAATACACCTTGCATCACAAACACGATTAAAATGGGCCGTTAAACAGTACCATGTTCGTAAATGCAGTAATAACTAGGGTCTAATATGCAATATTTGACCCTCAACGCATATTTTGAAGATCACTCACGTGTTGTGATCTCAACCCAAACGAAGAGGTCGTAATGATGCACTGGGTTTCAGACCGGGCTTTAATGATTAGGCCCATCATCATGAATAATTTATCGATTGCACCATTGATTAGAGAAATTTTAGTATAGTATAGTGTCTTTTATTAATACTTGTTTAATGAGATATTTCTTCTTATTTGAGTTGTTGCACCTTTTATATTACAATCTCAAATCAAATGCCTCCCTACCCTTAATGACACTAACTTCTTGAAATGGAAAGAATTATTAGAATTAACTTTGAGTTATACATGAAATTACATAAAATAGTCTACACAACATGTGAAAGCTTGGAGGAGCTATAAAATGAATGGCTATATCTTTGAGGGGAGATTAGGACTAAATAAAATTTTATTAATTAACATATAATTGTTTACTTAAATTAATATGTTGATTTAAACTAAGTAACACAATTAACTATAAGGATTTTTAGCTAATAGAGGGTCCAATCATGTAGAGTATCAATAAGTAGTCTATAGACGATAGTGTACATGTATATAAGATGTGCTAACTATTCAATTACTAGTATTCATCTAATTATGTAATAGATAATTCACTAATCAATAACATAAGAATAATTAGAAAGTGCTCAAATGACAATTCCGAACACAAGAAACATTTGTAGTTTGATTTTCCTACTCCACTCCCGGCAGATGCACCCTCCTTGAGTGTACTGGATTTCATTATCGAAAGTTTTGAATTAGGTTCACATCTGACCTTTACAACCCTACACAATGACCATGGTCCTACATAAGAGCCTATCTAGTGTACATTCTCACCGGAGGTTCCCATAAGAGATTTTAGTTGGTTTTTTATCTGTTAACCAACAACCTCGATCTGAGTCTAAGAACTTACATTTACTCTTGCCGAAGGCTCCTATGGAGACTAACACGTACACACATGTGCTTGGTGAATTCGACTTTACACAAGAAACTAGATCCTACATAAGAACCTATCGAGCTTGAATCACAAACTTTTACCCTCAATCCTACACAAGGAAAGATAGTATGGACTTACTAATTTACACTTATCAAATTAAGCCCCTTTGACATGCTCTCTCGGGTTGCTTGATTGATGCTCTCCCGTGCTTCAATCAACTCCCCTTCTATTCCCCCAATAATTGATGGTGATGCTTTGCTTTTACTTCAGCTCTAAGATTAAACACCTTGAGTGAATCTCCTAGAATACATGTGAATGTTGTAATTCCTAGGGAAATCACTTATATGGGTGTTTTAGAGGATTTAGACAGTAATTTTATTATGAGTTCAAATCTAATATCTAGAACAAGGTGAAGATCAAGTTTATCTTCTTCATTAAGGTTGAAATCTTCTTACAGGTAATAAATCAAATCGACAATGACTTAGATCTCATGCATGTATTTAGAGGGTAAGAATGTGGGATATGAGTGGAGAATCTTTTAAGATTTTATTGCACCAAAAACTCATCAAAATGTTTATGAACCGAATGCCCTTTTATGAGAAATTATGTTCCAACAGCTATAAAAAGGCTAATTAATGGCTCTGTTAATGGGATTGAAAAGCCCTTCGATAAGATCGAAGGTCATTCAATGGGATCGAGCACACAATTAATCCCATTAAGAAAATATGGTAATATATATGTTGGATTGTTGGATTGTATGTTCGATCTGATTGAGTGGTCCTTCAATGTCATCAAAACCCATCAGTAGCTTGTCGATGGTATGCCCACTTAAAAACTATTATTTTGGGTTGTATATTTTATAGTAGCTTAACATATCTTTTAGCCTTATTTATCATGTTCCAATTTTAGTTTTAAGGTTAAGGGATAATTAATAAGGTTTACCTATAGAGTTAGAATAATCTAAAGGTTCAAAGGTTTTCTTAGGTCAAGGCTAGGGTCAGCAAAACACCTTATATACTCGTTCTTTGTTCCTTTATGGTCATGTCCTCTGGTGTCTTCAATCTTCAGCTTTCAATGGTTCAACTGACTACATGATACACGGACTCATGTGATTAACAAACAAGATACACAAATTAGTGCACTAACAAACTTCTCCTTTATCAATTGTGTGACAAAAATGTAACCTAGACAATGTTATGGTCCATATCAATGACATACGTAAACAACACAAAATATTACATGTCAAATATAAATTATTTACAACATGAATACATTAAAACATATAAACTTGTAATGCTCTCCCATAATTGCTCATCTTATCTTCATCAATCCCTGAAATGAAAAAAAACCTATAAAATAGAATTCATTATTTTAATGAAACTTAATCTTTTTCCATCTTTTGGTCAGTATTTAATAAAGAATTAATTCAAATAGATATACCAATAAAAAAATAATATGAAACAACTCTATAAGTCATGTATTTACCAATTATAAGGCATATACTAATAAGAAAATATGGTGCATATAAACATTAAATATAAGGAGCATGCTTAATATAGTCATTCAAGAGTTGTACCAATATCGAAAATAAGAATGACCAATGATAGTCTAAACTAAAATATATAATATTAAAAATTAAACAACTTTAAAGCTTAAAGTATAAAAAATAAATGATGTTATAATCCCTGAATTTACCAATTAAGGACATATATGAGGCTAAAATCCTCTGATTTTTTTTTATGGTGCTCAACAATGAGACTTGAATCCATAGATTTATCTATGGAGCACAACAAATGAGGCTTAATTCTTTGATTTAACATTTAACTCACATAAACCTTTCAAGGTCGGCTATCCTTCTTCACAATCCATTCGGGTGTGAATTTTCTATGACTTGTACTATGTTCGAAAGGGTGAATGATTTTCCTACATTCATCTCTTTTAAGTGAATTCCTAGTTGAAGATATATGTACGTTAAGTGATTTACTTATATGATTCCTACCTTGATTATCATTGTCCTTTATTAGCATTTTTAACTTTTCATTAAGTCAGACAATTAGTTTCAGCAATACCTTCATCCTATCAGTCTTTTTAGGAATGGTTGGAAACTCTCTTTTTTTTTTACTATCTTTAAGGAATGTTTCTCCATTGGTGTGTCAATTTCTCAGTCACAAAGAATTTACCACCTTAGTTTGAGAGTAGGGTAGATTGGATCATTTTTAAGATTACACATTCAAAATTAAAGATGTCGAACATCTCCAGAAGCATGGTACACAGGAGAAGCTCTTGGTCTACTTTCAGAAGTAGACAAGTCCATTTGAATTATTGGAAGGGTAAAGGGAAAGATGTGACTATCAAGTTCAAATCATCTATTGTCCCCAAATGCTTACCTTCAATAGATTGATAAATTTATTCATGTTATTAGATAACTTTAGCTTTCCTTTTATAGGAAAACATAATTCAAATGATCATTTAAATCAGCTCTAGGCGTTTAAGCCCTTCAAGAGTCACCTTACTCTGATATCAATTGAAACTATGTGGAATAGTCTACCACATTATACAAAAGCTTGGCAAAGTTATAAAATGAATAGCTATGTCCTAGAGCAGAGAATTAGGACCAAATAAAATTTTACTAATTAACACATAATTGCTTACTTAAACTAATATGTCAATCTAAACTAAGGCAATTAACTCTAAGGCTTCTAAACTAATAGAGGGTCCAATCACATAGACTACTATAGATATACCAATCAAACAATTAATATATAAATGATAGTGTACAGGTGTGTGGGATGTGCTAACAATTTAATTCCAAGCATTCATCAAATCATGCATACATATAATTTACTAATCAATCACATAAGCATAATTAGAAAGTGCTCAAATGACAATTTTAAACACAAGCATGTATAGTAGTTCGGTTTTCCTATTCCACTCCTAGCGTACGTACTCTCGTTGAGTGTACTGTATTTCACTATCGGATGTTTTAAACTAGATTTACCTCTAATCTTTATAGCCTTAAACAAGGATTACGGTCCTATACAAGAACTTATCTAATGTACACTCTCGCTGGAGGCTCCCCCAAAAGACTTTAGTTGGTTTTTTATTAGCTAACCGACAACCTCGATCATAGTCTAATAACTTACGTTTACTCTTAACAGAAGCTCGTACGACGACTAACACGTAACCCATGTCCGGTAAATTTAACCTTACACAAGATTATAAGTCCTACACAAGACTATCGAGTTTGGGTCACAAAATATTACCTTCAATCCTACATAATATAAGAAAGTATGGACTCACTAACTGATACTTAATTTTTGAATTGATCCCCTTTCAACGCATCGTATCAACTTGCTTGATTGATGCTCTCTTGTGCTTCAATCAGCTCCCCTTTTGTTCCCTCGATCATTAATGTCGACGCTTTGTTATTGTTTCAGCTCTAAAATCAAACACCTTGCATGTGATGCTCCATTGAAGTGACCAATGTAATGGGAGGTTGGGTGAATCTCCTACAATACATGGAAAATTTATAATTCTTAGAGGATTCCCTAGATGAGTGTTTTAAAGGATTTGGACAAGAATTTTACAATGGGTTTAAATTTAATATCTGGAATAAGGTAAAGATCAAGTTAATATTTTTCATTGATGTTGGAATGCTCTTCCAATGGATGAATTACAAGGAAGACGACTTCAATCTCATGGATTTAGAGGTTGGGAGTGTGCGATATGGGTGGGGAATCTCCTAAGCTTTTATTATACCAAAAATTCATAAAATACCCAAGAACCAAACGCCCTTTTTATAAGAAACCATATCGATCTCATTTACAGAATTATTGGCTCTGTCGATGAGATCGAGCACACTATCAATATCATTGAGAAAACACATGAATATATTTGTTGGGTTATTGTATTGTTTCTTCAATTGGATCGAGTTGTCCTTCGAAACTATCGAAACCCATCGACAACATGTCGATGGGATCAGGGACCACTCGAAAATAGTTGTTTTGAGCTGTATATTTTACAACAACTTAGCACCTCTTTTAGTCTTACTTATCATATTTTAATTTTGGTTCTAATGTTAAGGGATGATCAACAATGTTTACCTATAGGGTTAGGATCATCCAGATATTCAAAGTTTGTTTTGGGTCAAGGTAGGGTCACCAAAGCATCTCATATACTTGTTCTTTGCTCCTTAATGCTTATATACTCTTGTGTCTTTGGTTTTTAAGTTCCAAGGGCTCAACTGAGTACATGACACATAAACTCACATGAATGACAAGATGAGCAAATCAGCGCACTGATAATATGAAATTAGACTTACCTCTAAATGAGGATTAACCTTCGAAACAAATTGAATCTAGTCGTACCCATTATATTATCAAATATAACATGTGGAAACAAATTAGTAAGCTAAGTATAAAGATCATTAGACATTCTATTCTTAAGTTTTTTTCATAGGAGTATACTTAAGAAGAAGAATGTGAAAGAATTCATTAAAGAAATCAGAAAGAGGTTTGCTAAATCCGAAAAAGCATAGAGTATAATGGTTCTTAGTGAACTCGTATCTCTGAAATATAATACTAATGGAATTATGAGCACATGATAAAGATGGTTGACCACGCAGCTAACTTAGGGACACTTCAATTGAATATTCCAGAAGGCCTAGTGGTACAATTATGATGATTTCTCTTCCTTCTAGTTTCAGCAATTTGAAGGTCAATTATAATATCCAAAAAGTAAAATGGTCATTGATTGAGTTGATATCGCACTATGTGTAAAAGGAAGAGAGACTTAGGCTAAAGCAACCAGAAAGTGCTCATCTCCCATACGCCTCTTATGGAAATAACCCAAGGAAAATTAAGAGAGGTTTTAAGAATAAGTATAAGAGCAATGGGAAGATAACAGGCGATGGTACGGATGAATGTACCTATAATGACGTTCAGTACATTTGAGCTAGTAATCTATGAGAAAACTTTGACGTAGAAATAATAGGAGACGTGTCTCAAATTCTAGAGAATCCTATTATACGCGACACAAGATTCTCTCTTAAAACCATATATGTCTTCTAATCATTGATTAGTGAGGGAGCAGTGAGAGTCGATCTCAAGTGTTGTGACAGTGTCAAGGGTTTGAGTAATAGGTGGTGAAATTTCACTAGCGTGAGTGTGTGGGGATGTGTGTGCGTGTGTCAAAAAAAAGTGTTATGACAATTTAAAGGCCTTCACCTAACCATACATACACCTTGGTGATTGTTGTGGGAGAAATCGTGTGTATATAGAATCTATACATAAATAAATGTAATATAGATATTCAACTCACGACCAAGAATACCAATTGAATGGAAATGATAAGATAAATAAGATGGTCTGCACTGAATGCCTAATCAGTGGAAGATCCAATTCAACTTTTGTTTCATGACACCAGTGTTGTAGCTCGATAGGGTATAATGCGAGCACTTGTGACATCGTGAATTGGAACAATTTTTTTAACATCTTTCACAAAGTCAGGTATTAGACATTGCGGTATTGCAGTCCTCTTAATTAAGATGGGGACAAAATAACACATGTTATCATTCCTTAAAAGGAAGAGGATATATAATCATCAGGTGTTTATAAACCCCGGCTGATAATTACATCATAGGGTGATCAGGGTCAGTGGGATTACAAACATCAAGGTTGTGTATGTATTTCAGTAAATTAAAGTTTATTGATGATTCAAGTTTTGATCTTTGTTTTCATTGAACATGCGAAATGGATAGACTATGTTGGCTATGATTGAGACTGAGGCATCTCTTGATAGAGATTATTAGACCCCTTAGAAGTTTGCATGCGGGTTTTACCTGGCATGAGATTTTCATATTCTTCACTTATGATTTCAGTATCCATGTCGTTAGGAATGTTGACATTTTTTATTACAACTAGTCCCACTCCGATAAATGAGGTGATGACTATTGTGGTTCAATGTCGGTAGTTCTAATGGACCGGATAGTTAAAGGTACTTCACAGGATATATTGCATACTGAAGAATGCCATGACTAACCCAAGTGGATGAATATTGGAATTATGGGCCATGTATGGCATAATTTCATTTGGCAATGCAATGATCAGTTTTGATCAATTGCATGACCATCAGGGTGGGACCCACATTATTGATGGATGTACACAGTTTTTATACCAATAAAGTACAATAAATAGCTTTTTTTTAACAAGTGAAGCTCTATTCATATTCAAACGAATTGATTACATGAGAAGGACATTCAGGCCCTTTCAGTTAAAAATCTGACAAGGGCCTATCGTAAGTGGAAACGAACATGTACAGTAGGGCACAAAAGTGCCAAAAGTGAAGACCAGACTGACTCAGATTCAGTTGGGGCCATGTAAGTCAGTAAAACTCCTATTGTGGTCCAAACGAATCGCACCAAGTCCCACTTTGTCAAGGAAACGGTTACTCCTGACGCGGTGGGGAAGAAGGGAGAACTGCCTGAAGAGTGGACATTTGAGAGTCATTGGCTAGCCGGGCTATCCCGTCAACCAGTTCATTACCTTCTTTGAAAATATAAGAGAAGCATACCCAGCCAAGTGATATGAGCCTCCTGATGCGAGACACCCAGTAAGCCCACTTCCAGCAGGGCTGAGCAAAACCATTCAAGAAGTCGACAACCAGCTTGGAGTCGAATTCCAACACAATGTTCTTAAGGCCTAGATGAAAACAGTGATCAAGTCCGTCATGAATAGCTCACAGCTCAGCGAAGATGTTGGAGCCTGGCCCATAGGCTGCAGTGAAACCAAAAATGAAATCTCCCCTATGATTTTGACATATACCACCTCCACCTGAGGGGCCTGGGTTCCCTCTCACAGAACCATCTACATTGAGTTTACACCACCCCGAAGGCGAAAGTTTCCATTTGACAATTAGAGGTTGCCAGTGTTGTGGAGGACGGGAGAAATCTGAAAATCAACTGAGGGAAAACTGGTGGCAAGTGGACGCAGAACGGCAGGGAAAAGGGAGGCAAGAGAAGCTAGATCTTGGTTCACCTTTTCCCTGATGGACAACACATGGAGCCGATTACCATCATATTTGACGGAGTTCCTAGCTTTCCAGAGTTGCCAGAGAATTATACATGGAGCAATATTCTGGAGGTGGCAGATTCTACCATGGGGTCGAAAAGCGTTCCACCAAGCGGATAACATTCCATCGACTGTGGAATCGGAGGGGCTACTAATGCCAAATAATCGCCTGAAAAACACCCACGTTTCAGCCGCAGTTGGGCTACCAATGAAGACATGATTCAGAGTCTCTACCGTTCTGCAAGTCGAGGCAGAGTTGGAGCTACAATCACAACAGGAGGCTAACTGGACACTGCGCTTATGAATTGACTCGTCCAAAGGAACGGCCTTATGTAGGAGACTCCATACAGCGACTGAGATCCGTGGGGGAAGACAGAAATGTCAAACCCAACGTGACCAGGCCTTGCGCGGTTGAGGCCGTTTACAAATATTCCATGTCGAGCGAACTGAGAACTCTCCGTTGGGGGAAAAAGGCCAGAGACGCGAGTCAGGAGTGTCCGAAGTGCAGAAACTTGCTTGAAATAGATAGTCAATAATTTGTTGTGGTAGATAGGTAAAGGCTGAGGAGGGTGGGAGAGGGCCTGCCAAGCCCAATACTTGGTTCACTGTGGTTGACAGGAGGTGTTGGGGAACCGCAGCCGAGGCGAGTTGGGACAGGGGGCCCAAACCAGTCCAGTTGTCGGCCCAGAAGTTGCAAGTATCAAGGCCAATATGCTAGCGAACTTGTTAGACCGGAAGGGGCAGAAGTGCATGGATCTTCTTTCAGAGAGGAGAGGCGAACGCCGCTGTTTGGATCGGTCCTAGAACTGATAGGTCCAACTGATATTTTGAGGCTATGAATGATTTCCACAGGCTGCTCTTGTCCCTACTCTGACGTTCCAGCCCAGCTTCATTTTAAGCGCCTTCATGGAGTCTGCCAAAAGCCTAATTCCCAGCCCTCCCTCAGCCGTAGGGAAGACAACTGACTTCCAACCAATCCAATGATGTTTTTTCTTGCCTTTAGCCCAACCCCACAGAAAATTAGCAAACATACGTTCTAGTTGGGACAACACCTTGGAGGGGATTACCGAGGCCGTCAAGGAATGGATGCTACTAAGGACATGGCGAATCAGAACCAGACTACCTGCTTGGGAAAGACAGTGAGCACGCCAACCACAGATGCGGCTCTTAATTTTGCTGATTAGGGGCTGGAAAGAGCTCACCTTCACCTTACTGAAAGCCAATGGCACCCCTAAGTACACCAGGGTCGCGTTGCTATTGGAAATGCCCAGCCAGCTCTCGATTACCCTGATTCTAGTCGCAGATTTTTTGGAAGAACAGAAGAGAACGCTTTTGCGGTAGTTGACCCTTTGGCCCGAGGCCCTCTGGTAAGCATCTAGGAAGGTGGAGAGAGATCTGAGAGATTGTTATCCTCCATTAGTGAAAAGCAGAGTGTCATCTGCATAGAGAAGGTGAGAGACCTGAAGGCAGCCCCTCCTGAGCTGGAATGGTGAGCACCTACCCTGTGACAGGAGGTTTTTAATCCCTCTACTAAGCACCTCAACTGCAAGAATAAAAAGACTAGGGGACAGCGGATCCCCGTGGCGGATCCCCCGGGTTGACTTGAAAAACCCAACCGCCTCACCGTTGATAAGGACTGAGAACCAAGCATTATTCCAGCAATTTTCGACCATGTGCACCCAAGGAACAGAAACCGAACTTCAACAGCACCTGCTTCAAGAAATTCCAGTCGAGGCGATCATATGCCTTTTCCATATCTAATTTTAATATTATATTGCCGCCAAGAGCTTTCCTGTTAAGATCCCGCGCCATTTCTTGTGTCAGGGCAATGCTTGGATCGGCCCTTCACAAAAGCACTTTGCTCGGGGGAGATGAGCTCAGGAAGCACTAAGCTTACCCGAGCTGAGATGACGCTAGCAATGATCTTGTATAAACAGTTGCAGAGACTGATTGGGCGGAAATCCGAGAAGGATTTTAGAGCGGAGTGTTTGGGGATTAGTCAGATGAGGGTGGTTGATGTGGCCCTAGGGAAAGTCCCTCCCTGGAAAATGTACACCGCAGCCCTATGAAGGTCTGCCCCAACAATGTCCCAACAGACTGAGAAAAAGCTTCCAGGGAAACCGCCAGGGCTTGATGCTCGATCGCTAGGGATGGCCTTAACGGCCTACTGGACTTCTCGCAGCAAGGGAGGAATCATCAAACGGATGTTGTGGTCCTGCGAAATGATGGAAGGGATGACATCAAGCAAATCAGGTGCAATAGATGTGTTACCTGCTGTGAAGAGCTCAGAGAAGTGATCCACAACTACTGATCTTATGTCTGAAGGGTCCTGCAATCTGTGCCTGTCAGGAAGATCAATAAATCTGATGACCATCCTGCGTTGCTTCTTAGTGGTTGAAGAGTGAAAGAGTCTTGTGTTCCTGTCTCCCTCAGCCAGCTAATGCACCCTGGCTTTTTGCTTCCAGTAGATCTCCTCCAGGAGATAGAGCTTCCTTAGCTCTTCAACAACAGCCTGACAGAGAGAGAGCTGATTGCTAACAGCGCTGTCAGCGTTGTCCAGGACAGGATCGTTTGACAATTTCTGCTCTAGGTCCGCTAATCTGAGCTCTGCTTCCTTGATCTTGGTGAAAATATTATCGAAAACTTCCCTGTTCCAGATCCTAAGAGCGCGTTTGACAGCCTTTATCTTTAGGAGGATGTTAAACATTGAATGCAAAGCTTCTACCAAGCCTCATGCTTGCCTAACAACCTGCTGGAATCCTTCGTGATGAACCCACATGCGTTGAAATCTAAAGGCTTTGGGAGAAGTTGATACTTGACGAGGGAGGGTCAGTAGAAGCGGAGTGTGATCAGAGCTAATTCGAGGCAAATGCTCCACAAAGAAAGATGGAAAAGCAGAGCGTCGTTAATGAGGACTCTGTCTAGCCTCGCCTAGACACTAGAGGAGCCCGATTGGTTGTTACACCAGGTGAAACGTGAGCCAACAAAACCTGCGTCCAAGAGGCTGGCATTGCTGATAGCCTCGTCAAATTCCTCGGAGTTGCGGCAGTCCGATAGCCTCCTACTTCTTTTGTCATCGACGTTGGTAACAGCGTTAAAGTCTCCATTTATCGCCCAGAGACCTTGCAAGGAAGCAGCTAGGGCCGACAGTTCCTGCACACAGATCTCTCATGAGACGCTTGTCACAGCTTGCGTAAACAAATGTTAGGTTTATTGGGGAGGCAAATTGCTGAATGGAAAGCACAACAGAAATAGACTGAGTAGACATTGAATGGACAGAGAGAGCGATGGAACTACTATAGAAAAGCCAAATCTTTCCTCCTGCTGAGGCGTTGAGCAGGAGGAATGAAAGCCCAGCTTGAGCCCGGTGCCCACTCGTTTTTCGTCGCGAAGCATGGGCTCTAAAAGCGCCACAATCCAGGGGTTGTGGCAGGCCACTAGCCTCTTCACAGTTCTGATAGTCCTAGTGTTGCCAATGCCACGAACATTCCATGTTAGGATCTTATCCATGGATTAAACAATCAGTCATAACATCCCCGAATTTGATTCACCTCTTCCTTGAGGCACCACATTCTGACATTGGAGCCACTAACATAAGCTGATCACCACGAGCCTGCGGAGAGGGAGCACCTGTGTTCGAATCTGAGGGACTGCAGGATATATCTGATCCTGCGAATCAGTCTTCCTTTCTGGGGATGACATGCCCATCAGCCATGTTATCCCTGCCTTTAGACTCAACTGCTAGGGGGAAGATCTCTTCCTCAGTATCGGCGTATCGTGCTCTGTTGAAATATGGGGAGAGATCCACATGGAAGCCATTGTTGAGATCTTAGGAGAGTGATCTTAGGTTCCGAGGGGTGGATTGGTGTTGAAGAAGTAGGGGGGTGTCTGATCAGGATAACAAATTTCGCTAGGTTTCAACAGGGAGAGTGGAAAGGGGGGGAGGGGGAGGTAGCTTATCAGGTTCCAAGATAGGCAGGTCAGTTGGAAGGGGATAGTTATCAGCAAACTTTGATATGATATGATCCCCAGGAGGTTGAAGATTAGGACTGTGTGCTGAAGTGGGGGAGGGCTGCTTTGAAGAGCCAACAAGGTTTACATCACCAGGCAGTTTTGTTGGATCAATGGGTCTGTCAACTCCTCCTTGCCTGGGAGAGAGCTGATGTTCGGGCGACTTCTGTGGCACATTTCCACAAGCACCTGATGGGGTCTTTGGAGAGCTATGCGGTGGGGCCAAATGCAGAGAGGCGTTTTCACGAGCAGCAGTTGGGTGAATTGGATTCTTTTTAGGAAGGTTATGGAAGGTGGTTTCGACCCAGTTTCTAGTGGAACGGGCTGGGTGGGTGGTCTTCTCGTTGGGGTTGCTGAAAAGGAGGAACAGGGGATGATGGACTTTCCAACTCCACTTGGATGGAGAAGATTTTATCCAAGACTTTTAAACGCAATTGCTTCTTCACGTCAGCTAATGGAATCAGCAGAGGGGAGATGGGCAATTTTCTTTTCGCTTTTTCTGCTAGTTATGGGGTCGGCACAAACTCGGCTGCAGAATTGCGGGCGGTGTATGACGGTCTAGCTCTTGCTATTCAAAGGGGTTACGACCATATCATTTTGGAATCTGATTCAAGACAGGTTGTTGATATGCTCAATGGAGTGGCAAATTCTGGTTGGAAATGGAAGGCGTGGGTTTATAGGATCCATCGGATGAAAAGTAGAGGTCGAATTAGCTTTGTACATGTCCGGAGGGAAGGGAACTCGCCTGCAGATTTTTTAGCCCGGTTAGGGAGCACTTCTCAAGCTAATGCTGAGTTCAATCGATTTTTGGACCTTCCTCTTCAGGTTAGAGGCTCTGTTTTCCTTGATAAGGTTGGCTTAGGTTCTCTTTTGATGATTGGTTGATTTTCGGGTATAATTTTTTTTTTTTTTTTTTTTTTTTTTGGTAATTATCTCGTCAGCTTCCTGGTTGGTCCCTGTTTTATGTAAAGGGGTGCCTCAACTGTATAGGTGGGTTTCTCCTTTTTGAAATGAACAAAGTTTTTTCAAAAAAAAAAAAAAAACTGCTTCTTCACGTCCACCCAGGGCTGAGGATGATTTTGACTCTGGCAAATACCAGGAACCCCCAGATCTTGAATGGTAGTCTGTTTGAAAGACCTTCCAAGAGAACTGTCAAGCGCCACAAGAACATATTCAAACCAGGCATGGGCGGGAATGCAAACAAACCTGACCCAGGAACCAACACTAGCGAGGTTTAGATCTGGCGTCCAAGGGGTTGTCGAGAAAATTCCCATTTCCAACAGAAGGGCCCTATCCTCTAAGAAATCGGCTAGGTCTGTCCTGGATTTGAAGGATATGAGGAAGGATGTTGCAGACAATCTGGCAATGTCGGCTGCGGATGATGAAAATCTCGAGTTTCGGATGGAGTCAAGGAGGTGAATGATCGAAATCTGCATGTACAATAAATAGCTCTACATAGAGTTGTATTAGGACATGGCTTCTCTCTCTCAAACAAGATTGAGGAGACGTGGGCGAGAGGAAGAGTCCTATGATAGGTTGACACTTTCTCACACCCAATCCAATTATATATTGTACAGTCGGTCCCCAATTCCACACACTATTACATGCACGTTTTCTCCCCATTAGAGAGCGTACAAGCGTGAGATTGTGGGAAGCAGAAGACCAACGCAACCACCTTCTTCAGGGTCTTCAAACAACCAAGACAATGGTTGATAAAGTTACGCATTCAAAACCATTCAAAACCACCTTCTTCATGGTCTTCAAACAGCCAAGACAATGGTCTTCGACATGGGCTGCATCACTTCAGCACTTAACTAATGCACGAGGTGCCTTGTCAGCTGCTGGGAAACTTTTTATTGCTGTGGCAATTCTGCCCAATAAGAATCGAATCAAGCCCCATCGTACAACTCCTTCAATTCCGATTACAGATTCACTTCACATTAAAAAAAAACGTCGCAATGCTTGATAATAGCAGAATCGGAGTTTTTTTAGGGTGCCTGAGGTGTCATGGAGCGAGCATTATTTATCATAATATTGCTAGAGAGAGACACGATGCATTCATCGAAGCAATGCTTTCCGGTTTTCTCAAGATTTTGGGGATTTAACATCTATTAATCTACATAAAACTGCATCAGGTGTTCTATCCTTCGCAATCTTTCTGTGAAAGAAAAACTTTTGAGCATCTCGAACAGATTCCAACAACTTATAATCAAGGTATTTCTCCGCTGCGGTAAGATCCGCAATAACATGGAGCAGAGTTAAGTTTCTCCAGGAAGAATTTTTAGTAGGAGATGCAGCAATTCGTTCATTGACTAGTGGTCATTTTTGCCACCAGGCCATCTTTCTTTGCGCTTGCTAGTTATATTTCTTTCAGCTTGTGGTTTTGGTTTTGTTTTAGCTTGCATCCTGGCTTTGGTCCATTTGGTCTCCGTCAGGTTCTCTTTTTGTCTTAGCTTGAAATTGTTCTTACGCCCAACTATACTTACCTTAAAATAAAAAAGAAGAAATGATATATTTTTACTTGACTAAATGCCCTCACTGTAGAAAATGCTTTTGCTACAAAACTTTGTAGTGAATCAGTGCTCTTTTTCCATTTGTATTTTTTTCTCTTCCTACTACTTGCTTTGACTTACACTAATTCCACAACGCCACATGCGATTGGGGATCATCCAACCCATGCAACATAGGGAGCACAAAAAATGCTTAGAAGTGATCTGGCCCAAAAGGCATGTTGGTCTCATCAAGTACAGGGCCACACATGACAGCAATTTTTCATGAAGTAATTTAATCAGACGGTTTGTTCCCAGCTTACAATTAAAAAATAATAACAAAAAATAAAATCTGTTAAACAAATTTCCCTAACTTCATGCGCTTAAAAAATGTGCATTTTTATTCGAATATGTAAACTAACCCAACTAACCCAACTGGAAAAGCCAACAGAAAACAAACCAAGCGCTTAAAGGGTTAGGATGAGAGATTGTAGAGAGCGGTTTTCAAAGATGATGAGATAGCAGCCCAGCCCGTCTGTGAAGGGTGTACACTATCCCAAAAGAAAGCAGACTCTGGCCTTTCACACACCGTATACATCTTGGTACCATTTCCATCTAGGTTCCCACATGAGAATGCACTGCTCACTCCTTTGCAACAAGGCGTCAAGGGATTCTCAAACTTCCACCTTCCTGTATAAAAGAGAGAGAAAATCATGTACTACAACATTGTTGCTTTAGAGTCCTATGTCAGTTCTGGGCGGTTTAACGAAAATGGTGGTGACTTTTCAAGCGTACTACACATGGTGTAGTTTTATAGAAATTCAGATCATCCAAATTGCTCACCCAACTGTGGATAGAGCATATTGGTAAAGTTGCACTAAGAAAATAATATTAGCTATTGATTTTTTTTCCTTTTGAGTGTTGACCAGTCACATTTAATTTTAAGCACCCATTCAATAACTATGAATTGAATAGTGATGATTGCTTGATCATGCCAATTTTAAATATACACTCCATCCACAATGGGACTGATGTAGAGCAGGTTGTGGACGACTTCATGCATGGCCAGGATTAAAAAGAATGAACCGAAAAAGTTAGACCTAGGGCAAAAACAGCCTAAACATGAACTAGAGCTTGTGACAGCCATATATAAATTTGGAAGCTGCTATCAAATTCGCACATATAATACATAGCATTTTTTTTTTCAGAGCCTAAGAGATTTCTGGGGAAAAAAAAAGTCATTTTCAGATTCAAAATTACTATTTTTGATAAGTTTCTATTGCCATTTTCCATTTGTTTCTAAGCTTTTAAGTGTTCAATCATTCCTTGTTTGAATAAGCTTCTTTTTTCTTTCTTATTTTGATTTTTTTTTTTTTTTTCCTCTTGTTTTTGAGTCAGGTAACAGTAATTTACGAGTTTTGAGTCAGTTTTGATATCTTTATCTTTACTATTTTTCTTTTAGTTAGTTTTACAATTTCATAAGTTTTATATTTTGGGTAAAAAGTGGAGAGCGTCTTTTTTGCTTATATGAGCACATCACGCACAATGGAAATATTTCATTTAATAATATAAGGTTTTTGTTCTTGTTTTTAAAGATTTTTCAGTCCTTATGAATTCAAGGATTATTGTAGGAAAGTAGAGGATTATCCTCTTTTCTCCATACACCTGCTATGATAAGGACCAACAATTTCTATTGATTGGATAGCGCTCTGCATCAGTGTCACATGTGAGGAGGATAGTCACCATCATCTTTTTAATGGTTCGAAACTACGTACCGTAGGAGCCTAGCCTATAATGTCAATTTCAATTTGAACTACAGCCCATTACACGCGAATTTCACGTGGAATCATAGATAAAGTTTACCATTTTGATTCTGAAAGTAGAAAGAAGGTATATGCATAAAAATTAAAATTAAAATAAAACCATGGCTTTCCCTCTAATTAACATTTGAATAATCACCTTGGTTTCCTGGGCTCTTGATTATGGAATCGAACACCTTGTAGAGATCTAAAATCATGATTGTCGATCCGTTGCCATTTGTATTCAAAACTTTCACAGCATTCTCCAACAAGAGGTTGTGAAAATTCGCGGCCTGATTGAACGTGTCATCACACTTCTGGTAGGATGAAGTAACGGTGACCTGGGGCAGGCATCCAATGGGCTCGAGGCCCGTTACGGAGATCTTTTTTATACCGAGATCAGTAATGCGCTTTAGATCTAATGTTAGTTGATTAATTAAAGATGTGATGAAGTCTTGTATACCCTGTCACCACATTGTATGAAAGAGGAGACAATGTTAGAAAGTAAGATGGGAAATGTATTCATAGTAGAATGCTAATTTAAGTTTAAAATCTTTGTAAAAAAAACTCGGCCCAACTCACCCATGTAGACTCAACTCAATAAGATGTCTCCAACACGAAAAAAAAAAAACCACCCTCGCTAAGTTTTACTTTTACAAAGCTTAAATTACACAACATATAAGTTTTAAACACGAAAAATAAATTTTAGAAGTAATTGTCTTTTTTCTTTTTAAATTTATTTTTTTGTAATCAGAAGAATATTTAATTAGGAAAACATGCATGACTTCCCGACGTCAGCCATCAGAGTTATAAAAATATATTATAGGTGGATTGAGTCAAGTCCGATATGCGAGTTTGACCACATTGGTTTTAATAAGTAGGAATTATAAGTCCTGACACATCAAAATTAGAAGTAAGAGCTAGTGTGTGTGTGTGTGTGTGTGTATAGGTCCAAGCTTTTATAGACCATTTAGGATCATCCAATACAGAATTTATGGGTATCTTCCATCCATGGTGAGTCCAATCATATCAATGGTCCAGATCACTGAAATATAGTCGCATCTTGCACAGAATATACATAGGGACATTATTCATGTTTTGATGTGTTATACTTCATAGTTCTCTTTATAATCGGTTAACAGGTGTAAGCCATGGTTAAAAATAAAAAAAAATAAAAAAAATAAATAAATAAATAAATAAAAACAAATAAAACAAAAAATTATAAACAATTAGTCATTCAAAACAATTAAACTATAAAATATGAATGAAGAATAAAAGATTTCAGAAGCAATGAAAGGGCATTTAGGTAATTAGTATGAAGTTGTATCATGGTCCTCTCAACACCTAGGGAGACTTTTCTGCAACCACTTGTTCCATCTCTCCCAGTAGGCTCGCAAGCAACTCCCTCTCTTCACGTGTATTCGGGCGCGCCAGACTTGACTGACCCGGAACCAGCGAAGTGGGTGGTTCCTTGACCGTGGGGCCCACCAAGATGTATGTGTTGTGTATCTACACCGTCATTCCGTTTTGCCAACTCATTTTATGGCATGAGCCCAAAAATGAAGCAGATACAAATCTCATGTGGACCATACCACAGGAAACAGTGGTCATTGAGCTCCCACCATTAAAAACTTCTTAGAGCTTATTGTAATGTTTATTTTCCATCTAAGCTGATGGTAAGGTCACACAGACCTGGATGAAGGGAAAATACAATTTTCAGCTTGATCCAAAGCTTTTGTGGCATACCAAAAAGTTTTAATAGTCATTCACCACTGTTTCTTGTGGTGTGGTACACCTGAGATTTCTATATGCTTTGTTTTGGGGCTCATGCTATAAATTGAGTTGGTAAAATGAATGGGCAGCATGGATAAATAACACATATACATCAAGGTGGGCATGGTCAAGGCTGTCCATTAGGTCCAACACACATTTCATGTGCTACCATGTAAATAATAAAAGATCTAACATGTGTATGCTCGTGCATACATACATATATACATACACATAGATACGTATGTAAATACACACACACACACACACACACACACACACACACACACACACACACATATATATATATATATAATATATATATATATATATATATATATGCAAATAAAATAAATAAATAATAATAAAAATAAATTATGATTGTAAATAATGTTTATCTGAATCGAGTAAAGACAAGGATGGGTGATCTTACATCGGTTGGCCATCATATTTAACATATACAACCAGCAGGTATGTGCTTTACAAATGTAATAGAGAAAACTTGAATTGGGTTTTCCAAGCAATAGTCTCTTCTAATCATGCTTGATTGATTAGGTACTGGCACTATCATCGTCAGCTCACCACACTGTACTGGGTTTTAAAAGGCATTTAGAGTTGCTATACACAGATAAGTTAGGTGGAAATTTTAGTAGAGATTAATTAATTTTGATTAAAAACCTTTATTTTAATCTCATTCACATGTAACAGGCAGGCACATATAGTTGTTCTCTGGGAGCTTGTATAGTGTTTTGGTGAAAATTACTTCTCAAGAAATGGTGTTCTCCACTTATTAGGAGTTAACTTTTTGGTGGAAAACATTTTCCAGGAATGCTTTTTCATATAAAAAGGCTTAAAAGTTTTCACGGTGCTCTCGTAGTTTATTTATTTTATTTTATTTTTAATTTATTTATTTTTTTTGAAAACAAAAAAGAAAAATGTTCAAACAATAGAGAAAAGGACTAAATTAAAACAAGTGATAAGAGGCACAAGAATTTATATAATTTTACAATATGCATATTTTATGAGACAACAACACATATCTTCTTCTTTACTATAAATAAGAGAAATAAAAATATAAAATTTATTTCTCTATCACTCATGCAATGAATCTCTCAAAATAAAAATTATATAATATCAATTTCTAACTATGACCTCTCACTACATAGACAACATTGCGAGAGAGTTGGTGGCAGAAGCAAAAAACCTAGGCCTTCACCGGACTATACGGCCATACATGTACAAGAGGTAGAGAGATGTCTCTCACTAGGAGACATGAGTCTCCACCACCACGGCAAAAAAAAAAAAAAGGACTTTTTATTTTAGTGTTTTCATTTCTTACTTTCTACTATCTTTTAATTACTAAGATTGAATTCAATAGAAACATTTTCCATACCCTATGGTTTGTATTACTAAAATATGGCCATGAGGAATTGGCAAAACATTTAACTTGTCACTCATCTCAATATGAAAGATTAGTAAATCAAATAATAGATAGTAAATGGATCGGTTTGAAAATCAATGAGTTGCTAGTCCTAGAATATTATTCTCGTAAGACTTGAATCTAATTAAAATAACAAAGCTTGAATTCAATAGAAACATTTTCCATACCCTATGGTTTGTATTACTAAAATATGGCCATGAGGAATTGGCAAAACATTTGACTTTTCACTCATCTCAATAAGAAAGATTAGTAAATCAAATAATAGATAGTAAATGGATCGGTTTGAAAATCAATGAGTTGCTAGTCATGGAATATTATTCTCGTAAGACTTGAATCTAATTAAAATAACAAAGCTTCTGACAATTTTACCCCCCTTTTTCGCCAGAGTCAAGTAAATAAAGGGTTTGATCCGGATATTTCTCCCACTCACGTGCCCACTTGTACAAACTTCAAATGAAACAGTTGATTTCAAACATAAACTTCATTAACAGTTCACATTAATGAAATAGAAATGCTACTTACTGCTATGGAGCCATTTCGGGCTTGATATGCGGTGTAGTCGTTACCAGCCACAGAGACGTGGGCCATTGAGTGTTTGAGGTCCCGCTTTGTATACACCCCTTGTTCGATCAGCTGTTGAAACAGATCGATTTGAGTGGTCATGTTCGGGAAAGGAACCACTGTATCGAAGACACCTGTCCCACCGTAAGCGAAATTCATGCCGTATCGTAACGGTTTGGGGCCGATATTCTTCCATCTATATGGAAGGGGAGATCGGATTCCTATATAGGAAGCTGCAAAAATCGCATTGAAACTAGACGTTAGGAGATACCCGGAAAAGAAAAATTATTAGAAATGAGAAATGGTCAGGATGTTTTAGATGGTCTGATTAGAAGTGATTTTTTGGAACTATAGGCGATCCATTTTAAGCCCCAACAAAGAGATGGTTCGAATTAATGAACGTGTTTTCTCTAGGTGATCTAGACAATCATTTTATAGGCCATTGATGTCATTTTTTGAATTGTCAGATTGGTTAGATTTTTATAATTGGCCCATGAAATGTGTGGTGTACCATCGTGGACAGTTCAGATTTATTGATTAGATGTCCAAGCGTCCTCCCGCAATATGAGGACTATAACTTACAGTGCACTGCAGCATTTCGCACTAAAAGTAGTCAAAATGGAGAATCGTATGCGTGGACAATGAGAAACATAGATTATTGGTGGAACATAGACCGAAAATTCCCTACTGAATTTGGACTGTCATAGATGCGTATTTTGATTGCCAGTTGGATGGTTATGATTGTCCAACCAATGTGATTTTCGTTTTATGAATCGTTCAATATGGATCACGCGATTTGAATGGTCTGGATTCTCATATACTTATGTATGTATTCATCTAGATGTGTACTTTAGCTATGGACATTCTGTTGAAAGGAAGGTGAAAATTGCAACGAGAGGAGTTGGTAGGTACGAATAAAAATAGAAAGAAATTATTTTTAAAAATTAAAAAAAAAAAAAATGGGAAGATTACCTAAGCTCTTCATTCAATGGACCCCACTGTAGGTGGACCACAATACGAAAAATCCCCATGGCTTAGCACTGCCCCACAAATGGAAGATGTTGACAAAAATGCCATTGGTTCACAATCAATGGGAAATATATATGTTATTCGGACGGTTGAGATTTCTTGACTAACACGAATTTAGCAAGTGGGACCACCCATATCAATGACAGTTAGGTAGTCTCTCGAACTACTGAACAAGTTTGCTTTCCAGATGTGTATTGTTTATGCTTCACGTGCAAAGGAATATATTTTGGGTATGATTGGGAAAGTGAATTAGGTGAGACGCACTAAGAAATAGAAAAATCGAAAGAATTGATAAGGTATTGTAGTCTGCGTACTACTAGAGTGAATTTGCAGTGGGGCAGCTTCCAGTCGATTGATGACCGACCTGAGCCGAGTCCATTTGGATCATGATCTGTATCCATATTTCGGATCCGTGAGGTTAGATATAGTCCCTAGTTCTTTAGTATCCGATTGTGAGTCGGGTTTGGATCCGGTTGACACTGACGGCATAGATCCGGTCTGTTTGCACCTGATCTAAAACATTCCGCGGTAGTGTTGTAAACAGGCCTGTTATATTGATATCTTTATCCGATGTTCGAGTTGAATAATGGATACAAATACAGATTTAGATATTATCCAAAGAATTTGTGAATAAGTCGGATATTCGGATTATCAGGTATATGATTAATATCTAATTAAAAAATAAAAATAAACTAACTTCTTAATAAATTAACAAAAATACTTAAAATTAGAAGGAATATATATATCTATATATATATATATATATATATATATTCTTAATAAATTAACAAAAATACTTAAAATTAGAAGGAATAATATATATATATATATATTATATATATATATCTATATATATATATATATATATATATCTATATATATATATATATACACACACACAATTTTCACTATAGAAAAATATCTACAAAACTACTAAAATCTAGATAACAAAATTCATACTATAATTAGCCAATAACAAACTATAAATCATAAAGCATGCATTGTAATAAAAATATCAAACTTCTCAAAAGATAAAGTCAATTAACATTAATGGTCACCATATATATGTTACTATATCAACCTCATCATCCCTGTCAATATTAGTGAGGATCAAAAGAAATCGGTCGGAGAGCTTAATACAAGGGTTTTTTTTTTTTCCTTCTATTAGCTTGTTTGTATACCCTATTGTCCATTCACACTTCACTGTTAGCCACCCCCACTAGGATTGATACAAAGACCTCAGTAGATAACTTTCACTCAGTCCACTTTGAGCTATGAATCAGGGTGTGTTTGATACAAGGGTTTAGCATGCATTATAGCTTTCGACTATTATTACTTTGTGACTAGTAATCAGTTTTGCATGTATAATGTATCTTTGGAAAATTATTGATGAGCTCTGTATGCTAACTATTGCCATATTTATTGGCCCCCAAATAATTTTTCAAAAATAGATCGTTTTAGAAGTTACTTTCGAATTTAAAGTTAAAATTTACAATTTTTTAATAAATTATGGATTTTGTTGTTTTAAGGCCTTTTGGTTTTCCAATTAAGAAATCACTTATGTTTGACTATAATGATGATTTTATTACATTGTTTGTTTTATCAAAAATCACTATAAAAATGATAGATTTATTATGTGAAAATGTAATGAATATAAGTTACTTTGCCTACTTCTTTTACAAGTTTATTTGACTCTTAATTTACGGGCCATAATTTCTTACCAAACGAATATTAGAAATAACAATGATGACTTTTATTTTACATTTCATAGGAAATTTGGAAACCAAACAGGCCCTTGAGAAAGTTTAGGACTTAAAAAGTCTTATAATAGCTTAAAGTTCTAGTTTAAATTATGGGAAAGAGTTTGAATCAATTTAGAAATTTTTATTATTTTTAGTAAATTTATAAATATAGTGATTAGGGCTTTTCTAATTTGTATTAAGGAGCTTTGTAAATATGCCTTATTTTGACTTTTATTAATTATATTGCTTTTGTTTCTTGTTCCTTAGAGAGATTTCTCTCTCCTTATATATTCAAATGCTATTTTGAGGAGAGTAGTGATCTATTAGAGATAATTTTTCTCTATACAGTCGCTATATTATTTCGCATTAGAGCAAGGACTTTTCTCAAGTCGATGGCTTCTATCAGAAAGTTGGGTAATAATCTTTCAGATAATGCTCCAAAGAATACTTATATGATTGAGGTGAAGTTTGGGACCTTTTATCAGAAGTTCCAACATTAAATATAGGAAATGCAAGTGATACTCGATAAGACGATTGATGCCATGGTTCGCAGAGATATTTATGGTAGCATATGACCAATGACCGTTTAAGGGGCTTGCAATGAGATGGCTTGTGGTCTAATGCTATTAAGCAAATCAAATGTTAAGAAAGAAGAATGGACTTATGTAGATCAAAAAGTGCTTCTTGAGAAATAGATAAGTGGGCAACCAAGTAATTTCTTTTAATTAGGTAAAAAACCAATATCCATATCTAATTTTCTTAGGTTAGATGTGTGGCTTAATCCGTTAAGTGGATATCCATAAATTGGAGTACGCTGAGTCGGCCTTGATCCATATAGGGATCTAATAAATTATTGGATGGATCTTGATTGAGCCAACCTTACCCGAATCATGCACAAGTCATGGGAAAAATATAAAATTTCACAAGTAATTCTGGCCATTCAATCTAGAGATTTGCTGATTCCACACGCAAGTAGAGTTGTCCATGTTTGTTTGCAAACATGGGAGATCTAATCACATGGAAGATCTAATCACTGTAGCTCACCTGATGAAAAGTTCAGATCTCATACATGTGTTGCTCTATGACACGTGTACCCACGCATGGATGTGTACATGGGCACGTGGAATTAGCAAACCTCTTCAATCTATGGACATAAAAAATCATTGAATGTTTTGAATGGCTGGGATCAACTTTTATAATAAAGGAGGGACGTCCATAGCTTATACATGGAGGGGCCCACCTACTGAAATAGGTCTTACAACTGACTCATGTGGCCCAGCCAGCGGGCTAAGATTTCACTTTGGTAGTCCGTGGGACTATTCCTATTACCCTACCATGATGTGTGGATGAAGAATCCGTAAAGATGGTAAACAACTCTGCACAATCGGACAAAAAATAGGACAAAGTAAAAAATGGAGAGAAAAAGGCAGAAAGAAAGAGAGGGTTTACAGACCATAGAAGCGCCATGAAAGAAGAACAAAATCATGTGGCGGAGAGAGAGAAAGAGAGGGTTTACAGACCATAGAAGAGCCATGAAAGAAGAACAAAATCATGTGACGGAGAGAGGAAATTCTTTAGAGAGAGAGAGAGAGAGAGGAGAGAGAGAGAGAGAGAGATTCTTTAACAAAAGAGAAACATCGCTACGCAGGAAAAAAACTAAAGAAATGGACAGCTTTAACAAAGGAGGCATCTAAGGAAGTAAGGAAGAGAAGCATCCACTCTTTAGAAGGGTTTTTGGCTACGAGCATTCTACATTATTTTTCTAATAGTGGTGAATCTTCTAACACGTACAGATACACGTCTGTGTCAATCTAGACCGTTGAATCTTTAATGCTTATGTTGATGAATCATAACACACAGGATGATCGAGTGATCCTGACTGTTTAATTATTGGGGTACCAAATGAACTTTTAGAAAGAAAATAGATAAGAGTTCTGAACTGAATGATGTTGAGATCGCGCTTTTAGGACATGATCTACAATGGGGCTCCATTTTGGACAGTCTGGATTGAGGCAAATGTACTCCACATTCAAAAAGGATGAGTCACTATCATTTAAAGTTGGTGCAACAGAGAGAGAGAGAGAGAGAGAGAGAGAGAGAGAGAGAGGCCCATTCCTTTAACAAAAGAAAAAACACATCAAACATAAAGAGAAAAAAGCAAACACATGAATTATGAGAAAGAGAGAGAGAGAAGAGATGCAAAGACACATCATACACACAAAAAAATAATAATAAATAAAAATAAAATGAAGTCATCCTTGTGTGAGAGAGAGAATCTTGGATAGCTAAAGATAACCCACTAACTTTAAGCCTTCGGTAAACACAAAACACATCAAAACTCAAAAAAAAATAAAATAAAAATCAATCATCAAACTACACCAATTTTGAGAGAGAGAGAGAGAGAGAGAGAGAGAGAGAGAGAGAGAGAGGAGAAGAAGGAAGAAGAAGAAACCCACCTAAGTAATCCGTAAAGACTCGGCCATCGGAGAACCGGGCCGCTCGGCTTCCCAGGAAAGGTGATCCCATATGGCACTTTCCACGAGTTAGCCAACAATTTCCTTATATTTCCAGTATCTGCATACGAGTCACCGAAGACAAAGAGCTTCTGCAATTGAGGGTTTTGGCGACCGGTGGCGGTGATGATGATGATGATGATGAGAACCTTGCACTTCAATCCCTACAAAAAAAAAAAAAAAAAAAAAAAAAAAAAAAAAAAAAAAAAAAAAAAAAAAAAAACCACCAAAAAAAAAAATCTAAGTTATACTGAGTTACTAAGAAAATTTACGAAATTCGAGAAATTCTCTCCTGACCAGCTAATAGAAAGATGAAAAGAGAAACGAATAAGAGCTTGTCTTTCTCCGTCATCATATCCACCGACAGAGTTCCACTAGCCTTGCCAAGATAAAGGATAGAGGATGAATGTAACCAAAGGTGATCTTGGGAGGCATGTCACAACAAAGAGCCTTTCAGCTATTTATATAGTGATTTCCTAACCACGTGTCATGGCTGCTGACCATGACTTTGGATGCTACGTAGCCTCTTCTCATTGACCTACTACAGGAAGTTGGGTGGGCCAATGTACGGTGGATTTTCTGATCAGGATGATCCTAACCTTTCAGACATTTGGACACTAATGGATGAACGAAAATGAAATGATCAAGATTGATATTTAAATGGTAAAAATCAGTTGATTGGGGTGGTTGCAATGGTTTAATAATACAATTTTTGGTCTATGTCCCAACTAGGATGGGCCCTTGATTTTGAATGGTATCGATCAACCTAAATATGGGTAGTGTGCTGGATAAGCATACTCAATGCTATCTATTTATTGTGGTAACGAGCCCACTAGATTAGGGCAATTATCATGCGCTTACCAAAGCAATATAGGTGAGCCCGGGCTCCGATTCCTTTTGGAAAAAACAAAAAAAAAAAAAAAACCAAACCCATTCTACAAGCGGATTTCGTCCTGCCCCTGCCTGGAAAGAATCGGTCCAAGCAGGGGCTCTCTGGGTCCACCATGATGTATGAGTTTAATCCACGCCGTTCATACATTTTTTCAGATCATTGTAGTAAATAAAAACAAAAATGAGGCATATCCATTGCTCAAGTGGACCACTCAGTGGACATTGTAATCCTTCCATTCAAACCTTCATGTAGGTCTATGTGAAATATGAAAATTGTTTTTTTTTTTTTTTTTTCTCTTCATGTAGGTCTATGTGATATTATGAACAGGTTGGATGGAAAATAAACATCACAGTGGGCCCTAGGAAAGATTCAACGGTGGGTGTCATTACAACCGCTGCTTCCTATGGTGTGGTACAGTTGAGCCTTGGATCTGACTTAGTTTTAGGCTCATTTCTTAAAATGTTCTGAAAAAAAATGTACGAACGGCGTGGATAACACCTTTACATCACTGTGGCCGGGGCAGGACGCAATCCGCTTCCAAAAGAATGATGGATGATAGACAGATGTTTAAATTTTTCGTTGAAATTATATACACGCCATATAAGTTAGTCAAATAAACTGTTCAGATGGGTCCCCCTCTATATATATGATGAACAAAAAAAAAATTACCCTTATTTGATTATCCGACTATGGGATTGGTGGACATTTATTGGACGGTTAAAAAAAAAAAAACAACCACACACACACACACACACATATATATATATTCTATGGTCCTATTTCAACGAACAAGTAGGAACCAGCGTTTAGGATTGTTCAACCAATCCGATTGTCGGATAGTGCGTTAGAGAAGGTATTTTCCACACTTCAATCGATTTAGCTTGAGTTAGTTTATACCACTTGTACGATTTCGAGTGCCTGTGTATGAAGCGTCAAACACTGCCCGAGCATCGTATAACTCATCCTTGTTATCGGGGAAACGGATTGGCTACTCGCCTGACACTAGCCCGGTGGCTGGTGGTCGGTGCTCTGTGGACCCTACCATGATGTATGTGTCTCATCCATGCCGTTCATCCATTTTCACAGATCATTATAGGGCTTCATCCCAAAAATTAGAGGGATATAAATATCAGGTGAACCACACCAGAAGAAAACAATAGTGATTGGATATCCACCTTTAAAATACTCTATGGCCCACTGTACTGTTTATCTGACATCCAATCTGTTGGTTAGGTCATACAGACCTAGATGAAGGTCAAAAATAAAGATAATCTTGATCCTGGGGCCCAAAAGTTTTTAATGGTCAACATTCATTCAACACTGTTTCCTGTAATGTGGTCCAATTGATATTGGTATATATCTCATTTTTGTCTCATAATCTAAAATGATCTAGAAACATAGATGGACAGCATGGATGAAAGATATACATCATAGTGGGGCCTACAGAGCACCGACTCCGAACCATTGGCTGGTGGCAGGGTGAGTAGCAAATCCGTTCCCTGTTTTCGGAAGGGGAAGCGGATTGCGTGCCGTGCCACACGCCACCGACCTCGGTGTGGGTTGACGTCATAAGTTCCATGGACCTCATATGTGTTATATCCACACCATTCATTCGAGTTTTGGATCAGGTTGATATTTGTGTTAACTCATCAGCATTTTGGATAGAAATAAATAGTATAAATATAACATATACATTGCCATGGGGCCCACAGAACTTGGTTTTGTCATCACGCGACCCATGTGGGTGGTGTGCAGCACACCAGGCAACGCTCCCATGTGTCTGAATAAGATTATGGACACGGTTTGGCAAGTGATACTGGAGGTGTCTATTAGTCGAACAGGATTGCGTTCTATACCCTTTCCCTCTAAAAGCCGGGAAAGGGTAGTTCTGTGAGCGGGCTTACAGTTATGTATCTGTTTATCGATGCCGCCCATCTCTTTTCTTACATCATTTTAATGAATGAGTACAAAAATGAGACAGATCCACCGCTCCAAGTGGACCACACCAAATAATAAGCTTTGTTGCATTAAATGCAAGAGTCATTTGTGATGTGGTTCACTCGAGTGTTGGATCTGATTCATTTTTGTACTTATACTTTAAAATATAATATGAGAAACAAAGGGATGGATGATATCAATAATAAGATATATCACAGTGGGCACTATCATTATACACCATGGTGCATTTATTTTATCCCCGTCGTCTATCCATTTCATTTTAGGGCTTGATCCCAAAAATGAAGTAGATCTAAATATCTGATGGACCACATCACAGGAAAACTGTAGTGATTGAATGTCCACCATTAAAAAGTCTTAGGGTCTACTGTAATATTTATTTGACACCCAACCTATTGATTAGATCATACAGGCCATGAAGGGAAGAAAACAAATAATGGCTTGAGCCAAAACTTTTATGCCCCCAGGAAGTTTTTAACGGCGGGCATTCAATCAACATTATTTCCGGTAATGTGGTCTACTTGAGAATTTGATTTACTTCATTTTTAGGTTCATACCATAAAACGATCTAAAAAATGGATGAAGGATGTGGATGAAACATGTACATCATGGTAGGCCCCACTGGCAAGGTCAATAGCTGATGCGCATTCTCAGATTTGGTGTTAACTGGGTTACAAGTTGGTGGGTGTCACCTGACCGTAGGGCCACCTCAATATATTTGTTGTATATCCCTGATCATCGTTTCTGACCGTTTTAGAGCATGGTACCAAAAATGAAGTAAATCCAACTCTCAAGTCGACCACACATTATAAGAAATTGTAGTCATTGAACACCCACCCATTAAAACCTCCCTCAGGCCCACTGTGACATTTATTTTCCATCCAAATAATTGATCAAATCACACATACCAAAGTGGAGGGAAACCACAAATATCAGCTTCATCTAAACATTTTGTGGCCCCAGTGAAAGTTTTTAGTTGTAAGCATTCAATCCATACTGTGGAGTCCACTGAGATTTGAATCTGCTTCATTTTTTTATTTTTATTTTTGAGAGACCATGCCCTAAATATAAGATTAAACAACTGATGGATGGTATGAATATACAACACACAAATCAAGTGGGCCCTACGGCAACAGTTACTAACATGTTACCCCATTAACACATAATTGGCCCATGTGACAACCAGAGAGTAAGTGGGCGGATTGCATACTGAGTAGCTCAGAGTAAACTCTGTGAGGCCAAGCTGATGCATGTCTCTTATAGGTGCCATCCATCCATTTTTCCAACTCATATCTCTGGCATGAAACCAAAATTGAATCATATTCAATGTAAAGTGGACCTCACTACAGAAAACAATGTGAATGGAACACTTAACTTGAAACTTCTTAGGGCCACATAACTTTTGAATGACGGTTATATTTGTGTTTTCCCTTCATTTATATCAGTGCCACCTCATGCATAGGTGGAATGACAAACAAGCATCATTGTGAGGGTTGGGAAGGTTTTGGTCCACTTAGGATTTGAATATGCTTCAATTTTGAAATCATGCTATGAAATGAGCCGAAAAAATAGATTAGCAGCGTTGATAAAACGCATGCATGCGGGCTCCACAGAGTTTACTAAGTATGCTATAAGTTTACTTAGTAACTTCTTGATTGCACAATGATGCTTCCAATGGCAGCGCTGCTATTGGACTGCTATGCTGTCCCCACATTGATATATGTGTTTTTTCCATGCTGTCCATCCATTTTGGATGATTATTTTAGGGCATGAGCCCAAAAATAAGGCAGATCCAAATCCGAGATGAAGCACACCACTAAAAAAGAATGGCGATTGAATGCCGCTATTAAAAACTTCCTGAGCCTTGTAATGCTTATTTTCCACTTAGCCCATTGATCATGTTACAAGGACATGGACAAAGGGAAAACACAAATATCATCTTATCCAAAACTTTTGTGGCCTTGAGAAGTTTTTAGTGGTGTGCGTTCAATCACCACTGTTTTTCTGTATTGTGGTCTACTTGAGATTTTGATCCACCTCATTTTGAGTCTCATGCCTGAAAAATGAAAATGAGCCAGAAAAATGAATGGGCAGCATGGATAAAACACATATATACATCATGGTGAGGCCCACCGAGCATGCAGTGTCATTAGGCAGTTGGGTACCATGGTAATTGATAGACCGAACCACTTTCAAACATAGACGAAGACATGTGGCCCAATCAGACGATGACAAATGAGGGCCTTACTTTGTTGGGCGAAGATGCCGATTAGGTGTTACGTGGATAAAACTTAGTGGTCCAAATCCCGGGGACACTGCGCAACAGATAACAGTAGTGATTGAATGTTGTTATAAACTTCCTAGAGGGTACCTTAATGTTTATTTGTCATTCAACCTTCCATGAGGTTACAAAGAGTTGGATGAAGGGAAAACACAATTATCAACTTGATCCAAAACTTCTGTGGCCTCCAAGAAAATTTTAATGGTGGGCATTCAATCCCTATATAGTCCACTTGAGATTTAGATCTACTTCATTTTTATGATCATCCACTAAAAGGAGCTGTAATAATAATGGGGTAGTGTACACAATACATACCTCAAGGTGGGCCCGATGGTCCGGGAAACAGCCACTAACATGTTACTTGGTGACACATAATTTAACTCCCATGTAAGACATTAGCGGGTGTTTCCTTAACCATGGGGCCCGCCTTGATGTATGTGTCATATATCTCCAATATAAGTTATATATATATATATATATATATAAGTATTTACAAAAATTTATATTAAGTGAACGTGATCCGAGTCAAATCAATTCGAACCGAATCAAGTTTTAGTCAAGTTATGAGCCGAGTCAAGCTCGACCTAGCCTGGATTTGGCTTTTTTTTTAAAAAAACAACAGCTCAACTGGCCTCAAATCCAGTTTCAAGCTGAGTCAAGTCAAACTTTTCCGAGTCTAGTCAAGCTAGTTGACTGAGCTTTCTTGGTTTGTATACAGCTAAACATGGAAGGATGGAAACTGCATATATGCTCATAAACGAATAATCCATCCCGTGGCTGACGCAATAAATGGGCCACCAGCCAAAGACTGCACCTATCAGATATTCATGAGTGTGAACAAAGAAACTAGGCTTTCTCGTGGCCCATCCTTGTAACGTGAGGCCATCAAGACATAAGCTTCTCATCAGGGAAGCCCATGTACCCGTCCGAGAAATCACATGCACACTGAAACATGAATGTGGACCTCTTCTCCTTACCGTCCATTTCTTTTGTACTTGTGTGGCCCACTTGAGAAGAAGATCAATCTGATTTTTGTCCAAGTCATTCAGCTACCATCACGGCTCCGTTGGATCTCTAACTGTAGGGCCCACCGTGTTATATGCGCCATAAATCCACACTGTTCATCCCTTTTGACAACTAATTTTAGGGAATAATCCAAAAATGAAGCAGATACAGATTTTTTTATGTGTACCACACCACAGAAAAAGTGGTGATTGAATAACATCCATTAGAAGCTTCTTGGGGCCACTGGAATATTTATTTGCCATCTAACCGGTTGAAAATGTCACAAAGACCTCGATGAATGGACCATGCAAATATCAGTTTGATCCTAAACTTTTGTGGCCCACAACAAGTTTAAAATAGTCTATTACCATTATTTCCTATGGTGTGGTCTACTTTGCTATCATCTTTAAAATAGACTGTTTTAAAGAAAGATAGACAGATGGAATGGATGTGAGGTAAATTATATATAACGTTGGGGCCCACAGTCAAGGATACAGCCATTATTCGTGGCCTCCTGACATCAGTATAGGCATTGCTCAGGCTTTTTGCGATTTCCAGTATTGATAGGCGTGGTCCGCTACCTTTTTGTTGGAAGGAGATTGCGTACTGAATTACTCAGTACGCTAAGTGTACTGAGTAAACGCTGTGGGGCCCACCGTAATTCATGCATTGTATCAAATCCGTCCATCTGTTTTATCATATAAATTTATGGCTTTAGTCTAAAGATTAAGCATATACAAATATCAAGTGGACCACACCACCCGAAATGGTGTGAATTAAAGTCTACCATTGAAAAGTTCTTGGGGGGCCACAGAAGTTTTAGATCAAGCTGATATTTGTGATTTCCCTTCATCTATGTCCGTGTGATCTTATGATAAGTTTGGATGACAAATAAAAATCATTGGGGCCTTAGAAAGATTTCAACGGTGGAAATCAATAATTCCACTGTTTCCTGTGGTATGATCTACTTGAACTTTCTTAATACTTCAATTTTAAGCTCAACCCTTAAAATGATATGGAAAAACGGATGGACGGCGTGGATAAACCACGTGAATTCACAGTGGGCCCAACAGAGTTTACTCAGTACGACAAGAGTGTACTGAGTAACTCAGTACGCAATCCGATTCCCTTTTTGTTGGGAGCCGGCCTATTGCCTGTATCTTTGGATCATTTGATGGTACGATCCTGAAATTTATATATAAAAACGAAAGAAAAATACATACACGCCGAGCCACCCACTCCGCTAACGGACGCGGATTGCGTCCTACCCCCGCCCGGACGGTAATCCGTCCGGGCAGGCTCTGTGGAGCCCACCGTGATGTAACTGTTTTATCCCGCCGTCCACCGACTTATTCAGAAAATTTTAATATGTGAACCAAAAAATGAGGCAGGTCCAAGGCTTGAGTGGACCACACCAAAGGAACCTGCACTGATATGACACTTACCGTTGAAGCCTTTCTAAGGCCCACGTGATGTTTTTTTTACAATAAAACCTATTCATAAGGTCACGTAGACGTGGATGGAGTGAAAACACAAATATCAGCTTGATCCGAAACTTCTCTGGCTCCCAAGAAGCTTTTAATGGTGGACGTTCAATCCCCACTTTGTGGTCCACTCAAGCATTGGACCTTCCTCATTTTTTGGTTCACATATTAAAATTTTCTGAAAAAATCGTTGGACGGCAGGATGAAACAGTTACATCACGGTGGGCTCCACAGAGCCCTGCCTGGACGGATTACTGTCCGGGCAGGGGTAGGACGCAATCCGCGTCCAGATCTGAATCTTTAACACGTGTGGGCTGAAGTCCTTTGGATTGGTACCTGCACGATTACATGAGAAACATTGTACTGGTCGTCGCTAAGGTGCCTCGAAGGTTTGTTGACTGGGGAAAATTTTGAGATTGGCCCACTAGATTCACGGCCGCAGAGGCGGAGAGAACGAAGCTGATTGCGTCAGATTGCGTACTGAGTTACCCATTACGCTGTTCGTACTGAGTAACCTCTGCGGGGTTGACTGTAGATGTATGTATCTTATCCATACCGTCCATCTATATATCCAGATCATTTTAGGGCATGAGCCTAAAACTTAAGTATATCCAAGTCTCAAGTGGACCACATCAAGGAAACAGTAAGGAAAATGACGACCATCCTTGAAAATCTTTTTTGGGTCCACTGCTATGATTACTTCTCATCCAACCTATTCATAAAGTCACGAAGACATGAATGAACCAAAAATACAAATATCAGGTTGATATAAAACTTATGTAGCTCTAAAGAAGTTTTCAATGGTAGGCATTTAATTTCCATTATTTCCTTTGGTGTCTACTAAGGGCTTGTTTGGCTAGGCAGATCCCACGGTATTAGGAGGGATGGGACCGGCAATATCCTTGGATAGGCATGACGAGCCAAATAGATCCGGTGAACTTGTCCCACGATATGAGCAATCGTATGGATGTTAAGACAATCTACTGACATCACCATCATTACCTTAAAATTGATCCTATCCCTTGGTTGGATGGATTGGAAGATAAAATCTGGGAATATGTACGGCATGCCAAACAGACCAGTGAACTTGTCCTGGGATATAAGCAATCCCATGGATCTTAAGACAATCCACTGACACCATCATCATTACCTTAAAATTGATCACATCCCTCCTAATACCATGGGATCTGCCTGGCCAAACAGGCCCTAAGGGCATGTTTGGGTGGTGGGATTAGAAGGGATTAAGTGGGATGGGGTTCATCTGGTCTTGTGCCAATTCCACTCCATGTCTGGGAAGAATGGAAAAGCTTGGAATTACATTAAATAGAATTGCATTGGGTCCGTGCCAATTTCACTCAATGTTAGCAAGTTGTGTAGGTCCCATCATGATGTGTGGGCTATATCCACACCGTCTACTCATTTATTGAGATTATTTTAGAGCATGAGCCAAAAAATCAGGTAAATCTAAAGCTCAAGTGAACCTCACCATAGAAAGCAATGGGGATTGAATACTTACCATTGAGACTTCTTTGGGGTCACATAAGTTTTGGATCTACTTCATTTTTAGGCCCATGCCATAAAATGAGGTTACAAAACAAATGAACGGTTTAGATATAACACGTGTGTATTCTCAGTAATTTCAAATGATGGTGGGTATATCCATTCAATGTACCACCGTATTATCAACAAAGCATGGCATTAATATTATTCCATGGCAATAGGGACAATCCAATGCGTGCAATTCCATTTAATCCCTGGCAATAGGGACAATCCCTGCTATGGGTAATAATTATGTTTTTTGAATCTCATCCCACCTACTCCCTTGTAATCCCACCGCTCAAACGGGCCCTAATTAATTAAGTTTTGGATATGCTTTGAATCTTTATATACACCCTAAAATGAAAATCGGATGGACTGCATGGATAAGATGCATCCATCAGGATACTCGTTACCCAGTCGGCTCTTCGGAGAGAATGAGTACGCAGATATTCTTTTCCCAATTCCAACACGAGTGATGGAATTCTTTTCGTTCTTCTTAAAAAATGAATGTAGCTTTTGAATTAATCAATGCGAGTATTAAATAAATAAACGAACTCGGCATGAGTCTTTTACGAATGGGTTCAAGCCGTCAACTTCAGCGACGTGGAATGAGTAGCGACGCGCTAACCTTTTTTACAATGGTGTGAAGGCTTGGTCGCCACGTGATGTATACTTTATTCATCCGTTTTCCAAAACCATTTTAGGGCATGACTTAAATTAAAGTATATCCAAAGCTCAATGCATCGTACCACAGAAAATAGAGGGAATAATGAAATCCACCGTTGAAAACTTTCTAAGGTGATGTTTATTTGTCACCCGACTTAGCTCATGTGATCACACAGTACTTGACGAAGGGAAAATACAAATATCAGCTTTTTATCCAAAGATTCTGCAGCCACTGGAGAAGTATTCAACGGTTGGGCATGCAAATTTCACTGGCATTGTGGTGGGGTAGAATTATAGAAAGATATTAGAAATTCCAAATATTATTAGGGTAGTCACCCGAGAGTTCTTGAAATTTTTTTTAACCAAATTGACCTTATCATTCGATCAATAGTTTATCGGGTTTTAGTGAGAAAGAAGTTACTTGTTATTCAATTCGGAGAAAGTGGTGTGGATGGAAGTTATCATTGTGCCTATTGAAATTTATATCCAATTCGTTCACTTTCTTTGAAGCCTTTTATTTATATAGGAAGATGGTAGCATCTTACTGACTCGTTGTGTGGCCCACAAAATCTGATAACCTGTAACGGTGTTCATTTGATACGAACTATTTTTATTTTATTTTATTTTTGTGATGTGGTCAATCCGACTGGTGGATATTTATCATTTTTCTAATCATGGCCATTTATGAAATTCTAAGGTTAATAGATGGAGTGAATGGAGTGGATTTCACACATATGCCATAAATAACCCCAACCGACAGTGTACATGCGGTGATATAAAGGGACAAATGTTGCCTTTATTCGCTTATACAGAGGTCCTTCTTTCTTCTTTTCTAGAAAAGTGAAGATCATGGAATCCACTGCCATTGAGGGTCATTGTTTCTCTCTGGCATTTCTCTCATCTGAAAGCTTCTTCCACCACGATGTTAGCATTTTCCAACGTCCTCCTGCGTTTATCTAACAGTTCTTCGATTACCCCAATATGTTAGTCTTTTTTAAAAGTAAATAAGTAAAATTAACCTTAAATCTCATCATTGTCGCATTGTGTAAAGGAGGATCGAAGTGGAGAAGTGGTTTCCATCCACTAAGGGTCATGATTATCACCTAGTAATTAAGGCATGATGGTCAAAACGTGAAGGGTCGCGATTGGGAGGTGTGAAGGGTCGAGCTTGACAACTAGAAATTGAAAAACTCATCCCTGTACATTTGAGAATGTGAAGGGTTGGGTTGTCACGTGAAGAGAAATTGACAACTGAGGGATCAAACCTCAACCAGTGTCAGTTGACAACCACGACCCCGTTAACAGTTGTCAAATCTCGACCCTTTTTCAGTTGACAACCACGACCCTGTTAACAGTTGTCAACATCGATCATTGTTTATTAACACAACCACGACCCTGCTAACAGTTTTCAAACCTCGACCATTGACAATTGACAACCACAACCCTTCACATTGTCAAACCTCGACCTTTCAAGAGTTCAAACCTCGACCATTGTCAGTTGACAACCACGACCCTTGACAGTTGTCAAACCTCGATCATTGCAACCTCGATCATTGTCAGTTAATAACCACGACCCTGCTATCAATTGTTAAACCTTGACCATTGATAATTGTCAACCATGACCCTTCATGTTGTCAAACCTCGACCATTGATAAATGACAACCACGGCCCTACACATTTTCAAACCTTGACCCCTTGTATTGTCAAACCTCGACCATTCACGTTGTCAAACCTCGAACTCTAGTTGATTACATCCTAGACCCTTCACATTGACAACTACGACACTTAATAGATGACAACTAGGGGTGTACACCGAGTCGAATCGAGTCAAGCTGGCCTCAACTTGACTCGGCTCGGCCACTAGTTGACCCTAGCTCGAACTCGGCTCGGCTCGGTCAGCAACTCGGGCCAGTTTGAGCCTCTGCAGCATTTTCACAAACACATGCTATGCACTTTCAATTTCTCACTGTATGTGAAACATCAGTAGCTTTATAAGTATTTCATCAAACACCCTGTATGCAACATCAAAAAAAAAAAAAATGGTATTTGTTTCATATACATACCTTCCTTCCCACTAGTCGACACTTCGTTGAGTCATTTCATCAAACACTTTGTGAGCAATATCAATATCAAAATAACCGAGTTACCGAACTAGTTCGATCCGAGTTTGATTCGAGTTAGGGTTCGATCCGAGTCGAGTAGAACTCGGGCAACCTCGAACTCAATTCAAAATTTTTTTCGAGCTAAAAATATCAACTCAACTTAGCTCAAACTCAGCTTCGAACCGAGTTAAAAGGAAATTTTTACAGTCGGTTGCGGAGAACAACTGCAGAACACTTCTTTAAATGGAGAACTTTGCTTGATATTCGAACTGAATCTAGCATATGAGCATAGACTTGAATTACAGGTAAAGTTAAGAATTACTTGATTAGTGTTATGGATGACACTAAAGAATGTAAATGACAGATAAAGGTAAAGATTATACTAAGAAATGTAAATAATAAATAATTGAAAGATACATTTGGTTTGTTTTAGTTGGCATGAAACCATTTCTCTAGTAAATTACTTTTTATTTATAACTTTAACTTGGCCTTCTTGATTTCTGTCAAGTAATAATGGTTGCTATAATCATTTTAGTACTGCCGACCCTTTGAAGCCTTTTTTTTCTTTAACTTGTCACTTGTATAAATAATCACTCCAAACTTCTTCGTTAACTCGGCCAAGTTCCACTCAGACACTAATGCTTTATAGATGATGCGTATAGTTGGATAAATACCGATCATATTTTCATGAAATCCTATTCAAGTTTCTTCACGAGCAAAGTCCTCTAAAATTAAGGGCCTGTTGTTAACGCTGAATTTTTGTACTTAACACGGAATTTGGAAAATATTCCTTGTTTAGTGGTGTTGTGTTAACGCATAAGAAGGAAAGCACTCCACAGTTTTGTGTTAAAATTTTTCCGTGATGGGAGTCCTTTGTGTTGAAATTTTTTCATGATGGGAGTCTAGCTTAATGGGGATTGGAGAATGCACTCTTGATTATTATTATTTTAATCCAAAATAATCGTTTGTGAGAGAGATTTTCTCCTTTGTGTCGTTGTACACATCTAGGAGTGTACACGGGTCGATCCGAGTCGAATTGGGCTCAACCCGGTCCGGCCTAGTCACCAGCCCCACCCCCCCACCCGACCCGCCCCCCGTAGTCACTGGCCAACATGTCTAGCCCGAACCCGGCCCGACAGCAATCGGGCGAGTTCGGGCCGAGTTTGGGCCAGTTTCGAACTTTCGAGTTTGGGCCAGTTTCAAGCCTGAGTTCGGGCTAGTTTTGAACTTTATAGCAAGTTCATGGGAAGGACTTTGACAGATAATCCGCATCCCATTACAAGTTCATGAGAGAGAGGGAATATATTATATTTTACTACATTTACATACATTTGACAAAGCATAAAATAAAATATTTATATACAACTAAATACAGTTATACACTACTGACTACTGTTAAGGAGATTCATCTGCTAAGCCGAGCTACTATCTAAATCTTCATATGCGTACTCATTCACCTCCCTTTCTTCAGAATGTGGAGATAACTTTTTATCACCCTCCTCTTTTATAGTTTGAATTAGATTTTTTAAACTATTTTTGTGAGAAGATTTATATGTAGTTCCCAACGTCCTGTAAAATGCACCCAGACTGGAGAGAAACTTAGCTGAATTCTTACTATTCCTTTTTTTTTTACCCGTGCAGCTTAAACCTACTTCGACATCATGTAGTCTTGGAGGACATCGCTGATGTGTAGAAGTCTCTTCCATACTGCACTTTAAGGTGAGTTGGAATTGTTTTTCTTCCAATGCTAATAATTTAGTTTCTTTCTCTGCCTCAGAAAGTTTGGATTGGGGAGTGGAAGCTTTTTTATTTGAATCAATAACTGCTTGGAAAAGAACTTGGATTTCTTTTGAGGCTTTAGGACACGGTTTTGCATTTCCACCCTGACAGGATAAGTGTAATCTGAGCCGATTAGTTTTGTTAACAAACTTGGCTCCACACAAAATCTTAAACTTTCTAAACTTTGGAGAATGGACTAAGGAACCATAGTCCCAAACGTCAATCGATGGTTCGCTTGAAGACATATTTACATATTGTGTTGAAAAAGTATTTTAGACTTTTTTAACAATAATGAAATACCGATATAAATAAAAGCAATTTATGAATAAAAAAATAAAAGTCAACATAACAGATAATAAAAGTAGAAGTCAGTAAACAGATGTAGAAATGCATTGCGCAGCTTGCATATCATCCATCAATATAACAGATAAATAAAATAAAAGTCAGAAAAGAGTACCTATTACAGCATTTGCAAATTCAAATAAACTAACAAGATCATAGCATTCATCCCAAACACATCATCATTGCTGTTCTGTTCATGTGTTGCGGCTTCATTCATTCATCTCTCCTCCTCTTCCTCATCAAGATCATAACCTCCTAGACTCAGACGCAACCAATCTTATGTACAAATTAATGCTTCCACTGTATCTGGTGCAAGGGAACTTCTAGTCTTGCTCATGACCTTACTCCCTGTGCTAAATGCAGATTCCGATGCCATGGTTGAAATAGGAACTAACAAAATATCTCGTCCATCGTCGATAGTGTAAGGTATTTTTCTTCATTAACTCTCAATTTTCACAACTCCAAAACATCGAACTCTGAATCATGCCGTAGTACGATTAACTCTTTGATATACATGTCTAACTCTGATTCTTTCATGTTTGTGTCTGTATTTTCTTTTACTAAGAAAGACATGTAATCATTATCGAAGCTTGAAGCAACATGCGATCTAACTTTAGAAGCAGTTGGTGTGGACACTGTGGTTGTGTACGCCCTGTACAATGCTTCGATTACATCACGAACCTTCGAGGTTTTAGATATTGTCTTTTCATTAGGATAAATCCTCATGAAGATGTACTTAACATAACTCATCTTGCACCAAGGATCAAGAACAACAGCTAAAATGACAATCATCCTAGTACTTATCGAACTTCATTTACATACCACCTGTCATGAGTTGGAGAAAAAATGGACAGTCATCAGCAGCTTTCTTCAGGGCATCCTTGATCTTCCACATAGTTGGAAGAAACATATTTGCTGTAAGAAACTTATTGCCAGAAAATATTTTCGTACAGTCATAAAAAACCTTCAAAAATTGTGAACTTCTTTCGCTTTGATCCAATCATCTTCAGTAGGCAACCAATCATATGTTCTATCACGCGCTGCATATTCTGGAAATGTATGTTCCAATTCCCGGGCCGAATTCAACATCTCAAAAGTCGAATTCCAACGTATGCATACATCTAGCTTCAACATTTTGGAGACTTCAAATTCAAACGTTGGACGATGGCATTCCATATACTCAATTTGATGACGAGCCTCTTATGCACTTCACTCTCCCTCGCATTCTCTATAATTAGGTCAATTGATTTCAACCCTTCTCGTACAATTAAGTTAAGAATGTGTGCACAACACCAACATGAAATATTTTTCCCTCAAAAAATAAATTGTCAGTTGCCTGAACTGGTTACGTAAGAAGGATATTACATTGTCATTTGTCGAAGCATTATCTAAAGTTAATGAGCTGACTTTTTTTTTTTCAATGCCCCAATCTCGTAGACAGTTGTAAATGCAATCTGAAATAACCAAACCGAAATGTGGAGGTGAAAGGTGGCGAAAGTTCAATATTCTCTTGCAAGTTTCCAATTTTCATCAACATAGTGTGCAGTTAATGAAATGTAACCCTTTCTTTATTTTACGCCGTCCACATCAAAAGTCAAATTTACACTTGAAACCGAATCTAAAAATGCTTTCAGTTTCACTTTCTCACTGACATACATCTTCATGCACTCCTTCTTCACAGTAAAATGGGAGACCTTCTCAAACTGAGGATTAAGGAATTTACTGTATCCCATAAATATTTCACTCTCTACCATCTTAAATGGCTGCTCATTAATAATAATAAGCTTTGCAAACCACTCATTCAGCTTCCATTTTTCAAATTTATGAGTGGTAAGTGTACCTTCAAAAGCAGATCCTTTGGACTTTGTAAACGATAGCAATTGTTGGACTGAAGGTGAAAGTCTAGGTCTCCTTGCACAACTTTGTCTATATCTATTTAAATGAGACGTCGACCTTCTAACACTTTTGGTGTATAGCCTTTTGCAGTGCAGACATCTGATCTTGGTGACATTATTAACTACTATTTTCTTCAAATCATCCCAGACAGCTGACCGTTTCTTTCCTTTATTTGCAGCTGAAGACCCCTCTCCCTCAACAACAAATGGTGATGTGGCTGAGGCACCGGCACCGGGGTAGTTGGGACTTCATCCTCACTAGTCATCTCTAAAGATATGAAATAATTTCATCTATCCTTAGACCTTAGTAAAAATTTTCTTAAGCGGATAAATCAGTTACCCATTCAATGTTGGATAGATAGTATGCTTTCATTATTAAATTTAAATGACACGCCAAAATTTCGGCAGCATCTTCCCTTATCTCTCTATAATATATTAATCTTAGATTTGATTCACACGTTAACTATCCACACAAAGTGTGGATATTTGATGAGGAAGTAAATGCAAGAAATATATCCAAAGAGAATTAGGAGAGACGAACTGAAATAAGCATGTACATTTAAATTAGAATAAATAAAAACATTAATATCTATCCAACATTGAACTGTCCAAAAAAGGACAATTTGAGAATTTCTATGCATCCATGAATACACTCAATCTATGTCTGGCAACATAGAAATCCTCAAATGGGCAACTGATTATCCTATACTACAACAACAATATAAAAAATAATTAAATCAATTACCCATTCAATGTTGAATAGATAGTAATGTTTTCATTATTCAATTTAAATGCCACGTCTAAATTTGGGCAGCATCTTCCCTTATCTCTCCAGAATATATTAATCTTGTATTTGATTTACACGTCAACTATCCACACAAAGTGTGGATATTTGATGAAGAATTAAATGTAATAAATATATTCAGAGAGAATTAGGAGAGACGAACCGAAATAGGCATGTGCATTTAAATTAAAATAAATAAAAACATTACTATCTATCCAACATTGAACTGTCTAAAAAGGGACAATTTAAGAATTTCTATGCATTCATGAACACACTCAATCTATATCTGGCAACATAGAAATCTTCAAATGGGCAACTGATTATCATATATTACAACAAAAAAAAAATATATATATATATATATATATCTAATAGGCAATTGGTATAACTTATTTTAAGACTAAAACAAAAAACATTTGGCAAATCTAGTAGTTGACAATTCCAAAATCAATCATAATTGACATTCAACATCTAGCTAACTAACAACAAAATGTGTTTAAACTAACTTTCTAGATTTTGTTTTAATAAATTAACCTAATAATAATAAATTAACCTAATAATATTTACTATATACTAGTAACATACAAGCGATATTGGGGCACCATACCATAGGTTGCAAAAATATCATGTCCCCCTAAAAAATAAATCCTCCAAGGATAACATATATATATATATATATATATATATATATATATATATATATTATATATATATATATATATATATATATATATATTATATATATAAAATAAGTTGTTTATTGTCATTCTCAATCGCAAGTATCATTTATCATCAAATTAACTATTAATAGCATTTATAAAAATATAAATGACTACTTAATATGCACATATTTATTTAGTCAAACTGAAATCAATTATCAGAATGTGAACAGTTCTTAATAAGCTATGGAAAGAGAGAGCTTGTTTCCAATTGGGATCATACCAGTCCAATTGCGACTCTGAGAGCCGTTTTGATCTATTAGAGGTATGTTTATAATCAATCAATTGAAGGAAATATTTCATTGACATAACAGATGCACTAGAAAGAGAGAGCTCATTTCCTCCAAGATCAAAAGATCTCAGTATCGACTATTGAACATTTTTCTTTAACTTGACTCAATATAGACTAATGAACATTTTTCTTTAACCAGAAACTCATTTTTGATTGATTGAGAATTCAAAGCCATTTAGAAATAAATTACAAATGGTTAGTCAGCATATTTTAAAATTTATTAATCTAATATATCATTTTGCATTTTTTTTCCATTTCATAAGAAGGCTAGAAAGATGATTTTATATGGAGAGGATGGAAATTTATTTATTTATTTTAGTTTTTTAAAAATTATCTGATACAGCAGCTGTATCATAAGTTATGATACATCCTTTTTTCTGGCCAGCATGTTATATAATATCCTATCTACGAAAGCATTAGACGACACCACGATGATCACTTGATATCAAAAATTAGACAGATCCACTCATGGATCTAGACATATGTAATGCCCTGAAAATCGGGGGTCGAGTAGTAACTCAACTTCCGAATTCCAACGCATCACTTATGCAACAAAATGAATGATGATTGAATTGTTGTCTGAATTAGTGCATTGAACATGAGTGAGATTAAGCCAAAACAGCATATCATACTCTAGAGACAGTTAAATTGCAAGCGGAAGACTGTGATAGATATATAAAATATATAAAAATAGTGGTGAGTCTCCAGAGTGTGATAATGTTACCAGGTTAATGAATTACAAGTACAATTTTAAATTATACCAAAGGTGTAGTGTTATCTAGTCAACATCCCTGTAATCCCGTCGATCAAGACACGACTCACTTAAAGCCGTCAGCACACATCATATACGAACAAGCATCATTGTCTTCATAAAGGTCTGGCTCCGCCTCAGGAGTAGCGTCGCCATCTGCAATCAGACAAAGTCTAGTGGGTGTTCGGAACACCGTCCCGTATCGTGGGAGTGAGTAGCTAACTCAGTGGAACAATAAAGCATAGGTTAACATGTCATCAACTCAGTCAAGCAGTAATGATAAAGCAGTACAATCAAACAATTCAAAATACTCTTATTAATGTAAGTATGAATGCAGTCATGATATATGCCATCACCACACACTCCCTCGTGCGACACCACATCTTCGTCGCGGCATGCTTGCATTCCTCAGTGCTCCACATCTTCCAAGGCACATGCAATGCATGATGAGCATGATTACCGAGTTGTTATTAGTCCATTTCAAAAAGCAGGATTAGGAAACTAAGGTACCTCCCTTATATCATTCCCAAACATGATCCATTTTAGGGTCGTCAGTCCTAGTTAATCTCAAACGATGGTGTATTTTCTAGGTCGCTGCAAAGGCTGCCAGGGTTATTACACACAAAGGTTACACTACTCTCCTATCACCTAATTAACAATTCATCACTATATAGATACAGGCCTAGTTTCATACTCTATACACTGCGGAAAAACTCGTCGCCTCACCGCAATTCAGAGTATGCTCAAGGTCACTACAAAGGGCTGTCAGGACTGTTACGCACAATGGTTACACCACTCCCCCATCACCTTATCAATGTAGGCTGACAGCACGAATATAGTGTCTCATACTACTATAATCGGCTCACGAGTCTGGTTGCTCACTAGTCACTACGGGGAGGCACGTGGCCCCAGCATAAGCCGATAGCTCGACCACGGTGTCCCATACCACCATGCCCGGCTCATGAGTCTTAGCGGATCGAGGTGCCATGGTTAAAAGGGATTTCACTGGTAAGTTTGGTACCCTAAGTTCAAGCAACATGGTGAACATACATAAAACAGATCGGGTTGCTTGACGAGCTCGACTAGCTCGAGCGCACAACAAGTTGAACGATATGAAGCGCATAAGCACTTCGTGTAGCCAACCACTATCGCCAACCGAAGTACGACTCGGGTTCGTCGAACACATCTCACGTGGCAAATGAAACTCAGCCACTAATTCGATCCCGCTACCGATTGCCTGGACTATAATCATAGCCCCAATCACATTCAATTGCAGATAGTTAAAGCAGTAATGGATCAAGATTCAAATCATACAATCAAATCTGATATTATCCGTTTAGGGCTGTCAGGGCTGTTGCACGCACTCGTTGTTCCACTCCCCCATCACCCATGACGGATCATACAACGTAAACATAAATTTAAACATATGCATCACATAGATAAAATCATATAATCATTTGAGCATGTTATGAGGCACAACACAAGCATGAGTTTGTACATATTAAATTCCTAATCACACAGGTATCCAAGGAAATCATACACATAGTTAAAGGAGTTGAGAATCATATCTCAACACCCTTATACATTGCAATTTACTAACTACTACTCATTCAGACATTTCATCAAACACTTTAGACTACATACATCAACATACATGACATATTTGATCACATAGGTATTAGGCCAAATCCTTTCACTAGGGAGTTACCCCAATCATAACACACCATACACCCACGACGGATAGTCATGGCAAGCAGGAATCCAAGTTCCATATTCATTCAGTCATTTCCACAAACACTTAGGCCACACATTTTAATATAAGTAGTGTATATTGGCCGTGACGTGATTTAGGGCAAATCCTTTTAACAAGGGGTATCGCCAATACAATAATCATAAATCCATGACAATTAGTCATGGCGAGCACGAATGAAAATTCTATACTCATTTGGTCATTTTCACAAACACTTAGAATACACTATTTTAACATACATAGTGTATATTAGTAACAAACATGTATTAGGGCGAACCCTTTCGCAAACAAGTATTTATCCCATATATAATATATTAATACAGCAAATAATCATGGCAAAACACATTTCCAAAATTTATACGTATACGGTACTTTCTACAGATACCTAGAGTATGTAAATTCCATATTCATCTTTGATCGAAACGGAAAACAGACAGCGCTTTTGTACATGTGCAATTGCATGCAGATCATGAATCTATCATTATCTGACATTGAAAGCGTTGAAAACCATAACCAATACACCTAAAGTCCGCACCTTTTGTCGTAGAATTGTAACGAATCCAATAGGTTTGCTAAGCTTTCATATACGGCAGTTTGGTAACCTATAGAATGAAATAGGTTAGTTATTTCATAACCTACAACTATCAAAACTCCAAAATAGGTTAGGGTTAGGGTTTCTTACTTAGAAATGACGCCGGAATCGCCGGAAAAGCGACAAGAATAGTGCGGTTGAGCATGGATAGCAGCAAGGAAGAGTGGCAGGGAGATTCTCCCACTTCTCTCACTCTTTCTCTCTCTTTTCTCTCTTCTCCCTCTAGGTTTCTCTCAAATTGTATGGCGTGAGAGAGGGGTTTCTAAGGTCCTTATATAGCCTAAAAAGTCACCAAAATAGACTTCAGGCCAGGTTACTTAGGTTTAAAAACCAAACGGGTCCATTCAGCTCACCAGGACTTCTTCTAGCGGGTCCCCCTTGAGCCAAAAGGTCGGACTTAAGCTCACAGACAATGGATCTACGTTTAGTTAAGTTTTCGTTTCAGTCGGAATTCCAGATTGCAAATGGCGGACCCAGTTCAGTTCAACAGCGGTCAGCGTATCTCGATCGGAGATTCTAAGTACATGGATATGGTATGAAATTTCTTCCTGATCGAGGGTGTAATTTGGTCTGATTCTGACGGTCTGGTTGCTTAAAACTGATCCACAAGCGACAGTCCAGATTACTATTTGAGATATTTTATTTGTAAAGAAAATCAAGTATTTTAACACTCCTCGCTCCGGACTCAAGCGAACAGCCGTGGGGCACTGTCTGAATTCGATTTCTGAGATGGTTGTCAAGCCCAGCGAGGTGGTCCTAAGTCCTTAACTTCGTATTATTCGGACTCCCGACGTGCGGTCCAGATCTGATACGGAGTTTCGAGATGCTCCCGAGAGTAGACGGGTAATGAGATTGATCCTAGATTTTAGGGTAACCTAGCGTCAATGATTCTACAAGTTTTGGGTCTTGCAGATAGTATTTAAAGTGATTGGTGCTAATTTCACAGGTACTCTAGTTTCATACTGGCTAATTCTCACCTCATTTCTAAAGGATTTAGTCCTGAGTAATTTCTGTCTGAGGTGGTACCTGAGCCTTTGCAGCACTGTTTAGTTTAAGTATTGTTCTTCATTAACTAAACTTTAAGATAGCGTCTAATGTGAAAGTACTTAGAAAATTTAAAGAACAAGGTGGTGAAAGGTGGGATTTGTGAAGGAAATGGGTTACAGAGCGATTTTAGACTGTGGGATTTAGTTCTGACAAGTTAATAAGGTGTTAGGATCGACCCATTACCTAAGGACGTCTAATCCCATATTGGCAAAAATTCGGGATGTTACAACATAACATCAAAATAACTGGATAGACAATGGTATGACTCACTGCACTTGTGTGGCCTACCCAATGAGTAGACTGGCCTAATTTTGCAACCAGATAGTAATCATGGTGCGGGCCACCTTTTGCATGGATGGGATATTCTACACGTGTGACAAGTTGGAGGAAATTAAAAAGGTGTACAGTAACTTCTGACAAAACTGCTGAATGCTTGAATCTAATCACTCTCACATATTGCCTCTATCTATTTTCTTGCTGTTTCTTTTTCCTTATTCCATGTTCTTCATTTTTAAAGTCTTTGTGAATACACTTAATGTTGACACTCCTAAATTATTGAATTTGGTATACACATATTGCTACGAGACAAATAAGTAAAAATAATACTTCTTTTGCCCTTATGTCTTTGTATCACACTGCCAGATGAATTCGTGGCCGTCCAATTACAATATTATATGATACACAGACACTGTTCACTGTCAGTTGCATCAGATCCTCACAGCTGCCCGTCACTCATTCCCTGATTAAATTATGCTGACCATTCTGTAAATTTCAGGCATGCAAAGCCTCTTTCTGATTCCGATCCCACCTCAGGTGAAGGGTGCCTGTACAACCCATTTAAAAGAGAGAGAGAGAGAGAGAGAGAGAGAAATCATACCGTGGTCGGACGGACGAGAGAGAGAGTGAGATTAGAGAGGTGAGAGCGTCGAGTGGGGTGCCGGACTATAGTCAGACAGCATCCACCCGCTGGTCGGACGAGAGAGAGAGAGAGAGAGAGGCACCGTATTGTGGTCGGACATCGTCCGCCAGCTAGTCGGATGAGAGAGACAGAGAGAGATGTTTGGTGGGGTCGGGGCGTCAGGCAGGGAGAGAGGGAGCAGGTTTTGGTGGGGTCGGGCAAGGCTTGCTGGGGTCGGGCGATCTCAAAGGGGAAAGGACGGGTAGGGTAGGGTTTTGATATATATTATAATATATATATATATATATATATATATATATACACACACACCCACACACACCACACACACACACACACACACACCACACAAACTACTCAGGTCGGGCCGAGTAGTGTCGGGTTGAGTCGGGTTTTCAGACCGAGTAGTGTGTGTGTGTGTATATATATATATATATATATATATATATATATATATATTATATATATATATATATATATATATATATATAATATATACCTACACTAACTCAGGTCGGGCCGAGTCGGGTCGAGTTGAGTCGGGTTTCAGATCGAGTCGGGCTGAACTGGGAGCTATTCAAACCTGGCCTGAACTCAGTTTCGGGCTGAAGAAAACGACCCATCCCGACCCGGACTTAGTTCCGGGTTGGGCCGAGTCGATCTTTTTCGGGCTTAGTTGAGCAAGTTAACCGGGCTAGCTCGGTTCGTGTACAACCCTACACATCCCAACTTTTAACATGGGGCACCTCTCTGAGCCCACCATGATGTATGTGTTTCATCCATTCCATTCATCCATTTTTAAATATCATTTTAGGGCTTGATACCAAAAATGAGAGTAACATAAATCTCAAGTGGACCACACCACAGGAAAACAATAGTGATGGGATATCCACCATTAAAATTCTCCTATGGTCCAATGTACTGTTTATTTGACATCCAATCTGTTGATTAGGTCATATAGACCCAGATGAATGAAAAAACAAAGATAAGCTTGATCCTAAACTTTTATGGCCCCCAAAAAGTTTTTAATGGTCGACGTTCATTTAACACTATTTTCCTGTAATGTGGTCGACTTGAGATTGGGCTATACCTCATTTTTTGTCTCATACCATAAAATGATCTAGAAACATATAGATGGACGGGATGGATGAAACACATATCATGGTGGGGCCCACATAGCACAGACCATTGGTGGTAGGGGAGTAACCAATCTGTTGCCGCGGACGCGGATTGGATACTGACGAGTTGAGTAGCGAGACTCGCCAAGTTAACTAGGCCCATCATAATGTATGTTTTGTATCCACACCGTCCATCCATTTGGAAATGAGCTAAAGATCCAAAGAATGAGTCAAATCCAAAGCTTCGGTAGACCTCACCATAGAAAAATGTTGCGAGAGTGACGCCCACCATTAAAAACTTCAATAGGCCACAAAAGTTTTTGATCAAGTTGATATTTGTTTTTTTTTCGCTTCTTTCATGTCTGTGTTAACTTGTGAACAAGTTGGATTTCAAATAAAAATCACGGTGAGCCTTAGGAAGGTTTCAACGGTAGGCATCAATCTCCCCACTATTTTTTATGGTGGGGTCAACTACATATTTGGATCTGCCTCATTTTTTAAATCATGCCCTAAAATTAAATCTCTAAATAGATGGAATAGATGGACGGTGTAGATAAAGCACATACATCATAGTGGGCCCATAGAACTTGGTGATGTCACTTCCATAGCGAATCTCGCTGTTCAACCTGTTGAAGGTCTAATCCGTGCATACACATAGGATGTCAAAAGATTGGTTGGGATGTTAACGCATAACAATCATTGAGCTAGCTACTACATGTGCATCGTCTATACTATATAGCCTGCCTGTTGATGTCAGCAGTTTTGTGGGGTCCCCTCTTGGAGGTATAGTTTATATCCAAACCGTCCATCCATTTGGTGCTGGCTCCTGTATTAACACTTGAGACTAAAAAATAAGACATGTTGAACATAATCAAGTGTACTACACTGCAACAAAAGCGAGGCGGGGAGATTGTTAACTTTTTCCATTGAAACCCTTTTTGGGAGTCACAGAAGTATTGGGATCAATATGAAGTTTTATTTTTATTTCCTCTTCAACGGTTAATACGTTATGTTACCATGACCATATGAAATATAATGATGAGGAAGGGAAGGATGGAAAAAATATATGGTTGGGATAGCTTAAGTGAGCACCCATGGGAAGTCATGTTTAACGCTATAAAAAGGTTTTTGTATCAACTATATTTAAAGTGTTTTCATTCATTCCTCCACATTGGGACCTTCCTAAGAATTTCTTAGATGAAATAACACATGCTGTTGGATGACAATCTAAACTCAGGTGGGCCTTATTTGAAGGTTTTATGCTAGCTACTGGTGTATCAACCCTACACGACACATAATGAAGAATCTTCCCTAAGTGCCCGTTTGTGGGCTGGGGGGATTGGAAGGGATTGGTGGTAGGAAGGGATTGGTAAAAGTTCAATCCCAAGATTGGCCTTGCGTGCTAAACAGACCGTGGGTACAATAATAGATCCTAGGATATAGCAATCCCAAGGGCTCTTGAGACAATCCACTGACAACACATCGTTACCTTTAAATCCAACACATCTACTCCACCTTAGCCACCGTTCAAATTTGCCTGAGACGTGTTTGGTTCGATGGATTGGAAGGGATGAGAAGTTTTAATCCTAGGATTGGCTGGGCGTGCCAAACAGACTCCATATAGCAATCCCATGACCTGGCAATTCCATGAATCTTCAGACAATCCACTGACAACACCATCATTACCTTGAAATCCATGCCATCCACCCTAAAACCATTCAATCCCTTCCAATCCACCCGGCCAAACGGGCATAAGAGGAAATGAGTGCATTATGAATAATGATATTTTAGTTTTCTATTAAGTATTTTAGTTTATTTGAATTAAATATAATAATTTTATTTTCGTTTAATAAAAAATAATTTTTTTATAATATAAAACATTTTCAGAGAGGAGACGGGCAAATGTGTGAAATTAGTATATTTCACGCATTTAAGATGTTTGTTAACAAGCCGGTTGTTTCAAATTCAGTGATTAATTTTCAGACTTCAATCAAAATGATCAAGCAAGTTTATTAACTCCATATTTCATATTGAGGATTTAGATTTACCATTCAGGCTTTAGATTTCAAATTTAATAAAGTATCTCTTTAATCGGCTCTGAGCAGAGACAGGGTACAACAACGACGTGGATAATGGACGCGGATTGGGTCCTACCCCCCGTCCGGGCAGGGTTCTGTGGGGCCCCACCATGATGTAAGTGTTTTATCCATGCCGTTCATCGTTTTTCTTATATCATTTTAATATTTAATTCAAAAAGTGAGGCAGGTCCAAGACTTAAGTGGACCACAAACTGGGGAATGAACGTCCACCATTAAAAACTTCTTTGGAGCTGGAGAAGTTTCAGATCAAGTCGATATTTGTTTTTTCACTTCATCCACGTCTACATGACCTTATGAATAGTTTGGATGGTAAAAACACATCGCAGTGGCCCTTAGAAAGATTTCAACGGCGGGTGTCATTATCACCGCAGCTTTCTTTGGTGTGGTCCACTGGAGCTTTGTACCTGCTTCATTTTTCAGATGATCCTTAAATTAATCTGAGAAAATCGATGAACGGTTTGGATAAAACAATTACATCACGGTGGGCCCCACATAGCCCTGCCCGGGGGTTAGGACGCAATTCGCGTCCGTGGATAACACGTACACTGTGGTGGGGCCCACTGAGCACCGACCAGTCGCCGGGTCAATATGCAGTCCGCGTACACGTGGATTAACATTTTTTTCTATGCAATCTGAAACTTGGAAGTTTTTTTTTTTTTTTTTTTTTTTTTAAATTTTTTTTAAAATCGTTTTCGGATATTCTAAGTTGATCGACACAATGATAGCTTGAACAGGATCCACGCAATTCATCAGTTGGGCTTCCATTAACATTCCTGCACCAAAAATCAGGTTGGTCGGTTCATCAAGTTGTCTACACGTATTTGAGGGAAACAAACGTTCAGGAAAAGATGACTAACGTTCTATATTCGATGTGCACGTTTGTCTGCCTGATCTTGAGCCAGGGCATTTTCATGGTGGTCCTCACATGATTAACGACTCAGATCCTGTCACGTGTCCCATATTAACATGTGTGCCGTGAATCTCCTCTCCAAACTATCATTGCTCGAATAACTTTCGCACTTGCTTTGGCTCTTTCGAGGAAGAAGTCTCACCGTGCGATTCGTCAAATACAGCAAGGGAAATACTCTGATACTCTGGCAGCGTGTGATAAATGATACGCATGCGGTTAAAATTTTCTAAAAAATTACACACGTCTCATGCAATTAATTCAAATTAAACCGTCCAAATTATGTTACCAGTTTATACGTATCATTATTAAAAATTACTCTTATTTTATTATCAAACTACTTGATCTAGACATTTATTGGACTGTCAAAAATTAAAAAAAAAAAATCCAATGGTCTTGTTTCAGGAAATAAATGTCAACGAATCAGAGGTTAGGATTATTTGAACAATATGATTTTTAGAATGTAAATTATAAAAACCGTATTAAAATATTTAGATGGTTAACTTTGATGTAATGATTGCCACGTGAAACATTTCTTTGTGTATGAGCATCAAGAATCATAAACATTCAGAGTATAAAATAACTACCCCGCGGCAGCTGTGATGAAGACGTTTTTCAGGTTGTCCAGAACTTTCATGTGCAAAGCTTTAGTTAATGATAACCGACACCAAGGTGGGCCCAGCCACTGTGCAGCGTACATGACACGAGAGCCTCTGAATGGACTGGCCCCACCACCTAACATCAAAAATAATAATAATAATAATAATAATAATAATAATAAATAAAATAAAATAAAATAAAATAAAAGAGGCGAGAGCCAGTCTCAGATGATAGCCAGGACGTTACACCCATATGACTATCTTAACCATCGGATCATTTCGTGGCTATTAAATGGATGGTTAGTGATAAAATAATCAGTGGTCCAGATCGAATTAATAGAATAAGATGGTTAAGGTCCTTCAATCAGTGGATGCTTTGGGCTGGGCTCCATCCACAGCAGGGCCCACAATTTGGACGCTTCATATCTATACGTCTACAACACCACAACTGGGAAAATGGTGATGAACTAGTACATTAGTTATTCTTTCAGGATGTTCTTATCCAGTCATCCATTGGCCCCCTCTACGAATTGTCCATATCATACTGATCCTTTTATCTGATCGGGGGACATTCACATATCTAACTCGACATGTCAAGTAGCCAGTATAGGATGGTTAGGATCGATTCTTAGTAAAAAAACCAATACATGGATGGTTAGGATTACCGAAATGGACCAGTTCCTGGACTATGGCCATTGTTAATGTGCAACATGTAAAATGGCGTGTATCATTCTCAGAGTAGACCCTAAGTTTCCATGATAGGACATCACGTGGAGGCACCATGAGAGATTATCATAGCATCTTACAGACTGTCGGCATGTGATCTGTGTCTGAGATCCAAGCCGTCCATCAGGTGGGTCCCACTCTGTGGAAGCCCTGTATAAAATATCAGGCTGGTTCACTTGTCATGTGGGTCACAGTTTATGAAACAAATTGATAGCTAAAAAGACTGCTTCCTAACATCGTGGCCAACTTATGTAGTAGTGCAGATTAATTTTTTGTTCCACGACGTCTACAGATTTTGAGGCCTTGCAGATAGACGGTTGGATCTACAAGAACAGAGGCTAACCTCTTAAGAAAGCAGGAAATGGCAGAGAGCACATGATTTTCTAGAAGCTCAATCACGTACGCATCTACTAGATGATGTGAATACGCGTGAACGTTCTTCTAAAATAGTAATCTATTGTAAATAACTAATATAATAGTTTATTATACAGCGCATGTGGGAGTTTATGTGCTCTTATCATCGGTGCCAAGCCTAATAAAGAAAGATTGTGTCAAAGTTGACAATTGATTTTTATATCATAAATCTGATGGCCTTCAATTTGGACGCGCACAGCCACACATGTAGTGCTTGACCGAGAGATTCGATCACTCGTGCAGTATATATGTATTTGCCGGGCATGTTAAAGTTGAATATGATTAGAATTGAACCAAATGCCTTGTGACCCCATGTACCGATTAGAATTGAATCGAATGCTTTGTGACCCATGCACCAAAATTAATTAATTAAGAACAAAACTAAGGAAATCGGTCATCTACCCAACCACCAATGATAACAAATAAGATGGTTTGTGAAGGGGAGGATTAGTCTTTCAAATTAGTTATTTTTGCTTTAGAAGTAAGGGATTTTACTACAACGGTAATAGCTTGTGTTGTTTAACAAAAATGCAATACTCAGAGGTAAGAAATAAGGTAAGTGCCAATTTTATTGGATTGATGAAGAATGTAATATACTCGGCAAGGTAATAAAAAGAAGGCAGAGAAGATAAATTACCAATGACAGTTTGAGCAGGTGAATTGTCCGTAAATGATTTATGGTCATCTGAACCTTGATAGTTAAGGCCACACGCACGCACCTGTTGAAGGTGATACTTTTCTCCATTCTATCGTCTTTTTTTTTTTTTCACAGTTGTGTCTTGGTTCATATTCATCTTACTCTCTATCTGGCTTAAGCGACAACTATTTAAGTGGCAGAAGTTCATGGTCATATTATTAACGTTTGTCTCCCTTGGTTATAACCTTCAAGGTGAGCTGAGATAGCAAAAGGTCCGAAACTTGAAACGACTTCACAAAATATTGACATTTGACAGCGGTTATGTTAGTTCTGGCCATGACTTGGATTTCATACTTTATATGTTGCAAGATTTGTTATGTGCTATTTATATATATATATGAAGGATATATATATATATTATATATATATATATATATATATATATATATATATATAGATATATATGAAAGGATGATGTTTAATGACCCACGTATACTTTTTGGCAATTGTTATGGGAAGATCCGACTCCTTGTAATTCCGAGGCCTGATGGCATGTCGATCTGATTGGACGAAGAACTAACAGCTCGGCTCAGATTATGAGAGCGGACAGCGTCCGACGAAGATCTATGACCACTCTGATCGGGACCTTACCTGCCGGAAGGACCGAGCCGACTCCATATTCCGGGGCGGGCAGTCCACAAGCCATGCTTAAAAACTACCATAAACGGACGTGGCCGGTTACTTCGCTCGCAGATACGCACGATGTGCATATTATGATACATGATCCTTAGATTGCGTGCAGTATCTCCATAATCCGAAAATCTCCCTGATTGAGTGAATCGTGCCGTAATTAACAGACCCAGACCATCCTACAGTTAGGTATAAATACATGAGGAGCCCATCGCCACAGGTACGCAATATCTTGCACTTTCCCTCTACTATTCAACTTAGACCCCGATTCCCTTGACCTGCCTTAGGCATCGGAGGGTCCCCCGGCTTAGCCAAGGTCTCCTTTGCTCATCCTTTGTGCAGGACCAGGGTTCATCCCGAGGAGTGGAGGGTGATTCAGATTTTGTCATCGACATTTTTAGCGCCGTCTGTGGGAATCTAGTACAAAAAGTCAGGTTCCTGTTCTCGAGTGTAATGACTAGAGGAAAGAAGAAGGCAGTAGCTGCGGAACTAGAGCCAAATGAGCAAACTCGCTCCTCGCTACTTCACACTGAATCAATCCTAGGGCCTTCCTAGCATTCTAGCAACCGGGCGAGTAAATATCGTACCATATAGAGCGAGATATAAGCCCTACGTGATGAGGTAAACATGATGAAGCAATAACAGAAGCCGCGACCGCACCCAGCTCAGGAAAATCCTGTTCCTGAACCAGTCAGTCTGGTCGTGGAAGCTCACTCCGCGCTGAGGGGTGTGAGGCCCAAGGCGTCTCAACACCCCTAGATGCCGCTCTCGGGTTAGAATCCTCCTCCGACCCAAATTCGAGCCTCGGCTCGGAACACGGTCACGCGAGCTTCAACGAATGCTTCGGTCACCTCAGCCCTGGCACCGACGGATCTCCGCCATCGGCTAGAAAGGAGGAGAGGGAGGAGAATTCCAGAAATCGAAAACAACCAGGAGATCATTGTAGAAAACAAGGACCCATGGGAAAAACGGTTCGCGGAGCTCAACGATAAATTCTTAGCCATGGAAAAGAAACAACAGCCAACGTCAGTTTCCGTCACCGTTCAGGCAATGATGGAAGAGACCGACCCTCTTGTCATCTCAGAAATCATGAACGAGGTGATGCCACAGAGGTTCAGGATAACTCCCATCATCCAATACTCCGGATCTGGATACCCATCCGAACACGTGGAAGCCTATCGCTCATGGATGCAGATCTAGACAACGACGGATGCTATGATGTGCCGAGACTTCTTAATCACGCTCACGGGTTCCGCTCGAAGTTGGTATCGGTAGCTCAAACCAAATTTCATCAGTTCTTTCGTAGAGTTGAGCCGACTATTCCTTACCCAGTTCATAAGTGGTAAGAGAAGTCGCAAGCCCAGAACATACCTGCTCGCTATCAAGCAAGAGCTGAAGGAGTCATTGAAAGACTACATTACTCGCTTAAACAAAGAAACATTATTGGTAGAAGACTACGACGACAAAATGGCTTTCGCTGCTGTGTTCAGCGGCCTAAAAGAAGAGAAATTCACCTTTTCCATTGGAAAGAACCCGCCAAAGACGCTGGCCGAATTAGTTGCCAAGGTCTAGAAGTACACCAACGTGGAGGATTTCTCCAATGCCCGTAAGAGTGTCCAAGTGACTGAACCGAACGGTAAAGGGAAGAGGCCTAGGAACGAGGAATCCCAGCCGCCCAATAGAGGGACCGATGACCGTGCTCCTCACGATCGTCGTCCGAGCAGAAGGTCGGAGGGAAAGTTCCGCTCCTACACCCCCCTTAACACATCCGCTGAGCAGATTCTATTGGACATCTGAGGAGAAAAATTACTGAATTGGCCTGTTTGCATGAGAGCCGATCTAGACCATCGAGACAAGCGCAAGTACTGCCGCTTCCACCGAGACCACAACCACAATATGGCTGACTATGTAGATCTCAAAGATGAGATCGAAGCCCCTATTCGGAAGGGACACCTACGTTGATACACTAAGGAAAAGCTGCTCAGAAAGAAGAAAGAGAGCGAGAGCAGCCGAATAATGCCACAGAAGAGCCCGCCGAAATCCGACCATCTTCGGGGGCTCGTCTGATGGAGGAGATTCAAACAGGACACGGAAGGCTCACTCTCAGAAGTCTGAACTGGAACATTACGTCCATTTAACTGAGCGCGCCAGCAAGGAACTTCGGGTTTGCCCATGCACTCTGACGTTCACAGAAGAAGACGCACGCGGAATCCAGCACCCACATAATGATGCTTTAGTAGTTACCATGACCATAGCGAACCGAAAGGTATACCGCATCTTGGTCGACACCGGGAGCTCGACTGACGTGATCTACTCCGAAGCCTTTGAAAGAATGGGGATTCCGAGGTCTCATCTCAGACCTGTGAAGACCCCCCTACATGCCTTTGTCGGGGAAAGAGTAATCTCCGAGGGAGCCATCTCCCCCCCTATGACTGCGGGAGAAGGACAATATCAAGTTACACTCATGGTGAACTTCCTAGTTGTCAATATACCATTAGTACATAACATCATCATAGACAGACCTTCCCTCAATGCAATGAGAGCAGTCGTCTCCACCTATCACCTCATGATAAAATTCCCTGCCGAGGGCAGGATAGGCTACCTCCGAGGCGATCAGCGAGAAGCTCGGAGATGTTATACGATGGCAGTAAAGAAGAAGTCAGTTAAGCAAGCACTCACCATTAATGTTCTACACCCCAGAGGGCCTGTGGAAGGCTCATCCGTGGAAGACCTAGAGAAGGTACCTGCTCGATGAGGCTGATCCGAGCAGGACCGTTCAGCTCGGGACATCATTGAATCCTTAGTAACGACTCAAAATTTTAACATTTATGCGGCAATATAAAGATGTCTTTACATGGTCCCACCAAGATATGCCCGGAATTTCTCTGGAAGTCATGGTCCACAGGCTTAATGTGGATCCAGATCACAAACCTGTCAAGCAGAAGAGAAGGCCGTTTGATGCCGAGCGATACGAAACAATAGCTGACGGGGTTTCCATTCTACTCGACGCTAGATTTATAGAAGAAGTACATTATCCTGATTGGATCACAAATGTGGTCCTTGTGAAGAAAGCCAACGGGAAGTTGTTCACTCCCCAAGTGCAGGGTTGTGATGTAGTAATAAACTCGGTGAGACCGAAGTCGAATCCCAAGGGACTGGAACCTGTACGTAATCTGAAATTAAGCAGAACCAGAATTAAGCTAAGATGAAATCTAAATCGAATGAATTTAAGGGAATAATGGTGAAATATTTAATCTAAAACTTAAAGAATTTAGAGAAAGGAAACTAGGGATTCAAAGGATCCACTTGTATAGATAAGGGAGATCTTATGCCTGCATCAAGAAATCAACTGGACTTAGAGTCCTGTCTTCATCCAGTTGAAGGGAAAACTGAACTTCCTTTGATATAGTTTTCAAGAGATAAAAGGTATATGAATTAGAATGGATTCCATCACCAAACCATGCCCAGGAGACAAAGTAAACAACATAATTAAACTAATTACCAACCAATCAACAATGCATGAAGGTTAGGAAGGGTACCGACATCCAACCATGCCCAGGAGACGATGGTGAACAATAGGGCTTCCTGACGTCATAAACATAAAAAGTAAAGGAACATGCTCAAAGCTATCGAGACCCATTGTAATTTTAGTCACAATAGACCATTAAAAACTAAAAATATTCCCTTAATTAAACTAAAATCAACATCAGTTCAATCTAAACAAAAGTCACAAGCAAAAAGGTCTTCCATCACGCTACAAGCTTCACCTCTTAGCCCTAACTAAGAGGTTTAGCCAGACATGATTTGGCTTAATCTCTCAAATAATAATAAAGAAAATAAATAAATAAATAAATAAAACTAAAAACAAACTCTCTAGCTGTGCTCCACGTCCCTAGAAAGTGTCATGCCCCTCACGTTCTCTCTCTTTCTTTCTTATATGCAGCCAAGAGTCGGTGAATGAGAGCTGTTTACGGAAACTTGCAGCGAGCGTTTCCTTTTCGCATATCAAGTGCAGAAGTTTTACACAATCCATGCGTATGGTCGTACGCTGCGTTGAAAGTGGGGCCCATTATCAGGAATTACTGACAAATCCAATCTACTCATTGGATTACCCTTGAAAATTCAGTAGAATTGGACAATTTTTAGACCAAATTTGGTGTGTCCCACCTAGTTTTTCTGTTGCACCGTCAGTCTTCTGTTGGACGAATGAAGACTAATCTTTAATGTATCTTGAAATTTCGCCACCTAGGCCATGTTTATAGGGCCATTTTAAGCCTAATGGACGGTCCCGATTAACTGCATCATTGACCATGGTGGCCCACAAGAACGAAACGCAACCTCTATTGCGAAACAGAGGTGCCGCACGTCAACGCTGTGATGTCTGGTGTCCCACTGGTTAACGTCAGGAAGGGAATCTACACCGTCTATTGAAATGCCCTCGAAAAACTATTTGGATAGGGTTTGTTTGGCTTTGATTAGGTGTGGTCCACCGATCCTTCTACTCCGCCGTCCATCCTGTGTTTAACGGTGGAGATTGCCTTAGTGCATGCGTGGAACCAGAAGGGAACCTAGGTGAGGTTAATACCCCCACTATCTACACAATGGACGGTCCAGATTGATGATATGTATGAGGAGTGGGGCCCACTAGTTAGAAATGGACGAACAAAGGGAGGACGTTGTGTCCTTTCTGGAGCTGAAGAAGATGGAGTCGCTGACCAGTTTTGAGAAATCCAGTGCACGGCTAGTGCACTTGTGCACCGTGCACACGTGATGTACATGAGATCCTATAGAGAAGGTAGTGAGAAATCCGCTCCATCCATCCATATTTTCAACTCATTTCACGCGTTGAAACCAATTTTGAAGCATATCCAGATAGCAGGTGGGCCCAAAATCAATGGTTTATGGGTTGATCTGTCCGTTGGGCCACTTTCACAGGATTGAAAGGATGAAATTCGACGTGTACGGTTAATTTATGGTCCTCAGGCAATGTATGAAGTTTTAAGCTGAACGGAAGTGGGAACTCTGTGATCTTGCGTTCTGGACGACTTTTAGGCCACTTGAGCTTCAGTTTCTCAATTTTCTCGAACTCTGGCGTGTAAATCCATCAATCTTGGTCCCCTGGGCTCCGTCTCTTTCCTTGGTACATTCTGAGCGTCAAATCTATGCTTTTAACACCTTGTTTCGGTCTAAGCTCCTAAACACACCTTGCATCACAAACATGAGTATTTCAGGCCGTTAAACAGTATCATAATCGTAAATCCAGGTAATAACTGGGTTCTGGTATGCAATATTTGACCCTCAACAGAAGTGGCGGGTCTGTGTGGATTACTTAGATTTAAACAAAGCTTGCCGGAAAGATAGTTTCCGTTGCCTCGGATCGATCAACGGGTGGACAACACAGTGGGGCATGAATTGCTTTCCTTCCTGGACGCATACTCTGAATATAATCAGATTGCAATGCACCCCCCAGACAGGTAGAAGACTACCTTTGTCCCAAATAAGAGACTCTACTGTTACCGGGTCATGCCATTTGACCTGAAAAATGCTGGGGCTACATATCAATGACTAGTGAATCAGATGTTCTCTAAACAGATCGGACGCACCATGAAAGTGTATGTTGACGACATGTTGGTGAAAAGTATTAAAGCATCTAATCACTTGACGGATTTCGGAGAAACGTTCTCCGTCCTCCGAGAATTTCAGATGAAGCTGAACCCCATGAAGTGCGCTTTTAGAGTCGGCTTAGAAAAATTTTTAGGTTTTCAAGTCAGTTAGAGAGGTATCGAGGCGAACCACGACAAGATCAAAGCACTCCTCGACATGAGTTCGCCTAGGACTATCAAGGAAATACAATGCCTTATAGGCCGAGTCACGATACTCGGATGTTTCATATCCAGAGCAACAGATAAATGCCTCCATTTCTTTCAACAGTTGAAAGGTCATAAGAAGGCAGAATGGACGTCGGAGTGCGAGTAAGCCTTACAGCAATTAAAACAGTATCTGGGCTCACCCCCTCTATTGTCCAAGCCTGAAGAAGGTGAGCCCTTGTTCTTCTATCTCGCGGTCTCATCCTTGGCCGTCAACTCGACTCTGATCAGGAAGGTCGGGGGCAAACAATACCCCATTTATTACGTGAGCAAGGCGATGGTGCCAGTCGAAATCGGTCTCCCCACAGCTCGAGTTAAGAAGTACTAAGAAAAATAGAATTCTGAGCAGATTGCAGCCAACCTACATTTGCTCGAAGAAGTTAGAGATATCTCGAGGCTCCGAGTCACTGCTTGACATCAACAAGTGGCGTGATTCTATAATTCAAAGGTTAAGACTAAGCGATTCCGACCAGGAGACTTGGTCCTTCGCTGTGTATTCCAAAATACCGCTGAATCGGGGGCTAGGACACTCGGGCCTAATTGGGAAGGGCCGTATCAGGTCTTCTGCTCGACCAAACCGGGCTCCTACCACTTAGAAGACCTCGAGGGTCGTCAGCTCTCTCCCTGGAATGCCGAGCATCTGAAAGTTTACTACCCATAACGGAATAACCTTTAAGGTTCCTAATAAATGTACTCCCCCGGGCGACAGGCCTTTAAGGCCCTCAGAAAGATGTATGCCTCTGAGCAACAAGCCTTCAAGGCTCTTAATAAAATTCGCCTCTTCACATCTACACGAATGAATTACCTACTAAGGAAAAGTTGTCTCTCATATGTAGGGGCAGACTTAATGGATTGATCCCTTAAAGAAGGGGTTGGTACATTATCCCACAAAAATTCTACATGGCATCCCCTTTAAATCAGGGGAAAAGCCCGAAAAGCTGACCCGACTCCCCCAACATAGGAGTCGGGTCACAGATTAACGGATGAAGCAGATGGTCCTCGCCAATTGTGGGACGAGCCGACCCTTCATGAGTCTGGTCTCAACGAATGGACGATAAAGGTTCCAAAAACTCTACGAGACGGTATTGAAAGGAACTACCCATCTGAAGGTCGGCTTAGCCATGCCTTAAAGAAAATTGATCCACCAGTGAATCGGTCGGTGATTAACTAAGTTACAGTCAACATTCGAAAATCAACTACGGGTTAACATATAAGGAAAATCATCATTCATACACCCTCCTTAGAGGGTAAAAAATCATCATCCATGGACCTTCACCAAAAGACTAAAAAGTATATATAACATTCAAAAAAAATAATCTCTACGCAGGCGGAGGTGCTTAAGAATCTGGAGCTTGGTCCGAGTGAACGCCCTCGGCAGGAATATCTTCGGGGTCTTTTGGCAGCAAGGGATTGAGCTTAAGGTCTGGATATAAACCCAGGATCGCCTCGATGCAAGCATTGAAACCGTGATTGTAAAACTTGGCGGCGTCAACGTCCCTCTCCTTTGAGGACTTGTATGCGTCCACCGCAGCACCCACCGCCGCTGCCAAGGAGGCCTCATCCTCAGCACGCTGAGTCTCCATCACCTGAGCAACGGCTTGACTCCGCTCTTCCGCCGCCTCAGCCATAGCCTGCTCTAAGACTTCACTTAACCGAGTGGTCTCCCTGGTCAGCGTATCCGCATGAGCCCTGGCTTGTGTCAGCTTGGCCGCAGCTGCACTGCACTGCCCCTCTAGATCGTTCACAACCTTCTGCATCTAAAGCACCCGGGTCTTCTCATCCTCAAGTTGCCGACGCAGCTCGCCCTGCTCTAGTCGGAAGAGAGTAGCCTCGTCCCGCAAGACTCCCACCTCAGTCTTGAGTGCCTCCACTTCGACGTCTATTTTTCGACGCTTGCGGACTCTCTCCCAGGCTAGGAGGAGCCTCGGAACAGACTAAATAAAAGTAAAAACAAGGAAATAAGAATGTGCATACAAAAAATGGAGGTTATAAAATACGAGGAGACATGGAATACCTTGTAAAAGACTGCTACTAGATCATTCAGGAAGGAGTCATCTGACTTGGAAAGCAGATTGACGATCTCCTCTTCCGGAGCATGTTTGGCCACCCAGTGTGCCAAATAAGACATATGGAAGCCCAGCTCGTACCTTGTTCCACTCATCCCCACATGCGTTGAGCCTCCCTCCTCTGCAGCCCTAGTTCTGCTACCAGCTGATGCCTGAGCCTCGACCCAAGGGCATTCCCTACCTCAAGAGGGGATATCATCGCATCGGCCATCCGAATGGCATCCTCCCTCTCGGAGGATGAAGGAACAACTATACAGGGGGCTGCAGGGTGAGCCTCCGCACTAAGGGGAGCAGCGGTAGGAGGAAGGGCAGGGGCCGTGTTTGCAGGGGAAGGAGTTAGAGTTGTTGTTGGAGCTGGAACAACAATTGTTGGGACTCCAACAGTAGCCGACGTTGCAGTGGAAGCTGCAACAGTAGGAAATAGAGCCGTATCTGGGGCCCCAGCGACCAAAGTCGGGCCTGAGGGGACCTCCCCACGAGGGGGGACTTGCTTCTTCCGAGCAGTCTTCATCCAGGGTTCAGTCCTCAACATCTCTTCTGCTGTTGGGGCAACCTTCCTCCTCCGAGAACCAGATGCCTTGGCCATGCCTACGTAAAGAACGACGAATTAGCAACTAAACGGATAAAGTCTGATCCCACCAAAGGAACAGAAGAAGAACTAATTGAAAGACGTTTGGAGAGGCACCGACTTGTAAAGCCCAGACCAATGAAGGTTGGCGGCGGTGATCAGATTTGACCAGGAGCGAAACTCTCCCGATCGCGCCTTTGCCTTGGCAATGCGGTTCTTTTGGTCTGAGTCAAGGAGGTGCGTGCCCCTTGGAAAATCTACAAAGGTAAGGAATAAAGGTTTCAGTCCGACTGATGTAATAGAGGAGAGTATAAAGATAAGGAGAATTAACTAGTTCGACCTGGTTTTGAAAATTAGGTCAGAACCCGAGTCGTCAGAGTCCCAACTTCAGCTACCGGTGCCTCCTATTCGCCCGCAGCCCAGAACCACTTATTCTTTCAATCCTTGTTGGAGGACGGAAGATTCATTACCAGTTGCGATCCCTTACTGCCTCAGGTTGCAAAGTAGTACCATGGTTCCTAACTATCATGCTTGACCAGGTATAAGCTCATCAGCTCTGTTGAGGTCAGCTCCGAGTTCTCGACTTGACGCCAGATAATATAGGAAGACATCAAAACCTTCCAAGAATTGGGGGTGAACTGTCTGGGAGCTAGTCCGAGGTAGGCTGTAGTGGCTCAGATGAAAGGATGCAGAGGAAGTCGAAGCCCACATTACAGTGCACAGAGAAAAATGACCACTTCTCCCTCAGCAGGGGCGCTAATGGTGTCGAGGGGCTCAAAGGCCCCTATCCACACGGAGTCCGGAATCTGGAACTTCGAACGGATCCACTCCATTTGAGACTCCAGGGACTATCTCCGAGGCCCACCCACTCGCAGGCATCTTAGCGGCCTTGTCAGTTACGGGTCCGGGGGCTCGAGTGGCCTTCTTTTTGCCAACCCTGCAAGTCTGAGCCCCCGTCTCCTTCTACTTTCAGGGTGAAGGGTGTAAAGGTACAGCTTCATAGGGGCCTTTAGAGGCCCTTCTCCCGTTGCCAGAGCTCCCCGACTCGGAGTCGTCATCATATTCCCGCACAGTCTCTAAGTTGGATGACATTTTAAGTAAGAAGGAAGAAATACAAAGAGGCGCAAGGAAACTCACCGGAAATCGTTTCTACTGGAAGTATCCTGACGGTCGAAATCGCTCGTCGAAAAACCTTAATTGGCCAGAATCGCACGCGTTAGAAATTGCCTCCTCCTGTATCAGCTTAAACACAAAGCACAGAAGTGAACCGAAATCTTCGAAGGAGGGTTTATATAGATCTCACCAAATCACTGTATTAATGACCAGCAATGATGGTCGCAGCCGAATCAACGTGAGCCGACCTCGGAGCTGACAGGGCCACACACTATTGGGTCAGGCTCTGTCGGGCAGTACACCTCCGACATCGAGCGACGTGCTTCGGATAAACGAAACGATGCCCGAATAAGGAAAGGTTCCATCCAAAAGCATTACTTCAGGTGTACGTGGCAACATGTCATAGGCGAATGGTAATTCGAAATCTCAACCGTCGCCACGCGTCCACTCTGTGTGGATCCATAGGCGAGAAACCCTGTGTGCGTAACATTTCAAAGCGCAATGATTGCGATATGTTTGGAAGAAATGGCAGGCGAGGCGATTGATCTTCTGTGTGCTTACTCTCCGAGTCCTTAGCAGACCTCGAAGAGTAAGAGGCTTCTGTTATGGAAAGATCCAAACCCCTTGTAGTTCCGAGGCTTGATGACATGTCGATCTGATCGGACGGAGAACTAACAGCTAGGCTCAGATTATGAGAGCGGACAACGTCCGATGAAGATCTATGACCACTCTGATCGGGACCTTACTTGCCGGAAGGAACGAGTCGACTCCATATTCCGGGGCGGGCGCTCCACAAGCCATGCTTAGAAAATACCATAAACGGACGTGGCCGGTTACTTCGCTCGCAGATACGCACGATGTGCATATTATGATAAATGATCCTTGGATTACGTGCAGTATCTCCATGATCTGAAAATCTCCCTGATTAAGTGAATCATGCCGTAATTAATGGACCCAGACCATCCTACAGTCAGGTATAAATACATGAGGACCCCATCACTACAGGTACGCAATATCTTACACTCTCCCTCTACTATTCAACTTAGACCCCGATTCCCTTGACCTGACCTAGGCATCGGAGGGTCCCCCGGCTTAGCCAGGGTCTCCTTTGCTCACCCTTTGTGCAGGACTAGGGTTCATCTCCAGGAGTGGAGGGTGATCCAGATTTTGTCCTTAACAGTAATTATAGGACTTTTGGAAATATTATTGGCTCAGGCAATTCACCTCATGGTGTTGCAACAGTGGTTTAATTTTGGTGTCATTTACTTTTTGGAATTGGGCTGCCGTGGTCTCATATTTTAATGTTGCAAGGGTCTCTTTTATATTTGGAGGCAATCTTTTTTCTTGTGTTGTGTTTTTTCTTATCCTTCCGGTGGTTGTGGATTGGGGTCTTTGTGATAGGTGAGGCCTGTTATTTTTGTGGTGTACACCTAAAGGTTTGTGCGTCCTGTTTTCATATCAACGAAGTTACAGATGGTTTGCTAGATAAAAAAAAGATTGCATTCTAATGAAATTTCAAAGTTAGTAAAATATTAAAGTGGAAATATGGCTTCGATTGTATTGAAAAATTGTGGGACCATGGAAATTTATCTTTGACAATGAAAAATATTTTGGAATTATTCCACAAATTCATCAACTAGTTCTTATGACCTGATTATTGGGTTAGGAGATAAATTTTGGCCTGTGTGGGTTAGATGGCATACATATAGGTATAATTATTTTCCTTTGGAGCATTACAGGTGCTCGATTTGAAAAGTGCAATCGGTACAATGCCTAGCATCGTAATTTATTTATAAACGCCGACGGCTTTTCATCGTCAGCGTTGATTAGAAAGGCCGTTAGTAAATAAGAAAACAATATCGTTACATCAACAGTTTAAGGCCATTAGAATTACAGACGGTTATAGCTGTCGGTATTGCTAATGGTTATAACTATCGATGAGTAACACCGACGCCCCCTTTCCTAATGGCCTTTCTAACGGATAAAAGCCGTTGGGAAAAGTAACGCATATGGTTTTTAGTTGTCGGTATTACCCTATTTTTTGGTAGTATGAAGTTTGGATGGAATCGACTCACAACTTCCACACGTGCCTCTATCGAGGGCTTTCACACTTGGTATGTTTGGAGGGTGTTATGTTTAACCAGAGTTGCCACTAACTAATTACCTCATTCTTACAATCGACAAGACCCTATAGAAATGCTAGGAAAGAAGTTTTGAAGATTCTCACCCTAAGATGACTCTTTGATTTGCGTCCAGAGATTCATGGTAAGGACTGAGGTTATAGAGAGTGAGAGAGAGAGAGAGAGAGAGAGAGAGAGAGAGAGAGAGAGAGAGAGGAGAGTTAGGCACCCCACTCTGCTCGTATAGATGTATGGTCTCTACTTTGCAGGATTAAACTATTTTTAAGGATTAATTCTATTTCTTACACTTTGATGATGTAATGGTGTATAGTGTAGTGTTAAATATAAATTGGCACAAGTTTCTGATGGGCAAGATCCAAATTATTAGCAAGCCGCAAAGCATACATTTGTATTGACTAGATGCAGGGATGTAATTATATATGTGATGCGATATGTATGATGTAATAATTATTTGACTAGGATTTCTGATGGATAGGATCTAATTATATCAGCAAGCCACTGAGCATATGCCCGGATCGATTAGGTGTAGAATGCAATGTAATACAAAGTTATTGACTTTGTCAACCAAGGGGGTTAAGAAGGGAGTAGATGTTGCACAATCTTAATATTGGAATTGGACGAAATTGCTTATAATTTGGATGGTTGGATGGACAGTTTTGTCACATGTATTAATTCACTACCAAAAAATCGAGCAAAGGGCACGGACTTTGAAAGTTTTTTTTGTTACGGATTAAATCTGTAGTAATTATGCTACAGATTTAATCCGTATCTAAAACCTAATTGATCTGTATCTAAAACATACCTCTTGACAATAACCTTGATGGTGCTTAAGGGGCTCCATGGGGCCCTTACAATATATGTGTTTGATCTAAGCCGCCCATCAATTTTGATATACAATTTCAGTGGATGAGCCCAAAAATTATGTAGATTAAAAGTCAAAGTGGACCACACCATAAGAAATAATAAAAATTAAATTTCTATCGTTAATATGTTGTGTGGTCTTCTTATAGATTAGATCTGACTCATTTTTTGCATCAATACTTAAAATAATATTTTAGAATTAATGGACGGAGTAGATAAAAAAAAAACATCATGGTGGGCCCCACGGTCCTAAAACCTAAAGTCAAAATGCGCCGTCCGTCACCCGCCCCTGCCAAAATAAAACATGCCCTCCCAAAATGAAATGTGCCCCTCTCAAATCTTCCGACCTTTTCTCCCGCGGGTAGTAGGCCTCCTAAAACCCATCTCTCAGTCTCTCTCTCCATCTCTCTCTCGCACTCAACCTCTCTTTCCCTCGCCCTCTCTTGATCTCCCGCTCTCCCTCACCCTCTTCTTATCTCTTGGCCGCATTCCCCTCTCTCTGTTTCCCAACCTCTTTCTCTCTCTCGCTAGGGTTTTCAAAAACCCCTTTTGCCACAAGAAGGAGAAGAAGAAGGAGAAGGAGAAATCTATTTCTGAAATCTGAAATCCCCTTTCGCCGCAAATGGTTAGTCTCTCTCTCTCTCTCTTCTCTCTCTCTCTCTCTCTCTCTCTCTCTCTCTCTGTTTCTGAAATCTGTTGCGTTGAGAAGGAGAAATCTCTATCCATCATATCATTTTTGACGACTCCACATGTTTTCACAACAGGTATACCCGTGGCTGTTGAGTTGAGTTCCGCCCTTTCTTCTAAAAATCACCCATGGTTTCTTTGCCAAACATTTAAATTGATAAAACATGTTGGTGTGGATGTTGCAGTTCTAGGTTGGCAGAATACTCATGAAAGTGCAGATGACATGTAGGAAACATTGGCAGCCATTACCACTGAGTTGGATGTTGGGGTCCTATATCGTGGCCTAGACCAGGGAAACAAACATTGCCTAATTTCAGTGGTATGTTCAGATGAAACTTATAATTTACTTCCGTTTAGGTATTGATCTTGTATTTTGCATTTTTTACTACAATTAACAAAGATTTTCGTTTTTGTTTTGTTGTTAATTTGTATTTGGGTAATAATTATCGGCCCCGTCCTGAGCTGAACTGAAACATGTTTCTCTTCGTCAACCCCGTTCTCAGCAATCTTGTGCAGAACACCTACCTTAGGATGGCTAGCATCACCTCTTTTGCTCCTTGGGTGAATGCTAATTATGCTAAACACCAGTGCCCTACATGTAACAGTGTGGCATGTCTGAGAGATGTTGTACATTCATCAGGGTTGACTCCTGCTTGAGTGTAATTCTAGCCTAAAAGCAGGTTGGTGATGAATTGATCCACTCATCAAGTGTGCCTGATGTCAGTGAATGTGGACTTAGATGTCTATTTCTTACCCATCTGGCCTACTGAATGAGAGTGACTGGACTCATTTTTGGGCCAAGGATCCTGCCTAATGAACAGAGTAGTTCTTAACATGCACTGCATCATCACATTTTAGAATTCTTATGTTTGATGTTTGAATTTGTTCTTCTGTGACTATTATAATTCGTCATCTTCACCATCGTCATCATCAGATCTTGTCCCAATCCTTTAATCCCTATGACTAAAAAGGAGAATTGCCAGGCTAAAATTGGATGATTAATAAATCTTTCTTCTAATTTTGGGAACAGTTGCACTTGGTGGTTTAAATGCTTCAAGGTAAGTGAACCTTTTTGCATCCTACGCAAAGATCTCAAATTTCCATCAAACCACCTTTCTTAGAATTCAGATCTGCTATATGATGCTTTATTGAAAGAAATGGAATTTTCTTGTTTGGCCCAGCACCGATTTTCGGCCCGCAGGTCAGTCCCGAGCCTGGATTTCCATCCCGACAAGTAAGTGTATGGTAATGTATCTAATTCAAGCTCGACCCAAGCCAAGTCCAGGCCCATTTGTGGTGGTTATCATTCAGGGTTAAACCTGAAGTCATTCAGGGTTTGTTATTATTTACACTCTTAAGGTGGCTGTGATTGATGATTTTACTGAATGTATAGGTTCTGGAGTTGGGAATGAATTTTCTTTCTGCAGATGATATGAGCATGATACTTTTGGTGCAACTCCAAAAAAGATTAGGATTTGACATGTGGGCAAAGCTGCAAATAACAACCATGCACATCGAAGGAAAGGTAAAGAGATTATGAAATCTCTACTGTTGAAGTAATCAGTTATAAGATCCAGCTTTTCACCTCCATTTAACCATACTAGAATTTGAAATGGAGGCATGAAAAGATGGATTTCTTGAAATGGTACAAAGTATCATGAGAAGTATGAATGTCATCTTTATAATTACATCTAGAAAAGGAAGTTGAACTGTCCAAAATTATTGACATCTTTGGAAATACTTAGAAATTGCGTACACATAATTCAAATAGAAATGTCCAAAATTATGGGTCCACAGTTTAGATGTATTATGATACAGTAGTTTTACACATCAACCCAAACCAGCCCCTATAGATTCGAAAATACCCAAGTTTACATGTAATTGAATATGTGATAGCAATTGAGTTGTCAGTTTTTTTTTTTTTCATTATATCTTTGCAATTTGTTGTGCACAGGCTCCTCTTTGTGCGTAAGTCTTGGTGGGTGTGAAGTTTCTTCGACAGTGGCCTTTCCTTGGGCGGCTACGTGTTTATTTTGCTGAGGCACCTTACTTTCAGATGACAGTGAAACCTATAATCAACCATGGACTTGATGTTGTAGAACTTCCAGGGATTGCAGGATGGCTAGTAAGCTTATGTTAGAGTTCCATATGAAAATGATGATGCATCTTATGTCACGCCCCAAACTCGGAAACTGAGCTCACAAAATTCCCGATCGCCGAATCCGGCGCCGACAGCCTCCGTAGTACCCCATTCTCGACTCTCGGCACCCATACACCAGGTTCCGATCCTGGGACACTACAAGGAGGATTTCAAACATGATTTGATCCGAATGAGCATATCCACAAGCATAACCCACGAACAATAACCACAAGAACACCATCATAAAATCTACTACGATAAAAAACTTTGAATACAAGGTGTATGAAAGGGAAATACAAGATAATAACAGTAACAAAAACTCCAGAAGCTCGACTGCACGCTCTAACTGTGGCGAGACTAAGGCTACGTCCTGGCGTCACCTGTACACATCAATCGTGCATAAGCTTATAGAAAGCTTAGAGGGCGGTGTAGTGTGTGCGAACGTGCTCAGAATGCAATGCCAGAGTAATGCAAAATCATGCTGATGAGTACGTAAATGCAACCAGCCATACCAAGGCTATGCAGTACAAGATATGAATGCTATCGGCCATGCCAAGGCCATGCGATGCAATATTAAGTCAAGCATGCCAATCCTCATACCAATGTAGCTCCTCACTAGAGCATCAAATCAGTACGATTCTCAGTTTGGATAATCACCGCGGTTCAGTACACTCCAAATGACACTGTCTCTCTCCTAGCAGCACAGTCCAAGTGAGCGTAAGAAACCTCACTATCCACCTGGCCAATAGTCTGCCAACATCTATCCGGCAAGTCAATAGCAAACCCATTTTCGAGCTGGTCAAACTCAGCCTAGTAATGTCTCCTGCTCTCGGGCGAGTAAGGCCACACCCCTTTCCAACCAACCACGACACAATGGGAGACGCGACCTCATGGTATTCGGCCCTTGTGCGCTCATATATCCACTCGGTCTCGACGTTGGAGTCATCCTCTGGTACCATCGGGTTCAGGGGCTATTACCTAGGGACATCTATGGCGCCCCAATTGCTTAGAACAATGTTTCCGGTATCCAACCAGCCACCCACGATGCGTCTGTGGAGGCTATGGCCCTGGTGTCGCTGGGGCATATCTCAATCATACAAATGCAAGTGCATGAACCACACTATCAATCATGCAACAATCCTGCGTATATCACACGCTTGAACAAGGCAACTTCGCCTACCAGAGAGCTCGTAAATAGTCTGCCTGAAGGCATATGCTATGATCAGTCACTCTTCATCTCAAGCACACATATGATGCGTATGCGTATGATCATGAGTCATGGATCTGTACTAAACATGTTATGGGGGTGATGGGCTCTGTTTATAACAAAGATGGGCCTATACGGACTACATTATGCGAATATGGGCCTATCAATGGGCCGTAGGGAGAGTGATAATGCGGACATCTAACCAACATCATCCTTCAATGTGAACGTCAAACCATCATTGCTCCCAAGGCATAGCCCACTATAAAGGTCAACACATATACCATGGTGAAATCACACTACAATGGGCCTTATGTACGTCCTATTGGGCCTCGACCCATGGGCCTTCATTACATCAAATGGGCCACATAATCATGGGGCTTATGTATATTAAAGTGGGCCTCAACAACGGGCCATAAGTACATCAGGATAGGCCTAGTTACATGGGCCTCATATATATCAAAGTGGGCCTCAACATCGGGCCACAAATACATCAAAATGGGCCTAATCACATGGGCCTCATATGGCAGCCCATGATTGGCAAAATTAGAAGGACAGTGGGTCCAACACATTCATCACGATGGGCCTGGCTAAGGTGGCCCATGTTTGGGGCACATAAATAGGATGAGCCCCAGAAAATAAATGAACAGTGTGAATAATGCACACATCATGGTGGGTCCCATGTGAGGCCTACCATAATATTTATTTTCCATCCAGTCCGTTGACAAGGTCATAGGTATAAGACCCGTATCCTAGTTCGTACTGTTCCATATGCTTCCGTGGTCCTCCCGGTCAAATTTCGGCGACCCGCGATCTTTTATTGACAGTTGCGCGCGACTCCGAGTCGTATCCCGTATTTTAGAGTCGGCTCGACCCGGGACTTTTATCAGTGCGACCGCGTCATCGCCTCGATTCTAACGCCGCGTCTCGTGCGCAGAGGTGATACCCAGCCTAGGAGATGTGGGCTCGCGTTCAGTTCAAGAAAATGCTGCGCGTTTGCAAACTCAATAGAGAACATGTCAAATCAATCCCATCAATCACCACATCATGTCAAGTACAACCACCCCTCCCCTAAAGTCAACTCTCTCTTACAAACCCATCCCTTACATGTCAAGTACACATCACCCATCACTCACACCTATCCCTCTCTCTCTCTCTCTCTCTCTCTCTCTGTCTCTCCCTCCCTCCCTCTCTCTCTCTCTCACTTCCTCATTCTCCAAGCAAGAACCGTCCAAGCAAGAGAGCCTCCCATGGAGAGAAGCTTGTGTAACATCCCAGATTTTTATCAACCTGGAATTAGACGTCCTTAGGCGATGGGACAATCCTTACTCCTGTTTAATTTCTCAAACACTCAATTCAAAGGTCTTAAATCCCTTCTTCAAACCATTCTCTTGAAAACCTCACCTTTCCTTCACAAATCTCACCTTTCACTATCTTGTCCTTCAAACTCGTCTAAGTGCTTTCATATTAGACACAAATCTTAAAGTCTAGGTGATGTTAATCATTCCGTACAAAGGCCCTAGTATCACCTCAGGCAGAAATCACTCAGGACTAAATCCTTTAGAAATTAGGCGATAATTAGCTAGTGTTAAACTAGAGTACCTGTGAAATTAACACTAATTACTTTAAATACGATCTGTAAGACCCAAAATATGTAGAATCATTGACGCTAGGTTACCATAAAATCTTGAATCAATCTCATTACCCAGTTGCTATCGGGAGCACATTGAAACTCCGTATCAGATCTGGACCGCACATCGAAAGTCTGATTAACGTGAAGTTATAGAATTAGGACCACCTTACTGGGCTTGACGACCATCTTGGAAATCAAATCCAGATAATGTCCCAGTGCTATTCGCTTAAGGCCGGAGTGAAGAGTGTGAGAAATGTGAAATTAATTAAAAATAAAATATAAATTTAAGTAATCTGACACGTGTCGCTTGCAGATCAATTTATAAGCAACCAGACCGTCAGAATCAGGCCAGATTACATCCTCGGATCAGGGATATTTGCCCCTACGTGTCAGTGTACTTGAAATCTCTGATCGAGTTTCACCAACCGTTGAACTGAAACTGGTCCGCCACGCGTGATCTGGGAATCTGACCAGAACGAAAACTTAACTACACCTAGATCCAATGTCTGTGAGCTTAAGTCCGACCTTTGGCTCAAGGGGGGCTTCCAGAAGTGCTCCGTTGAGACGGAACAGTCTCCCTTTGGACATAACCTAAGTATACCTTGGCCCTGAGTCTAATTTGGTGAGTTCTGGACCTATATAAGGACCTTAAACCCTCACTCTTTCATTCCATATGAATTTGAGAAAACCAAGGAGAGAGAAGAGAGAAGAGAGAGAGAGAGAAGTGTGGGAGAAAGATCCTGGTGCTCTATCCTGCCGTACTACGTGCTTAATCATCGCTACCCGATCACTATTCCGGCGATTCTGTCTTCGTTCTTAGGTAAGAAAACCCTAACCCTAACCTGTTTTAAGATTTCAATTGTTGTAAGTAGCGAAATAGCTAACTTAACTCGTGTCATAGGTCGCTAAACCAACGTTGACGAAGGCTTAGAGTTTCTATCGACTCCGTTACGATTCTACGACAAAAGGTGCGGACTTTAGGCGTATAGGCTATGGTTTTCAACGCTTTCAATGTCAGATAATGATAGATTCATGATCTGCATGCAATTGTACATGTACAAAGTGTTGTCCGTTTCGTTTTTCAGTTATACGTTAACTATGTTGAATATACTGTATTCCTCGTATTTGTAGAAAATACCGTATACATATGAAATACAGATTTGTGCTTGCCATGATTAATTGTTGTCTAGGTGTGCTAGATACATGTGTATCAACTTCTGGGTGAACGGATTAGCCTAACACCTATTATATTAACATACGTCGTGTATGTACTAGTTGTAGCCTAAGTGTTTGTTGAAATGCCTGAATGAATATGGATTCGTGATGCGTCTGCTATGTGTATTGAATGCAAGAACATGATTGAAGTGTACTAGACAACCCCTTAGCGAAAGGATTTGCCCTAAATCATGCCACGACAACTATACGCTATATATGTTAAAATGTGTAGCCCAAGTGTTTGTGGAAATTACTGAATGAATATGAAACTTGGATTCTTGCTTGCCATGACTATCTATCGTGGGTGCACGCGTGTTATAAATGGGGCAACTCCCTAGTGAAAGGATTTGGCCTAATACCTATGTAATTAACATACGTCATGTATGTTGATGTATGTAGTCTAAAGTGTTTGATGAAATGTATGAATGAGTAGTAGTTAGTAAATTGTAATGTATAAGGGTGTTGAGATATGATCCTCAACTCCTTTAACTATGTGTATGATTTCTTTAGATATCTGTGTGATTAGGAATTGAATATGTACAAACTCATGCTTATGTTGTACTTCATAACATGCTCAGTTGATTGTACGATTTTATTTATGTAATGCATATGTTTAAATTCATGTTTAAGTTGTATTCCATAAAGGCCGTGAAGGGTGATGGGGGAGTGGTGTAACGATTCCTTGCAACAACCCTGGCAGCCCTAAGCGGACGATGTTGGACCTTTGATTGTTATGATTTGGAATCTTGATTTGTTACTGCTTTGACTGTCTCATATGCTTACCTGTTGAAATGAAATGAAGTTGGGACTATGAGTTAGTCCAGGCAATCGGTAATAGAATGGAATTCGTGGCTAAGATTCATTTGCCACGTGAGATGTGTTCGACGAACCCGAGTCGTACTTCGGTTGACGATAGTGGTTGGCCACGCGAAGTGCTTATGCACTTCATGTCGTTCAACTTGGTCGTGCGCTCGAGCTAGCCGAGCTCGTCAAGTAACCCGATCTGTCTAATGTGTGTTCACCATGTTTGGACGCTACTACTTGAACCTAAGGTACCGAACTTACCAGTGCAACCCCGTTAACCTTGGTACCTCGATCCGATAAGACTCATGAGCCGGGCATGGTGGTATGGGACACCGTGGTCAAGCTGTCCGCCTACGCTGGGGCCACGATCCTCCCCGTAGTGACCATTGAGCAACTAGACTCGTGAGCTGAATACGGTGGTATGGGACATTGTATTCGAGCTATCGACCTACACTGCTTTGATGGGTGATGGAGGAGTGGTGTAACGATTCCGTGTAATAGCCCTGATAGCCCTGACCGTACCCGGTGTAGTGACCTCGAGCATACTCTGAATCTACGGAGAGGCGACGAGCCTTCCCGTAGTAAACAGAGTATAGACTAGGCCTGTATTGATAAGGTGATGGGGGAACGGTGCAACGAGTGCGTGTAACAGCCCTGACAGCCCTTTACAGCGACCTAGAACCGCATCATTGTATGAGAGTATCTAGGACTGACGACCCTATAATGGATCATTGTTTGGGAATGATATAAGGGAGGTACCTTCGTTTCTCAATCCTGTTGTTTGAAAAGGACTAATAACAACTCGGTAATCATGCTCATCATCGCACTACATGTGCCTAAAAGATGTGGAGCACTGAGGGATGAAAGCATGCCGCGGACGTAAGATGGTGTCGCATGAGGGAGTATGTTGGCGATGGCATGTATCATGACAGCATTTCATACTTGCATTAACAAGAGTACTTAGGATTGTTGATTGTACTGCTTTATCATTACTGCTTGACTGTTTTGATAACATGTTAACCTATGCTTTATTGTTCTACTGAGTTGATCACTCACTCCCACGTTACGGGACGGTGCTTGCAACACCAACCAGACTGTCTTAGCTGCAGGTGATGGCGATGCTTATGAAGCAGAGCCGGATTACTACTATGCTGTTGATGAGGAGTTCTCCCACATGTAACTCTCTGACGGGTCTATGAAGACCTGGAATTGCATTGACGGGGCTATGATATTTGGGATAGAAGATATTACATTCCCTCAATTTGGTATGTTTTGGAGTTGTACGTGTAAATAGTTAACCTGGTAGCATTATCACACTCTGGAGACTCACCACAGTTTATATAGTTTATATATCTATCACAGTCTCCTGCTTGCTATCTCACTTGTCTCTGGAGTATGATATGTTGTTTTGGCTTAATCTCACTCATGTTCAATGCACTAATACAGACAACATTCAATCATCATTCATTATGTTGCATAAGTGATGCGTTGGAACTCGGGAGTTGAGTTTATGCTCGACCCCTGATTTTCAGGATGTTATAGCTTGTGTGGCCCACTTCCTACCACCCAATCCCACCTTTCATAATCGATCTCAACCGTTAAATCATGTCCCATTGGAGCTAAGATGAGGAGCCCAAGAACAAGCAAGAAAGGTGGGTGTTTCGTAAGGTTTGATTTGCATGATTTAATGATTTAGGGCCCACTTGTGGTGGGACCTATCTTGATGTATGTGTTGTATCAAAGAGAGACCCATAGTGGTGGGGTCCCTCCGATACTCCGATCTCTGTCTCTCTCTCTATTTTTTTGTCCATGATAATGTGTGGCCCACCTGATGTACTCATCAGACCCGGACCGTCCATCAAGGACTGTCAGCCGGCCCAACCTTGCCGACCGTCCAACAATTTTCTTGGCTGCCTGTTTTGGATAGGCCTGGTGGAAAGGAAAGCACAAATACCAGCATGATTTTGGGTGCGCCACACTGACGTGGATCCCACCTGATATATGTGTTTCATCTATGCTCTCCACCGTCCAAGGACGGTGGAGCCCGCTTGATAAATGTGTTGTGCATTCGCGGCCCAGCAGCGCGCTGCTGGAGGAAGGAAATATTAGCTTAATCCAAAAATTCTGGTGGGCCACTCATGTGGACCCCACCTTGATGTATGTATCTGATTCACACAATCCATCTCATTTCCCAACTTATTTTAGACGTTGAGCCAGAAAAAGGAGCCAATCCAAATACCCAGTAGGCTGCATCATCAAAACCTTTATTTTAATAGTGAATAACTGTTAGGGTCCACCATGATGTTGTTGTGCATCAAAAAATGTTGAATATGGGCTTGTTACACCCGTCACGGGCCGGTAAACCCAATCACCAGATGTGGACCCCACCTACAAAAAAAAAGAAAAAAATAGAGAGACTGGCTGCAGCGTCCTGATGCATGTAACAGGAAGGGAGAGTGGCCCCACCTCAGGCACCACCGTGATGTACATGGAGCATCCACGCCGTGTATTTGATGGGTCCCCTTTAACCAACGGGTCACCCCAAAAATCAGCCATGTATAGTTCTAAGGTAAGCAACACCATCTTCAATCATGTGAAGATATGTTAAACCATATGAAAGCATTTGCTGGGGTCCACCTGAGGTTTGGATGCACCTGAAACTTGGTCTGACCCCTTAATCTAGTGGGACACACATAATGGATGGGTTGGATTTGTGAACTATAGATTGGTGGGCCCCACTTGGGACCCACCTCTTGAAATGAATGGGCTAGTGTACAGCAGCTATATAGGTGCTGTATTGACGCCAGGATAAGGTAAAGGCCTGATCATGATGCCTGTGTTTTGTACCCAGACCGTCCATCAAACGGACGTCCAGTAGGGACGTGGCCCACCTTGGACGTTGTATTTTGCATCCACATTGTCTGTCCGCCCGTCCACACGTGTGGACCCACCTTACAGTATGTGTTCTATCTGAGCTGTCCATCTGCCCAGCTACATGGCGGATGCTCTGACGCAGTAAACTTTAAGGTCCCACCATGAGGTCATGTTATATTCAACTGTCTGTCCATCTGGACTCATGGGGCCACCCCACACGTGTGACACATGGGGTAGTGGGACCCACCTTGATCTATCTATTCTATATCCACATCGTCCATATGGACGGGCGGGGTGTGGCACGTGTGGGATGGGACCCACCTTGATGTATATGTTCTATATTCTCACCATCCAGCAACTGGACGGTGAGGTACTTTGTATTTGTTGTAGCAACAGGCGGGCCCTGATAATGTATGTGTTTTATTCCAACCGTCCAGATGTTTGGACGGTGGACCATTCTGTAATGCATGCGTCTAATCCACACGGTCCAAATGGCTGGATGGCGTTGATGCATGTGCAGTAATCCATATTGTCCATCCTTGTTGAGATCGTGAGAAAGATTTGCAATTCAGATGGGTCCTATATGCGGTGCACCTGCCTGAAATTCGGGTTGTACAGGTTACGGTGGACCACGCCTTGATGTATATGTTTCATCCAACCATTTGTCAGGAGGACCACACCGCAACTATCAGTGTGGGATTGATTGTCCACCATTGGAACTCCTTGGGAGCACAAAAGTTTTGGATCAAAATGATATTTGTTCTTCCTTTTAAACCAGGTCTTTGTGACCGTGTGAACAGATTGGATGGAAAATAGAGGCTATGGTGGACCCTATGGAGTTTAATGGTGGAGATCATTGTCACCACTGCTATTTGTGGAATGGTCTTAATGATCTTTCGATCATTATGTTCGTGGCTATTTATGGTGCGCCCCGTGTATGGGGCCCATTGTGTTGCATATTCAGCCTGTGTATGAGGCCCACTGTGATATATTGGCGGCCCATGTAAAGAGGCCCCTTTATGATGTATGAGCGGCCCAAGTATGTTGGCCCATTCGTGCAGCCCATTGGATGTTTATGAAGCCCATTGGTGCGGCCTGTTGATGCGGCCCGTTTGATGTTTATGAAGCCCATTAGTGTGGCCCATTTGATGTTTACGAAGCCCATTAGTGCGACCCGTTGATGCGGCCCACTTGATGTATATGGGGCCCGATGTGGTGTATTTATGGCCATGTGCCAAGGCTCATTGTGATGTATGTGCGGCCCATGAGTGAGGCCCATAGGTAATGTATATTAGGCCTTTGTATGAGGCCGTGGGCCCACTATATGTTTGGCCCTATGTATGCCACTCTTTGGGAGTAATGTTAGTTGAATGTCCACATTGATGGGCAGTGATGGTTTAATGTCCACATTGTGACCTTCCTTAGGCCTTTAGTTAGGCCGATTTGTCGATTCCGATTATCGATCAGTTCTGATTGTTATGGCCGACTGCCAATTCCGATCACCGAGACCGATTATCAATCGATTCTGATTGTCGTGACCGATTGCCGACTTTGATCGACATGACCGATTTACCGATTCTGATTATTGATCTATCTCGATGGTTGTGACCGATTTGCAGATTTCGATTATCGATCGATTCCGATTGTCGTGACCGATTGCCGATTCCCATCGACGTGACCGATTTGTCGATTCTAATTATCGATTTATCCCGATTGTTGTGACCGATTGCTGATTCTGATTATCGACCGATCCCAATTGTCGTGGCTGATTGCCGATTAGCGATCGAGGCTGATTATCATGACCGATTGCCGATTTCTGATTGACGTGACCGAATTGTCGATTTCAATTGTCGAGGCCGATTTCGATTACAAAGGCTGATTTCGATTGCCAAGGCCAATTGTCGTGACTTATATGATGTACATGCGACCCGTAGTTGAGGCCCATTGTGACACGTATTAGGCCCATGATGCATGACCCATTTGATATATTCAAGACCCATGTGTAGGGCCCACATGTCATGTATTTGAGGCCCATGGGCAAGGCCCATTGTGATGTATTCATGGCCCATGGGTAAGGCTCATTATGACATATTCATATATGGCCTATGGGCAAGGCCCATTGTGATATGTATTAGGCCCATGAGCAGGGTCCACCTATTGTGTATATGTGGCCCTTGAGTAAGGCCCATCGTGTTGTATATTAGGCCTTTGTGTGAGGTTGTGGGCCCATTATATGTTTGGCTCTATGTGGCCATTCCTTTGGGGCAATGTTGATTAAATGTCCACATTGTCGAGGACGATGGTTGATGCCGGTTATTGATACCGATTATGAGTATGTGACATCATAACATCATAATACATGCCCATACGCATCATCTGCATGTTTGTTATGAGATGTGATTGACCATTGTATATGTCATAGGACAGGTTGTTCATAGGGCTCCCTGATAGGCGGAGTTGCCTCATATGAGAGCATGACATGCACAGGATTGATGCATGATTGGACTGTGTGACGCATGCATCTCGCATTTGCGTGATATGACCACCATACGCCCTAGTGACATCAAGGTCGTAGCCTTCTCAGGTATTTCGTGGATGGCCAGATGGGACACCGGAAATCTGTTCTACATGGGGTGCTATAGGTATCCTTGGGTGAAAGTCTCAGAACCCTCTTGGTTCCAGAGGTTGCTCCAATGTCTAGATCGAGTGGATACATGATCGTATGAGGGCCATATACCGTTAGGCCGCGTCTCCCACTGTGTTGTGGTCGGTTGGAAGGGGGTGAGGCCTTACCTGCCCGAGAGGAGGGGGCAATGCTAGGCTGAGTCTGACCAGCTTGAGGAATAGGTCCGCTATCGACGAGTCGTGCCCGATATTGGCAGGCGGATAGTGAGGTCTCTTCCACTCACCTTGTTGCGCGCGATGGGGCAGCAATCTGGTTTGGAGTGTAATAGACCCCGGTGATGATCCCAGAGAGGAACCATACTGATATGTGGACTTATTGAGTAGAAGTTACATACTCATGCATTCATTTCATTCACTATCCACTCGGGCTGGTGGTGCGCAACTAATTGTTGTGTACTTTCGCATGACCAGGATTTCGGTTAGGTGCGCAACTAACCTGAGATCAGGAGTTTACCACATTGAGTCTGACTATCCAAATTTAGGTATGGGACTGGTTTGGATAGAAGTCCCTTGTGATGGACTCCATATCCTGCAATATTACGTACTATCATTCCGACTTCACTCCAGCATGGTCATTTTATTCGCACCGCATATTACATTGCATGCGTAGTACTTAGCATTTTGGGTTGTCATGTTTCTGTATTGATATAACCATTAGCATTCATGCCTTGTATCGCATAACCTTTGTACGGCTGAAGGCACTCATAGACCTCTCAGTATATTTTGCTTATTTCGATATTGTATGATTTGTGGCATTGCATCCTCGGCATCTAATATTTTGCTTTATTTGACTCCTCAATTGTATAGTTGATTTACATTGCATACCCTGATATTGTATGACTCACGGACTGTCAGTATTTCCGCTTACTCTGATTACTCTGATATTGCTTACTTGACACTTACCTTGTGCACACACTTTCACCACCCACTAGGCTTTCTATAAGCTTATGCACAATAGATGCGTGCAGGTGGCGTTAGGTTGCAGTAGTATTGAGCTTGGAGCGTGCAGTGGACTTATGGAGTTTTGATTTTTGTCATATGTATTTCCTTTCAGTACTGTATCCAACAGTTTATATTAGTGGATATGTGATGATGATGTTGCCTTTATGATTTGGGTATACTTGTGGTTATGCGAATTACGAGATAAATGTACACTGAAAAATCCTCCTTATAGGATCCCAGGATTGGAATCTGGCGCATAGGCGCTGGGAACCGAGAATGGGGTACTACGGAGGCTGTCAGTACCGGATTCGGAGATCGGAGTTCTTGTGATCCGATCTCTGGGTTTGGGGCGTGACAATAGGGTCCACCATAATATTTATTTTCCACCCAAGTTGTTCATAGGGTCACATGGCCTAGGGCCCACTGTAATGTTTACTTGCTACCCAACCTGTTTATAAGGTCACTCGGACCAAGGGGGCCCACTGGAATGTTTATTCGTCACCCAAACTGTTCATAAGGTCGTACGGTCAGGGAGGGCCCACCGTAATGTTTATTTTCCATACAACATGTTTATAAGGTCACGTGGGCCTGGGGGTGGGCCTGGGGCCCACCTCAATGTGGTTCACCAATCCAGCCCACCCATTATGTGAGTCCCACTTGGCTGAGGGTTCAGACCAAGTTTCAGCCGCATCCAAATTTCAGATAGGCCCCACCAAGTGATTTTATATGTTTAGGCATGTCTTCACATGATTTTAGATGGTATGGCCCACCTGAGTTCCGTATACGGCTGATTTTTGGGGACGCCCCGTATTCAAAGGGGACTTAGCAAATGCCCAGTGTTGATGTTCGAAATGCATCACGGTGGGGCCCACAGCTGAGCAGTGAGGCCTAGCTCGTCTGCCCGCCGCCCATGCAGCACAGGCGCCGCCTGCGTTTGTCAGCAACAGCAGCAGATGCTGTTGTTTCTCTTCTTCTTTTTTTCCACATTTTTTCCCATGTGGGGCCCGCATACGGGGAATCCATCCCGCCCATTGTCTTCCACGTCTCAGGACCGTCCTAATGATTCTAATATGCAGTATATTTTTGGCGAGTAAAAATGTAAAAATGGATTTTAACGGCCAACACCACTATTTCCTATGGTATGGCCCGCTCGATAATCGGGTTGGCCTAATATTTGGGCTCAACGCCTAACATTAGCTGGGAAATAATATGGACGGTGTGGATTTTATACATTCATCCAGGTGGGGCCTACATGAGCGGCCCACAAAAATAATATTATTATTATTACTATTTTAAAAGCTGGCTAGTTCACCAGCGTCAGACCACACTTCCCTGTTAGCCGCACCACGTCCAACATCCAGAGACGCTGGACGGTCTCCATATGGCACAAGCATCGTGGTGGGTCCCACTGGGACATGGCCCACCAATATATATATATATATATTATATAAAATAAATATCATATATTATATTGCATGTGGGCTTTCCACCGGACGGTGGATTTCGCCTAAAATGTGGTGGGCCACACCATTTGATGAATGGAGTGAATTGAACATGATTTGGTGGGGCCCACTTCATTCTAGGGAGAGAGAGAGAGAGAGAGAGAGAGAGAGAGAGAGAGAGAGAGAGAGAGAGAGAGAGAGAGAGAGAGAGAGAGAGGAGGGACCCCGCCACTATGGGCCCTCCATTGATACAACACATACATCAAAATGGGTCCCACCAACAAGTGGGCCCTAAAATAAGAAATAACGGTGGATCACCCACCTCTTGTACTCCTCCTTGCTTCCTTAGCCTCCTTAGCTCCTATGCTTAGATTTTAACGGTGGATGATGGAGTTTCTATGGTGGGGATGAGAGATGAGAGAGTGGAAAATGTGGGCCACACTTGGCTTGAGAGAGAATGTTTGAACGTATCAAGTTTGGGGGTTTCTTAGTTGCTTGAGAATGAGGAGATGGAATGAAAGAGAGAGAGAGAGAGAGAGAGAGAGAGAGAGAGAGAGAGAGAGAGAGAGAGAGAGAGAGAGAGAGAGAAGTAATGGATTAAAGGGATGGGTGGAGTGGTGTTTGTAATTAAAGAGGCATGGTTAGGTTTGAAAATTGATAAAGGAGGGATGGTGAGAGGAGAGAGAGAAGTTGACTTTTGAAAAGGGAGGGATGGGTTATTGTACTCATGGCATGTTGTGTACTTAACATGATTTGATGGGACATCTCGTAGAGATTCCCTCGAAGTTCGCAACGTGCGGCGTTTCTTCGGAATGAACGTAGACCGACATTTTTCAGCCTAGGTATCGGTTTGATATGCGAGTCGCCGCATTAGAACGACGACTATGGCACGATCGCCAAGGTATAGGTTTCAGTTCGAGCCGTCTTTGATATGCGGGACCCGGCTTAGGATCGCGCGCAAACGTCGGATATAGGTCGAGGATTGACGGAATTCGACCGGAAGGACCGTGAAAGCATACGGAACGGTACGGACTAGGATACGGGTCTTACATCTTATTATTTTTAAAGGTAGACAACCCTTTTCCCAATGCTTCTTTGCCATTGTTTTGGCAGGATAAGATTTTCGGTGTTGCATTTGAATAGACATTGGTTGAGGTTTGCTTTGCTATTATGATTGTTGGTCCTCCATTTGTTAAGTTTGTGATATACACCTTGAAGCTCTTAGAAATCGAGACCCGTTATAGTACACAAGAATTATAGGATTCAAATTGCCATCATGATTCAAATTGCTGCATATTTCATACTGTCGCCAGTCTGTGCAGTTTCGAGGTCCTATCATTCATTTCCCTCCATGGATGATGAGATATGCTACTTGTGACTGAGGAAGTCCATATAATATTAAGCTGGTATTTCATCAGAATTCGAGCGCTTTCTTATTGGCACCTTATGGCAATCCAAATAGGTCATCAAGACATCAATGCAAAGCACCTTGGTAAGGCAATGAACTTGTGAACATTATCTTCTCTGTTCAAGGGTGTGTTTGGTCATATCAAATATAATGATATTTCATGATTAACCAGTCTAATTTGGATCAAAATATCATGAAATTTCCCGATTTTTGGTGCAACGAAATGCGCCCTAAGCTAGTACATACCATGGTAGATGCTTTAAAGCATGACAATAAACATAAGCTCATGGACTTGGGAACTCTCAAGAAGATACTTTTGGTAGCTGTACCCACCAATAGTCCCCAACTATCTACCAAAAATAAGATAGATGCATAAGCTGTTTCTCTGCCATGCAACCTGAGTGTGACAACAAACAAATTATTGGCATTGCCATAAACAACGAACATGGATTTTCATCAAAGGTGAAATGCTGCACGAATCCGAAATTCAGAGACAAAGCCGCAATTCTAAATGCGTGTGATGTCATCACAATCGAAAGAGTTTGTCATTTGCAGTTAATGAGAGGAATATTGTGTGATTTTTCCTATATGAATTTTTACTGAATCTCAAGTCCTTTTCCAAGATTATGGCAGCCCTCATGTCATCACAATCGAAAGAGTTTGCCATAAGCTTATGGTTTATTTGAATGTTTGATAAACAAAAGCCAAGCCATGATCATGTTTTATAAGTTGATTTTTTTTTCTTTTTTTTTTCTTAGGTGAGTGTTTACAAAGAGCCATCACTCACAATTCCTGAAACTCCGAGAATTTTGCATCATGGGATTTTGTACAACAAAAGGCAGAAGGCAGGTCTTGACTAAGGTGAGTACCATGGTTTCACTTTCATATCCTTGACAATTTTTTTTTTTTATTAACACCACTTGACAGTTTCGTCCTCTTGAGTACTTGTCATGGTCTCTAGTGACTATTGTAGCAGTAAAGAAAAGTTGTTCACCTAAAAAAAATGGTTCTTATTAAGCAATTTTATATGATAAATATTGACTCGGCTAAGTTTTCATGGTGCGGTGGATTGGCCAAGTCAATGCAAAACTTGGCCGATTTTTGTATAGGACCGATGCATAGTATGAATCAGCGGAGTGGTTGCAGGTTTGGAGATGTTGGCTTTGGGGTCTCTATTGTTTACATATATGGGGCTGGTGCTTTTTCAGGATGAGGAACAGATCCAGATGTGCGTCGGAGCTATCCGGATGTTGAGGTGGGGTCCATGGAAGGTGGGAACTGTTGTTATGAGTATGATGAAGCTGTCCATTTTCTATGGACAACAATATGGGTGGTCTGGCCATTTGGACAAGCCTGTGTTTATGTATTATCTCGAAATTGATGAAGCAGATCCGGATGTGCGTCGGAACTATACGGATGTTGAGTGGGGGTCCCTAGAAGGTGGGAATCGCTGTTATGACTATGATGAAGCTGTCCATTTCCTATGGACAACATTGGAGGGGCCTGGCCATTTGGACAGGCCGTATTTAAATCTGTATTTACAGGGACCACACCCTTAACCTAAACCACACCCTAAACCTATAACCTAAACCTAAACCTAAACCTTAACCTATAACCTAAACTTTAACCTATAACCTATAACCTATAACCTATAACCTAAACCTAAACCTATAACCTATAACCTAACCTAAACCTAAACCTGTAACCTAAACCTATAACCTATAAACTAAACCCAATCCTAAAACCGATCCCGAACCCGAACCCGATTTCCTAATCCTAAACCTTAACCTATTCTCAATTCCCTAAATCTATAACCTATAACCTATAACCTAAACCTAAAACCTAACCTAAACTATAACCTAAACCTAACCTAAACCTAAACCTAAAACCTAACCTAAACCAAAACCTATAACCTTACCTAAACCAAAACCTATACCTAACCTTAACCTAAACCTAAACCTATAACCTAAACCTAAACCTATAACCTAAACCTATAAACTAAAACCTAAACCTAAACCTAAAACCTAAATGTATTCTCAAATCCCTAAACCTAAACCTACACCTAATCCTAATCTCAACTCCCTAACCTAAACCTAAACCTAAACTTGAAAACCCAAATCTAAACTTAAACCCGATTTCCTAAAACTAAACCTTAACCTATTCTTAATTCCTTAAAGCTATAACCTATAACCTAAACCTAAACCTTAACCTAAACCTATAACCTAAACCTAAACCTTAACCTAAACCTAAACCTATAACCTTAACCTAAACCAAAACCTATAAACTAAACCTTAACCTATAACCTATAACCTGTAACCTAAACTTATAACCGATAACCTAACCTTAACCTAAACCTAAACCTATAACCTAAAACCTGAACCTAAACCTAAACCTAAAACTTAAATGTATTCTCAAATCCCTAAACCTAAACCTACACCTAATCCTAATCTCAACTCCCTAACCTAAACCTAAACCTAAACTTGAAAATCCAAACCCGATCCTGAACTCGAACCTGATTTCCTAAACCTAAACCTTAACCTATTCTCAATTCCCTAAAGCTATAACCTATAACCTATAACCTATAACCTACACTAAACCTAACATAAACCTATAACCTTAACCTAAACCTAAAACCTAAACCTAAACCTAAAACCTCAATGTATTCTCAAATCCTTAAACCTAAACCTACACCTAATCCTAATCTCAACTCCTTAACCTAAACCTAAACTTGAAAACCCAAACTAAACCCGATCTCAAACCCATACCCGATTTTCTAAACCTAAACCTTAACCAATTCTCAATTCCCTAAAGCTTTAACCTATAACCTAAACCTAAACCTTAACCTTAACCTATAACCAATAACCTATAACCTATACCTAAACCTTAACCTAAACCTATAACCTATAACCTAAACCATAACCTGTAACATCCCGGATTTTTGCCAACCTGGGATTAGACGTCCTTAGGCAATGGATCGATCCTAAGACCTTATCAACTTGTCAAAACTCAATCCCACAGTCTAAAATCCCTTTTTAAACCATTTTCTTCACAAATCCCACCCTTCACTACTGTGTGCTTTCAATTTTTCAAAGCACTTTCGCCCTAGACACTAACTTAAACTAGCTAAGTAGTAAAACTTGGATCACTTTATATACAAACCATAAAGGCCTAAGTACCATCTCAACCAGAAAACAATTAAGATTAAATCCTTTAGAAATTTAACAAAGTTAATTAAGTGCAAAACTCGATTAGCCATGAAATCCGTTGGGATCGCTTTAAATACGATCTGCAAGACCCAAAACTTGTAGAATCATTGATGCTAGGTTACCCTAAAATCTAGGATCAATCTCATTACCCGTCTGCCCTCGGGAGCATTTTGAAACTCCATATCAGGTCTAGACCGCACATCGGAAGTCTGATTAACACGAACTTAAGGATCTAGGACCGCCTCACTGGGCTTGACAATCATCTCAAAAATCAGGTCCAGCCGATGTCCCACGGCCATTCGCTTGGATCCGGAGCGAGGGAGTGTGAAAAACACTATTCCCTTTACAAAATAAATATCTGGAATAGTGATCTGGCACCATTCGCTTGCGCATCAGTATTAAGCAACCAGACCGTCAGAATCAGACTAAATTACACCCTCGGATTAAGAAAAATTTCAGGAACATTTACATGTACTTGGAATTTCGGATCGTGGCCCACTGACCGTTGAACTGAAAGTGGTCCGCCACGTGCGATCTGGGAATCCGATCGAGTCGAAGATGTAATCCCACATAGATCCATGTGTGGTGAGCTTAAGTCTGACGTTTGGCTCAAGGAGGGCCACCAGAACCTCTCTTTTGAGCTGGAAAAGTGACGAAATACCTATATTAGCAGTAACCCTTGAACAGAGTCTATTTCGGTGAGTTTTGAGACTATATAAGGACCTTAAACCTCTCTCATGGCAGCCATACGAATTTAGGATTTGAGAGAGGGAAAAGAGAAAGAAAGTGAGGGAGAAGTGGGAGGATCTCCTACTATCGTTCCCTGCCACCACACGGGCTGCACCATCCCTTTCTTGACGCTTTTCCGGCGTTTCCGGCGTCGTTTCTAGGTAAGAAACCCTAACCCTAATCTGTTTTGGGGTTTAAACTGTTGTAGGTTGTGAAATAGCTAACTTATTTCGTTCTATAGGTTGCCAAACTACCGAATACGGAAGCTTAACAAACCTATCGATTCCGTTGCGATTCTACGACAAAAGGTGCGGACTTTAGGTGTATAGGTTATGGTTTTCAACGCTTTCAATGTCAGATAATGATAGATCCATGATCTGCATGCAATTGCACATGTACAAAGTGCTGTCTGTTTTTCGTTTCGATTAAAGATGAAAAATATGGAATTCTACATATTCTAGGTATTTATAGAAAATACCGTATACGTATAAATTTTGGAAATGTGTTTGACATGATTAATTGTTGTATGAATATATGATATATGGATAAAATACTTATTTGGCGAAAGGATTCGCCTAAATACATGTTTTACTTATATACACTATATATGTTGAAATTGCGTATTCTAGAAAATACTTTATACGTATAAATTTTGGAGATGTACTTATGATGATTAATTGCTGTAATAATATATTATACATGGATAAAATACTCGCTTGGCTAAAGGATAGCCCTAATACATGTTTTGCTAACATGCACCATGTATGTTGTAATAGTGTATTCTAAGTGTTTGTGAAAATGACTGAATGAGTATGGAATTCTCATTCGTGCTCGCCATGACTAATTGTCATGGATTCATGATTTATGTATTGGCGATGCCCCTTTGACGAAAGGATTTGCCCTAAGTCATGCCACGACCAATATACACTATATATGCTAAAATGTGTGGCCCAAGTGTTTGTGGAAATAGCTGAATGAATATGGAACTTGGGTTCCTGCTTGCCATGACTATCCGTCGTGGGTGTACGCGTGTTATGATTGGGGCAACTCTCTAGTGAAAGGATTTGGCCTAATGCCTATGTGATCGACATATGTCATGTATGTTGATGTATGTTTGTTTAAGTGTTTCTTGAAATGTCTGAGTGTGTAGTAGTTAGCAAATTGTAATATATAAGGGTGTTGAGATATGATTCTCAACCTCTTTTAACTATGTGTATGATCTCCTTTGATAGTTGTGTGATTAGGAATTGAACATGTACAAACTCATGCTTGTGTTGTGATTCATAACATGCTCAACTGCTTTATGATTTTAACTATGTAATGCATATGTTTAAATTTATATTTATGTTGTATGATCCGTCATGGGTGATGGGGGAGTGGAGCAACGAGTGCGTGCAACAGTCCTGGCAGCCCTAAACAGATAATACCAGACTTTGATTGTATGATTTGAATCCTGATCCATTACTGCTTTATCTATCTGCAATTGATTGTGTTTGGGGCTATGATTATGGCCCAGGCAATCGGTAACGAGATTGAATTCGTGGCTGAGATTCATTTTCCACGTGGGATGTGTTCGACGAACTCGAGTTGTGCGTTGCCTGTCGGCAGTGGTTAGGCCACACGAAGTTGTTTATGCACTTCATGTCGTGCAGCTCAACGGGCGATCGTGCTAGTCGAACTCGTCAAGTAACCCGATCTGCCTTATGCATGTTCACCCTGTTTGGACGCTATTGCTTGAACCTAGGGTACCAAACTTACCAGTGAAACCCTTTTTAACCATGATACCTCGATCCGCTAAGACGCATGGCCGGACATGGTGGTATGGGACACCGTGGTCGAGCTGTCGGCCTACGTTGGGGCCATGTGCCTCCCCGTAGTGACCATTGTGCAACCAAACTCGTGAGCCGAATACGGTGGTATGGTACACTGTATTCGAGTTGTCGATACTTACGGCGAGAGCCGAGTACGGTGAGACCTGTGCTCGTGCTGACGGGCGACGAGTCCTCCGTAGTATCTTCGAGTATACTCCAAGGGTCTGTGATTGGCGACGAGTCTTTCACAGCAACTAGAGTATGAGTTGAGCCGAGTACGGTGAGACCTGTACTCGAGCTGACGGCTAGTGATTGAGCCGAGTACGGTGAGACCTGTACTCGAGCTGACGGCCAGCAATTGAGCCGCATACGGTGAGATCTGTATCCGCGCTTACGGGTGACGAGCCCTTTGCGATGCCTTCGCTATGCCTCTCAAACCATAATATCGTATGAGATTAACTAGGATTGACGACCCTAGAATGGATCATGTTTGGGAATGATACAAGGGAGGTACCTTAGTTTCCCAATACTGCTGTTTGAAATGGACTAATAATAACTCGGTAATCATGATCATCATCGCATCGCATGTGCTTAGTAAATGTGGCGCACTGAGGGAGTTAAGCATTCGCGAACGTAAGATGATGTCGCATGAGGGTGGTTTGGCAAGGGCATACAGCATCATGTCATTTCATTCTCGCACTTAATAAGAGTAGTTAGAATTGTTTGATTTGTACTGCTTTATCATTACTGCTTAATTGAATTGATAACATGTTAACCTATGCTTTATTGTTCCACTGAGTTGATCACTCACTCCCACGTTACGGGACGGTGTTGTACACACCAACCAGATTTGTTGAGTTTCAGGTGATGGCGATGCTGGTGAAGCAGAGCCGGACTATTTCTATGATGATAGGAGGAGCTCTCCTATCTGCATCTCTCTAGCAGGTCAATGAAGACCTGATATTGTATTGACGGGGCTATGGTACTTGGGATAGGAGACATTACACTTCCTCACATTTGGTATATTTTAGAACTGTATTTGTAATTATTTAACCTGGTAATGTTATCACACTCTGGAGACTCTTCATAGTTTATATATTTTATCTATCTATCACAGTCTTCCGCTTGCAAATTTAACTGTCTCTGGAGTATGATATGCGGCTTTGGCTTAATTTCACTCATGTTCAATGCACGAATACAGTCAACATTCAATCATCATTCATTTTGTTGCATAAGTGAAGTTCTGGAACTCAGGAGTTGAGTTTATGCTCGACTCCCGATTTTCAGGGCGTTACATAACCAAAACCTAAACCTAAACCTATAAACTAAAACCTAAACCTAAACCTAAAACCTAAATGTATTCTCAAATCCCTAAACCTAAACCTACACATAATTCTAATTTCAACTCCCTAACCTAAACTTAAACCTAAACTTGAAGACCCAAACCTAAATCCGATCCCGAACCCAAACCTGATTTCCTAAACCTAAACCTTAACCTATTCTCAATTCCTTAAAGCTGTAACCTATAACCTAAACCTAAACCTTAACCTAAACCTATAACTTAAGCCTAAACCTTAACCTAAACCTAAACCTATAACCTTAACCTTAACCAAAACCTATAAACTAAACCTTAACCTATAACCTATAACCTAAACCTAAACTTATAACCGATAACATAACCTTAACATAAACCTAAACCTAAAACCTAAAACCTAAACCTAAACCTAAACCTAAACCTAAAACTTAAATGTATTCTCAAATTCCTAAACCTAAACCTACACCTAATCCTAATCTCAAGTCCTTAACCTAAACCTAAACCTAAACTTGAAAACCCAAACCAAAACCCGATCCTGAACCCGAACCCGAATCTGATTTCCTAAACCTAAACCTTAACCTATTCTCAATTCCCTAAAGCTATAACCTATAACTTATAACCTATAACCTACACCTAAACCTAACCTAAACCTATAACCTTAACCTAAACCTAAACCTAAAACCTAAATGTATTCTCAAATCCTTAAACCTAAACCTACACCTAATCCTAATCTCAACTCCTTAACCTAAACCTAAACTTCAAAACCCAAACTAAACCCGATCTCAAACCTGAACCCGATTTCCTAAACCTAAACCTTAACCAATTCTCAATTCCCTAAAGCTTTAACCTATAACCTAAACCTAAACCTTAACCAATTCTCAATTCCCTAAAGCTTTAACCTATAACCTAAACCTAAACCTATAACCTAAACCTAAACCTATAACCTTAACCTAAACCAAAACCTATAACCTAAACCTTAACCTATAACCTATAACCTATAACCTAAACTTATAACCTATAACCTAACCTTAACCTTAACCTAAACCTAAACCTAAACTTATAACCTAAACCTAAACCTAAAACCTAAACCTACACCTAATCCTAATCCCAACTCCCTAACCTAAACCTAAACCTACACCTAATCCTAATCTCTACTCCCTAACCTAAACCTAAACCTAAACTTGAAAACCCAAACCTAAACCTGATCCCGAACCCGAACCCGATTGATGTAATTATGTAGCCTAATCACATGGCAACAAACAAGAAAATCTTGCTTTGTTGGCAAACATACTCGAACTCAAGCATCACAATGCATCTATTTCCATCTCTACTATCTCTTATAGGATAGATTATTTGAGATTTGGATTTATCTCATTTTTAGAGTCATGTCCTAACACAATATGATAATATTAATAGACAAGGTGGATTTGTCACCAACATTATTCTAAGACCCATATAACTTCTCCTTATAGGAAGTTGGGTAGGGCACATGCAACTTGAATCCATCAAAGGAGATAAGGATCACCTCTCATATGTTCTCTCTCTTTTCATTTTTTTTTTCCATAGGATTATTTATTTTGTGGTGTCTACTCATGTACAACATTTTAGCATGTTAACATTTTAGCAAACCATAATGAGTTTTTCAACATATCATATATTATTTTAGGTAGGAGAAGCTACTTTAGCAAACAAACCCCACTACGCCGGGTTGCCCATGCCGAATTTATGAGATTTTATCTGATGAATTGTCAAAAGTCCATTTTATTTTCATTTTACTATAAATGGTAATTTTAGATTGCATATAACTTTTGATCCTTCTGAGTTGTAGGAGATGTGTCAACATGAAAAGGGCTCTGAAAAATTAGGAGAATAATGTGGTTAGGTAAAATTGGGCAGTTACTACTTTTGGCAGAAAACCATGAAGTCTAGTAGGAATGGATATCGTTTGTAAATAGTAAGTTTACTTTTTATAGTAAGTCACATATTTTAGTGTGTTTAAGTTGGAGTTTTAAGTTTAAAAGTCCATCCTAGGTTTGAACACATTACTCATGTTGGATTTTGCTATAGTTTAGAAGATTTGTAGTTACATTTTTGATTTCTTCATATATAAGTGTTTTTTTTTTTTTTTTTTTTTGAGATGTGTACAAAGGCATGCTTGTTTGATTGTGTCTACAAATGCTGTTTTATATAGGCTGACGAGCTAAAGAAGTTAGTGGAGGATGAAATTCATTTTCTCAAGGGAAGGGTTTTAGAAATTGAATATGATCTTGTGTCGAAATTCACAGAAGTTACATCTGTAGTTTCATTTGCTAAAATTGACGGTCTGAAGGAAGAAAATTCTGTAAAAATATGAGAATTATTGAATGCATATGGAGGGTGTTTACTGTGTTGGAGTGTATTTGTTTCTTGCACATGAGGGCACGCCTTAGTTGTAATTCTTATGATAGGTTGAGCAAAGTGAAGTACTATTTATTTAGAAATGTGAATGTAGGATGCATTGTATTATTTGATTGCTATTTGTAATAAATGCATCATTTTTTTTTTCTGATTGCATTTTATGTACTATTTTTATCAGCATTAAGCTTAGATGATTTATCAATCGCAGATTCTTGCAATGGAAACAGGTCGTATTATTACAATTTTTTAAAAAATAGCCACAAATATAATCCGTAGCTATAGCTACGGCTTTTGTCTGTAGCTATTGGTATCTATTACTACGGATATTGTCCGTAGCTATTAGTATTAATTGCTACGGATATAATCCGTAGCTATTGGTACCTATTGCTACGGATATAATCCGTAGCTATACCTTTAGCTACACCACCAATAGCGACAGACGTGCTATGGATTATATCTGTAGCAAAATAGCTTTTGCTACGATTTTTGGCCGTAGCCTTTGCCCGTTTTTCTTATAGTGATTAGATCGAGTGGCTTGGATTGGAACTTTGCTGGTTTCAGAGGCTAGCATTAGGGCTAAACTAAGGCAAGACTCTCTTCCTCACTCTCACTCTCCTTAGTGGAGGGATGAGATGACTAAGATAGCTAAGAGGCTAAGGGGTGTGAGAAACTTATGAGTTGTAATGGATGATTCTTGAATGCTTGAAATGAGAAGGGGAGGGGGCTATTTATAGGCCCCAAGCTTGGTTTTCTAGTAATTCTTTGAAAGTCTAGGATTAAAATAAGATTGAAGGATTGAGATTCTAGATTGCCACATGCCACAACTTGTACGACTAGATTTATTGGCAAAAGTATGATTTGGGGCTCAAATAAGAGACGTGGATATAACTCCGCACATTTACACGCGCCGACATTGTAAGGGGAGGTTTGGTACTCCTGGGGATCTTCCTACCAAAGTAGGGGCTTGCCATGTGTCAGGCGGCGGTTAGACTACAACTAAGGAACGAGTTTCCCCCTATTTTGGTAGGGGGTCTCCCACGTGTGTGAGGGCTCTCTGGTTGTTGTGATGTTCACTTGCTGTTTGAGAGCAAATCTCTTTTGAGCCTATGGGTTTGGACTTTTTAAGCTTTGTCTTGGGCTCGTTTAAGGCTTTGGGTTGATTAGGCAAGTTGGTTGGGTTTTGGGTCAACGAGTCAAATCGTAATGACTTAGTGAGTTGACTCGATGGGTTAATTCGGTCGAACCTAGTTTCGGAAGTCCTAGGGTTTGGGTCAAGGTTTAGAATTTGAATTAGGGTTTGGATTTATCTATCTATTGTGATTGTCTAATGATGCAGGACATGAAAATTAAATATGATATGCAAGATCTCAAGCTTTAGATTATACTAATTCAGAAACAATCACATAAAATTCCACATCCCACATAAAAGTTCAAACATTCAAGCAAGGGGAATCTGTGCGGGTCCAGACCTACATAGCTAGGGCTGGATCAGTAAAATTATGGACCAAACGATACTCAAAGGGAAGTAACAACAATTAGTCCCTAATCCAAGGGATTTACCAATTCTAATTCAGAGAACCGTGGGGTAAAAAAAGGGGCAAATAAATTGAAAGTAATGCAATATAGGGTTATGGTTAGGGAGAATAGGTATGAGAGAGTAAAATAGGTAGAAATCTGAACCTGAATATAGTCCCCGCGCGTGGACAGCGGGGCAGGCCTATCACACGTACCCAGGGGCCTGGCCGCACATGCAAGGGGGCGCCGAACATGGAAAGTACCTCCTTGGCTCTGGTCGGCTAGGGGAGGGCTTCAAAACTCTCAAGTTTCATTTCGATCGGATGTGCAGTCTGTGCATGGTGTTCCGCAGAAGTTTCAGCCCTCTTGCAGGGCTAGAATCTGAAATTCTGCTGTAAAGAGGAAAACTGTTGCAGTAAAGGACAAATTTAAAGCGCGGATGGTGGTAGGAGATGAGAAATAGATATGGTAGAGGATGGGGCGAATCGGGATGGATGTGACTTCGTACCACGGTAGTTAGCCCTTCGATGAAGGGAGGGCTTCACACCCAATTGGATTTTCACAACTCGAGAACTCATAGGAGTAAAAAAATGCAAAATTTTTATTAAGCTTCAATGAAAAAAAAAACCTACAAGGGGTGCCTATTTATAGAAAAATTCGATACCCCAAAACTCGCGTCATGTGCGCAATGTATTACTTGGCGATGAAGTAAACAAAAATAAAAACTAATTGAAGAAATCTAAACTGTCCATGATACTCTAAATAACATTAATAAATAAAATATAAAATATGAGATTAATCAGACTAGTGGGCTACAATCATGAGATCCTATAATGGCCTTTACTTGACTATCAGGACCACTCCAACGAACCAAAACTCCGTCTTCTAGCTTGGAGGCCCTTCGTAGACATCGTCATCAATCCAGATTAATGGTGGGACCCTCCTTCTCCTTGCGTACGTGCATAGGGGACGGCGTGCGTGTGCGTGTGCATGTGATGTTCACATCAACTCTCCCCGGCTGCGAAGATTTCATCACTGGCAAAACAAAACTCCTGAACTGCTCCAATATGTCAGGATCAAGTCTCTGAAGCTCCTCTTCAGTGAGCTGCGTGCCATGTGGGGTTGACTTCCATTTAACCAGGTACTTCTGAAACCCGCCGTCTGACGTTGAAACTATCTGATGGCACTACAAGAAATCCCACTTTTAGCAACGAAAATTTTCATCGCTAAAAGTCAACATTTCGTAGTTAAAAACTTTTAGCGACAAAAATTTTTATTGCTAAATTCGTCGCTAAAAGATCGAGGCAGAAGGGTTTTATTGGTGAAAATTTTGAATCGTCGCAAAAGGTAAGCTTTTTAGCAATGAAAATTTTCGTCGCTAAAAAAACTTTACAAGACTTTTAGTAGCGAAAATTTTCGCTGCTAAAAATATTCATCCACTTTTAGCGATGAAAATATTCGTTGCTAAAAAAAACTTTACAAGACTTTTTCGCTGCTAAAAATATTCGTCCACTTTTAGCGACAAAAATATTCGTCGTTAAAAATAATTACTAGACTTTTAGCAGCGAAAATATTCGCTGCTAAAAATATTCGTTCAGCTTTTAGCGACGAAAATATTCATCGCTAAAAATAATTACAAGACATTTAGCAGTGACAATATTCGCTGCTAAAAATATTCATTCCACTTTTAGCGATGAAAATATTCGTCGCTAAAAATAATTACAAGGCTTTTAACAACGAAAGTATTCGCTGCTAAAAAATATTCCTTCAACTTTTAGCGACGAAATTTTTGGTCACTAAAAATAATTATAAGACTTTTGACAACGAAAGTATTCGCTGCTAAAAAATATTCCTTCAACTTTTAGTGACGAAAATTTTCATCGCTAAAAATAATTACAAGGCTTTTGGCAATGAAAATGTTCGTCGCTAAAAACTAATTGTTAAACTTTTAGCAACGATAGTTTTCGTTGCTAAAAATATTTACGAAATGTTCATAGGTAAAAGTCTCTTTTTAAAAAAAAAAAAAATTATTCTAGCACAAAATTCCTAATATACACCTGTTACAATATATACAACTGTTATAATATATTTCATCATTTTCTTCCTGATATACACCTGTTATATAATATATTTCATCATATTCACATTCACATTCATATAAACCCAAACTAGTAAATCCATCCAAACATAAAAGTACATTCATCCAAAAACAAACAATCATATCCACATCACATTCATTCATGCATAAATACATATGAGTTTAACATCATAAACAAAAATACAAAAAATCACAAAGATGAAGGCGGAGGTGGTGGGGCATAGGTGGCTAAGCGTGCAGCGAGAGCCTGAAATAACTTACCGCGGTAATCCTTGAACCGCTCCTTAATCATGTCGTCGACGACATGGGAGATGTGCGGAACACTCAAATCCAAGTCAAATTTATCCTGCAGTTTCGTAAATAATAGATTAAGGCAATAAATTTATTAAGAAAATAACTTAACCGTAAATGAACTTTTATAAAATAAATTAGGATTTAGAAGTATAGGTTTAGGTTAAGGTTAAGGTTAAGGTTAAGGTTTAGGTTTAGGTTAAGATTTAGGTTAAGGTTATAGGTTTTGGTTAAGGTTTAGGTTTAGGTTTAGGTTATAGGTTATAGGTTATAGGTTATAGCTTTAGGGAATTAAGAATAGGTTAAGGTTTAGGGTTAGGAAATCGGGTTGGGGTTCGGGTTTAGGTTTTGGTTTTCATGTTTAAGTTTAGGTTTAGGTTAGGGAGTTGAGATTAGGATTAGGTGTAGGTTTAGGTTTAAGGATTTGAGAATACATTTAGTTTTAGGTTTAGGTTTAGGTTTAGGTTTTAGTTTATAAGTTTAGGTTATAGGTTTAGGTTTAGGTTTTAGGTTTAGGTTAAGGTTAGGTTATAGGTTATAGGTTTAGGTTATAGGATACTATTAGACATGGTTAGATTTATAGGTTAAGGTTAGGTTAGGTTTAAGTTTAGGTTATAGGTTACAGGTTATAGGTTATAGCTTTAGGGAATTGAGAATAGGTTAAGGTTTATGTTTAGGAAATTGGGTTCGGGTTCGGGATCGGGTTTAGGTTTGGGTTTTCAAGTTTAGGTTTAGGTTAAGTAGTTGAGATTAGGATTAGGTGTAGGTTTAGGTTTAAGGATTTGAGAATACATTTAGGTTTTTGGTTTAGGTTAGGTTTATGTTTAGGTTATAGGTTATAGGTTATAACTACAGGGAATTGAGAATAGGTTAAGGTTTAGGTTTAGGAAATCGGGTTCGGGTTCGGGTTTCGGTTTTTAAGTTTAGGTGTAGGTTAAGTAGTTGATATTAGGATTTGGTGTAGGTTTAGGTTTACGTTAGGTCAAGTAGTTGACATTAGAATTAAGATTTGAGAATACATTAGGTTTTAGGTTATAAGTGTAGGTTATAGGTTTAGGTTTAAGTTAGGTTATAGGTTAAGGTTTAGGGAATTGAGAATAGGTTAAGGTTTAGGTTTAGGGATTTGAGTACATTTAGGTTTTAGATTTAGGTTTAGGTTTTAGGTTTATGTTAAGGTTATAGGTTTAGGTTATAGTTTATAGCTTTAGGGAATTGAGAATAGGCTAAGGTTTGGGTTTAGGAAATCAGGTTCGGGTTCGGGATAGTGTTTAGGTTTGGGTTTTCAAGTTTAGGTTTAGGTTTAGGTTAGGGAGTTGAGATTAGGATTAGGTGTAAGTTTAGGTTTAGGGATTTGAGAATACATTTAGGTTTTAGGTTTAGGTTTAGGTTTTAGGTTTAGGTCATAGGTTATAGGTTATAGCTTTAGGGAATTGAGAATATGTTAAGGTTTAGGTTTAGGAAATCGGGTTCGGGTTCGGGATCGGGTTTAGGTTTAGGTTAGGGAGTTGAGATTAGGATTAGGTGTAGGTTTAGGTTTAGCGATTTGAGAATACATTTAGGTTTTAGGTTTAGGTTTAGGTTATAGGTTATAGGTTTAGGTTATAAGTGTAGGTTATAGGTTTAGTTTAGGTTTAGGTTTAGGTGAGGTTAGGTTAAGGTTTAGGGAATTTGAGTTTAGGTTATAGGTTATAGGTTAAGGTTAGGTTATAGGTTAAGGTTAGGTTAGGTTTAAGTTAGGTTATAGGTTACAGGTTATAGGTTATAGCTTTAGGGAATTGAGAATAGGTTAAGGTTTATGTTTAGGAAATTGGGTTCGGGTTCGGGATCGGGTTTAGGTTTGGGTTTTCAAGTTTAGGTTTAGGTTAAGTAGTTGAGATTAGGATTAGGTGTAGGTTAGGTTTAAGGATTGAGAATACATTTAGGTTTTTGGTTAGGTTAGGTTTATGTTTAGGTTATAGGTTATAGGTTATAACTACAGGGAATTGAGAATAGGTTAAGGTTTAGGTTTAGGAAATCGGGTTCGGGTTCGGGTTTCGGTTTTTAAGTTTAGGTGTAGGTTAAGTAGTTGATATTAGGATTTGGTGTAGGTTTAGGTTTACGTTAGGTCAAGTAGTTGACATTAGAATTAAGATTTGAGAATACATTTAGGTTTTAGGTTATAAGTGTAGGTTATAGGTTTAGGTTTAAGTTAGGTTATAGGTTAAGGTTTAGGGAATTGAGAATAGGTTAAGGTTTAGGTTTAGGGATTTGAGTACATTTGGGTTTTAGATTTAGGTTTAGGTTTTAGGTTTATGTTAAGGTTATAGGTTTAGGTTATAGGTTATAGCTTTAGGGAATTGAGAATAGGCTAAGGTTTGGGTTTAGGAAATCAGGTTCGGGTTCGGGATAGGGTTTAGGTTTGGGTTTTCAAGTTTAGGTTTAGGTTTAGGTTAGGGAGTTGAGATTAGGATTAGGTGTAAGTTTAGGTTTAGGGATTTGAGAATACATTTAGGTTTTAGGTTTAGGTTTAGGTCATAGGTTATAGGTTATAGCTTTAGGGAATTGAGAATATGTTAAGGTTTAGGTTTAGGAAATCGGGTTCGGGTTCGGGATCGGGTTTAGGTTTAGGTTAGGGAGTTGAGATTAGGATTAGGTGTAGGTTTAGGTTTAGGGATTTGAGAATACATTTAGGTTTTAGGTTTAGGTTTAGGTTATAGGTTATAGGTTTAGGTTATAAGTGTAGGTTATAGGTTTAGTTTAGGTTTAGGTTTAGGTGAGGTTAGGTTAAGGTTTAGGAATTTGAGTTTAGGTTATAGGTTATAGGTTAAGGTTTAGGTTATAGGTTAAGGTTTAGGTTAGGTTTAAGTTAAGGTTTAGGTTTAGGTATAGGTTTAGGTTTAGGGATTTGAGAATACATTTAGGTTTAGGTTTTAGGTTATAGGTTTAGGTTATAAGTGTAGGTTATAGGTTTAGGTTATAAGTTTATGTTAATGTTGTAAGTTATAGGTTTAGGTTTAGGGATTTGAGAATACATTTAGGTTTTAGGTTTAGGTTTCATGTTTAGGTTAAGGCTATAGGTTTTGGTTATAGGTTTAGGTTTAGGTTATAAGTGTAGGTTATAGGTTTAGGTTTAGGTTTTGGGAATTGAGAATAGGTTAAGGTTTAGGTTTAGGAATTTGAGTTCGGGTTCGGGATAGAGTTTAGGTTTGGGTTTTCAAGTTTAGGTATAGGTTTAGGTTAGGGAGTTGAGATTAGGATTAGGTGTAGGTTTAGGTTTAGTGATTTGAGAATACATTTAGGTTTTACGTTTAGGTTTAGGTTTTAGGTTTAGGTTATAGGTTATAAGCTATAGGTTATAGGTTATAGCTTTAGGGAATTGAGAATAGGTTAAGGTTTAGGTTTAGGAAATCGGGTTCGGGATCAGGTTTAGGTTTGGGTTTTCAAGTTTAGGTTTAGGTTTAGGTTAGGGAGTTGAGATTAGGATTAGGTGTAGGTTTAGGTTTAGGGATTTGATAATACATTTAGGTTTTAGGTTTAGGTTTAGGTTATAGGTTATAGGTTAACGTTTAGGTTTTAGGTTTAGGTTAAGGTTAAGGTTAGGTTATAGGTTATAAGTTTAGGTTATGAGTTATAGGTTATAGGTTAAGGTTTAGGTCATTGGTTTTGGTTTAGGTTATGGTTATAGGTTAAGGTGTAGGTTATAGTTATAGGTTATAACTTTTGGGAATTGAGAATAGGTTAAGGTTTAGGTTTAGGAAATCAGGTTCGGGTTCAGGATCGGGTTTAGGTTTGTGTCTTCTAGTTTAGGTTTAGGTTTAGGTTAGGGAGTTGAGATTAGGATTAGGTGTAGGTTTAGGTTTAGGGATTTGAGAATACATTTAGGTTTTAGGTTTAGGTTTAGGTTATAGGTTTAAGTTGTAGGTTATAGGTTATAGGTTATAGCTTTAAGGAATTGAGAATAGGTTAAGATTTAGGTTTAGGAAATCGGGTTTGGGTTCAGGATCGGGTTTAGGTTTGGGTTTTCAAGTTTAGGTTTAGGTTTAGGTTAGGGAGGTGAGATTAGGATTAGGTTTAGGTTTAGGTTTAGGGATTTGAGAATAAGTATAGGTTATAAGTATATGTTTAGGTTAGGTTATAGGTTATTGTTTAGGGAATTGAGTTTAGGTTATAAGTTATAGGTTTAGGTTATAGGTTATAGGTTGTAGGTTGTAGGTTAAAGTTTAGGTTATAGGTTATAGGTTATAGGTTATAGTTATAGGTTTAGGGTGTGGTTTAGGTTAAGGGTGTGGTCCTTGCAAATACAGATATAAACACGGTCTGTCCAAATGGTCAGGCCCTTCCAATGTTGTCCATAGGAAATTGACAGCTTCATCATGGTCATAACAGCGGTTCCCACCTTCTAAGGACCCCTGCTCATCCGGATAGCTCCGACGCACATCCGGGTCTGCTCCATTAATTTCGAGCAAATACATAAACACGGCATGTCCAAATGGCCAGGCCCCTACAATGCTGTCTATAGGAAATGAACAACTTCATCATGGTCATAGCAGCAGTTCCCACCTTCAAGGGATCCCCGCTCATCTGGATTGCTTCGACGCACATCCGGGTCTGCTCCATTAATTTCAAGCAAATACATAAACATGGCCTGTCCAAATGGCCAGGCCCCTCCAATGCTATCCATAGGAAATAGACAGCTTCATCATGGTCATAACAGCGGTTCCCACCTTCTAGGGACCCCCGCTTTACATCCGGATAGCTTCGACGCACATTCGGGTCTGCTCCATCAATTTCGAACTATTACATTTTTTTAAAAAATACATAACATATAAATTTACCTGAAGCGGAATCTATGAAAAAGGATGACAGGGCATCATCCAACATAGACAGGAACAAAAGCTCCCCTCGAAGGAACAACGGAAAGCGATTGTTGTCATGTTTTGCAAGATCACATTTGCAGAAAATTAAGAAAATACCAAAAGAAGCACCCAAGGATACTAACCTTGTTTTCCCACTTAAGCCCACAGGCATTGCAAAGGGTCCTTGGACCATCAGGCCCATGACACATCATTGGAGTAGACTTGTTACTAATGCCGCAGTGATGACATCTGAACAAAGCCATATATCAAATGAAAACATTAACAACCATTTAGCATGCATTTTAAATTAAAGCATCCTCTTGCTTTGAGATTCAAGCAAAAGTCAGATTGCAAATGACAAGGCAACATGAGAGAACCCAAGAGCGAACAAAATGATCATGTGCAACTTGTAATTACAAAAGAGATAAGGTCTGATGTTATTATAGATTTAAGTATCGAGAAAATATAAATACGATCTCTTTAGCTTAATAAATAATCCAGATTCACAATTGAAGTCTTGAGAATTACAAACATATTACTTTGGTATGGAGCATGGATTTAGTAGTGCATGTGGACCCATGATGCGGTCAACCAGATAACGGACATGATGGAGGAACCAATATGGATGAGGACCACACCAAAGATCTCTTGGATCTGAAGATGCTGAAATAAAGATATTTAGCCCATTTCCCATTACATGTGGAACGTTGCTATATTTCTTTATTCACTGTCTATATGTTGTTTGCCAAAGATATCAAAGGGTTATTATCTTGCAATAAATCGGGCTTTTTGAGTATTCGTCCATCCAAGTAGGCACCCACAGTATCAACAAATAGGATCACTGAATCATGGATCCCACACGTTTGAAATACCTTGCCTAGGAGAGACCCAGTTGGTCAGGGCAAGAAAATGGCCAAAGGCCATCTGCAGAGGAAAAAATTTAGGTTTACAACAGTCATTTGTATTTATAGACCAATGCTATCCATAGGAAATGGACAGCTTCATCAAGGTCATAACAACGGTTCCCACCTTCTAGGGACCCCCGCTTTACATCTGGATAGCTCCGACGCACATCCGGGTCTGCTCATCAATTTGGAACTATTACATTTAAAAAAAAAATACATAACATATAAATTTACCTGAAGCGAAAACTATGAAAACGGATGACAAGGCATCATCCAACATAGACAGGAACAAAAGCTCCCCTCGAAGGAACAACGGAAATCGATTGCTGTCATGTTTTGCAAGATCACATTCGCAGAAAATTAAGAAAATACCAAAAGAAGCTTCCAAGAATACTAACATTGTTTTCCCACTTAAGCTCATAGGCATTGCAAAGGGTCCTCGGACCATCAGGCCCACGACGCATCATTGGAGTAGACTTGTTACTAATGCCGCAGTGATGACATCTGAACAAAACCATATATCAAATGAAAACATTAACAACCATTCAGCATGCATTTTAAATTAAAGCATCCTCTTGCTTTGAGATTCAAGCAAAAGTCAGATTGCAAATGACAAGGCAACATGAGAGAACTCAAGAGCGAACAAAATGATCATGTGCAACTTGTAATTGCAAAAGAGATAAGGTCTGATGTTATTATAGATTTAAGTATCGAGAAAATATAAATACGATCTCTTTATCTTAATAAATAATCCAGATTCACAATTGAAGTCTTGAGAATTACAAACGTATTACTTTGGTATGGAGCATGCATTCAGTAGTGCATGTGGGCCCATGATGCGGTCAACCAGATAACGGACATGATGGAGGAACCAATATGGATGAGGACCACACCAAAGATCTCCTGGATCTGAAGATGCTGAAATAAAGATATTTAGCCCATTTCCCATTACATGTGGAACGTTGCTATATTTCTTTATTCACTGTCTATATGTTGTTTGCCAAAGATATCAAAGGGTTATTATCTTGCAATAAATCAGGCTTTTTGAGTATCCGTCCATCCAAGTAGGCACCCACAATATCAACAAATAGGATCACTGAATCATGGATCCCACACGTTTGGAATACCATGCCTAGGAGAGACCCAGTTGGTCAGGGCAAGAAAATGGCCAAAGGCCATCTGCAGAGGAAAAAATTTAGGTTTACGACAGTCATTTGTATTTATAGAATGAGAAAAGCACCGGAACAACAAAATACAGTGAGCAGTCAACTCCAAATGAACTGAAAATAATATAGATATGAAAAGAAAACCTTTAGATCAATTAACTTTAGAAATAAATTTTCATAATCTACACTACCAGAAACAGAAAGAAAAAATCTGCATGAAACAAGATAAACATAAAAAATTTCATTATCATAATTGCTTACTTCACCAAACATGCGTACCCTTCTTTGAGGACCATTTCCAGCCATGCATCTTATCAATGTGATGGGGCTTTGAATTTAGATGGTTTGTGCATGTGCACATGTATGGTCCATAGTACTCCACAAGAGTGCTATATTTCATCATTCTTTCTACTATCTAGTAGTATGTAGTACATACTAGAAGCAGACATCAGCTTGTGATTAGAGTACTTAATTGTTAGCGGTCTATTTCTTTCCTATATTGTATAGACCGATGGGAGGAAATGGTCCACAACGTGGAATCATGTGTTCAACCCCAGCTTATTGACCAACAACTTAATTAATTTAATTATTAAGGCCCTATATTATAGCAAAATTAAAATTTCTTAATTATGAAGGTCCTATATTATAGCGAAATTAAAATTAAGAAGAATAAAAAAAGCCTAAAACTTTTGAAATAAAATTTATTGAAAGGCCTACAAAATAGGAACATCTAAAAATTAGTTTGCAAATTTGAAATTGAAAATAAAAAACAAATCCTACAAATTAGCACTATCAATAATAACGGTCCAACTCTATGGTCTCTTTTCAAAATAATAGCATCATTCCCAACAAATTCTTCTCCTAAAACCTAGGACCACAACTACCTACTTTATCGCTAATTAAGTTCTCAAAAAATTAAATTCTAAGGCTCATTTTTATGACTTGCCTAAGGCCCCCAAAAATGTTGAGCCGCCCCTGGTCCATAGTACTCCACAAGAGTACTATATTTCATCATTCTTTCTACTATCTAGTAGTATGTAGTACATACTAGAAGCAGACATCAGCTTGTGATTAGAGTACTTAATTGTTAGCGGTCTATTTCTTTCCTATTTTGTATAGACCGATGGGACGAAATGGTCCACAACGTGGAATCATGTGTTCAACCCCAGCTTATTGACCAACCACTTAATTAATTTAAATATCAGGTCTCTAGACTCTTATGATATTTCACCATCATTTTGAAAATGATGGTGATGGTGACTTATGCTTCTGACACGTGGCACTCATGTATAGTTATCCAAACCGTTCAAATTGTGGTGGATGGAGGGTATCTACAATCAAAGGACTAACAAATGCTAACCATTTAATTGATGGTTGTCAAATCAACGTTAAAAGTAATGAATGACACTAACAAATGCTAACCATTCGAGCTGTCCATTTTTATTTTTATTTTTTAGATTTCGAATTTTCGTTTCATGGGAGCCAAGTCTAAAGGATGCTCTTGTATAATCTTAATTTCATCATAATGGCCATCATTCTCCCATGGTATCTTAGTTTTAGTTTCTAAGATTTAACTAACTAAATCTAGAAATTCAAAGGAGCCTAAAATTTTTGGTTTCTATGTTCAAAATTTCCCTAATTCTAAGGGAGATCTAAATAAATTCAAATGACTTTTCTAATAATTTCCTGAGGGGACCTAGTGTTTGGTTTCTGAGTTTAGACAACTAATAGTTCATAATGGGAATCTAAATTGGATTTCTACGTTCAAACAACTCAAATTTGAACTTTCCTACGGGGTCTTAAAGTTTTGCGTCTTTATGTTCACAATTTAGTCGTTTAATTCAATCTTTCTCGTGGCATCTGGTAGCATTATTAGATGATCCACCATACATGTATCGTACCCAAAATGCATTTGCATCTCTACCAACCAAGGATCATAACATTCAATTGGTAGGCTTCAAATCGATGTCCTAAGGAATAGAGGAAAATCAAATTTGACAGCATGCATACATCAAGATAGGTAAGAGAAATAGCTCTGGTACTCTAATGGTGAATGATACATAGGTACCCAGGAATTTTTAAATATGTCACGTGCAATCTAAAAAGATCCACCATGATCCCTACCTTAGATATTATATAAAATATTAATTATACCGAAATGAATCATCAATTAATTAGTTAAGATCAAGTGGATGATCCTTGTGAAATGAAACTAATAGCTCATGTGAAGTATCTAGGTTATCGTCAATGACTAAGGGTGTTGTTTCCCTTAGTGAAGTATCTAGGTTGAATTGGTTTAAGTAAAATTCTTGTTTTTGAACTATAGTCCAATTGCAACCTTGACTTGTAATGAACTCAAATTTAGGAATTTCACATCTTGTACAATTTCCTAATGCTACAAGCATGATTGCCTATCCCATCTACATGCAAAGATGTCACGTGCAATACTTAAGATCCAAGCACACCTGACGTGTTTACCATGTCATAGTTGCCCTGCTCCAACAATCAGGCCAGTCCACTCATCATGTGGGACAGAGCACAGAAATGGCTGTCACTGTCAAAGAAACCTTTTTTTTTTAAGGCATGCCCTAATGAGGAGCAGACTGTCATGACTTGTGGGCAAGGGAATGTACATAGCGGGGTCCACCTGCTGATGGCTTGGACGCTCACTGCACATGCCTGCATATAGATGGGCCGGGTAATGCACAGGTGGGATTAGAAAACCTCTGTCTGCAGTAATCAATCAGATTTTTTTTGGGCAAATGAAATAGAGTTGAGCATCAAATACTTAAATATATAACACATTAGAATTACAAAGATACAAGCTTTCAGCTAGCTGTTAGTGTGAGGGACACTTCAAGTAGATTTTTTTATTATTATTTCATGAATGACTAAAATATATTTCCAAAAGAAGAAAGGATAATACATCAGCATCTTCTCAGTTTTGAATGCACATGGACACTCCACAAACAACTTTTGCTGATATTTCTTTCCATCCATCGAGGATTGCATGGACTCATTTTATATTTTCTTATTCTTTTGGCAAACTAGGTGATGATTGTGGAAATCAGTCCTCTACTTGTCAATGATCTGTATTTTTTGGAAGAATTATGTACATGATTGTTGTGGCCACAACATTTCTTCGGTGGTATTTTCCTTAACTTTAATTAGAATTGCAACATGGGTTTGCAAGGAAGCAACCGGCTCCGACAATGCTAAAGACCCAACATTCTCTTTATTGTTTTGTTGTCATGAAAAAAATCAGTTAGTACAGTTACCTATTTTTATGAATTATTGATTGTATTATTTTCTTTCCAAAAATTAGGTCTCCGCCAAAACTTCCTGAGGTTATCTTACTTGAAGACCTTTTCGTGAGCATCGCTTTGTCATTGAGACAAGAAATGAACAATGGTTTTATCATTGGGACTTCAGAAAATATCCGACGGTAATTTTTCTCATACAAAATCTTTTTTTTTTTTTTTTTTTTTTTTTCAAATTTTATGAACTAACACCATTCATTTGAAAAATTAGCTAAAAATAAAATATAAAAACAATAGAAAATGAGATGTAAAAATCTAATCTAAGGCATGCATTTGTACATTTAATGATTCTACATGTATTCCAACCATCCACGCTCAAAGAAGAAGAAGAAAAAAAAAAAAAATACAAATTTTGCTGAATTTTATGAATTGACACCATTCATTCTAAAAATTACTTGAAAATAGAAAGTCACAAAAAATGAAAATGAGATGCAAAAAATTGAACTAAGGCTTGCATGTGTAGATTTAAAGATTCTACATGTATTCCAACCATCCACGCTCAAAAGAAAATAGAAGAAAAAGCTGACACTATTCATTACGGCTGACACTATCCATGTATTTTGTAATTTTAAGTAAAGTGCTTGAAATGTCCACTTCAAGCACTCGAAAACAGGAATGCTAGAAAATTCAAATGTTATCAGCTCAGACAAACAACCATTTTTTTCCACACCCTCAAATCCATTGAACAGGATTAAACTTTCCAAGTACTCGGCATCCTGAACTCCCATTGATTTTCATCAAATAAACACAAACTTCAAAAACTAATAAACAGAAAAGTATCTACATGACCACTTCATTTTTCAAATAATCCAAGTATGAAGAACATCTGGGTCAATACATATGCATCAAATTGCTTGAGAACATCCCAAATTCCCTTGATTTTGGTCCAAAAAAAAAAAAAAAAAAACTTGGAAACAAGTACCCATCATTCTAAATTCCCATCAATTAATATAACATGATCACATAAACTTCAAAAACTGCCAAATGCAAAAGTACCCACATGAGATTCCCTTACATGTAACGTAAATGATGTGTACAACACTCCATTAATCATGTCAAGTCCAAATAATACTAAAATCAATCAACAAGCATCAAATAACTTGAAAGTGCCCCAAATCCCATTGGTTTTAGTCCAAGAACACCCAAAAGCAACTACTAATCATCAAAAACTCCCATTGATTCACATCAAATAATCCCACAAATTTTAAGAATTGATCAATGCAAAAGCACCCACATGAGATTCCATCGTCTAAACCACAAAAAATTATAATAAATCTGCATAACACTTCATTTTTCAACCAATATGCATCAAATTGCTTAAGAACATTCCAAATTTCATTGGTTTTTCATCCCAAAACAATTGAAAACAACCCACACATTATCCTAAAGTCACATTGATTTTCACCAAATCAAAGAAAGCTCAAAAGGAGAGATACCCATATGAGATTTCCTTCTTGACAATAGAAAATTATTACGGTAGAATCCAAATGGATTCACATCAAATGATTACATAGACTTGAAGAGCTGATAAATGCAAAAGCACTCAAATGAGATTTTGTTACATATAATAGAAAAAAACCCACTTAATACTCCTTTTTTAAACTAATCCAAATCTGATGAACATCAAAATTGAAAAATATGCATAAAATTGCTTCAAAACATCCCAAATTTCACTGATTTTCCAAAAAAAAAAGAAAAAAGAAAAAAGAAAAGAAAACAACTACATATCTACTAAAATCAAATTGATTTTCACCAAAAAAAAAAAATCAAAGAAACTTAAAAAACACAGATACCCATGTGAGATTCCCTTCTGTAAACAGAAAACTAATTGCAACAGAATCCAAACAGATTCACATGGGTGTAAAAAATTTATAAAAAAAATCTAGCCAAACCGTACTAAATTCTCATTAATTTTCACACCAAATAATAATAATTTTAAAAAGAGGGTACGCCCATATGAGGTATAAGAGAAAAATAATCTGCAATAGAATCCAAACTGATTCAAATCTAAATTACCACAATCCACACAGACTTCAAGAATTAACAATGCAAAAGCAACCCCACATGAGATTCCCTAAATATAACTTAAAAAATAAATTCAAATAACACTTCATTTTTTACACCAAAATCCAATCCTAAGAACATCAGAATCACTATTTTCACCCAAAAAATCATAGAATTCAAAGGAGTTATAACCCACATGAGATTTCCTTCTGTGCAACAGAAAACTAATCTGGAATAGATCTAACAGATGCCAAAAGAAATATTCAAAAAGCATATACCTCATGAACCAAGATCCTCAAATCCCAATTTTGTAAAATCAGAAAAAAACCCCAATTCGGGGTCCACATTCAATCTGTAAGTCCTAAAATCCCCAAACATCCCTGAATGAGGGTCCACATCAAATAAAAAATCCATAAATACTAAATCCCCAATTCCTAAATCGACTTGAAGAGAGAGAGAGATACCTCACGTTCGACAATCCCTGTCAACAACGAGCTTCATCTAGAGAGAGCGAGGGCATACGTGGGCAGTGCGTTCGTGGATCAAAGAAACACAAGAAAGGTTAGAGAGACTGTCACGCCCCAGACTCAGTAACCGGACTCACAAGGATTCCGATGACCGGTTCTGAACGCAACAGCCTCCATAGTACCCCATTCTCGGCTCCTGAGGCAGGTTCCGATCCTGGGATCCTACAAGGAGGATTTTCATAATAGTATAATCATTCCAATACGAGCATACCCAAGATCACAACAAGAACAACTGAGAATAACAAAGGCACATATCGCAAAATCCACTATAAATTTGAACTTTTACAATCATCCATAAGGTCCAAAAGGACATACATGAGATAAAAGGAAAAGAGAGAAAGGTCAGCAACAATGGAGTATTCAAATGCTCAGCTCTACTCCATGCTCTACTGCTGTGTCGCCTGCCTAGAGTATCCTGCACGCATCAATCGTGCATAAGCTTATAGAAGCTTAGAGGGTGGTGTAGGTGTGTGATAATGGTGCACAGAAGAGTAGTAGGAGATACAAGGAGAGAAGCATGGTCAATGAGGATATCACTAGCCTTACCCAGGCTTATCATGAATAAGATGCAATGAGTACTGGGTGCCATGCCAAGGCAATGCATGAAGGGGCTTGTACAACCAATGCTAATGCAATGCAAGTAATGTCAGTGCTCATATCCAAACCACAAGTCATGTACATTTCCGATCATAAGGAAATCACCGGGGTCCATTACACTGCTGAATGACTGCCGCTCTACAGACCCCGCACAGTCAAACGAGCGTAAGAGACCTCACTACCCGCCTGCGACAGCCAATCACCAACAAGGCCTGAAGGTAGCGGACCCATTTACGAGCTGGTCAGACTCAGCCTAGCAATGCCTCCTCACATCAGGCAGGTAAGGCCACACCCCTATCCAACCGACTACACGACAGTGGGAGACGCGGCCTAATGGTATAAGGCCCTCGTGCGCTCATATATTCCACCCGGTCACGGCGTTGGAGCAGATCCTTGGTACCATGGAAGTTTTGGGAATTTCACCCATGGGCATCCTATGCACCCGGTATGCTCAACTAATATTTCCGGTGTCCACACATACAGCCATCCACGAATACCCCTGTGGAGGCAAGGCCCTGATGAAGTAAGGGCGGATATCCATAAGCTATGCAATGCCAGATGCATGAATCACACAATCACCCATGCATCAATCCCAAGCATCCATCTCTCGGGGAGATACCAACATGTCCTACACAATGACACAACCATGGCCAATAATACCTCAACCAAGCATGCATATGATGCGTATGGGAGTGGGCCATGAAGATGAATAGGGGTGCCAATGAGGTGAAGATGAACTCTCTACCTAACCATGAAGGGTCTAGGTACTTAACCAATTCCTCATAAGGAATACAACCTCTAGTGGGGGCCCATATACCTGGGGTAGCCCATGAGACTAAGGAGAACAATGATATGGGCCTAAATAGATGAAACGAGCCTAGCAAGGGTCTATGGTGGGCCTTTAACCACCCATAGAAGCCCATGGGCCTACCTTAGGGCCACCAATGTGGACATCCAACCACAATTGGTCCCCAAGAGGTAGCCCATCTCTAATTGATTACGGATCAAGGCCCAAGGCCCACATAACATTAGAAATAAGAAATGGGCAGCCATTACATACCACATACATTCATGTTGGGCTTCAGAAAGGCGGCCCAAGGCCATCCAAAACATGGGTCCAAGGGGAACACACATAGCCCAACCCATATATACCACTATGGGCCCATAGGGGAAAGGTTAGGGCCCAACATAAAGGCTACTAATCCCATATATTGTGGTGGCCTAGTGGGCAGCCCATTGCTCAAATCACATGGGCAAATGTCATGTTCTTAGTCAAGTAAGTTGGGCCTACAACCCGGCCCAAGTATAAAGTTGATTTGGTGGGCAATCAAGGGCCCATATACTTGTGTAATCTGGCCCACTAATCCAACACAATAGTATGGTAAAAATGGCCCAAGAGTTCAATGGGCCTATCTAGAAAGTTCCAGCCCAATTGGGCTCAAAGAGTTCAACAACTAGCCACATTCATGGACCCAATTAAATTCAACTGTGGTGGGCCTCAAAAGTGCATTTATTAAGCCCAACATTTAAGGAACTAAATGTATAAATTATTACCTCTAAGATTCTTCACAATGTGTTGGGCCCCACTCCTCAAAATTTCAGCCCAAAGGCCAAACATAATTATAACATGTTGCTGTCCTAAATTTGGGCACTCCATTGGAGTGGGCCCAGGGCCTCTAAAACTCTGGAAATTGAGGACCAAGGTCCCTCATCATGCATACAATGAGAGAAAACCCAAAAAGGTGGCCCACCATCAGAGGAAACATTTTTGAATTATAATTTTTATCAAGGCATATTGCTGGACTGCACAGCAGAAAATTCTGGCAAGCCAACCATCTTGGCCCATTCTTTTGGATGCCCAAATGGGGTCAGTTGGGGCTAAAATTTTTCAGAGTGATACTTCCATAGGTGGGACACACCCCCACAAAATTTCAGAATTTTTAGATATTCCTAAGTATTTTAATTAATTTAAACAATACAGTCTGTCCAAAAATCGGACAGACCTGGACGTCCCAACGTGGTGGGCCAGTCCGGCCCTCGCCACGGTGTGCACAGGGGTCCATTGGCTCTGAAACTTGGTAGGTAGGTCCCACCATAGGTGGAAAACAACTTCAAAAATTTTAGAATTTTTGGAGATTTAAAAATATTTTAATTTATTTAAAGAAATCAATCTATCCTGAAAATCGGACTGATCTGGACACCATATTGTAATGGGCCGGTCCAGCCACCACCATGGTGTGTACAGGTGTCCATTAGCCCCAAAATTTTGTAGGTTGGTCCTAACATGAGTGTACCACCCCCTGTAAATTTTCATAATTTTTAGACATCCAAAAGTATTTTAATAAATTTCAGAATTCCAACCTGTCCAGGGTAAAATGTTGCTGGAACAGTGCAGAAAAATCCAGACTGTCCACCTCATTTGGACCACACCTTTGGGACCCCAATGAAGGTCAGATGGGGCTGAAATTTGGTATGGTTGTAGGTGGGTCATAAGGCTACAAGAATCACATATTATTTTGTTTCATTATTCCCACCAAAGACCCATAAATCAGGCCCCAAAGTGGCCCAAAAATCTGTCCAGGCAGATTTGGACAGCAACATGTAATAGAAATGATTAAAATATAAACATGGTTTTCCATGGGATTTAACCCCAGGAATTTGTGGTGGACCACCCCAGTGGGCCCACAAATGTCCAGACCTTCCCCATCATCAAATACCCCTTGCATGTGTCCCATTTAGGTGGATTTTGGGCCACATGTCTAAGGATGGACCGCTATGGGTCCAAGCTCCATGGTTGGTCTGGATTTTTGTTGGCCTACAAGGTGGGCCACACATGCAAGATCAAAATCTATCATAAAGAAAAAATAATAATAATAATAAAGAATCGGCCACAAGAGGAGGGGCTCCGCCACATTGAGGCCCTCCCCTTCATCAATCACACCATACATTCCTTTTATTCATATGTTACAACAATAGATCCACCACATGCATGTTCTAGATTCAAGATCAATGGTTGGGATGTCATCCCAACCATGATTCTAGGGTCTAGATGACCCATCATACTATGAAATCCAAGTAATCCTCCATGATGGGGGCCTATAGAGGGGAAACCCATGCATGGACATGCATGCATCAAAAAGGCCATTTGGCCACAACTAAGGGATGATGTAGGATCTCCACCATGGATTGGTGGGCCCTACACTTCCCACACAAAAAAAAGGAGATCTAAGAATATGAAAATAGAAATCCTAAGTCCTAGGAGTACACCCACCTTAGATTGCTCCAAACTTGGACCTCCTAGCTCCTAGTGCACCAAGGGATCCATATCAATGGGTGAGATTGGATTTAGATGGTTGGATTTGGAAGATTAAAGGGGAAATGGGGCTGGAGAAGAGAGGGAGATGGGAGAGAAGTTGCTGGAGAAGAAGAGAAGAGAGAGAGAAATGAGAGGGAAAGAGAGGAAAATCTTTTTAAGGGAAGTAATAATAACCTATGGTGACAATAACAATGTTGCTAGGGTAGGCTAGGTATGGGTAGTAAGTGTTTATTCCATGCATAGTATAGTGTGTGTGTGTGTGTGGTGTGCATGGGAAATTGTGCCATGGAGGTGGTCCACATGTTTTGTACAAAAAGTGGGCCACATGATGAAATGCTCATAACTTTTGATCCATAGGTCGGATTGACACACAAGACGCGTCGTTGGAACCGCAACGACGATACGAACGAGATGGCATAGGTCTTGGGTCGATCCGAGTCAGGTCTACGTGACTGAACTCAAGGTGACCGTAAACACAATTCGAAGGTCGCGGGTCGCCGGAATTCGACCGGTAGGACCGCGAGACCATGATGAACAAGATGCATACTCACACACATACATGCAAACATGGGAACTAGGGTCGGGTCTCACAATCCTCCCCACCAACAAAGAAATTTCGTCCTCGAAATTGACCAATCTAGGACAAAAGAAAAAATAAAACAACCACCATCATATAACAATCATCTTACAAGGAAGGCAATACAAACAATCATATATCTATCAATCATCAAACAAATGGGGATAACGCTCTCTAATCTCGGCCTCGCGTTCCCAAGACGCCTCGGTCTCCGAATGATGACCCCATTGCACCTTCACCAAGGGAATGACCTTGGTCCTGAGGACTTGCTCCTTCCGATCGAGAATACGAATAGGCTGTTCAATGTAGGAAGCATCCTCACGGACCTCAAGTGGCTGCCAATCAATCACGGGAATAGTGTCCAACCCACATTTCCGCAACATAGAAACATGGAATACATCGTGGATCGCGGACAACTCAGGAGGTAAGGCAAGCCTATAGGCCACAGCGCCTATGCGCTTGGTAATCTCAAAAGGTCCAATAAATCTTGGGGCGAGCTTGCCCTTCACACCAAAGCGTACCACACCCTTCATAGGCGAGACCTTGAGATATACCATGTCCCCGACTGCGAACTCGAGGGGTCGACGCCGACGATCAGCAAAACTCTTCTGCCGGCTCTGAGCTGTGCGCATCCTTTGCCTGATAACATCAATAGCCTCTGACGTCTGCAGCACAAGCTCAGGACCTAAGAGACGACGCTCTCCAACCTCGTCCAACAACTAGGAGATCTGCATGGTCTACCATAAAGTGCCTCAAAAGGAGCCATGCCGATAGTCGCCTGATAACTATTGTTGTACGCGAACTCTGCGAGGCGCATATGCTCATCCCAACTACCCGCAAAGTCGATCACACAAGCTCTAAGCATATCCTCAAGGATCTGGTTGACCCTTTCAGTCTGCCCATCTGTCTGCGGATGATAAGCAGTGCTGAGGCGCAAAGTGACCCCCAACGCCTGCTGGAAACTCCTCCAAAACTGAGACGTAAATCTGGAGTCTCGGTCTGAAACGATCGAAACTGGGACGCCGTGCAGTCTCACTATCTCCTCAATGAATATCCTTGCCAACCGGTCCATAGACCAGGAAGCACGCACTGGAATGAAATGAGCCGACTTTGTTAAACGATCGACGATAACCCAGATGGTATCGTGACCGCGCTGAGTCCTCGGCAACCCTGCAATGAAGTCCATCGATACGTGCTCCCACTTCCACTCTGGAACGCTCAACGGCTGCAAGGGACCAGGGGGTCTCTGATGATCGGCCTTGACACGCTGGCATGTGTCACACTCGGCCACAAAACTTGCAATCTTGCTTCATCCCCTGCCAGAAGTACTGCCTCCTCATATCACGATACATCTTCGTGGAGCCCGGGTGGATAGTAAGTCTCGATCGGTGTGCCTCGGTCATCAGATCACGACGCAACTCTGGCACATTCGGGACACACAATCTGCCTCTGAAGCGTAATCCACCATCGGAACCAATCTGCCAGTCTGACTGCTCCACGGATGCGGCCTCTGCTCGGTACTCCTGAAGTGACTCGTCCGTCTGCTGAGCTTCGATCACCCTAGCCACCAAAGAGGGTTGAATCGATAAGCTCGAAAGCTGAACAATGGAAGACTGCAGACCGAACTCAAAGTCAAACTCTGAAACATCCTCGAGCATCTGCCACTGTCGAACCATCATATGTGCCACCAGGCCTCGTGGCTGACGGCTGAGCGCATCCGCCACCACGTTTGCCTTACCCGGGTGGTACTGAAGGTCAAAATCATAATCTTTCAGCAACTCCATCCATCGCCTCTGTCGCAGGTTCAACTCGGACTGTGAAAATAGATACTTCAAGCTCTTATGATCCGAGAAGAGCTCGAACCTGACCCCATATAGATAATGCCTCCACACCTTCAGTGCGAAGACAACTGCTGCAAGCTCCAAATCATGAGTGGGGTAGTTCAGCTCATGGACCTTAAGCTGGCGCGAGGCATACGCCACTGGCTTCCCGTGCTGCATCAGTACAGCACCCAAGCCAACTCTAGAGGCATCGGTGAAAACAACAAAACCCTCACTCCCATCCGGAAGAGTGAGAACAGGAGCGGACGTGAGGCGGTCCTTCAACTCCGCAAATGCCTTCTCACAAGCGTCACTCCAGACAAACTCGATGCCCTTTCGCGTCAACCGGGTCAGCGGTGCTGCAATACGGGAGAAACCCTCGATAAATCGTCGATAATATCCCGCTAGACCAAGGAAGCTGCGAATCTCGGACGCATTCGTGGGTTGGCCCCACTGACGCACTGCATCAACCTTCGAGGGGTCCACAGCGACACCCTCCCTCGTCACTACGTGACCGAGGAACTTCATCTCCTCCTGCCAAAACTCGCACTTCTCCAGCTTCGCATACAGCTGGTGGGCACGGAGGGTCTCAAGCACAATCCGCAGGTGCTCAGCATGGTCCTCTCGGGTTCTCGAATATACAAGAATATCATCAATGAATACCACCACGAACTGATCGAGGAACGGCCGAAAAACCTCGTTCATCAGCTGCATGAATACGGCGGGCGCGTTGGTCAGTCCGAATGACATGACCAGAAACTCAAAGTGACCATAGCGTGTTCGGAAAGCCGTCTTCGGAATGTCCTCCTCTCGGACCCGAATCTGATGGTAACCGGAACGCAAGTCTATCTTGAAAAATACTGCGCACCCTGCAACTGATCAAACAGATCATCAATACGGGGGAGCGGGTATCGATTCTTGATGGTGACTCTGTTGAGCTCACGATAATCTACACAGAGTCGCAACGAACCATCCTTCTTCTTCACAAACAATACCGGGGCTCCCCAAGGCGAACTGCTGGGATGAATAAAACCTAACTCCCGGAGCTCATCTAACTGCTCCTGCAGTTCCCTCAACTCTAACGGTGCCATCCGGTAGGGGGCCTTCGAGATAGGCGCGGCACCGGGCACCAAATCAATCTGGAACTCCACCTGCCGCCGACGCGGCAAACCCGGTATCTCCTGAAACACATCTGGGTACTCACAAACAACTGGCAGCTGCTCAATACTCTCTGCGATAGAATCCTCAACGACCGAAGCCAATAAACTAGATAGCAGCTCTCCTCTGGGCTCGGCGACGAACTGGAACACTGGCAAGCCTGGGATATGAAACGTGACTGTCCTCGCGGCACAGTCCAAGATGGCACGATACTCCGCAAGCCAGTCCATACCCAGAATCACATCAAATCCTGCCATCGGCATCATGAATAGATCGGCAGGGAGGAACATCTCGCCCACTAACACCGGACAAGAAGGACAGCGACGGGTTAGCACAATAGACTTCCCCATGGGAGTCGAAACTGCCAAGGCCTCATACACGGACTCCGACGAAATATCGGTCGATCGGCAAAACTGCTCAGCCACAAAAGAATGGGAAGCGCCAGAATCAAACAAAACATGAGCGACACAAGCAGAAATAAGAAAAATACCCTCAAAGACTCCACCGGTCGATGACTGCGAGTCCTGGCCTGGTACCTGCTGCGCAGAATAAAAGCGGCCCTAAGCTGGTAAGGGAAACAAACCGGAAGACTGAGGATCATGAGTCTATGCCTGTTGGGCTGCTATACACACTGGACCCAGGGATCGAACAACATACGGATATCCCCTCTGCTGGTGCTGCGGTGCTGCTGTCGCTGCTGCTGCTGTCTATGCTGCTGCTGTCTCTGCTCAGGAGGTCTACCTGGCTGCCTCTGCTGCTGAGGAGGAGCCCTAGGAGCGGCGGGTGGAAGCTGTGCTCTCTGCTGCTGCTGAGGAGGACGAGGAGGGGGCAACTGCGGTGGCCGCTGCTGCTGAATGGGAGAGGGCACTCACGCCTCCGATGCCCGGCCTGTCCACAACCGAAGCATACACCGGAAAAGGGTCAGAAGATGAAGCAGCTGGCGGTGCTGATGACGATGAAGAGGCTACTGACTGAGCCGCAGGCTGCCGATACCCTGATCTGCCCCTCCGCCTCTGCTGACGATGCTGCCTAGAACTGCTGGCTGGTGCACTCCTCTTCCGGTCTCCACCGGAACTCTGCTCTCTCGATCTCTGGGTCATAGCCCAGTCGTCCTCATAAACTAGTGCCCGATGCACAACCTGGTCAAACGTCTCCAAGCAATGCCCCACTACACGACTGCGAAGGGCAGGACGCAAACCGGTCACAAAACGACGGGCCCTCTTCTCATCTCATCGCTGGTGAGATGAGGAGCAAATCTAGACAAGGCCAAGAAACGGGCCTCATACTGAGATACAGTCATATCGCCCTGCACTAGGGTCTCAAACTCGATCGCCCGCTGGATCTGAACATGCTCAGGGAAGAACTTCTGGTCGAAGCGGGTCACAAACTCCTCCCATGTCCAAACGAACTGAGCCCCGACCATCCTGGACACGGATGACCACCAGTGTCGGGCCTCACCCTGAAGAAGGTAGGTGGCAAGGGATACTCTCTGGCCCGCAGGACACTGAATAGTGTCAAAAATCCTCGCAACCTCAGTGCGCCAAGCCTCAGCTGCAGAAGGGTCAGGATCACCACTAAACCTCGGGGGATCATGCTGCCGGAACTCTCGGGCCATCGCACTAGCACGCGGTAAGTCAGACTGCCCGAAAACCTCAGTGGTAGCTGGCTGACGGGTCTGCAATGCGGTGGCAACCAGCTGCATCAGCTGCTGAAAATGCTCAGCTCCTATAGGTACTGTCGGAAAAGCAGGGGCGGCACTCGCCTCAGGCGGAGGCACGGGTACGGCCGTCGGAGCAGGAGCCTCCGAAACCGGAATAGCAGACTGAGGAGGGGGAATAGGTGGGGGAACCGGAGCAACTGGAGCCTCTGTAACCGGAACAGCAGGCTGAGGAGAGGGGATAGGTGGGGGAACTGGAGCAACTGGAGGTACGGGTGCTACGGGCTCAACTGGGGGAGCAGGCCGGATAGGGACCTCAGGAATCGGATCCTCAACAATGGGAGCAGGATGTGCTCGAGTAGGATGGGTACCTCGGGCGCCTCGACCACGGGCACCACGACCACGGGTGCCACGACCACGCCCACGCCACGCCCGTCCACGCGTCATCGTCTACAAAATAATGACGTCGCAAGGAATCAAGACAATTATAGGCTCAATACGGAGCGAAGAGAAGAATCTCGGGACACTACTTGTCCTATGTTCTTGGCAGACATGTGATGTTATCCTGAGTTATTCCAGAATTACTTGCTATGCTCTGATACCAACTCCTGTCACGCCCCAGACTCAGTAACCGGACTCACAAGGATTCCGATGACCGGTTCTGAACGCAACAGCCTCCATAGTACCCCATTCTCGGCTCCTGAGGCAGGTTCCGATCCTGGGATCCTACAAGGAGGATTTTCATAACAGTATAATCATTCCAATACGAGCATACCCAAGATCACAGCAAGAACATCTGAGAATAACAAAGGCACACATCGCAAAATCCACTATAAATTTGAACTTTTACAATCATCCATAAGGTCCAAAAGGACATACATGAGATAAAAGGAAAAGAGAGAAAGGTCAGCAACACTGGAGTCCTCAAATGCTCAGCTCTACTCCATGCTCTACTGCTGTGTCGCCTGCCTAGAGTATCCTGCACGCATCAATCGTGCATAAGCTTATAGAAGCTTAGAGGGTGGTGTAGGTGTGTGATAATGGTGCACAGAAGAGTAGTAGGAGATACAAGGAGAGAAGCATGGTCAATGAGGATATCACTAGCCTTACCCAGGCTTATCATGAATAAGATGCAATGAGTACTGGGTGCCATGCCAAGGCAATGCATGAAGGGGCTTGTACAACCAATGCTAATGCAATGCAAGTAATGTCAGTGCTCATATCCAAACCACAAGTCATGTACATTTTCGATCATAAGGAAATCACCGGGGTCCATTACACTGCTGAATGACTGCCGCTCTACAGACCCCGCACAGTCAAACGAGCGTAAGAGACCTCACTACCCGCCTGCGGACAGCCAATCACCAACAAGGCCTGAAGGTAGCGGACCCATTTACGAGCTGGTCAGACTCAGCCTAGCAATGCCTCCTCACATCAGGCAGGTAAGGCCACACCCCTATCCAACCGACTACACGACAGTGGGAGACGCGGCCTAATGGTATAAGGCCCTCGTGCGCTCATATATTCCACCCGGTCACGGCGTTGGAGCAGATCCTTGGTACCATGGAAGTTTTGGAATTTCACCCATGGGCATCCTATGCACCCGGTATGCTCAACTAATATTTCGGTGTCCACACATACAGCCATCCACGAATACCCCTGTGGAGGCAAGGCCCTGATGAAGTAAGGGCGGATATCCATAAGCTATGCAATGCCAGATGCATGAATCACACAATCACCCATGCATCAATCCCAAGCATCCATCTCTCGGGGAGATACCAACATGTCCTACACAATGACACAACCATGGCCAATAATACCTCAACCAAGCATGCATATGATGCGTATGGGAGTGGGCCATGAAGATGAATAGGGGTGCCAATGAGGTGAAGATGAACTCTCTACCTAACCATGAAGGGTCTAGGTACTTAACCAATTCCTCATAAGGAATACAACCTCTAGTGGGGGCCCATATACCTGGGGTAGCCCATGAGACTAAGGAGAACAATGATATGGGCCTAAATAGATGAAACGAGCCTAGCAAGGGTCTATGGTGGGCCTTTAACCACCCATAGAAGCCCATGGCCTACCTTAGGGCCACCAATGTGGACATCCAACCACAATTGGTCCCCAAGGTAGCCCATCTCTAATTGATTACGGATCAAGGCCAAGGCCCACATAACATTAGAAATAAGAAATGGGCAGCCATTACATACCACATACATTCATGTTGGGCTTCAGAAAGGCGGCCCAAGGCCCATCCAAAACATGGGTCCAAGGGGAACACACATAGCCCAACCCATATATACCACTATGGGCCCATAGGGGAAAGGTTAGGGCCCAACATAAAGGCTACTAATCCCATATATTGTGGTGGCCTAGTGGGCAGCCCATTGCTCAAATCACATGGGCAAATGTCATGTTCTTAGTCAAGTAAGTTGGGCCTACAACCCGGCCCAAGTATAAAGTTGATTTGGTGGGCAATCAAGGGCCCATATACTTGTGTAATCTGGCCCACTAATCCAACACAATAGTATGGTAAAAATGGCCCAAGAGTTCAATGGGCCTATCTAGAAAGTTCCAGCCCAATTGGGCTCAAAGAGTTCAACAACTAGCCACATTCATGGACCCAATTAAATTCAACTGTGGTGGGCCTCAAAAGTGCATTTATTAAGCCCAACATTTAAGGAACTAAATGTATAAATTATTACCTCTAAGATTCTTCACAATGTGTTGGGCCCCACTCCTCAAAATTTCAGCCCAAAGGCCAAACATAATTATAACATGTTGCTGTCCTAAATTTGGGCACTCCATTGGAGTGGGCCCAGGACCTCTAAAACTCTGAAAATTGAGGGCCAAGGTCCCTCATCATGCATACAATGAGAGAAAACCCAAAAAGGTGGCCCACCATCAGAGGAAACATTTTTGAATTATAATTTTTATCAAGGCATATTGCTGGACTGCACAGCAGAAAATTCTGGCAAGCCAACCATCTTGGCCCATTCTTTTGGATGCCCAAATGGGGTCAGTTGGGGTTGAACTTTTTCAGAGTGATACTTCAATAGGTGGGACACACTCCCACAAAATTTCATAATTTTTAGATATTCCTAAGTATTTTAATTAATTTGAACAAAACATTCTGTCCAAAAAATTGGACAGACCTGGACGTTCCAATGTGGTGGGCCAGTCCGGCCCTCGCCACGGTGTGCATAGGGTCCATTGGCTCTGAAACTTGGTAGGTAGGTCCCACCATATGAAAAACAACTTAAAATTTTTAGAAATTTTTAGAGATTTAAAAATATTTTAATTTATTTAAAGAAATCAATCTATCCTGAAAATCGGACTGATCTGGACACCATATTGTAATGGGCCGGTCCAGCCACCACCATGGTGTGTACAGGTGTCCATTAGCCCCAAAATTTTGTAGGTTGGTCCTAACATGAGTGGACCACCTTCCTGTAAATTTTCATAATTTTTAGACACCCAAAAGTATTTTAATAAATTTCAGAATTCCAACCTGTCCAGGGTAGAATGTTGCTGGAACAGTGCAGAAAAATCCAGACTGTCCACCTCATTTGGACCACACCTTTGGGACCCCAATGAAGGTCAGATGGGGCTGAAATTTGGTATGGTTGTAGGTGGGTCATAAGGCTACAAGAATCACATTATTTTGTTTCATTATTCCCACCAAAGACCCATAAATCAGGCCCCAAAGTGGCCCAAAAATCTGTCCAGGCAGATTTGGACAGCAACATGTAATAGAAATGATTAATATGCAAAATCCATGGTTGGTCTGGATTTTTGTTGGCCTACAAGGTGGGCCACACATGCAAGATCAACATTCTATCATAAAGAAAAAATAATAATAATAATAAAGAATCGGCCACAAGAGGAGGGGCTCCGCCACATTGAGGCCCTCCCCTTCATCAATCACACCATACATTCTTTTTATTCAAATGTTACAACATAGATCCACCACATGCATGTTCTACATTCAAGATCAATGGTTGGGATGTCATCCCAACCATGATTCTAGGGTCTAGATGACCCATCATACTATGAAATCCAAGTAATCCTCCATGATGGGGGCCTATAGAGGGGAAACCCATGCATGGACATGCATGCATCAAAAAGGCCATTTGGCCACAAGTAAGGGATGATGTAGGATCTCCACCATGGATTGGTGGGCCCTACACTTCCCACACAAAAAAAAGAAGATCTAAGAATATGAAAATAGAAATCCTAAGTCCTAGGAGTACACCCACCTTAGATTGCTCCAAACTTGGACCTCCTAGCTCCTAGTGCACCAAGGGATCCATATCAATGGGTGAGATTGGATTTAGATGGTTGGATTTAGAAGATTAAAGGAGAAATGGGGCTGGAGAAGAGAGGGAGATGGGAGAGAAGTTGCTGGAGAAGAAGAGAAGAGAGAGAGAAATGAGAAGGAAAGAGAGGGAAAATCTTTTTAAGGGAAGTAATAATAACCTATGGTGACAATAACAATGTTGCTAGGGTAGGCTAGGTATGGGTAGTGTTTATTTCATGCAATAGTGTAGTGTGTGTGTGTGTGGTGTGCATGGAAAATTATGCCATGGAGGTGGTCCACATGTTTTTGTACAAAAAGTGGGCCACATGATGAAATGCTCATAACTTTTGATCCATAGGTCGGATTGACACACAAGACGCGTCGTTGGAACTGCAACGACGATACGAACGAGATGGCATAGGTCTTGGGTCGATCCGAGTCAGGTCTATATGACTGAACTCAAGGTGACCGTAAACACAATTCGAAGGTCGCGGGTCGCCGGAATTCGACCGGTAGGACCGCGAGACCATGATGAACAAGATGCATACTCACACACATACATGCAAACATGGGAACTAGGGTCGGGTCTCACAGAGACAAAGAGGGAGAGAGAAGAGAGAGAGGGACGCAGATTAGCTACTTACAGGTTGAGAGAGAGAGAGAGGAGAGGATTAGGGGGAGAGAGAGAGGAGAGGGGGACACAGATTAGCTACTGACGAGAGAGAGAGAGAGGGAGAGAGAGAGAGATAGAGAGAGAGAGAGGATCAGGGCGAGAGAGAGAGAGAGCAGAGGCTCTCTGCCGGATGCCGGACGCAGATTACATACAGGTGAAGTCGGATTGCGTACTGAGTAAACTCTGTTGGGCCCACATTGAATTCATGTGGTTTATCCACACCGTCCATCCGTTTTTCCAGATCCTTTAAGGGGTTGATCCCAACACTGAAGTATATCAAAAGCTCAAGTAGACCATACCAAAGGAAACAGTGGAAGTATTGATTTCCACCATTGAAACCTATCTAAGGCCCCAGGTGATGTTTATTTGTCATCCAAACTGTTCATAAGATCACACAGGCATGGATGAATGAAAAACACAAATTTCAACTTGATCTAAAACTTTTGTGGGCCCCCAAGAACTTTTCAATGGTAGAATTCAATTCACACTGTTTCAGGTGGTGTTGTCCACTTAAGCTTTGTATATGATTAATTTTTAGTTTGAAGCCCTAAAATTATATGATAAAATGGATGGACAGAGTTGATACAATGCATGAATGACGGTAGGCCCCACAGAGTTTACTCAGTACGCTTAGCGTGCTGAGTTACTCAGTACGCAATCCGCTTCCTATAGAAGTTGAGTAGCGAGTTGACTATTGAAGTGACGTCACCAAGTTCTATGGGGCCCACTATGATGTATGTGTTGTATCCACACCGTCCATCCATTTTGAGATATTATTTTAGGGCATGACCCAAAGAATGAGGCAGAAAAAAACACGTAGTGGACCTCACCACAGAAAACAGTGGAGAGAGTGATTCCCACCATTGAAACTATCCTAAGGCCCACCATAATTTTTATTTCAAATCCAACTTGTTCAAAAGTTAAAAAAGACATGAAATAAGGTAAAACACAAATATCAGCTTGATCTAAAACTTTCGTGGCCTTTGGAAGTTTTTAATGGTGGGTGTCACTGTCCCCACTGTTTTCTGTGCTGGGGTCCACTGAAGCTTTGGATTTAACTTTGGATATTGCCCTAAAATGATCTCTCTAAATGGATGGAAGGAGTGGATATAAAACATACATGGTGGGGCAAAAAATGAGAGGTATATAAATATCAGGTGGACCACACCACATGAAAACAATAATGATTGGATATTCATCATTAAAATCCTCATAAGGCCCACTATACTGGTTATTTGGCATCCAATCTGTTGATTAGGTCATACAGGCCTAGATGAAGGGGAAAAATAAAAATCATTTCCATCCAAAACTGAAAAATAGATGTACGGTATAGATATATAGTACACACATTAAAATAGGCCATAGCAAGAGCTGAACCGTCTTGCGTGAGTCCGCTACCCACCACTCAGTCGGTGGTGGAAAAGCTATGGGCCCGCCATGATGAATTTGTTTTATTCGTACATTGTATTCAATTTGCCAGCACATTTTAGGGCACGAGCCCAAAAATGAAGCAGATTTAAAGCTCAGGTAGACCACATTATAAGAAACAGTACTATCGAAAACTTCTTGAGCCACATAAGTTTTGGATGAAGTTTATATTTGTTTTTTTTTTTTTTCCTTTCATCAGGTTTACCTGACTTTATGAATAGGTTGGATAGGAAAACAAGAAGTTTTCAACGGTAGAGGTTCAATCACACTATTTTTAAGGTCTACCGTGCTATAGGAATGAATAGAAAACACAAACATCAGCTTGATCTAAAACTTTTATGGCCTCCAAGAAATTTTAAATGGTAGAGGTTCAATCACACTATTTCCTATGGTGTGGTCCACTTGAGCTTTGGATATGCTTCCTTTTTGTTCTTTAGACCTCAAATTATCTGTTAACATGGATGAATGGAGTGGATAAAATAAATAAATAACAGTGGACCCAACAAAGTTTACTCTGGTAAGGGTAACGAGTAACTCACCTAAATGTAGTGGAGAAGGGTTTCCTTAAAACATTCATAATCATATATTGGGCCTGCTTAAATGTGATTCACATATCCAAGCCACTCATTATGTGTGTCCCACTTGGATGAGGGGTCAGACCAAGTTTCAACCTCATCCAAAACTCATGTGGGCCCCACCAAGTGCTTTTATATTTTTTTAGGATGTCTTCACATAGTTTTAGATGGTATGAACCACTTGAGTTTCGTATACAGATGATTTTTGAGATATCTCATAACCTAAAGGAGACATCAAATCCACGGTATTGATGTTCGACACACATTATGATGGGGCCCACAAAACTTACTAACATCAATTATTAGGTTCTTATGAGGTCAGTAAGTTGGGTCACAATTTTGATCAGAATATTTGGCCCATTTTACATGTCTGGTCCATTCACTCTATTTTACTGATCAATACTCTCAATTTGACTAGTTACTCGCCTCAATCAGGCTATATATGAGAAAAAATTAGGCATACAAGATTGATCACACAATTTCAGTGAAATTTGATTTAAACATCTAAAGTTATTTATTATTCAATTTGAACTGATCAAATTGTCCAAAAATGATTAAAGGTTCAACTAGTGGATGTGCCTAATAATTTAGTAATTATATTTTTCATAAATAAATTTCAATTTCCATTTAAAAATAACATATTTTTTTTTCAAAATGTATATATTTATACTCTTTTAACAAAATATCATTTTTATTATAAAATATTTCAAAAAGAAATTATAATACAAACTCTAAATTTTTATTTTCAAAATCTCCAAAAATTTTCTAATATTTTAATTTTTCTAAAAAATTTTAAAATGCTAATTTTTTTTTCTTCAAAAGCATAATTTTGTTCTCAAAATTTCTTAAATTTTTTATCCTTCTCAAATTATTTTTTATGTAACATTACAAATCATTTAAATATTACCTTTTAATTATATATACAAAAAATTTCCACTCATATGAGTAAAAAAAACTATATAATATATATAATATATATATATATATATATATATATACACACACACACACACACACACACATTTTACGGACAAAACATTTTTACATTATTATCGATGGTTTCAGCCGTCGAGAAAAAGATATAGGAAATAGACTTTCTAACGAAACTTTTCGTCGCTAAAAGACTTCTTAGCACGAAAAATTGCTAGGTGAAAAAATAAAATATTTTTACCGACGACAATTTTCGTCGGTAAGTCTTACTGCCAAATTTTCCAACACGCGAAAATTTTCCATTTTTTGTTGAAAAATTCAAAAAACACTTTTAGCGACGAACATTTTTGTCGCTAAAAGTATGATTAGTGGCGGTTTTGATTCGTCGCGTGATGAACCGTTTCAAAGTTAAAATTCACAACACTTTTGGCGATGAACAGTCGCTAAAAAAATTATTGGCGACGGTTTTGGTCCGTCGTTAAAATCTAGGGCCAAAATTTGTAAGTTAAAATTCACAACACTTTTGGCGATGAATAGTTTCGTCGCTAAAAATATTATTGGCGACGGTTTTGGTTCGTCGCTAAAAGTCAGGGCCAAATTTTTAAAGTTAAAATTCACAAGAATTTGGGTGACTAAAATGCAGGGCCAAAAGTTCAAAAGTTAAAATTTACAACACTTTTGGCGATGAACAATTTCGTTGATAAAAATTTTATTAGCGACGGTTTTGGTTCGTCGCAAAAATTTAAAAGTATAAATTCACAACACTTTTGGCGACAAATTTTCGTCGCTAAAAATATTATTGGCAACAGTTTTGGTTCATCGCTAAAAGTCAGGGCCAAAATTTCAAAGTTAAAATTCACAATACTTGGAGACGAAAATATTCGTCGCTAAAAATATTATTGACGACGGTTTTGGTTCGTCGCTAAAATTCATGGCCAAAAGTTAAAAATTCACAATACTTTTAGCGACGAAAATATTCGTCACTAAAAATATTATTGGCGACTTTTGGCGACGGAAATATTTGTCACTAAAAATATTATTGGCGACGGTTTTGGTTCGTCGCTGAAATTCACGGCCAAAATTTTGAAAGTTAAAATTCACAACACTTTTGGCGACGAACATATTCGTCGCTAAAAATATTATTTGTGACGGTTTTGGTTCGTCGCTAAAAATATTATTGGTGACGGTTTTGGTTCGTTGCTGAAAGTCATGGCGAAAATTAGCAAGTTACACTTTTGGCGACGAACATTTTCGTCGCTAAAAATATTATTGGCGACGGTTTTGGTTCGTTACTAAAAGTCGGGGTTAAAATTTACAACACTTTTGGCGACGAACAGTTTTGTCGCTAAAAATATTATTGGCGACGGTTTTGGTTCGTCGCTAAAAGTCGGGGCGAAATTTTCAAGTTAAAATTTTCAACACTTTTGGCAACGAAAATTTTCGTTGCTAAAAAATGACTTATAGCAACGAAAACTATTTTAGTAGCTAAAAGTCATTTTTAGCGACGAAAAAAAGTTTCGTCGCTAAAAACCTCCTTGTAGTGTGGTCCAGAATATCCTCTATATTCTCTATTTCCTCGCTGGGTGTGTGAAGGTTAGGTATGAGAGGTAGAGGCTGGAAAGAAAAGTCGAGAAGAGGCCATGTATCAAGGGACAGATTCGGGGAATCAAGATGGGTGGGTGAAGGGCCGGACAAAGTATCAGGGGTCCCCTGAAAAATAACTAGATCCTCAACATTGAATGTGGAACTAATTCCCATGGAAGGTGGAAGATCTACCACATACGCATTGAGATTCTTTCATTTTATAATTTTGAAGGGTCTAGCACTACATACGTGTAATTTACGAACGCCCTCTAAGGATACCACTCGAGCCTATTGTGGATCGTCACAGAGTCCCCTACAATGAATTTCTTGAAATGTTTATGTTAGTCTGTAGAAACTTTGTAATGTTCATTACTAGTAGTGATCTTTCGCCTGATTTCTTGATGCAATGAATGGATGTGATGAGTAAAAGACTACAGACTCTGATGGCCTATGGGACACTCTGACATAGGGACTATAAGGCCTGTATCCTAATCCGTACCATTCCTCAGACTTCCGCAATCCTCCATGTCGAATCCCAGCACCCCGCGACCTGTAATCAACATTTACACATGACCCTGAGTCACACCCTGTCATCCCGAGTCGACTCGACCCGAGACTTGTACCCTATCGACCGCGTCGTCGCTGCAGTTCTAACGCCGTGACTTGCTTGCCGATGCGATACCTAGGCCAAGAGTTGTGGGCCCGTGTTTATTTTGAGAAAAATGCCGCGCATTACGAATCGTAAGAGAATCTCTACCATCCATCACACCAATCAATTAAGTACAACTCATCATTCTCTTACCAACAATGCATGACAACCCATACCTCTCCCATTCCCAAAGTCAACCAAGCCCATACCTCTCATGTCACTTCCCTTACAACCCCCATTCCTCCCATCTCCCTTACAACAAAAATCATATCCTATCTCTCATTCTCTACCCATTCCAAGAGGGAGGACCATCTAAGCTGTAAGGAAAGCAAGGAGCCAAGTGTGGCCCACTTCCTACCCCCCCCCCCCCCCCCATCTCTCATCCTAGCCTTCAATCTTCATCATCCACCATTAAAATTGAAGCCAAGGAGCTTAACACTCTAAGGATCCTAGAAGATTTGCCATCGGTGGGTGCTTGTCTAGGATTAGATCCTTCCTTTCTTTCTTTGATCTTTAATTTTTATTTGCATGGGACCCATCTTGATGTATGTTGTAGGTCCCAGAGGGACCCATAGTGGCGGGGTCCCTCCATCACGCTGTTCTTTCTCCCTCTCTCCCTCCTCATTTCATTTTTTTTTTATGGTGATGATGTATGATGGCCCACCTGATGTGTGTAGCACATCCAGACCATCCATGGACATTGTAATGTATGTATTATATCCATGTCAGCCCTCCGTGGGGCCCACCTTGCTGGACTGTCCAGCGGATTGGCTTGCTGCCTGTCCATCTGGATAGGCCTGCATGAAGGAAAGCACAAATATCAACTGATCCAAGGCCGGTGGGTCCCACACGTGTGGACCCACCTGATGCGTGCATTATATCCATGCCATCCATCATGGTGGGACCACCTTGATGACGTGTTGAACATCCATGCTGTTCATATGGTCGGCCCTTTGGAATGTGCAGGGCCCAACCCAATATGATGCATTTGAGGCCTATATGTTAAGGCCCATGTGATGTATTTGTGGCCTATTTGGCGAGGCCCAATATGATGTATTTGCGGCCCATTTGATGAGGCCCGATGTGATGTATATTGGCCCATATGTTAAGGCCCATGTGATGTATTTGTGGCATATTTGGTGAGGTCCAATATGATGTGTTTGCAGCCCATTTGATGAGGCCCGATGTCATGTATATTGGTCCATATGATGAGGCCTAATATGATGTATATGAGGCTCATGAGTGAGGCCCGATGTAATATATATGAGGCCCATATGGTGAGGCTTGATGTGATATATGTGGCCCTTGAGTGAGGCCCATGGTGATGTATATTAGGCCCTTGTGTGAGGTCATGTGCCCACTATATATTAGGCTCTATGTGGGCCACTCCTTGGGAGCAATGTTGGTTAAATATCCACATTGATGGGCAATGATGGTTAAATATCCATATCATGACCTTCCCTTAGGTCTTGTTTGGCCCATTCACATCCTTCTCTAAGTAGGTTGACCTTAATCATTGGGCCCCGTTGATATGTGCATGACCTATCTATTCATATTGGGATAACTGAAAAGGCCGAGCTATGGGGGGGGGGGGGGGGGGGGGGGGGGGGGGGGGGGGGGGGGGGGGTGTGAATAGGACTATGCCAAATTTAAATAATAAAAAATAGCGAAATCTAAACAATTTAAATAAAGCTAGTATATAAACAATCTCACAATGCTGAAATTAAATACAACATCAAATGTATGAGTATTGAGAGATTGATACAGATGTTGTTCTAAGGACAACCTTACACCAAAAACCAAGGTTATGGTAGGACAACCTGATTCCTAGAAAGGTCCGTGTATCAAAAACTCAAACTGATACAGAGGAATAAATAAATGAATAGCAAGAAAAGAAATTATCTAAGCTATTACAACATTCCCACACTTGCATAAAAGAAATTACAACATTATCCACAAATGAGAAAAGGGAATTACAATCATCCACAAAAGAAATAAACAATCAATCCACAAGACCAAAAATTATAGTGGTTCTCTTGTGTGTACACCAACTATTTAGAAAAATAGCCACACAACTACTTCAGTCCCAATATCCTCACACAATGGATATTAGCGTTCACTATGAAAATAGGTTTTTCCAGGTTCACCTAAAACCCTCACAATTGTGTCTTTCAGGTGGGATTACATAATTCAAAAAACCCACACTCTGAGTTTTCTAGATCACCTCAGACAAACCAAAACAAAGAGATTTTTCTGGCACTATCTCAATGAAACCACAATACAAAAATTTACAATAATGTAAAATACATGGATATTCACTTTTTGATGCCGCCCGGAAGAACCAAATCGGAGAAAAAGTTCAACGTAGAAGTTCAATGTCCACACTCACATATGAAATGGTTCTAGGTTCTAAATTGATTTTAAAATAAATCAAGTTGGGCTAGCTCTATTTGATTTTGATTCCAAGAAAATGGCTAATCTCAATCCCTTCTTCAAATATGATTGGAATAAACAATACAAAATCAAATATAATAAAGTTAAATTAAGAGAATATTAAATGACATAATATAGCTTAAAAAGATGACTAACTTATCTCTCAGAGTGGCGTATTCATTTTGCTTGAATTGAATGAAAACTTTGAAATTCGTGCTCTATTTATAAGTGAAGAAATCGCACTCTCGACTGGTCCTGTGGTTGCCACAATTGGTCATAGGACCAACAGATTTTTGAAATTTGGGCGCGATAAGATAAAGTCGTTCAACGACTGGTCATAGACCCTGCACGACCGGTCGAGGGACCTCTACGACTGGTCGTGACCTGTCCATGACTGGTCGTGTGGAATCAGATTTAGTTGCTGGACTTTGAGTCAAGGCTGTAGGACTGGTCGAGAACGAGTCAAGCACTATTCACACGACCGGTTGAGCAGTCTCCGGGACTGGTCGAGGCTTAACAAAAAATTCTGAAAATCTATAACAAACTTAGGACTGGTTGAGGAATTTCTTGGACTGGTCGTGCCAGTGCTAGGACTAGTCGAACATAGTCTAAGACTAGTCAAGAAACAGTCTATACACTTATAAAATGACTTAATTGAATTATGTATTCAAAATGACCTACCCTATGGTCAATCTAGGGTCATTCATACCTTAAACATGATGTATGAACATTCAAACTTTTTTTTCCTTCGGTTGATAGTTGATCCTTGAAGCTCACAAAGCTTGTGACCATTACACATGAAGAAGCTTGAACTTGAAACCTTTTGAAGCTTCAACTTGAAGTATATTGAAACTTCAATTTGTAACTTTAAGAAGCTTGAACTTTATCTTGAATCTTGAGCTTGAGGTTCAAAGTAAAAAACTTTGTCTTGACTTGGAGCTTGAATTATGAATCTTGAACATTGAACGCACACTTGATGTTGAACTCGAACATGACCACGTAAACTTGCATTTCTTGAAATAAAGATCTTTGTTCTTGAGTGATGCACAGTCTTCATTATGTAGATGAGCTACACAAGACACAGATTCCTAGAGAGGTTTTGACACTACAAAATTTGACAATATAGGAGCTAGAAACCATAACACTTACAATAACCCATAATGTTGGGCCCCCATTGGTTACTAGTAGCATTGTTTTAATCTTGGAGTTCATCTATGGACCCCGCCTTATATATAGGTCAGCTATTGATACCAATTATGAGCATGCTTAGCATAGTATCATGATACATGCCCATATGCATCATCTACATGCTTGTGATGAGACGTGGTTGACCATTGCATATGCCTTCGGACAATTTGTTTATGGGACTCCCTGATAGGCGATGTTGTCCCTCATGAGCGCACGTACGTGTAGGATTAATGCATGATTGGATTGTATGATTCATGCATGTTGCATTGTGTGATGTAGTTACTATACGCCTTAGCAACATCAGGGTCGTGGCCTCCACAGGCACATCGTGGAGGGCCGGATTGGATACCGAAAATACTATTATTAGCATCGGGGCGCCATAGATGTCCCTCGGTGAAAATCTCTAAACCTGATGGTACTAGAGGATGACTCCAACGTCGAGACCGAGTGGATACGTGAGCGCACGAGGTCCGTATACCAGTAGGCTGCGTCTCCCAGTGTCTCATGATCTATTGGAAAGGGTGTGACCTTACCCACCTAAGTGAGGAGGCAATATCTAGGTTGAGTTTGACCAGCTTGAGGAATGAGTATACTATCGACGAGTCGGGCCCGATATTGGCAAGAGGATAGTGAGGTCTCTTCCACTTACCCAGTTATGCACTCGGATAGGGGTGACAAGCCGGCGTAAAGTGTACTAGACCCCGGTGATTGTCTAGAGTGAGATCTGTATTGATATTTGATGCTTTAGCAATGAGCTGTATGGTTATGTGGATTCAGATGAGGAATAGCATGCATGCCTTGCAACTCGCATATAACATTCGGCTATATAGGTGTTGCATCGAATGACCTTGGTATGGCTGACATTATTTATGCCTTGCATTGCATAGCCTTGGTACGACTGAGAGTAATCATAGACTTACTAGCATATTTTCATATTACTCTGATATTGCATACTTGACACTTTCCTTGTGCACGCACTTACACCACCCTCTAAGCTTTTCGTAAGCTTATGCATGACCGTTGCGTACAGGTGATGTTAGGGCACCGCGGCAGCCTTGAGATTGGAGCATGTAGCAGACTTCTGGAGCTTCCGATTTTGTTATTATATTTCCATTTATGCATTGTACCTAAAAGTTTTTGATAATAGTGGATTTTGTGATGGTGTTTTGGTTATTGTTCATGGGTTATGCTTATAATTATGCTTATTACAAATCAAATTCATGTTCAAAATCCTCCTTGTAGGATCCCAGGATAGGAAACTGGTATATGGGTGCCGGGAGCTGAGAATGAGGTACTACGAAGGTGTCGTTACTAGATTCAGTGATTAAAAATTTTGTGAGCCTGATTTCTGAGTTTGGGGCATGACAGGGACAAGATCAATAAGCTTCCTAGGCTTGTAACCAGTAATGACTTCAAAAGGACTTAGACTTGTGGACCTATTGACAGAACTATTGAATGCAAACTCGGCTATGGGTAGTACGATGTCCCATGTCCTGGTATGCTCCCCCACTAAACATCTGAGCAAACTCTCTAGGCTCCTATTAACCACCTCAGTTTGAACATCGGTTTGAGGGTGGTAGGCAGAAGAAAATTGGATCATAGTATTTATCATGTGCCATAGTGTCTTCCCAAATAACTCATGAATCGCACGTCACGGTCAGACATTATGGTTTTTGGGAACCCATACAGTTTAACAACCTCACTTAAGAACAGCTTGGCAACATGAGATGCATCGGAGGTTTTAAAATAAGGAATGATGTGGGCCATTTTAGTAAAATGGTCCACAACAACAATATGAAATTGTGTTTCCGAATAGTCCTGGGAATTCCAAGCATGAAGTCCATATTGATGTCTTGCCAAGGGATGAATGGGACTAGCAAAGGTATGTATAATCGTATATTTTGTTTCTTTTTCTTTGCCAATTGACAAGTATGACATTGCCATATAATTTTAGCCACGTCTCGTTTGAGGGTTGGTCAATGAAACCTATCCTCCACTAGGGCAATGGTCTTGTCTTGACCAAAATGAACCACGACCCCTCCTAAATGTAACTCTCAGACAAGAAAATCGTAGAGGGAGGTGCGTGGTATACACAAGCGATCACACCTAAACAAATATCCATTTAAAATCAAATACTCACTGCTAGCTCCCGACGGACTCTTTAAAAATGACGCGTACACAACTCCAAAATCTGGACACTTAGAATAATCTTCTTTAATGCGCTTGAGGCCTGTAACTTCGACGCTCATAGAGTTGAGTAATGCAACTCGACGACTCAATGCGTCAACAGGCTTATTCTCTACGTCAGCCTTGTGCTTAAGTACAAAAGTGTACTCTTGAAGGAATTAAACCCGCTTGGCATTCCTAGGGTTTAATTTCTTCCTAGAATTCAGATATCTCAAGGCCTCATGATATGAGAATAATACAAATTCTTGCGGTAATAGGTAATGACGCCAATGGCGCAGTGATTGTACTACCGCATAGAATTCCTTGTCATACGTGGAATATATTTATTTCACCTCATTCAGTTTCTCACTAAAAAAGGCGACAGGGTACACTTTCTGACTAAATACTCCTCTTATGCCGACTCCTGACGCGTCACATGCGACTTCAAAAGCTTTTGAAAAATCTGAAAGTCACGTGACTAGAGCTTCGGTCATCTTGACCTTTATCTCCTTGAAAGCCTTCGAAGCCACCTTTGTCCATTGAAACTCTCCCTTTTTTATGCAATCTGTGATGGGAGCCATAATAGAACTGAAACCTCGAATGAACCGCCTATATAAGTGGCTAAGCCATGAAAGCTGCGTACCTCATGAATATTGTGGGGTTCAGGCCAATTGACGATGGTCTTGACCTTCTCAGGATCCGTCGATATGCCCTCAACTGACACAATAAAACCTAAGAAGATCACACTAGTAGACAAAAATGCACACTTCTTTAGGTTGGAGTATAACTTCTCGGCCCTAAGGATCCCACAAACCTGCCTCAAGTGGTTGAGGTGTTGCTCCTTGGTCATGCTATAAATCAAGATATCATCAAAGTATACAACTAGGAACTTCCCCATGAAGGGCCTCAACACCTGGGTCATCACACGTATGAAAGCGCTTTGTCTTGTTCCACTCATCACCAGGGCGTACACGGATTTGGTGATAACCACTTTTGAGGTCAATTTTTGAGAAGATAGTAGTATTAGCCATCATATCCAACATGTCATCAAGATGCGGTATGGGAAACCGATACTTGATTGTGATTTTGTTGATGACACTTCCAGAAAAACGGCCAAAGGCTATGGATAAAAACCGTAGCTAAAGGCCTATGGCTACGGTTAAAGTTCGTAGCACAACCGTAGCCATTGGTGCCATAGCCATAGGTCTAAAATCTATGGCTACGGATAAAATCCTTCGCCATATAAACAATTGATACGGATTAAATCTGTAGCCATTACTTCTGTATCGCTAAGGTATTTACGGCTACGAATTATATTTGTAGCTAAAAGTAGAGAGAGAACCGTAGCAATAGGCTTAAAGCGGCAACAACTACGGCTTTTAGATAAAGGGCTACGGTTAGTAGCCATAGCTATATAAACAATAGGTACGAATTAAATCCGCAGCAATATTTTCTGTAGTTGTAACTTTTATATAAGTACGGATTATATCTTTAGCTAAAAGTAGAATGAGAACCGTAGCGAAAGGCTAAAACTAGCAAGAGCTACAATTTTTCAGTTAAAGTGTTACGGTTAATATCTATAGCTAATGCCTATTTTAATAAAAAAAATTAGAAAATAATGGCAACTCTCACCATTGTAGTACACCCTGATAACTCATATAAGCTAAAAATAGATAAATACTTCTTGGCTAAATCATTCATTTAATCAAACAAAATCATTCATTCATTCAATCAAACACAATCATTCAATCATATACAATCATTCATTTCCATTCACAAAAGTACAATGCCAACATAATAGTTATATGTCTATTTAAAGTTCTCATTAGCAGCAAGATCCAATGCCTTCTCGCAGCCAAATAGCTTATCAACAATTGTAAGTGAAAACTCCATGGATGTACCTCTACTGGTTATCAGTTTGCCATCAACTAACACCCTATTCTCAGCTTTGCTTTGATTCGAAAGCTTACTGCACATGGCTGGAAATCAATTTCATCATACAAAATGGAAGAAATTGCATGTTATGACATTATACGTAAGAGGCTGAAAATGTGTTTGTGTGTGTTTTGAAGATTGAGCTGAAAATGTAATGGACGCACTTGGAACATGGCCATCCCAAGACCTGCATTTGACAAGATCATGACAGAATTTTCCATGATTTGAGGCTTCTTAGCACCCCATCTGCAGTAAGAAAGATGTTAGAAGAAAATCAGATTCACATGGAAAGAGCAACACATCTAAAATTCAAATCTCTGTTGGAAAAAAAAGAAAACTATAGTTCCAAATACCCACTTCCAGTTCATGAAGAAAGACTAACGATCACATCGGAATCAATCGCTCTCCCCGATGACCTGAAATTCCAAACTCCCAACCTTAAATTCAAGAAAAAAGAGCAAAAGAATAAAGCTGAATTCAAATCTCTCTCTGAGAATCTGCAAAACCCTTCACCAACTGTTCAACTAAACCCTTCATACCCCAACAACTGTTCCACACACTTCAAAAATCTGCTACCATTGTTCTATACAACAACATTAAGATATATTTAAACAACAACTGTCTATTTAGAACAACAACTTTCATTGTTCAATTGTTCCTTAGAAAATCTACAAAAGGATTTTCAATGGTATTTAATGTATAGAAAATCTGCTACCATTGTTGTATGGAATGCAACCCTGTCTTTGCACTTCCTCTATAGGCAACCCAACCCAACCCAACTAAAATTCAAGTTGATGCAAAATTCAGGTTGATAGTGAAACCATTTCGGGATTAAAATAAAAAAAGAAAATTTTAAAAAAGAAAAAAATAAGAAAAAAATAAGAAGAAGAAGATGCATACCGAGTTCTGTTCCTAGCAAGGTTCGCGAAATTGTGATCCTCCATTGATGACGTTAAATGCAAGCATAGGCAGAACTAGAGTTTTGTTCCTAGCAAAGTTCACAATTGTGATTTTTGCATAGTAGCTCATTGAATATGTGATTGATGAAATGAACAGCTTAGATCGATGAATTGTGCTATTAAAGTGACCCAATGCAACTAAGAGTAATATAAGTTATTTTGCTTTGATAGCAGTGGATCATTTCTCTATTTTACTTGTGAGGAGATATATGATACTCAGGGTGCGTATGATGCTCTATACTCAGAAAATCTACATGCGGCACACATTGACTCAAACAGATATTAATGTACCATCAAATGCACAATCTTTGGATAGGTAGAGAATTTCGATCCACAGATATGTTGATAAGGGTGTAATTTGTGTGTATATTTCAAGAAAGTTGACTCTTGGCTATCAGAGAAAATAAAGAAAATTTTGCCAACACTTGGGTATTGGCCAATAAAGAGAGTTGAAGTTGACTCTTTAAAAGGAAGCAGAATAGGACATGAGACATGTTAGATGCAAGCTGCAGTAGTTGAGAATTATAAAATATGATAAAGAAGTTCAACCGTTAAGAAGTTAAATCAATGTGCTGAACTAAACAGCAGTGTCAAAACATTTCAAGTCTCGGAGATGTGCAAGGATAAATCAACAAGTTGAACTTTGCAACATTTTTTAAGATTGGCAATGGAATGATTAAGTTGATTACCCCATTAGATGCAGAAATGATAGAATGTAGATTTGGTATGGAGTCTGCACTTTCAATTTTAACAGTTACATGTATATCTGCACCACAATTTGCAGAACAATAGCAAAGGACATTTACAGAACATAAATTGTTCAACCAAACCAAAAATGTCATTCAGAATTTAATTGTACAACCATCAAAAATAGATATTTGTATTGAGTATTTACTTCGAAGATAATCCTTCAATTCATGGACCACTTTCGCATCTTTCACAAAGGAAACAACATTAAAGTCTACTTTATTTTCAACCCCAAACTTAATGTCATCCCAATCCTTTTCTGCAGCAAATCAAATCAAATAGTTATCTGCATTTGCAAAACAATAGGAGTTCATCATGTAATTAAGACCTTCCATTGGGAAGGAAGCAATAAAAACAACAAGTTTCCTAAAATTGAGAAGGATATGATGTGATGCATCCCAAAGTCTCACCAGTAATAGATGGCAATGTAGCACTTTTTCCTCGAACATTCAAATGCCGTCTAGACTTAAGTTCACCTCCATCAAGAACTTCACATCTGATGGAATCTTTTGTCTTGGACTTCACCACTAATGACATCATTCCTCCTAAAAAATGAAATTAAATCATTTTCACTAAATCATTACAGCGGCCTAGTTACATATCTTTACTTCCGAAAAGTTCAATTTTAAATATTTCAAATATCTGACAAAGAAAGCTTTTATGAGCTCCAAAATAAATGTCAGGCTTGTGACTTTAAACAGACATTAAAAATACTGTAATAATGTCTTCATACTGCACTTCTAGCGGCAAATATTCAGCATACAATTTTCTCCTTAGATTTTCACCATTGGAAATTCATTTTCTAACTATTAAATAGTATCATTTTCATTACGGCTAAGTGCGTCAACACATTTAATAAGTTGTCCTTCATATTCCAGTAATTCATAAATAATACGAAATTACTGTGCTCCATACTCAGAAAATGCTCTAGCTCCCTTAGATCACTATAAGTTACTGTGCTCCTAGTATAACCAAAGAAAAAAATCCAAATAAAAATTCACCTTGAACTGCAGGGTACTGTTAATAGCATCACTTATCAGCTCCTAGTTTGGACCCATATCATGCATGAGGACAACAAGTGCCTGAAATAAGAAATTTTAGTTAGGGAGTTCTCCTTTGTCCTTGTAATTAGATTTCATATTTATTCTATTTACATGGGTTTCGATTTCTCAAAACCATTAAAATGACCTAACAGAATTTTCAAAAACAGAGTGCCAACATCAATGAAAATACATCTTCTAACAGGAACTTCATTTCCATCAATGAAAATATTCCATAAGTTCTCAAGACATAAAAAAGCATAGCTGAACCAACATAAAAAGCACTCGTAGAATGACTTTGGTCACCCACACATAAGAGTGCACAATAGAGCATAGCTACTGCTCATACACCATGGCCCCATTGTACACACCACAACAGTCTGTAGGGACCTGATGCTTGACCAGGTGCCTACAAGTGTCTAGGTCCCGGGCCAGCAAAGCCACTAGCAGACCAGGTCAGGCCAAGCCAGGCTGGGCTGTTGACCTTTAGGTAGACATACCTAGGTCCATTTTTGGTCCTAAATAACCAGCCCAATGCTCATTCAGCCACAATTTAGCTTGAACTCAGGCCAAGGCCAAATTTAAAATACAAAAGGTGCATCCTGTTTATTATTCTAGCCTGAAATTGCCTATGGATCAGGCCCAATGATGAATGGTCCAGTCAAGAAGCCAGACCAGCCATCCCAACACCATCATCAGTACTGGGCCTGTCCATGATTCATTGTCCACTTCAATACCCAATTTCAGATACAGATGGAACCAATATATAACACTGGAAGAAGATGGTGAAAATATAGGTCAGCTCTATCTGTAGCATACCAAAATTTGTATATTCTCAACAACATACCTGTTCTTTGTAAGAGGGCCAAATGGGTGATAGAATCTTGACCTTCTTTTTTCTTTTTCTTTTTTCAATAGGTAAGCTGGGCTCTGATGTAGAGCGGGTCGCGGACAATTACATGGCAAAGATGGATCAGAAAAGGCCCGGTCGGCGACAGAAGTGATCTGGACCATCAGACCTTAAATCAGGCGTATCTCGCAATCCGGGATGAGTTAGCCGACGAAAAATATATGATTTTGGGGTAGAACGAGCTACTTTAGCCAACCAACCCAGCTACACCAGGTTGCGATGCTCGGAATTGCGAGAAACCCCTGATTTCACAGTCGTTTCCCTGTTTCAATTTCGTTTTTACTATAAATAGTAAGTTTTAGTTTGCTTATAACTCTTCATCCGTCGGGCTTTAGGAGTTGCGCCCAACGTGAAAAGAGCTTAGAATAATTAGGAGGACGGGTTGGTGAAGCCAAATAGGACACTTACTATTTTTGGCCGAAAACCTTGTGCACTAGTAGACATCACAACCGTCTATAAATAGTAAGTTTACTATTTATAGTAAGTCGCGAATTCTAGGAGTCCTAGTTGTAGTTTGATTCTGATTTCTTTTCCATTTTTTAGTACCCTTATTTAAAGGGTTGTGAACTCGTTTTTATGGAGGATTAAGCTTTTTCAAATTTATTTAGAATTTATTTCTATTTTCTACTCTCTTTTCTCGTGGATTCGAGAAGTCTCTGTGAGGAGTCCAGAGAAGTTCCGTGGATTCGGAATAGTTATCCTCTTGAGGAAGACGGTGCTCGACCTCACGTCCTCCCCTGCGTCAGTTTGGTATCAGAGCGAGGTTTCTCCTCGGGTCGATGGCTTCTAACGACGGGTCGGGCAACAATCCCATAGGCGGTGCTCCAGGAAATTTTCCTTTAACGGCGACAACTTTCCAAGCAGCGCAGCAAGAGAATCGACAAGCCATGCAAGGGTTGCAGACTTCCATGGACCGCATAGCGAATCTCTTGGCAGAAACCCTAGGGTAACTCCGTGTTCCTGGTGGTAATCCTCCACCACCAATTGCTGAAACCCGTAATCGCCCTGATCGTAGGATAATACCAGCAGTGCATCCAAGGGCCGTCCCTGAGGACGGGGGTTCCAGTGAAGAGGAGATCGATGACGTGATCTTCCAACACCCCAGGCAAGGTGGCGATCGGGTAGATCGAGACTCCAAGATATGGTTTGATATTCCTAACTTCAATGGCCAGCTACATATTGAGGATTTTCTCGATTGGCTTTATGAAGTTGAGCGATTTTTTGACTATATGGACATCCCTGAAACAAAGAAGGTCAAACTTGTGGCCTACAAGTTAAAAGGAGGAGCTTCAGCTTGGTGGGAACAACTGCAACTCACACGAACCAGGCAGATGAAAGCACCAATCCGCACATGGCAGCGAATGAAGCAGCTACTACGTGCCCGATTCCTCCCTAGCGATTACGATCGGGTATTATTCCAACAATACCAAAATTGTCGACAGGGTAGTCGGTCGGTGAGAGAGTACGGAGAAGAATTTTACCGCCTGGCGGCGCGCAACGATTTGGTCAAGACTGAATCGCAGCAAGTCGCCCGATTCAACGGTGGATTGCGTATGGCGATCCAGGATCGGGTCCAGATGCAGTCCGTCTGGACAATGAATGATGCGATCAAGTTGGCTACTCGGGCAGAAGCGCAACTTGAACGTTCTAACACACGGGCCTATCCTACTGCGAGGATCACTGCGACAGGTCCACCCCAGGGAGCTCCACAGCCTAGGGGGAAGGAGCCCGTAGGAGCACGCACTCAACCTCCTATGTCTGAGAACCGAGATCAGGGAAGCGGGCAAGCTAGACCCCAAAGGGGCGTATCGACTGCTGCTGGCACAAGTACTATCCCGAACCCTTATGCTCGGCCAAGGCCCAACAACTGCTATCGTTGTGGCCAGCCCGGCCACCTGTCAAATACTTGTCCCCAACGAAAAGTGGTAAACCTCGCCATTAATGATGGTAGTGCTGATAATGCTTATGAAGATCCAGATATTGAAAAACAGGAGCATACCGCCGAGGACGAGGTAGATGGTTCAGATTGGGTTCAGCAAGATCACGGTGAGTCGCTCGTCGTGAGGCAGCTTTTATATGTGCCAAGAAAAAAAGTGCATCCACAGCGGCATAACATCTTTCGCACTAGGTGTACGGTGAATCGAAAGGTTTGTGACGTGATCATTGACAGTGGAAGCAGCGAGAACATCATCTCTAGGGGCATGGTGGAAAAATTACAATTGAAAACAGAGCGTCATCCCTCTCCATATCAATCGGTTGGATCAAGAAGGTCAGTGAAACAAAGGTAACTGAACAGTGCACCATATCTTTTTCAATTGGCAAACATTATAAGGATGAAGTAGTATGCGATGTGGTTGACATGGAAGCATGTCACATACTACTCGGTCGACCCTGGAAATCTGACTGTGACGCCACTCATAAAGGGCGAGATAACATATATATCTTCGTCAAGGACGGCCGGAAGACCATATTGGCCCCTATGGATCCAGAAGGACCACCTGAAACTTCTAAAGTGGGGGGTCGTTTTCTCTTAACCATTCGGGACTTCGTGGAAGAATCCAAAGAAACAGGACAGACTTATGCATTAATTGTAAAAGGGAAGAACTCGAGCCTACCATCATCCCTGAAAAACTAAGGCCCTTGTTACATGAATTCCAAGAAATCTGGCCCGAGGACCTTCCCGATGGGTTACCCCCTATGCGAGATATCCAACACCATATCGACCTTGTCCCTAGGTCCAGTTTACCTAATCGTCCTCATTACCGAATGAGCCCGAATGAGTGCGAGATCCTGCAGGGGCAAGTGGAGGAACTGATCCGTAAGGGTCTTATTCGAGAAAGCATGAGCCCATGTGCTGTACCAGCTCTGCTGACTCCAAAGAAAGATGGGAGTTGGCGCATGTGTGTCGACAGCCGGGCCATCAACAAGATCACTATAAAATACAGGTTTCCTATACCACGGTTGGATGATATGTTGGATATGCTAGAGGGCGCAAAAATATTCTCTAAATTGGACTTAAGGAGCGACTACCATCAGATTCGAATACGGCCGGGTGATGAGTGGAAAACAGCCTTCAAGACCAAGGAAGGATTGTACGAATGGATGGTCATGCCTTTCGGTCTTTCTAATGCGCCTAGCACATTCATGAGGTTGATGAACCAAGTTTTGAAACCTTTTATTGGGCGGTTTGTTGTGGTTTATTTTGATGATATTTTGATATACAGTCAAGACAAAATCACCCATATGGAGCACCTCAAGAAGGTCCTTCAAGTGCTCAGTGAAAATAAACTATACCTCAATTTAAAAAAGTGTAGCTTCATGACTGATAGCCTATTGTTTTTGGGTTTTGTGGTTACATCCACGGGCATTCGAGTGGATGAGGAAAAAGTGAAGACAATCAGAGAATGGCCGGTTCCCAAAAACATTCACGAAGTACGAAGTTTCCATGGACTAGCGACATTCTATCGTCGGTTCGTGAAAAATTTCAGTAGCATTGTGTCACCGATCACAGATTGCATGAAGAAAGCGCAGTTTCAGTGGACTGACGAAGCCGACAGGAGCTTTGCAGAAATCAAGAGCAGATTATCCACGACCCCGGTTCTTGTACTTCCCAACTTCGACAAACTGTTTGAAGTCGAATGTGATGCCTCATATGTCGGGATTGGGGGAGTTTTGTCTCAGGAAGGTAGGCCGGTAGCCTTCTACAGTGAGAAACTTAGTGATGCACGCAAGAAGTGGTCTACATATGAGATCGAGTTGTACGCGGTGGTCCAGGCACTGCGACACTGGCGACATTATTTGATTCAAAGAGAATTCATACTTTACACGGACCATCAAGCCCTCAAGTTTATTAATAGTCAAGCTAACATTAACCGTGTGCATGCTAGATGGATCTCATTTTTACAGGAATTCACATTCGTGCTAAAGCATAAGTCAGGGCAACAGAACAAAGTAGCCGATGCGCTGAGTCGCCGTGCAACTTTGTTAGTCACTATGAGCAATGAAGTTGTCGGGTTCGATCGCCTCAAAGACATATATGCCGACGACGACGACTTCAATGACGCATGGGTTAGATGTCAGGAAGGTCACCCCGGTGACTTACATATACAAGACGGGTTCCTTTTTAAGGGAAATCGACTATGTATCCCAAAGAGTTCGCTAAGGGAACAGATAATCCAAGAGCTACATGGAGGTGGCCTCAGTGGACACCTTGGGCGAGACAAGACGCGAGCTCTTGTGGAAAAACGGTATTACTGGCCGCAATTGGTACGTGATGTGGGAAAGGCAGTCCAACGCTGTTATATTTGTCAGACTTCCAAGGGGCAATCTCATAATACGGGCCTCTACATCCCGTTACCCGTGCCTGACGGCCCTTGGGAGGATTTATCTATGGACTTTGTGCTTGGTCTCCCACGAACACAACACGGCATGGATTCGGTGTTCGTGGTAGTAGATCGTTTTTCCAAGATGGCGCACTTTATTCCATGCAAGAAGACTCTCGATGCAACACACGTGGCGAATTTATTCTTCAGAGAAATTGTGCGGCTACACGGGGTTCCCAAGACTATTACTTCTGACTGTGACACGAAGTTCATAAGCCACTTTTGGCGGACTTTGTGGACTCGATTCGATACACGCCTTCAGTTCAGTAGCGCGTACCACCCACAGACTGACGGTCAAACTGAGGTTGTGAATCACACATTGGGAAACCTCCTTCGATGTATTTCAGGAGAAAAACCAAGCAGTGGATTTGGCCTTGTCTCAAGCGGAGTTTGCATTCAACAACATGGTGAATCGTTCGACAGGAAAATCCCCGTTCCAGATTATTTACGGACGAGTACCTCGTCATACACTAGACTTAGTCCCTCTGCCCAAGCTCCCAGGCATGAGCATTGCAGCAGAACATATGGCAGACAAAATCATGGGCATTCATGCGGAGGTACAGAACAAGCTACATGCCTCGAACGAAAAATACAAGGAGCAAGCGGACAAGCATCGGCGACAGAAAGTGTTTGAGGTGGGCGACCAAGTAATGGTCCATCTGCGCAAAGAAAGATTTTCGACCGGAACGTACAACAAGTTGAAGAATAAAAAGATTGGACCGGTACCAATCATCCGAAAGATCAATGACAATGCTTATGTTGTTGATCTTCCAGATGATATGGCGATCTCACGAACTTTCAATGTTGCGGACCTGACTGAGTATCATGAACCAGCTCATAATGATAACTCGAGGACGAGTTCTTTTGAAGTGGAGGAGACTGATGTAGAGCGGGTCGCGGACAATTACATGGCAAAGATGGATTAGAAAAGGCCCGGTCGGCGACAGAAGTGATCTAGACCATCAGACCTTAAATCAGGCGTATCTCGCAATCCGGGATGAGTTAGCCGACGAAAAATATATGATTTTGGGGTAGAACGAGCTACTTTAGCCAACCAACCCAGCTACACCGGGTTGCAATGCTCGGAATTGTGAGAAACCCCTGATTTCACAGTCGTTTCCCTGTTTCAATTTCGTTTTTACTATAAATAGTGAGTTTTAGTTTGCTTATAACTCTTCATCCGTCGGGCTTTAGGAGTTGCGCCCAACGTGAAAAGAGCTTAGAATAATTAGGAGGACGGGTTGGTGAAGCCAAATAGGACACTTACTATTTTTGGCCGAAAACCTTGCACACTAGTAGACATCACAACCGTCTATAAATAGTAAGTTTACTATTTATAGTAAGTCGCGAATTCTAGGAGTCCTAGTTGTAGTTTGATTCTGATTTCTTTTCCATTGCTTAGTACCCTTATTTAAAGGGTTGTGAACTCATTTTTATGGAGGAATTAAGCTATTTTGAATTTATTTAGAATTTATTTCTATTTTCTACTCTCTTTTCTCGTGGATTCGAGAAGTCTCTGTGAGGAGTCCAGAGAAGTTCCGTGGATTCGGAATAGTTATCCTCTTGAGGAAGATGGTGCTCGACCTCACGTCCTCCCCTGCGTCAGGCTCAAACCCACCTCAATGTTGAAACATACTGGGCTTAAACCCAAGACCTCAATGTTGAAAAACACCCCGTCTACCACGGAGCTATGGGCTCAAACCTGAGATCAGACAGGATCAAAGCAGTTCTTCTTGGCATGATCATAGAGCAGCTCTCAGAATCATCACTGCTTTAATGAGAACCTGACAGACGCCTCACGAATTCAGCATGCAGTGAATGGCCTGCCTGTATCACAGTTCAATCCACAAACATTAAGTTTCTATGATGAATTAAGTTGTTCATAATCAGACAAGTAAATTATCTTTCTCATGCAGGAGGACATACATGAAAATATACAAGGTGGGTTTGAGCCCAACTGAAGTCTTCATTACAATGGAACAGGAAGCTGGGTCTTCCTTGTAAAGCTTCCAGAATTGGTTGTCCTGTATTACATATTAAAAGTGCAGTTACAATTCAGCAGAGAGATTAATCCCAGACAAAGGGGAAAATTTTACAAGCTTACTAGTAGTTATGCATTTCCCTCACCAGAAATGCTCATTGCAGTTCTAAGACCTTGCTTTAGTTTAACCTAAAACAAATGACAAACCAAACATTTGTGATTTAAAAAATATCATTGACAGAAAGATTCCCAAAACCAAGCTAGTGCATGTTATAGGTTGCACATCCAGTTTGAAAAGAACAAGTTATGGGTTGCATGTCTAGTTTCAAAAGAGCAATAAAAAACACCATGTATACATTAAATGATTCAAATCACCTTATTCATGGCTTCTAAATACTGATCAACATGGTTACTAACTTTCTCAACTAATGTCTTAGTTAAGAGATGTGATTCTGCATTTGGAGCATCAGGATTGGTGGAATCGTATCCTAATCCTGCAGAAATGGACTAGTGATCAGTACTTACTAAACTACATGTTTGAAAACTGCAGACAATTAAAGTAATAAAGTAAAATTGTAAGAGAGTTGTAAGGCCATACGATGGAACGTAAAATCATCAAATCCAACATGAATGAACTTATAGGCCAATGATCTTGTTAAGTTCCATGAGTACCTCTAAGAATTGTAAGGCCATACGCCAACATATGCGAGCAAATCTGCCAGCCTGTAAGCAAAAATAAACTAAAAAATTATAACAGCCTCAAAAAATGAAAAAAAAAAAAAAAAAACAACGATAAAACTCACCTGGAAGCCCTTCTCCCTCCTCCTTTACTCAGGCTTGGGACCGACAATGCAAGGAGTTACATTAGCGAAGTTAAAAAAGGGCTTAAGATCCATTTGGTTCGAGATAAATTTACATTCATAAACACCAATGTGATGACCAAATGGAGCCTAAGACTATAAATATATTCAAATATATAGTGCAAAATTCACGCAGACTATAAATATTGATGAACTACAGAGTACCAAAAAAAAAAAACAAAACAAGCCAAACATCATATAGAGTAACTAGAAAAATAGAAAAAAAAAAGCATCATGTAAGCCCCAACCAAAACCCACTTAAGCCAAATTACTATATGTTCAATTATATAGTACTATATTTGTTCAAATTATTGGAATCTCATTGATTGCTTCCCCCATTGCACAAATGATCCCGGACCGTCCTCTCCAAGTGTAGATGCAAATCCATCTTCTTTCTACAAAGGAGCATCAGGGTGTATAATCTCAGTCAGGATAACAACAAAAGCTCCCTCTGCTATTGGCTCACAATGGACAACTGCATTTGGACTAACTTCGTGTACTTGACCATGAGCAACAACACCACGTAAGCCCCAACCAAGGAACTCGCATTTCTTACCGATATATATCGTATCTGGCTACATGTACACATATAAAATGGCATTGGTATTGTTAGCATTTATAATATAATTGTAAGCTTATTACATTAGCAAAATTATAATTGATAGGTGATCATGATCTCAGGCACTTGAAAAAAATGATTTGCTGTCTAAGTGAAAATCAAGAGACACATTTATTTGAATAGCTAGCTATGTTTTCTGCACTCAACTAGAATTTTCATGGTAAATGATGATTCAAAGGGAGATCTATATGAATCAGATTCTTCATCCTAATCTTAGTTGATCTATATGAATAAGAGGAATGTCTACTACCAAGTTGGATTATGATATGTGGTTGGACTTAGGATGATGTAGATAGGATTTAGTGATGGATCTACTCCTAAGATTTATCACCACTATGGCCCACATTGATGATCAAAGTTTGTGGATGTGGTGCCCATGGTTGTAGCCATATTACAAGAAAAAAGGAGCTTCGCTAAGCCTACACACGTCTGAATGGTCGCATAAAGGTACGAGATCAGATCATCCATCACAAGGGTCCTATTATGCTGACGTCCATAGTCAAAGAATCAGGTCAATCCAATAATGAAGTGAGCCACAGATTACGAAACAGATATATGGCTAAAAAAATGCAGAATTTTTCTAAGCTATCCACCTGTTTCTAATAGTCCACCTTCCTTTCATGATGGCAGATGTTATAGCTTGTACATGGTATGCCCTGCACACACATGGGGCTTAACAAACCTTAGAAAAACATCATCTAAAATAGTTAACCTGTAAAAAAACCCACAACTAGCGGGCCAACAAATACTTGCCAAACAAGTAGCGGGCCAACAAATACTTGTTCTAGTTACATCCCCAATTGTTATGTATCCCCAATTTCAATTGATGAACAAAAAAAGAATGCCAGTGAGGCTCAAGTATTTGATAAATTTTGGTAATTAACTTGAAAGTACAGATAATAAGGTTCTATAAGAAGAGAATTAGATGTTAAAAGAAATTACAAATCGAAACATAAAAGAAAAAAAGAAATATTACACAAAATCATGAGAAGAGGTAAAATGACTTACATTGCCCACTAAGATATCATGGCTGGCTAGTTCCATTTCCTAGTCAAAACATAATATGTTTTGGCAACAATGAAACAACTAGTGTCGTAATATGTTATGGCAACATACATAATGCATAATGCAGATTCTTGCTTCATCATTTCAAAGGGCACACAAGAAGCAACTCAATAGTCCATGCAAGTGGATACAAAAAAAATGGTAAAGATGAGAATAAAATCAACTATAACGCTAGAATCCAATACTAATTACATAATATTCTTCTTCATCAAAATAAGTTGACAGTAACCCTTCTCAAATTAGTAACCCAATATTTGTTAGGATAATCCAATAAGGTCAGTGTTGAGTGACCATACATAATAGTGGAATGTTTTTCAATTGGTGTTCACACCTTCTTTGGGAAAGCCGCTCATCTCTTGGTTTTCTTGATTGGAGGCATACCTATTGCGATGCCTACTGTTTTGTCTGTGACAATGGCAATGTAGAGTTGAGGCAATCCAACTAAAAGAAATAAAACAGTTGAGTTTAAAAATCAAAATTCATAACTGGAAGAAATTTCAATAAAGTTGCTAAGTTTTAGGAAGAGTACAAGAAGTCAAGAACTAAGTACAGTTGTTGGATACAAAATTTTTTAATGAGATATATTCATATAGGCACTATATGTGAGCTTCCACATCGATGTCTTTCCTGTCAAGTCACTTTTGGAGAACATCTAGGGCATGAAAAAGGATTTGTGTCGTTGATAGAATGGTGGAAGAGGATTAATGTAGCCTGACGCAATTAGTTGGGATAAGGCTTAGTGGATGATGATGATGATGCACGACATGAAAAAGGTGGTTCTCACCTTGAGTAGCATTCATTGTAGTGGGCAGAACCATGACACAAGCCGGCTAAGAACTCTGGCAACACAATGGCAACTGAGACTATTTAGGTAGGAACTTCTTCGAAGCCCTTAGCTTGAGAACAAAAATTTAAAGTTAGTATTTATAGAAACAGAGAAGTTGGAGCAATGGGGATTTCATGTCTCTCCTATAAGAGACCAATTCAATGAAACAGGAACATCAATATTATGGTAATTCATGAAACTATGACACTAAAGACTACAACTCCTCTCATTTCTTGGATATGATGGCCATTAGGCCATTATCATGAATCTAAGATTTCTTTTTACCATGAAATCCATCGCAGAATTCATTTCCTTCATCATATGTGATATTACACTCCTCACCATTAAAAGATCTCAAATTATTAGGAGTTGGATTTCAATGGATGAAAGTTAGGCCATGTTTGGTTGGATGTTTGATTGAATTCATTTACAATTATTCAATTCAATAAAGAGTAGATGACTGAATTTCAGTTGTTGTAGTTTCAAATTCAAATTGAAACAACTAAATTAGAATTCCATGTTTCTAATCTAGGATAGTTTCAAGGATCTCAAATGCACTATGATAAGAAAAGAAGTAGTCTTCCTTCTAAGGAAAATTACATGCAAAATATGGAGGACGTACATTGCCAACAACAGTTCTAAAAGGTCTCATATCCTACCCAAGGTAGATAATGTATGATTTAGGATCTAGCATGCATTTTGGTACCATTTACTAAATTGTCACAACCCTACAAGACCTTGATTCATGCACTTAGGTGAGGATTCAAATAAAAGTATTCGGTAACGGTAACAGTAACAGCCACCATAACGGTAATGGTAACAGTCACCATAACGGCTGACCATATGGACAATACAATAAGGGCCATAACAGTAAAAAGAAAATAAATTTAAGAAAAAAAAAATATTGCCCCCATTATCAGTCCATTACAAACTTGTTACAGCCATTACAGGCTCATTACAAGCCTTTTTTATTTTCAGATCAGGCATTACAGCCCTGTTATTGCGTAATGAGGTCCCACTGTTACTGTTACATAACCATTTTTTTTATACCTAGCTTCAAATGAGGGATTTTTCTAGAGAAATCCAGTTTATTCTATTTTTCTTTGATTCAATGCAGTCAATTTTTATTACTTGGTAGCAGATGTTACGAACCTTAACCATATTATTCACAAAAAATTTGGATTTTTCCAATTTATAATCATGCAACACAGTAATTTTTTCCCTATTTTAATCATATGCAAGAAGTCATGAATGGGAAAGATGTTAGTGATGAAAGTGGAAGTAGGAACGGAAGACAACATAATGCAAGTTAAAGCAATTGATCTCCTCTATTGTGATTTTCCATATAATTCTTAGTGTTATATTTTTTGGTAAAGTATACAATCAGGCAATTGCAGCATATGCTAAATCTACTAGCCATGTAGAAAAGGAATGTGTTATACTAAGTAGATAACGTCAAATCAAAATACACCACTAACATGAATTGTTCAAAAAATGATAGACTGATCTTAGTCTCTTATAAAATACGGGGTGATGATTGACTTACCTAGATGTCTACCTTCTCACTTAGAATTTCTCTTCTGAACACCATCAATACAAAATTAGAGGGTTGGTTATCTTCCAAAATGAGATAATCATCATGACGTTTCCATCCACAGCATGGCTCAATAGACCAACAAAATGGTTTATTTTTTCCAAATGATTCAATAAACTGGATCACCACACCATCAATACAAAATTCATGGAATTCAGATCCTCCAAAAACTATACATTTCCTTAGGATCAGTACCTTATATTTACTCCCAACAGATAGAATCACATCTCATAACCCTTCCAAGAGCAATTAAGAGGAAGAAGATAACCACCACAACCAGAACCAAATAGGGTTCTTCTCAAATCATAAATCAACACAAATTACAGAAAGAAGATCAACATAAGAGAGGTTAAAGAGTAATGCTCAAGGATCAAAGGCCTTACCTATGAGCAATCGATGGTAAATTTGAATGTATGCATCCCTGAAAATTAATAGGACCTGTTTTTTCCTCAAAATACCATGCTCCTATGTTCTCTAGGAAATTAATACTGCTTCGACGAAGGACCCACATCATGTGCAAGATAAACACAAGAGAAATTAATTTTGAATAAGAGCGAAGATGGCAGAAACGAAAAAGATAAACTTCCTGAATACCTCATTTGCCACAGGAGATGTCCGATCTTCTTTGTCAAATATAAATGCAAGAAGCAAGTGCTTAAACTCTACATATGCTTCCTTAATAATAATAATAATAATAATAATAACAAAAACAAAAACAAAAGAAGTCTGATTTTTAAACCATGGAGCTACAAATTGGGATCACCTAATGTGTGACTTGGATCTTGCACAAGTGGATCATCTATTCTAAGCTAGTGCCAAAATAGAAGGATGGAGTTCACTTGGCACTCCAACTGAAACAATCAAGAACAGGAACATCAAGTAAACTGCTTGGCCTTCTTCCCCCTATCCTTATCGACCTGCTGGAATGCAACATTTGGGGTATTGATTTCCACAACCGAGTAGTTGGGGTTCTCCATCGTAACGATAACTGGAGTCCCCTTTTGTGTTTCCTTCACCCACCAATCTGAAATATCCAAGCTTGGAGCCATTTTCCCCACCCAAACAAAACACAAATTCCCCAAAACACTGCAAAATCCACTACAATGTCTCAAAATCTTCAATACCTAGATCTCAAAATCAAGAAACAAACACAACCCTTTTCAACTCCAACCATCAAAAACAAGATCCCACCACACCAACTTCCCAAACAGCAACCCAAACCAAAACAAAGCAACAAAACCTAGATTTCTATTCAATCTACAACCGTAAAAAACAAGAACCCTACCACAACAACTCAAAAACGAACTACTCAAACACAATTCAAACCAAAAGAAAAACTCAAAAAAACCCAGATTTGTATTCAATCCAATCTACTCCTTCCCACACTGCTCTACAAATCTAACAATGGGAGAGAAGCAGCATTATGAGGAAAGGTATTTGTAGTTATATAAAGCTCAAGAGCATGTGGGCATTATTCAATAATACCAAAACTATAAAAAAAAAATTAAAAAATTAAAAAATTAAAAAAAAAAAATTAAAAAACCAACCTTTTTGCAACTTCACTACATGTTATTTACCATGGATGGGGTTGATTTCAAGGCCCCAAAATAGAAAGGGGATAGTTAGGAAACTACCATTACAGGGCTGTTTCATCTGTTCTAGGGATTCTTAGTTGAAGCATTTCTTCAAACATGTAGGAGGCCGTGGACAACGATGGATATGGCTTCCACTGTCATGGTTGCTGCCCAATTTCTGGCCATTAAAAGAGGAAATGAGAGAGAAAGAGAGAGTACTTTTCACTTCGTGTGCTCTGATTTCTTCTATTCTCGTCAGCTATTAGAGGGAGATCGATCAATGGCTGCTTTCAGGGAGAGCAAGGAGATTAAGAGATGGAGGGAGGGAAATCAGAGAGATCAAGAGATGGAGGGAGAGGAAGGGAGAGAGATCGAGGAAGGCAAAGGGACAAGCGAGATGGGAGAGAGAGATCGGGGAAGGGAGAGGGCAGGGAGAAGTGCGCCGGAAAGAGAGAGAGAGAGAGGAGGGAGTGTGCGCATGCAATAAGAGAGGGAAAGAAAATTTTCCTCCAGGTTTTCTGTTTTAATCGCATCCTTTCACCGGCAGCCACGTTTCAAAAGCAGGGGCATTTTTGGACGGCTGTCGGTGATTTCCATGATCACCAACTTTTTCTTGTAGTGAAGGGATGTGTGAGATTGAGATTGAGAGAGATAGAGAAGAGGGGCAGGAGATTGAGAGAGAGAGAGAGAGGGTCAGACGTGAGAGGGAATAGGGTTGAGTGGAGGGAAATGGATGTTTCGTGAGTGGGGGAAAAGAAAAAGGCAGCGCGGTTTTTCGTATTTTTGCCTGCTATGGTCCCTGCTACGGTCCTGCTACGATTTTTAACCGTAGATAAAATCTAATATGATCGTAGCCATTGCGCAATTCGTAACGGGCCCTCCACGGGTCACATTTGACGGGATCTGGACGGACGGCCTTGTTAGGGGCTTTGTGGGGTCCATCTTGATGCAATCGACATATCCAATCCGCCCATTAATTTTGTAATTTTTTTTACAAGGGATGACCCCAACATTTAGGCAAATCGAAGGTCCAATTGAACCACACCATCGATCAATGGATTAAACTCCACTCTTTCCTACTGTGTGGTCCATTTGAGCTTTCAATCTATTTCCTTTTTTGGGTTCCTGCCCTAAAATACTCTTAAAAAAATGGATAAATGTATTAGATGAAGTACACACATTTTAATGGGCCTTGTAGAGTCCCTTATGAGGTATCCAAGGTTGTATGTGCGTCTGGCGGAGTTAGTTTTTCGCTATGGTTTGGATAGTTTTAGTTACGGTGTTAAGCCGTAGTAAATGAGCTACGATTTGTAGTCGTAGACAAAAGCTAGAATAGTCTGTAGCCATTGATCATTTTTTTTTGTAGTGTGACCCTACTATCAATACACATCCTCAATGTGTCATCCTTCTTAGGTGTAAGAAGGGCGGGCATGGCACACGGGCTCACGCTCTCTCGAATGAAACTCTTCTTTAGGAGCTCATCAATCTACCTCTTCAACTCATCGTGCTCCTTTGGGTTCATTCTGTAATGCGGGAGGTTTGGTAGAGTCGCTCCAGGGATTAAATCAATGACATGTTGTATATCCCTCATAGGGAAAAATGCATTCGGTAGATCATCAGGAAAGACAACACGAAACTCATGCACTACCTAAATGGCCTCGGTGGGTAACTCTACAATAACCTCTAGTACACTCTCCCTAGCCAAAAAGGCATATACCATCGAGTCCGCCTTCATTTCTTGCTCAAAGTCTTTGACATTCAGAATATGGAGAGGTATTGACTTGGACTTTGACTCCTTCAATTCTTTTAAGCCGTTCACACCACTCTGTGTGGTGGACTCCTTTCCAGTAGTGTTCTTGGGTGGCAGTGGATTTAAATTGACCTTCTTGCCATCAAACCAAAATGTACACACATTTGAACGACCAAATATGGTAACATTCCTGTCATAGAGCCATGGTCTACCCAGAATAATATAACCAACATCCATGGGAACAACGACACACCAAAGTATGTCTTTATATGACCCAAACTGGATTGGAACAAGACAATGGTGTGAGACTAGAATGAAAGTTTCATCAACCTAGGAGACTCTATAGGATTAAGGATGGGCTTCCAGCTTTAAGCCCAAACGGCTCACAGTGCTAGTCAATGCCACGTTGGCACAACTACCACTATCCATGATCATCTTACAGCTATTTTCTCCATACTTTGCATAAGTATAAAAGATCATATTACAACGCCAATCATCAGTATTCTCGACTTGAGCAAAGGGGCAATGCACAACTGCGAGGGTCGTTGACTCTTGGGCCCCCTCTTCATCATCACTAGGGGTTTCTACTAGCTCATATTGTAACGTCTCGGAAAAATCCGTACAAAGACCCGAGTATCACCTCAGGCAGAGATTACTAAGGACCGAATTTTGTAGAATTTAAATGAAGTTAAATTAAGTACTAAACTAAATTAATCGGTGGATTAGCTTGAACCACTTTTTATACGAACTACAAGACCCAAAACCATTAAAATTACTAACTCAACATTACCTAAAAAAACCTAGGAGTAATCTTAAACCCAGTTGCTCCCGAGAGCACATCGAAACTTCGTATCGGACCTAGACCACGCATCAAAAGTCAGATTACCGAGAAACTATAAGGTTATGACCGCCTTACTAGGCTTGACAAGCATCGTGGGGATTGAGCCCAAATAGTATCCAGAAACGCACAACTTGAGCCCGGAGCAAAGTGTGCGAGAAACGCAAATATCTCTAGAAAATGAACTCAAACTTAAGTGAATTGGACCGTTCACTTACGGGAGAAATTGAAGACTTCAGACCGTCAGTTTCTGACCAAACTTTACCCTTAGATCAGGGAAATTTTCCTGTACATGTCAGTATACTTGTGGGCCTGATCGAGTGACGATGACCGTTGAACTGAAACAGGTCCTCCACGGTCGATCTACAAATCCGATCAGACTGAAAGCATAAGCTAGCTTAGATCCATGGTCAGGGAACTTACTCCATGACACAGGTGAGTAATGGGCCTCCAGATGAGTCCTGTTTGCCCGAAACAGACACCCTTTGGCTATAAACTAAGTATGCCATGGCCCTGGAGCCATTTGGACCAGTTCTGGGCTTATTTAAGAACCTTAAACTACCTCTCTCTCATTCCATACAAATTTCTCTAACCCTAGGAGAGAGAAGAGAGAAAAGAGGAGAAAGGAGTGAGGAGAAGAGAGAGAGATAGGGAGATTGTTGCTGGGATTCATTCCGACTACTCCATGTACCGAATCACCACCCCACCATCGCTACACTAACGAATCTAGCTTCGATTTGGATAAGAAATTCTAACCCTAATCTTGTTTTAGGAATCCAAATAGAGGAATCGACGAAATGGCTAACCTATTTCGTGATTTAGTAGTCGTTGTGTTGTAGACGGAAACCTAGTGTACGAACCGAGTTCGTAACGAGCAAACCAACGAAAGGTATGGACTATAAATGTTTAGGTTATGGTTTTCAAGGCTTTTAATGTCATCAATGATTTATGTCTGACTTGATTGCTGCCATATGATCTTAGTTATGATTTATTCGATAAACTATGCATGTGTGTGAACTATGTGAATATAAAATGCATTTCATGTGTTAGTTGAAATGTTTGAATGAAAGTGAAAATATGATTTACGCTTGCCATGACTATTAATCTAGAATACATGTTTGTTGTGTGGATGGCAACTCCTTTGTGAAAGGATTTGCCATAATATATGCTATAACTAATTTAGTTTATATATATAGTGTTATCTAGTCTAAGTGTTTGATAAAATGTCTGAATGAGAAAGTGTTTGATAAATTGTTTCCAACAAGGGTGTTGAGATAGGATTCTCAACTACCTTGTCCACAGTTATAGTTCTTTCATGTAATGTAAATTGCTACTACGTGATTTATGGTTAAAATGCATATGTATAACTATATGTTCAATATGTTCGATAAAATGCTTAAATGGGAATTATGCTTGAATTGTTCGTTAAATGCTGTTATGATCAACACATGTGACTGCCTATTGCATTCGAGTATGATTGGGACTACTATGTAGTCCAGGCAATCGGTAACGGTTCTTGATTGAGTTGCCGAACTAGTTTCGCCACATTAGATATGTTCAATGAATCCAAGTCGTACGGTGATTGTCGACAGTGGTTAGGCCACGTGGAGTGCTTATGCGTTCCATGTCGATCAATTCAACATGTGCTCATACCAATCGCACTTGTCAAATAACCCAATTAACCTATCGTGTGTTTACCATGTATAAACGCTATTGTTTAAATCTAAGGTACCGCTCACCAATGTAAAGCCCGTTTCAACCATTGTACCAAGATCTGCTAAGACCACTACAAGAAACATCACTTTTAGCGACGAAAATTTTCGTCACTAAAAGTCAAATTTTCGCAGCTAAAACCTTTTAGCGACGAAAATTTTCGTCGCTAAAAGACCGATGTACAAGGCTTTTATCAGTGAAAAATTCAAATCGTCACTAAATGTAAACTTTTTAGCGACAGAAATTTTTGTTACAAAATCCCAGGTTGGCAAAAATCCGGGATGTTACAAAATCCTAAGCCTATAACCTAAACCTATAAACTAAAACCTAAACCTAAACCTAAACCTAAACCTAAACTTAAACCTAAAACCAAAACCTATAACCTTAACCTAAACAAAAACCTATAACCTAAACCTTAACCTATAACCTATAACCTAAACTTATAACCTTGACTTAAACCTATAACCTAAACCTACAAGCTAAAACCTAAACCTAAACCTAAAACCTAAATGTATTCTCAAATCCATAAACCTAAACCTAATCCCAATTCCAATCTCAACTCCCCAACCTAAACCTAAACCTAAGCTTCAAAACCTGATCCTGAACCCGAACTCGAATTCCTAAACCTAAACCTAAAACAGAAACATAAACCTACACTAAATCCCAATCTCAATTCCCTAACATAAACCTAAACCTAAACATGAAAACCCAAGCCTAAACCCGATCCTGAACCCAAACTCGATTTCCTAAACCTAAACCTTAACCTATTCTCAATTCCCGAAGCTATAACCTATAACCTAAAACCTAAACCTAAACCTAACCTAAACTTATAACCTTAACTTATAACCTTAACATAAACCCAAAACCTAAACCTTAACCTAAACCAAAACCTATAACCTTAACCTAAACCAAAACCTGTAACCTAAACCAAACCTAAACTTATAACCTTAACCTAAACCTAAAACCAAAACCTAAACCTATAAACTAAACCTATAAACTAAAACTAAACCTAAACTTAAATCTAAACCTATAACCTAAACCAAAACCTATAACCTTAACCTAAACAAAAACCTATAACCTAAACCTTAAGATATAATCTATAACCTAAACTTATAACCTTAACCTAAACCTAAAACCTAAACCTAAACCTATAAGCTAAAATCTAAACTTAAACTTATACCTAAACCTTAACCTATTCTCAAATCCCTAAACCTACACCAAATCCCAATCTCAACTCACTAACCTAAACCTAAACTTAAACTTGAAAACCCAAGATGAAACCGATCCCAAACCCAAACCTGATTTCCTAAACCTAAACCTTAACCTATTCTCAAATCCCTAAACCTAAGCCTACACGAAATCTCAATCTCAACTCCCTAACCTAAACCTAAACCTAAACATGAAAACCCAAGCCTAAACCCGATCCTGAACCCGAACCCGATTTCCTAAACCTAAACCTGTACATATTTTCAAATCCCTAAACCTAAGCATACACCAAAACCTAATCTCAACTCCCCAACCTAAGCCTAAACCTGATCCCGAACCCGAACCCAGTTTCCTAAACCTAAACCTTAACCTATTCTCATTCCCAAAGCTATAACCTATAACCTAACCTAAAACCTAACCTCAACCTATAACCTAAACCTAAACAAAAACCAAAACCTATAACCTAAACCTAAAACCTAAAACCTAAACCTAAAACCTAAACCTAAATGTATTCTCAAATCCCTAAACCTAAACCTACACCAAATCCTAATCACAACTCCCTAACCTAAACCTAAACATAAACTTGAAAACCCAAACTTAAACCCGATCTCGAACCCGAACCTAGTTTCCTAAACCTAAACCTTAACCTATTCTCAATTCCTAAAGCTATAACCTATAACCTAAACCTAAACCGAACCTAAACCTATAACCTTAACCTATAACCTAAACCTATAACCTTAACCTAAACCTGAAACCAAAACCTAAACCTGTAACCTAAACTTATAAGCTAAAACCTAAACCTAAACCTAAAACCTAAATGTATTGTCAAATCCCTAAACCTAAACCTAATCCCAATCCCAATCTCAACTCCCCCACTTAAACCTAAACCTAAACTTCTAAACCCGATCCCGAACACGAACCCGATTTCCTAAACCTAATCCTTAACCTATTCTCAAATCCCTAAACCTAAACCTACACCAAATCCCAATCTCAACTCCCTAACCTAAACCTAAACCTAAACATGAAAACCCAAGCCTAAACCCGATCCTGAACCCGAACCTGAACCCAATCTCCTAAACCTAAACCTTAACCTATTCTCAATTCCCAAAGCTATAACCTATAACCTATAACCTAAACCTAAACCTAACCTAAACCTATAACCTTAACCTATAACCTTAACATAAACCCAAAACCTAAACCTTAACCTAAACCAAAGCCTATAACCTTAACCTAAACCAAAACCTGTAACCTAAACCTTAACCTAAAATTATAACCTTAACCTAAACCTAAACCAGAACCTAAACCTATAACCTATATCCTAAACCTATAAACTAAAACCTAAACCTAAACCTAAACCTAAACTTATAACCTAAACCAAAACATATAACCTCAACCTAAACAAAAACCTATAACCTAAACCTTAACCTATAACCTATAACCTAAACTTATAACCTTAACTTAAATCTATAACCAAAACCTAAACCTATAACCTAAACCTAAACTTATACTTAAACATTAACCTATTCTCAAATCCCTAAACCTAAACCTACACCTAATCCCAATCTCAACTCCCTAACCTAAACCTAAACCTAAACATGAAAACCCAAGCCTAAACCAGATCCCGAACCCGAACCCGATTCCCTAAACCTAAACCTTAACCAATTCTCAATTCCCTAAACCTATAGCTTATAACCTAAACCTAAACCTTAACCTAAAACTAAACCTAAACCTTAACCTAAACCTATAACCTTAACCTAAACCAAAACCTATTACCTATAACTTGAACTTATAACCTATAACCTAACAGTAACCTAAACCTTAACCTATATCCTAAAACATAAACCTAAACCTAAAACCTAAATGTATTCTCAAATTCCTAAACCTAAACCTACACATAATCCTAATCTCAACTCCCTAACCTTAACCTAAGCTTAAACTTGAAAACCCAAACCTAAACCCGATCCCTAACCCAAACCCAAATTTCTAAACCCTAAATCCTAAACCTATTCTCAAATCCCAAAACCTATACTTATAACCTGAACCTAAAGCTAAACCTAAACCTAAACCTGGAGGAGCTGGCGAGGCAGATGGAGGAGCAGGAGAGGCAGAGGGAGGAGCAGGAGAGGAGGATAGAGGATCAGCTGGCGAGGCAAAGGAGGATGGAGGAGGAGTTGGTGAGGCAGAGGGAGGAGCAGGAGAGGAGGATGGTGGAGATGCGGGTGGAGCATGAGCGACGGATGACAGAGATGTTTCAGGCTTTCGTTATACGCTTACCCACCATGCCCCACCACCTCTGCCTTCATCTTTGTGATTTTTTGTTTATTTATTATGATGTTAAGTTTATATGTATTTATGCGTAAATGAATGTGATGCAAATAAGATTGTTTGTGTTTGGATGAATGTAGTTTATGTAGTTTGGGTTTAGATGGATGTGAATGTGAATATGATGAAATGTGTATATCAGGATGAATACGATGGAATATATTGTTAACAGGTGTATATCAGGAATTTTGTACAGATTTTGAGCTGGAATATATTTTTTTTTAAAAGAAACTTTTGGCGACGAAAATTTTCATCGCTAAAAGATATGTTAGTTTATTTTTACTAGCGAAAATTTTCGTTACTAAAAACAGAGGCTTTTTTGTACAATTTTAAGGCTAAAAGGTGAAAATTTTTAGCAGTGAAATGTTTTGCTGCTAAAAGTCTTGTATAGTATTTTTTAGCGACGAACATTTTTGCCGTTAAAAGTTTATGTAGTTTGGGTTTAGATGAATGTGAATGTGAATACGATGAAATGTGTATATCAGGATGAATATGATGGAATATATTTTTAACAGGTGTATATCAGGAATTTTGTACGAATTTTGAGCTGGAATATTTTTTTTTTAAAGAAACTTTTGGTGACGAAAATTTTCGTCGCTAAAAGATATCTTAGTTTAGTTTTAGCAGCAAAAATTTTCGCTGCTAAAAACAAAAGGATTTTTTTGAACAGTTTTAGGACTAAAAGTTGAAAATTTTTAGCCGCGAAAAGTTTCGCTGCTAAAAGTTTTATATTGTGTTTTTTAGCGATGAAACTTTTCGCCGCTAAAAGTTTATGTAGTTTGATGTGAATGTGAATATGATGAAATGTGTATATCAGGATGAATATGATGGAATATATTGTTAACAGGTGTATATTAGGAATTTTGTACGGATTTTGAATTGGAATATTTAAAAAAAAAAAAAAACCTTTGGCAACGAAAATTTTCGCTGCTAAAAGTCTTGTACAGTACAAGATTTTTAACAGCGAAAATTTTGGTTGCTAAAAACAGAAAGATTTTTGTATTTTTTAGCGACGAACATTTTTGCCGCTAAAAGTTTAAGAAAATGTTCCGAGTCTTTAGCGATGAAAATTTTCGTCGCTAAAAGTCTCATACAGGATTTTTAGTTGCAAAAATTTTCGCAGCTAAAAGAAATTTATTCCACTTTGCGGTAAAATGTTTGGAGCATTTAGCGACGAAAATTGTCGTCGCTAAAAGTCTAATGCACTATTTTTAGCTACAAAAATTTTCGTCGCTAAAGGTTTCGTCGCTAAAACTTCACTTTTAACGACAAAAATTTATTTCATCGCTAAAAGTCGCTTTTAGCAACGAAAATGCGTTTCGTCGCTAAAAGTTTTGTCGCTAAAAACCCTCTTTTTTGTAGTTGACTCATGAGCCAGGCATGGTGATATGGGACACGGTGATCGAGCTGTCAGCCTACGCTGGGGTGATGAGCCTCCCCGTAGTGACCAGTGAGCAACCCAAACTTGTTAGCTGAATACAGTGGTATGGGACACTGTATTCGAGTTATCGGCCTACGCTAAGGGCCTGTTTGATTTTGATCGTTTCACCTGGAAATGGTAAATACCCTAGAAATGGGTGATTATTACCATTTCACCTATTTGAATATTCACAGGAATTTCATTTCTTGAAAACCGATTCAAAAGTAGCGGTGGCCATTTTAGGACCCCATCTTGATGTATATGATATATCTGTTCCGTCCATCCATTTTATCACAACTTTTTGAGATATGAGAAGAAAAATGAGTTAGATCCAACACTCAATTGGCCCATACGAAAAAGTAAGCCATCAAATCAATTATGGGGAAGTGTGCAACAATTACGGAGGGAAATATTTATTACCATTCACGGGGCATTTCCCTGGGAATTGGAAAATCGAACACGCCCTAAGGTGATGAGCCCTCCCGTAGTGACCTTGAGTATAAACTAAGCCTACGGTGAGGTGATGAGCCTCTCCATAGTGACCTTGAGTGAAAACTCGCGAACTTGCCTATTCACTGTTTTTCAATCAGGGGTGATGTTGCCTTATAACTTACCTATCGTATGTGTTTAACTAGGATTGACGACCTTAGATGGATCAACATTTGGGTAAATGATATAAACGGAGGTACCTTAGCTTCCCGAACATGCTGTATAAATAAGACTAATAAATTACTCGACTAACACGTTCATGCACCGCATTGCATGTGCTTTGGCGAGGAAGCGCACGTTTAAGGAGTTTGCCCTGCGTGATCGTGAGATGATGTCGCTGAGGGAGTGCAGGCGAGGGCGTGCATCATTATAGCATACCATTCCTGCATTAACAAGAGTACTTAGGATATGATTGTTTTACTGCTTTACTATTACTGCTTGACTGAATTGATAACACGTTAACCTTTGCCTTATAGTACCACTGAGTTGATCACTCACTCCCACTCTGGGATGGTGTTTGAAAACACCAACCTGACTCTGATTTAGATGCAGGTTGTGATGAGGCTTACGTGACGGAGCTGGACTTCTTGACGAGGAGTTCTCCTACGTTCAGCTCTCAGGCGGGTCGGTGTAGATCTAGAGTTGCGTCACCAGGATCACAGGGATACTGGATTAGTTGAACATTTACACTTTGATATTTTGTTCAATTTTGAAATAATACATGTATATATTCAGCCTGGTATCATATTCATAATCTGGGGATTGAGAAACACTTTCATATTTTATATACCTATCTCAGTATTCCGCTTGCTTAATTTAATTATCCTTGGTGTATGATATGCTGTTTTAGTATAATCCCACTCATGTTTAATGCACTAATACGGACAACATTCAAGCATCATTATCTATGTTGCATAAGTGATGCGTTGAAACTTGGGAGTTGAGCTTTGCTTGACCCTGATTTTCAGGGCGTTACAAGTTAGTATCAAAGCATGATTTAGATTAAACTGGATATGGGTTATGGTAACACGATACACGCTGATGTACTTTGACTTAAGAGGGGGCGATGAAATGTAGAAACAGTCGTAGGATCCCAAGTTTCACCAACGGATGAAAGTGACTGTTGGATATAGCCTGTACGCGACTGAGACCATGTAAAATGATCTCAATTCCCTTTTAGACATCAATCGATGGGTTTAAGCTATTATTCAGCAGATCCCAAGCTTAAAACACGCCAAAGGGCATAAATATGTGCAAGATGGGACCCGAAACCAACTCAAACGAAGGAGGGGGCCTAAACCAAAAAAAAATGGTGGACCCAGGGAGTCCCCCACACCTTTCCGGCACCCCGAGAGGGGGAGGCCACCCCCAGGGCAGAGCCACCACCCACTGTCCAGTGGACCGCGATGCCACCGTGCCAACCATGGCGCACCGCGGTCCTCTCCAGCAGACCAATGTGGGCCCGCGGGTCCTGCTGCCCGCCGCCCCTTTGCACATGTGTGGGGCCACAAAAATCATGTGTGGCCCTCTATTTTGCCCCCTTTGCCTCATTTCCACTCCATTTCACCCCTCCTAGCTCTCAAAACCCTCATTCTCCCTCTCGAATCTTCATTCCATACTCCATCTTCTTCTTCTTCTTCAATACACATACACCCACCACCATTTCTCTCAAAACCCATCTCCTACTACCTCCTATCTCCCTTATTTTCTCTCATTTGAGCACACAAGTCTACCTTTGTGTCTCATAAAATCCCAAAACCCACCAAGCCATCTCCTCCTTCAAACTTTCTTCACTTCCATGGCTCTTTTTGAGCTAGTGGCTACCATCTTTTCCCTTTCCACATTCCTTTCCCTCATGGAAAAGAGAAGGGCATCCACAGATGAAGCTGGGCCTAGCCGCCCAACCATCCAAGGAAGAAAGCGGGCGCAGAAGCAAGTACAAGCACCGAACGAGAGTGAAAGAAGAAGCAGGATCTCGATCCATAGATTTCACTTGAAAGATCTCTACCGCTGGGCATCGGACATGGTAAGTTTTGGGGTCATAGAGTGGTGCTTGAAGCACATGTTGACGAAAGGCTATTCGGGCTATATCCGGTGATGGACATCCTGTTCAAATTCGAGTGGGGTCCCATATTTGAAGGAAAGTATCATGTGTGTGAAAGCACTGTCCGAGCCTTCTATGCCCACATACGGGATCCGCTACTGGAGCCTCTACAGTTCACTATTCCCGTGGGAAGGCGGGAAGCAATAGTCAATGTAGATGTGATGACACGGATTATGGGAATTGCACGTGGTGAAGTGCATGCTAATGAATCTCGTCTCATGAGTATGCGAGAAGGAGATCGCCGCACGCGATTTCTTTATGGCCAACTAGTTCAGTGGAAGTGAGGCAATTGCCTTCCATCAACCAAGGTGACGGCAGACTTTCGTCTACTCCACCACATATTCACATACAATGTGTATCCTAGGTGGAGCAACCATATCGAATGTACTCGTTTGATGGTAGACTTCCTGTACAGAGCTGGGCAGGGAGACAAGCTATGTCTGCCTACGTTCGCCCTATTACAGATAATCCAGACTGCACGCTTTATTAGGAGAGATGTTTCACTCCCATTCGGCTGACTTATATGCAAGATTGTCGAGAGTTTGGCTATAGAATTAACATGGATGAGCTTGCGCCGGTCCACTTCATTAATATCACTACGCTCAACAACATAGGAATTGGCCCTCGACAGCGTCAAGCCCGACTCGATGAGTATGGGGGCGAGATAGAAAGTGAAGAGGAATAAAGTAATGAAATAGATGAAGAAAGTAATGAAGAAGAGGAAGAAAATGAAATAAAAGAAGGAAATGAGGAAGAAGGAAGTGAGGAAGAAGAGGAGGAAGCCCAAGATTCTGATGGGGGACCTCCTACTGCTACACCTGAGCACCGCCATGATCGAACCGCCCTGGAAGCCCGCCTGGCTCAGATTGAAGAGAACCAGGCCATCATGAGACAAGAGGTCAAGGAGACCCAAGCCGAATTAAAGCAAAGGCTTGAAGAGAATCAGGCCTATGTGAAACAGAAATTTAAGAAGATGTCTCGCACCTTGAAGTCTCTCTTATGTTGTATGCAAGACAAGGGTGCGCCTCCACCTTCACCAGAGTCAGACGACTAGTCGTATGTTGTAGTCATCTTTTGGGTTGTTTTGTTCCTTGATTTCTATGTAATAGCCCTCGTTGGCTTAGTTGGATATTAGTAGTTAGTCTTAAAGCTTTTGTTAGATTAGCTCACATGCATCTTCTGTCATGATCCATGTAAGACTATATCTCATGTATTGTGGCAATTTTAGGTAAATGAAATGCATGAAGCTTCTTTTGAATTGGAATGTGTATAATGTTTGGATGATTGTGTGTTATTATGTTAAGTCTTACACGTGTTGCACCCTATGTTGTGTATAAGGAATGCCTCAGAAGACCACTCGGAATATGACATGTCTTACACTTGGCGAATCGTTTGACGGGGCACCTCCCTTAAGCGATAGCCATACGGACCCCAGTTTGGGCCCTGATAGTGATCCCATTCTGGATTCACAGCCGGCCACTGGCCCCACAAATGGGCCAACACCTAGTGCACCTCCGGTTCCAGAACAGAACCATGCGTCTACCTCGACACTACAAGTACCTCAGGCGGCTCCTCCCCCTGATAGGTTACAGCAGATGATGCTCCTGATGCAGCAGTAGTAGCAGATTTGGACTACCATTATAGGGGCCCTTGCCCATATGGTCCCACTTGCACCACCTGTGCAGCTTGCTGGACATACAAATAGTAGCGGTCTTTTTGAATGCTCCCAGCGCTTCCGACCTCCCACCTTCGCGGGCACCCACAGGCCGAGAAAGCTGAGTACTTTTTAGATCGCATCTCTAAGATGATGAAGCCGCTGCACTACAATGAGGTAGAGCAGGTTGAACTGGTCATGTATATGTTTGAGAAGGAGGCTAGTCTATGGCGGGACAGTGTCCTACGAACAGTTATTGTAGGACATGTGTGGACATGGAAAGCATTTGAGACCCACTTCCATGGAAAGTATTTCCCCCTCACATACCGTAATGAAAAGGAGGGTGAGTTTCTTCACCTCTGACAGGGAGGAATGTCTATGTCAGAATATGAGAACAAATTTACGGAGCTAGCCTGATACGCTCCTTTGATCCTAGCGAATGAGCCGATAAAGATGCGACGTTTCTCAAATGGTCTACGGCCCGATATCCGTACGAATATGTATTGCGCTAGCATTCTCAATTATGCTGAGCTAGTGAACATGTCCCTGCGAGCTGAGCAGGATGGGGATAGACAGTCCCATACGCGTATGCCCATGGGCCCGAGGCCTCGACCTGACTTGCCGAACTGACTATTCCTCGGCAAGAGGCCACGTGCCAATTCACCTCCTAGGCTTACTGCTCCACCGACTCAGCCGAGACGATCAGATTTGTGGTGCACCTACTGTAAGAGGATAGGCCATACAGATACTTATTGCTTTACCAAGATGAGGGATAACAGCTTTAAGCCGCCTCAGAAGATCAACCGTCAGTTGCTGCAAGCCATTTCAAATCCCCCTCTATGATCAACACTGCCAGCATAGTCTTTTTACAGACCGAATGTTCCTCAAAGTAGGCCGCCTTAACGACCTATAGCAGTGTAACCAAATCGTCCTCAACAAGTGGGTGTTCATGTGCTTGCAGCTGAAGCATCTGAGTCAGCAGCTACAGTGCCTTTAGCCTTCGAAGTCACTGCCCACATCCAAGGTATACCAATTTTTCTATTGGTGGACACCGGGTCCACTATTTCGATGATTTCATACTCTATGGTCAAGCGTTTAGGGTTGAATACTACCCCTATGGTTGGGGTGAGAGTAATTGTGGAAGCAGGAACCTTTACAGATGCTACTAAGCTTTGTAAGGGTTGCTTGGTAGACTTAGGAAGCAGGGTGGTGTCCGTTGACCTGATCGTCACCACGATATACCATTACGACGTCATCCTCAGAATGGATTAACTTACTGAAATGAAGGTGAGATCAACTGTGAAAACTGACTGGTGACAGCACACGGGCCCAAAAACACGACCTTCACTTTCCCCGTCTAGGTCAGTTGCCCCTTCCGGGTTCTTTGTTATGCTTCCCTATTGAAAGATCATAATGGTCCGACACTTGGAAACACGCCCGTGGTCTAGGACTTTTGGGAAGTGTTTAAGACGATACCAAGATTACCTCATCGATGCGAGATCGACTTTACTATCGACATTGTGCCTGGTGCGACACCCATTACCTTACCTACGTATCGCATGCCTCCATGTGAAATGGAGGAATTGAGGAGACAGATTGATGATTTGTTGGATTTAGGTTTCATACGACCGAGTGTATCTCCTTGGGGAGTACCTGTGTTGTTTGTAAAGAAGAAGAATGGATCACTGCGATTATGTATTGATTATCACAGATTGAACCAAGTGACAGTGAAGAACAAGTATCCTTTGCCTAGGATAGATGATCTGTTTGACCAATTGAAAGTAGCACAGTATTTCTCGAAGATTGACTTACAGTCCGGGTACCATCAGTTGTGCGTCAGGGATGAAGACATGCAGAAAATGACATTCAGAACTAGTTTTGGGCACTATGAGTTCCTCGTGATGTCATTCGGACTTATGAACGCACCGGCCATATTCATGAACCACACGAACCTGGTGTTTCGACCGTACCTGTACCGGTTCGTCATCGTATTTATAAATAAAATTTTAATATACTCTAAGAGCAAAAGGATCATGAAGATCACCTGCGAGCAGTCTTCGATACTCTTAGGAAGAACCAATTATTTGCTCAGTACAAGAAGTACGACTTCTGGAAGGAAGAAGTCAAGTTCCTGGGACATGTTGTGTCCAAGATAGGTATCGCTGTGGACCTTGCCAAGGTGACCGCAGTTCAGGACTGGGAGCAGCCCGGTTCGGTTACAGAAGTGAGGAGTTTTCTGGGACTTGCTGGCTACTACCATCGATTCATTAAAGATTTTTCCAAGATAGCCAAACCATTGTCTAAGCTTACTCGAAAGGATCTTAAGTTTGCCTAGAATAAGAAGGCAGAAGCAGCCTTTCAGGAATTGAAGGACAAGCTGACGTCCTCACCGTGCTAGTATTACCAGAGCAAGGGGTAAATATACAATGTACACTGACACGTCTCATGTTGGTTTGGGTTGTGTTCTTATGCAGAAGGACAGAGTGATTGCCTATACGTCGCGTTGAGGAAACACAAATAAAACTACCCTACGCACGACCTAGACATGGCAGCAGTTATCTTTGTGTTAAAGCTCTGGAGACATTACCTTTACGGAGAGGAGTTTGACCTCTTTTGCGACCACAAAAGCCTCAAGTACATATTCACTCAGAGAGACCTGAATATGAGGCAACGACGTTGGATGGAAACCTTGAAAGACTTCAAGTTTGAGGTCTCCTACCATCCTTGTAAGGTTAACCTTGTGGTAGATGCGTTGAACCGCAAGAAGACAGTAGAATTTGCGGCTCTGCTAATGATTGAAGAATGAACATGGTAGAATTTGCGCAACACTTCGAACAGAAGCTTGAAAAGGCCTAGCTATATGTCCTCAAGGGTGGGGGGGTGAATAGGACTATGCCAAATTAAAACTTTAACAGTGGAATTTAACTGAATAAGATAGCCTTGAAAGATAAAACTTTAAACAAATCACAGTACTGAAATGTAAAACAATCTTTAAATAATAAAATAGAGAGGTTAATACCAATGTTGTTATAAGGACAACCTTGCACCATAAAAACTAAGGGTTTATGACAGGACAACCTTACTGAACAATTTGAATATCAAAAACTCAAACTAAAAGGAAATAAAGGAAATAGCAAGAAATTAAATTCTAAACTATTACAACATTCCCCACAATGCTTGAAATGAAAAGGATTACAACATTCACATCCACATATACATTCCACAGCTTTGAATGATAAAAGATATAGAAAATCAAACAAACATTCAAACCACAAAACACAAAGAATTATAGTGGTTCGCCTGTGTGTACACTGACTGTTAAACAACAGCCACACAGATTGCTACTCCACTCCTAATATCCTCACACAGGGGATATCAGTGCTCACTATGAAAATAGGTTTCACAGGTTCACCTAAAACCTTCACAATTGTGTCTTTCAAATGGGCTTACACAATTCAAAAACCCCACTTTTGAGTTTTCTGGATCTCCTCACATAACCACTAGATTGAGATTTTTCTAGCTTAATCTCAAACAAAAAGCAAAAACAAGGAAATTTACAACAAAGTAAAATACCTGGATTTCTCCTTTCGTTGTAGCCTGGAAGAACCAATCAGAGTAGAAGTTCGAATATAGAAGTTCAATTGTCCAATACTCACTTTGAAATGGTTCTAGGTTCTAATTGATTTTAAATTAAACCAGTTAGGCTAGCTTTATTTGATTTTGATTCCAAGAAGAAGGAATACAGCAATTCCTCTTTTCAATTCAGATTGGAATGCAGAAACAAAATCAAATAAATAAAGATAACAAAAGAGAATATGAAATACGCACAGTGTAGCTTAAATAACACAAACTTATCTCAGAGTAATGTCTTAATTTTACTTGAATTGAATTCTTAAAAAACTCCATAATTCATGTTCTATTTATAGTTGCAGAAATCGCATCTTCGACTGGTCGTGTGGCCACCACGACTGGTCGTAGGTCAAACTGTGTTTTGAAATTTTAAGCGCGATCGGATAAAACCATTTCACTACTGGTCATAGAGTGTCCACGACTGGTTGTGAGGCCTCCACGATTGGTCCTGACCATCCCACGACTGGTCGTGAGGAACCAAGAATGGTTGCTGGAGTTTGAGTCGTAGTTGCAGGACTGGTCGTGAATGAGTCGACATTGTTCCTATGACCAGTCGAGCAGACTCCAAGACTGGTCGAAGCTCAACCAAAAATTTTTGAAAATTTGCAACTTAGGACTGTTCTTGGAATTTCTTGGACTGGTCGAGCCAGTTCTAGGACTAGTCGAACAGAGTCGAGGACTAGTCTTAGAACAGACCAAACATTTATAAAAATATTAATTTGAATTATCTATACAAAATGACCTACCTTAAGGTCAAACTAAGGTCATCCATACCTTAAATGTGAAGTATGGACATTGAGTCTTCATTTCTTCAGATGTTGGTTGACCTTTGAAGATTGTGAAGCTTGAGATCTCTGATGAATCTTGAACTTGAGATCTTCTAAAGCTTGAACTTCATCTTGTACTGTTATTCTTGAGTTGTACTTGAGACTTAAACAAGAACTTGTCTTCTGATGTAGCTCTTGAAATATTCTGATCATTGAAGCTTGCAGAAGTAGACAAATAACTTGAACTTGAACTTCTTAAAGTAGATCACCATTCTTAGCTTGTAGCATTAATTCAGTGACTTGAACATACAAGTCAATATGCTACACAAGATATAGATTGTGTTTTTGGCATCCCAAAATTTGACAACCAAAGGGGCAAATAATTATTGCACTTACAATCTCCCCCTTTGTCAAATTTGTAACAAAACACACTTAAAAAAATATGATCAATATGAACACAACAGAATTCATGCACCAGTTATAAAAGTAAGCCAGTTACAGCCTGATTAACGAATCATGCAATAGTTGTCATTCACAAATTCTTCATTACTTACTCCCCTTGAGTAGCACAACTAAATCTAGCATAAAAATGATATGCTACTCTACTCCTCCACAATCCATATTTATCTCCCCCATATCCATATTTATCAAATGTAAATTATTCTCCCCCTTTTTGTCATAATATGACGAAGGAAGAAAGGAAGAAATGAAAATGGAAGACCAATAAGAGAGTAATGAAAGGAATAACTAGTTAAGATATGCAAGTAAAAAAATAAGCAAATTCAAAGTGCACATAGCATTAACCAGTTGAAACAAAAATCAGGCATACAAACTGAAGTAAAATCAAAGTCCACACACCAACAAAAGTAGTATAAAAGTTATTACAAGCCAAAGACTAAAACACTTAATCAGATCCTGAGGAAGGAGTAGGTATGGTAGGATCAAGTTAATGAAGTCCCTTGTTAATGCGCCTAAGATACTTACGCATATACTTAAATTGCAAATCATGGGCAACATTCATGTTCCCTACCTTCTCCTCAAGAGCACGAAGACGAGCATCAAAATCAGATGGCTCATAGTCAGGATCATTTGTAGAATCTGATTTAATTTCATCAAAAATATCATCCATATTTATATCATCAGGAGGAAGATCGTCACCTTCTTCTTCATTCCCTGCGTCAGCAACATCACCACCCACATCTCTTTAGCCAGGAGCCAATTCCAACTTCATCTTGTTTATATTAGAATTGTTAAATGAAAGATGACAAATAGAAGCCTCTTCAACAGGCATAACAACTAGCATATGAGGCACTAACACAGTCATAAAATAAGCAAATGAAATATCACTGTCCTGGATGGAGTCAAAACTGAATGATGAAATGACATATCAAAGAAGGTAGACAAACTTTCGTACCAGTGACGATAGAATGCAAAACCCAAACCATATAGGAAGTCAGTTCTGTTTTGTTACCAGAACGTGGATATAAATTTGAAGTAAAGATTCTGTGGAGAACCCTATATTTGGGTAACAAATACTTTGCGGGGAGCGCATTCCCTTTATGAGTCTATTGAAAGTCCATATTACACAAATCTCTGGTTAACAACCATTTTTCTGATTCTGATGGTTTTTCCATTAGAGTATGAATATGGATGCCCTCATCATTAACAGGTATTTCCATAGATCAGCAATTAGATGACGGTCTACTGTAAATGGACCTTCTCTAGTATCAATATTAAATATTAAATTATTAGATGAAAATTCAGAGATACATACAATCGTGTCCTGTGTAATGGATTGGAATGCCGGCCCACCCTAATGTGACGCAAGGGAGGACGTGAGGTCGAGCACTGTCTTCCTCAAGAGGATAACTATTCCGAATCCACGGAACTTCTCTGGACTCCTCACAGAGACCTCTCGAATCCACGAGAAAAGAGAGCAGAAAATAGAAATAAATTCTAAATAAATTCGAAATAGATTAATGAATGAATAAAAATGAGTTCACAACCCTTTAAATAAGGGTACTAAGCAATGGGAAAGAAATCAGAATCGAACTACAACTAGGACTCCTAGAATTCGCGACTTACTATAAATAGTAAACTTACTATTTATAGATGGTCGTGATGTCTACTAGTGCGCAAGGTTTTCGGCCAAAAATAGTAAGTGTCCTATTTGGCTTCACCAACCCGTTCTCCTAATTATTCTAAGCTCTTTTCACGTTGGGCGCAACTCCTAAAGCCCGACGGATGAAGAGTTATAAGCAAACTAAAACTTGCTATTTATAGTAAAAACGAAATTGAAACAGGGAAACGACCGTCAAATCAGGGGTTTCTTGCAATTTCGAGCATCGCAACCTAGCGTAGCGGGGTTGGTTGGCTAAAGTAGCTCGTTCTACCCTAAAATCATATATTTTTCATCGGCTAACTCATCCCGGATTGCGAGATACGCCTGATTTAAGGTCTAATGGTCCAGATCACTTCTGTCGCCGACCGGGCCTTTTCTGATCCATCTTTGCCATGTAATTGTCTGCGACCCGCTCTACATCACAATGTAGGATGTTATCCCAACCTACAGATTGGAGAAGAGGAAGAATACCAAAAGGAGCAATATGATCAATAAATACATGTCTTTCAATAATGACATTACGCATATGCAAATCCCTAACATGAGCAGGATCATCTTCGGAAGACCGAAGATGGCGCCTAGAGATATGAGTTGATCTGGAAGAGGATGGACCACGGGTAGTTTTCTTTTTACCTCTAGCATCCGTTTGCAATAGATTAATCAAAGAAACAAGTAGATTCAAAAGATGACGAGTGGGGTTTTGATAGATCAGATTATTCAAGAGAAAATCCCAAAATCACAATGAAACACAAAATAAATTACTCCAAGAGTGAAAATGAAGTAATATTAACTAGAATCTACAAGAAAAATACAAATGATGCACTAACCTTTAGGAATCAGACAGTTGGGTACGACTGGTGGTGCTACGGCCCATTGAAGAAGAAAAAGGAAATGAGGAAGATGAGTTTTTCCAAATTTGAAGAGATTCAACGCGCTACACGACTGGCCGAGGACCGTTCTCGACCGATCGTACCACGACTGGTCGAGCACGTCGTCAACTGGTCGTGAACCAATAAAAATATGCATTTTTCATAAAAATTTGAAATTTAAACCAATAAATTATCAAATATATATACACTATGATACACAATGCATGAATAGTCAATTTAAATTGCACATTTCAATATCAAATTTCAATTTATTAAATCTGCTTTTATCGAGCGGTTTAGTGAAAATGTCAGCAAGTTGAGTCTTGGTCAGAATGTAATCTAAAGAGATTAATTTTTCTTCCACTAATTCATGAATGTAATGATACCTAATGTCAATGTGCTTGGTATGTGAATGCTGGATTGGACTTTTTGAAATATTTATAACACTGAATTATCACAATATAATATCATTGATTCCTGTGCAATTCCATAATCGCTTAACATACGTTTCATCTAAACAAGTTGAGTACATGCATTTCCAGCTACGATGTATTCAGCCTCAGCAGTAGAGAGCGACACAGAACTTTGTTTCTTGCTAAACTAAGAAACTAAACAATTTCTGATATAAAAACAACCACCACTGGTTGACTTTCTATCATCGATATTACCAGCCCAATCAGCATCTGAATACCCAGCCAATTGAACACTAGTATCATATGGATACCAGAGACCCAAATTAGCAGAACTTGCGACATATCGCATAATCCGCTTAATAGTAGTTAGATGAGATTCTTTAGGGTTAGACTGATATCTAGCACAAATACCAACACTTAAAGCAATATCAGGTCTACTTGCAATTAAATAAAGTAAACTTCCAATCATACTACAATATAGTTTAGGATCTACATTTTTACCTGTAGAGTCTTTTGAGAGTCTTAAGGTTGTACTCATAGGAGTATCAAAATTCTTACCATTCTCAAATCCGAACTTCTTAATCAAGTTCAAGCATATTTGGTTTGAGAAATAAAAATACCATCAGGTTGTTGTTTTACTTGCAACCCTAGGAAATAATTCAATTCCCCAACCATGCTCATTTCGAACTTAGATTTCATTAAATTTGCAAACTCAACAGTCATGTTAGTACAGGTAGATCCATAAATAATATCATCACCATAAATTTGTACCATTAAGATATGATCGTTATGTTTCTTAACAAATAGAGTTTTATCAACACTTCCCATTAGAAAATTATGACTTAGTAAAAACTTAGTCAATTTCTAGTACCATGCCCTGGGAGCTTGTTTCAAACCGTAAAGAGCCTTTTTAAGGCGATAGACATGATCAGTGTTCTTAGGGCCTTCAAAACCCATTGGTTGTTCAACATAGACTTCTTCATGTATATCACTATTTAAGAAGACACTCTTTACATCCAATTGATAAATTTTGAATTTTCGAAAGCATGAAATGGATATAAAAAGTTTGATTGATTCGAGGCGAGCAACTGGGACAAAGGTTTCATCGTAATCAATGCCTCTATTTGAGTGTACCCTTGTACAACTAGTCTTGCCTTGTTTCGAATAATATTACCAAGTTCATTAGACTTAATTTTGAAAATCCACTTAGTTCCTATAATGTGTTTATCTTTAGGTCCAGGAACTAGATACCAAACATCATTTCTCACAAATTGGTTAAGTTCTTCCTACATAGCAACTATCCGGTTTTCGTCAGAAAGAGCTTCTTTTACATTAGCCGGTTCAATCTGGGATGTAAAACACACGTAGTTACACATCTCTTCTAATTGTCTACGAGTGCGCACACCAGTGAGAGGGTTTCCAAGAATTTGAGTGGTTGGATGATCTTTAACAGTCCTCAGTTTAGAATTAGTTAGATTTGATGAAGTATCTGGTTTGTCAATTAAAAGAACTTCATCATTATCTAAAGTTGGGTCAGGTTTATTCAAGTGATCGTCAATGACCACATTGATTGACTCTTGAATAACACCGGTCTTTTTGTTCAATACTCGATATGCACGACTGTTTAAAGAATACCCTAAAAAGATACCTTCATCACTTTTAGTATCAAAATTTCTCAAATTTTCACGGTCACATAAAATATAGCACTTGCTACTAAAAACTCGAAAGTATTTGACAGTAGGCTTCTTATCGAACCATAGTTCATAAGCAGTTTTATTATTAGATTTACTAGTGTAAACTTGGTTGATAATATACCAGGCAGTATTTACGGCTTCAGCCCAAAGGTTTCTAGGGAGTTTCATACTATTCAACATTATATTTCTCATTTCTTAAAGCATACTATTTTTCCTCTCCATAATTCCATTTTGTTGTGGTGTTTTAGGCGCAGAGAATTCATGCGATATTCCCTGATCGCTACATAATTTCTCAAAACTGCTATTCTCAAACTCAAATCCATGATCACTACGGATCTTACAAACTTGAGAACTTTTTTCAATTTGGATCCGTTTGAGAATCCTTTTTACTTCGTCAAGGGTTTCTGATTTATTCCTTAAGAAAGCTACCCAAGTGAATCTGGTAAAATCATCTACGATTACCAGTATGTATTTTTTGCCACCTCGACTCTCCGTCCTGGTAGGTCCTATAAGATTCATGTGGAGAAGCTCGAGTGGTCGTGATGTGGCATTGGAGTTCACCTTTTTAGTGAGAACTCCTAGTCTGTTTGCCAATCTGGCATTCGCCACATATTTTGTCTACTTTTTGAAGTTTAGGTAGACCTCTTATTAGTTCTCCTTTGCTCAATCTGTATAAATTACGGTAGTATACATGTTCAAGGCGTTTATGCCATAATTTTGTCTCATCGGTATGGACCATGTAGCACGATTGATTAGATGAGCTACTATCGCTTACAATATAGCAGTTTTCAGAAGTCCTGTGACCAGTTAATATTACAGAACCCTTTTTGTTTAAAATTTCACAACCTCGATTAGAAAAGTTCACGCTGTGATTGTTATCGCATATTTGAGATATGCTTAACAGGTTGTGTTTTAGCCCCTCAACATATAAAACATTCTTGAATAAGGGAAGGTTATAGAGTTGAATCGTACCTTGGCTAATAATCTTACAATTGCTACCATCAGCAAATGTGACTGGCCCATCAGTCATATCTTTAAAGTCGGTGAATAAAGCCTTGTTGCCTGTCATATGCCTAGAGCACCCACTATATAGGTACCACTTTGTATGGCTTGTTGCTTTGAATGCAGTGTGGGCAACCAAGCAGGTAACCTTAGGAACCCATTTCATAATTGTTTTGGGTTTAGGAGTATAGTTGGTCTTCTTTTGTTTGTAGTTGTTGTAAGACTGACCCACTAAGTTAGATTTTAAGAGCTCCTTAAGTAGATCAACTATTTTCTCAGCTAAAAGGTTTCGGTTTTGATTTTTGTAGTTGATATGGTTACCTTTAGTTTTGAAAGATTGAAAAGTTTTAGCATTTTTAGAAAACTTTTGATTAGAACTTCTCTCTTTTGAGTTTGAGGACTCTCCTTTCACAAACTTGGGAGGAGAATTTTTCTATTTAGGAGGAATATTTCTATCGTATCCCAGACCAGATCGGTTGCAACATTTTCTTCATCAAGTTAAAAGTTTTTCTAATTTTGGATCACCTTGGGCATACCTCCATGTATCCTTTAAACTCAAAAGGGAAGAGACTTCAAGTTTAAGTTTATCATTTTCAGATTTCAGATTTTCAATAAGGGTGGTTTTGAAATCTAGATTACATTTACATTTTTCAAAACAATCTGAAAGATGAGATTTTTCTAAAATAATAGTTTTAAAATTATCTTTAAGCTTTGAAAACTTTTCTTTTTGAAGCTTTAATTTTACTGCAATCTTACAACTTTCCTTGTACAGGGCACTATAAGAATCTTGAAGATCTTCTTCATTATCATGATCACTATTAAGATTTTCTTCACTAGTAGAATCATCATGATATGAAAAAGTGAACTTGGCTAGAGTCATAAGAGCTTTGACTTCATTGCTCGACTCGGTTTCAGAATCTTCTGATTTAGAAGAGGCTTCAGTGCCAGAAGAGTCATCCTAAGTAGCCAGCATTCCTTTCCTTTTAGGTTTGTCCTTTTTAGGACACTTGTTTACTAAATGCCTATATTCTTGGCAGTTGTAACATTGACTATCTTTTAAATATTTCCAAGTTTTAGATTTAGACCTAGATCTTTTCTTATCATTTGATTTTTGAATGTTTACCTTCTTTTTACTTTTGAGAATCTTATAAAACTTTTTCGCTAAGAGAGCCACATCATCTTCAGAATTTTCAAAATCAGAATTTTCCTGAGAAATACATTTGAAAGACTTAAGGGCTATAGATTTACCTTTAGGAGCTTTACAGTTTAACTCATAGGTTTGTAAAGACCCAACTAATTCTTCTACCCTCATATTGTCCGTATCACGAAGTTCCTAGATCGCAGTCACCTTTGAGTTGAACCGTTCAGGTAGTGAGCGTAGTATCTTTGCACACGCTTTACTTTCTAGGATTTTATCGCCAAGACCTCACATAGAGTTTATAATGTCATTCAGTCTAGTATAAAAGTCCATAAACATTTCATTTTCCTCCATATGTATTTCCTCAAATTTAGTTGTGAGGATTTGAACTTTAGACTTCTTGACAATTGATGTACCCTCGTGTGTCATTTCTAAAATATCCCAAGCTTGCTTTGTAGTATCACAGGATATAATTCTTTTGAATTCATCTGGTGATAGTGCGCAAGTGATTGCATTTAGTGCTTTTGCATTGGCACCACTCTTACTTTTCTGAAGTGTGGTCCAAGAAAAATAAGGTGATATTCTCATTGATTTTAATCCATCGATACCAGTCACTTCAGTGGTAGGAGGGATCCACTCAGTCATTGCGGCTTTCCACACACTCTCATCCATTGATTTGAGGAAAATCATCATCCTAGCTTTCCAATATGCATAGTTGGAGCCATCAAATGGTGGAGGCCTAGTGACTGAAAGGCTATCAAAATTTGACATCTTATAAGTAGCTTAGATCGATTAGCTCAGGAAATAAATCCAAATAACAATTAAAACGAGATATTAGGCTTTGATACCACTTGAAAAGGCCTAGCTATATGTCCTACAGGGGGGGGGTGAATAGGACTATGCCAAATTAAAACTTTAATAACGGAATTTAACTGAATAAGATAGCCTTAAAAGATAAAACTTTAAACAAATCACAATACTGAAATGTAAAGCAATCTTTAAATAATAAAATAGAGAGGTTGATACCAATGTTGTTCTAAGGACAACCTTACACCATAAAAACCAAGAGTTTATGGCAGGACAACCTTACTAGAATAATTTGAATATCAAAAACTCAAACTGAAAGGAAATAAAAGAAATAGCAAGAAATTAAATTCTAAACTATTAAAACATTCCCCACAATGCTTGAAATGAAAAAGATTACAACATTCACATCCACATATACATTCCACAGCTTTGAATGATAAAAGATATAGAAATTCAAACAAACATTCAAACCACAAAACACAAAGAATTATAGTGGTTCGCCTGTGTGTACACCAACTATTAAACAACAACCACACAGATTGCTACTCCACTCCTAATATCCTCACACAGGGGATATCAGCGTTCACAATGAAAATAGGTTTCACATGTTCACCTAAAACCTTCACAATTGTGTCTTTCAAATGGGCTTACATAATTCAAAAACCCCACTTCTGAGTTTTCTGGATCTCCTCAGATAACCACTAGAGTGAGATTTTTTTGACTTAATCTCAAACAAAAAGCAAAAATAAGGAAATTTACAATAAAGTAAAATACCTGGATTTCTCCTTTCATTGTAGCCCGGAAGAACCAATCGGAGCAGAAGTTCGAATATAGAAGTTCAATTGTCCAATACTCACTTTGAAATGGTTCTAGGTTCTAATTGATTTTAAATTAAACCAGTTGGGTTAGCTCTATTTGATTATGATTCCAAGAAGAAGGAATATAGCAATTCCTCTTTTCAATTCAGATTGGAATGCAGAAACAAAATTAAATAAATAAAGCTAACAAAAGAGAATATGAAATATGCACAGCGTAGCTTAAATAACACAAACTTATCTCAGAGTGATGCCTTGATTTTACTTGAATTGAATTCTTGAAAAACTCTGAAATTCATGTTCTATTTATAGTTGCAGAAATCGCATCTTCGACTGGTTGTGTGGCCACCATGACTGGTCGTAGGTCGAACTGCATTTTGAAATTTTAAGCGTGATCGGATAAAACTGTTCCATGACTGGTCATAGGGTGTCCACGACTGGTCATGAGGCCTCCACGACTGGTCGTGACCATCCCACGACTGGTCGTGCGGAACCAAGAATGGTTGTTGGAGTTTGAGTCGTAGCTGCAGGACTGATCGTGAATAAGTCGACATTATTCCTACGACCGGTCAAGCAGACTCCAGGACTGGTCGAACCTCAACAAAAAAATTTTAAAAATTTGCAACAACTTGGGACTGGTCTTGGAATTTCTTGGACTGGTCGAGCCAGTTCTAGGACTAGTCGAACAGAGTCAAGGACTGGTCTTAGAATAGACCAAACACTTATAAAAATATTAAATTTGAATCATCTATACAAAATGACCTACCCTAAGGTCAAACTAAGGTCATTCATACCTTAAATGTGAAGTATGGACATTGAGTCTTCATTTCTTCAGATGTTGGTTGACCTTTGAAGATTGTGAAGCTTGAGATCTCTGATGAATCTTGAACTTGAGATCTTCTAAAGCTTGAACTTCATCTTGTACTGTTATTCTTGAGTTGTACTTGAGACTTAAACAAGAACTTGTCTTCTGATGTAGCTCTTGAAATATTTTGATCACTGAAGCTTGCAGAAGTAGACAAATAACTTGAACTTGAACTTCTTGAAGTAGATCACCATTCTTAGCTTAAAACATTGATTCAGTGACTTGAACATTCAAGTCAATATGCTACATAAGACATAGATTGTATTTTTGGCACCACAAAATTTGACAACCAAAAGTGCAAATAAATATTGCGTTTACAAAGCTTACAGTAGAGGAGTCGTTTGAGAGCATCGCACATATCCGCGTGCAGCCACTTATTGATGACCAAATCATTGTGGCTCAAAAAGAGGGCGAACTGTTGGTGAGAATGAGAGGGTAAGCAACTGATGATGAAGACTCTGAATGGAGAGTTGGTTCGGATGAGGGTTTATGTTATCGTGGCCGCCTATGCGTCCTGAATCTATATGACTTAAGAAAGGAAGTTCTCGAAACTGCTCACAATTCGAAGATGGCGATGCATCCTGGTAGTACAAAGATGTATCCAGATATGATGCGTTTGTACTAGTGGGACAACATGAAGGCCCACATAGCAGATTTTGTATCCCATTTTCTCACGTGCCAGCAGGTCAAGGCAGAGCATCGCCGACCTCCTGGTTTACTTCAGCCCATGCCCATAGCTGAAAGGAAGTGAGATTTCATATCTATGGATTTCATTACTGGTTACCGAAGACAAGGAAGGAACACGACTCTATTCGGGTGATTGTGGACCGATTGACGAAATCAGCTCATTTCCTCCCAATTAAAGTTTCGAACTCCGCAGATGATTTAGCCCAGCTATACATTAAGGAGATTGTATGGCTGCATGGAGTGCCTATGGAGATTGTGTTGGATCTAGACACGCGATTCACGTCGATCTTTTAGACTCGAATCCAAGAAGCAAAGAGAGTGAAACCGAAGTTCAGTATCGCGTTCCACCCACAGACTGACGGGCAGACGGAACGGGTAAATTAGGTATTAGAAGATATGTTGCAGCCATGTGTGCTTGATTTCAAGGACAGTTGGGATGATTGTCTTCTCTATGCTGAGTTCGCTTATTACAACAGTTTTCAAGCGAGCATTGGCATGGCTCCCTTTGAGGCCTTGTATGGGCGTCCATGTTGAGCGCCGCATTGTTGGGCAGAGGTTGGTGAGAAGAGTTTGATTGGCCCAAATTTAGTATAGGCGACCTCAGAGAAGATCGACATTATCAGGCATCGACTTCTTGCGGCACAAAGCAGACAGAAGAGTTACGTCGATACACGACGGCGGCAATTGGAATTCGAGGTTAGGGACCATGTGTTTCTTAAGGTTTCCCCATGAAGGGAGAACTTTACTTTGGCAAGAAAGGAAGCTTAGGCCGAGGTTCATAGGCCTATTCCAGATTCTAGATCGAGTGGGTGTGGTGGCCTACCGTCTCGCCTTACTCACACCACTCGCCGGCGTGCACAACGTATTTCACGTATCGATGCTGAAGAAATACGTTCCCGATCCTTCCCATATTATCAAATGGGAGTAGATACAGTTCAGTGAATATACTACTTATGTACTGCGACCAACACGTATCATTGATAGGAAGGAACAAGTGCTATGCAGCAAGGTTATCCCGCTTGTGAAAGTACTGTGGACACACCACACTGAGGAAGAGGCTACTTAGAAAATATAAGCCGAAGTCTGTAAGAACTACCCTTAAATTTTCGAGGAGTACGAAATTGTACTATTTCGAGGATGAAATTTTTCTTTAAGGCGGGTAGATTGTAATGTCTGGAAAAAATCCGTACAAAGACCCGATTATTACCTTAGGCAGAAATTACTAAGGACCGAATTCTGTAGAATTTAGGTGAAGTTAAATTAAGTACTAAACTAAATTAATCGGTGGATTAGCTTGAACCAATTTCTAATGAACTACAAGACCCAAAACCATTAAAATCACTACCTCAACATTACTTAAAAAAACCTAAGAGTAATCTCAAAACCCAGTTGCTCCTGAGAGCACATTGAAACTCCGTATCAGACCTGGACCATGCGTCGAAAGTCTGATTACTGCGAAACTATAAGGTTAAGACCGCCTTACTGGGCTTGATAAGCATCACGGGGATTGAGCACAAATAGTATCCAGAAATGCACAACTTGAGCCTAGAGCAAAGTGTGCGAGAAACGCGAATATCTCTAGAAAATGAACTCAAACTTATGTGAATTGGACCGTTGCTTACGGGCGAAATTAAAGACTTCAGACTGTTAGTTTTTTACCAAACTTTATCCATGGATCAGGAAAATTTTCCCTGCATATGTCAGTATACTTGTGGCCTTGATCGAGTGACGATGACCATTGAACTGAAACAGGTCCTCCACGGTCGATCCACAAATCCGATCAGATCGAAAGCATAACCTAGCTTAGATCCATGGTTAGGGAACTTACTCCATGATGCAGGTGAGTAATGGGCCTCCAGATGAGTCATGTTTGCCCGAAACAGACACTCTCTTTCACCTAAGATAAATCAAGGACAAACTTCCCCCATTAAAAGATTGACAATGGCAAAATCAACAGATTTCTAATTCAAGGAATGGAATTAGAATTGTATGCTTTTTTTTTGTTCTTTTTTTTTTTAAAACGTATTTTCTAGAAACATGGAATGATTCTACATGGAGATCCTTTGGTAATTCTAAAATTTTATATTTTAAAACCCTAGAAAACTATTGAGTTTTCTAATAAAATCTAACACCCAGATCCATAGCTCAACTGGCAGACTGAGTGGAGATACCTCGTTTCAACACTTGAGGTCTTGGTATCGATCCCTAGTGGGGGTGGCTAGCATGGAGTGTGTATTTCATGAGATCACTTGGGTGCCACAAAAGATGCATGATACGCTAATGCATGTATTTCATGAGATCACTTGGGTGCCTAAAGCTTATAAAGTGGGATAGTAAACTTTGTATATAAGACTTCCAATATGTTGTATGATGCCAACATGATAGAGGTTGTCTTGATTGTTGCAGATGCTGTGAAATATAATGGAATTTCTTCTTCTTCGGTTCTTTAGGCTTTCGGTTAACAATTACCTTCATAAGAGACTCGGGAGGATCGTGAGCATTGTCCTTGTTTGCATCCTCCTTGACCTTGAAGCTATTCATGAGTTTGTCCGTCTTCTCCTCATCGAGAATGTCCTTGAGCTTAGGGATTATAGTAGAGGAATCAGCTGCGCCTCAGCACCCTCTTCCTTGGCAAAAGCATATTCATCATAACATTAGGCATCTGAAGGGATGATGCCATAGCGATGCATTCATGTGTGTCCTAGCAGCAGGTTATAGGTAGTAAATGCGTCAACAACCTAGTAGGTAACCTTGGTCACTAGCTCATCACTCTCAAAGATAATGGCAATTGCTCCAACAATGCGCTGACCATCTTAGTTAAACCCTTGTATCATAAGACTATTGTTCTGCAAATTGGTGATCCATAACCAAGATTTTTTAGTTTTTTGGCATGAGATTAACCGCAGAGTCACTGTCCAGTATAACCCAATTTATATGGACATTGTGAATGTAGCCTGTGACTAAGAGAGGTCAGTCATGCTCCTTCATGAGCATCATGTCTTCCAAGGTTAATATAATGGTGGCCATTCACTTGGAGGTCATGGATACCTTTGCAAGCGCATTCTTGTTTTAGGACTCATCATGATTGCCCTCCTCGGTTTCCAGTTCGACTAAGAAGACCTCTCTAGTATCGCCATCTAAGAGGGCATGCGCACCAGACCCTGACGGTATGACCAAGAAAGGTACAATGCACATAGATGCTTAACTTGGCATGGCTTCTCTTGAGAGATGCCAAAATGTCATAAGAAACCAGAAAAATTGATGCCGTAAGCAACCAAAAAATCTTCCTAGAGTAGGAGTCCGATGAGGTGAAGTCTGGTGGCTTCCTAAATGAACGTTGTTGTCTGATGTCCTAAGAGGTGAAGTTAAGGAGTACCGAAGGTCAAAGGTCCCACAATTGATGCACTACAAGGTGTTTATATAGTCCTCAAGGGTCTTGATTGTTCTCAAAATGTTTGTTTTACAATTATAGATACATGTCAACACCTAATTAGATGAGAGGAGTTACATTCCATAGAATCTTAGGAAATAGGCGGCCTAGCACCCATGATAAAGGATGCTAGATAAATGCCTAACACCTATCCGTTACACCTATGCCTTGATAAACTAACACTAAGGGGGTGTTTGGCATCTCTACAAATAAGAGTTTATTAGCATATATAATATATATATATATATATATATATATATATATATATATATATATATATATATATATATATATATATATATATGGTCACCTGCCACCTTTTCACGTTAGCACCAATGAGCACCTTTGCACAGTGTCATGTGCACAAAATTTGAACGGTCCAAGTGATGCCGCACTCCTTTAAATACTATAGGCCCAATTTTCAGCTTGATTCATGAATCTGGTGAGCCATAGCAAAGAGAAATGCAAATCAAGGGAGGAAACTGTTTCCTTTTGCCATGGCCCACCAGAGTTTTGTATCAGGCTGAAAATTGGGCCTAGAGTATTTCAAGGGGTGCGGCATCACTTGGACCGTTCAGATTCTATGCACATGACACGTGTGCAAAGGTGCTCATTGGTGCTCACATGAAAAGGTGCGCAGGTGACCATCTCCATATCTATATATATATATATATATATATAGATATATATATATATATATATATATATATATATATATATATATAAAAGAAGCTTTTAGACTGTTTGGTAAAAATATGATCAAAGTATTTATTTGTTTAAAAAGTAGCAAAATAAGCTCCAATTTTATAAATGGGAAGGGGTTATTTTAGAAACATAGCTAATTTGGCTTAAGCAAGTAGACATTTTGAATTAATTTTTTTGACAAATTTGTCCTTAAAATTTTCAAGTAATTCCCATCTTAGCCTCTTATATGCTCTTTACAATATCTTTGAGTTAGGCCTACATGATGGACGGCCCATATTGAAGGTGAGCCACACATGATGAAAGGCCCACATCAAAGGTGGGCCCACATAATGCGTGGTCAAATCAAAGGTAAGCCCCACATGATGGATGACCTACATCAAAGTGTGGCCCCACATGATTGACGATCCACATCAAGCAGGCCCTACCTGATGGATGGTCCACATCAAAGGTGGGACCCACATGATGGGTGGTAAACATTAAATGTGGGACCACATGAAGGAAGGTTGACATTAAAGTAGGCCCACACGATGAATGACCCATGTTGAAGGTTGGGCTCCACATGATGGACGATCCACAACAAAGGTGGGACCTATATGATGGTTGGTGGACATCAAAGGTGGGCCTCACATGATGGACGATCCATAACAAAGGCGGGACCTATATGATGGTTGGTGGACATTGAGTATGGGACCACATGAAGGAAGGTTGAGATTAAAGGTGGGCCCACACAATGAATGACCCATATTGAAGGTTGGGCTCCACATGATGGACGATCCACAACAAAGGTGGGACATATATGATGGTTGGTGGACATCAAAGGTGGGCCCCACATGGACTATCCACATCAAGTGGGCCTCACATGATAGGTGGTCCACAACAAAGGTGGGACCCACATGATGGATGGTGGACACAAAAGGTGGGCTCCTCATGATGAATGAATCATATTAAATGTGGGGTCCCACATTAAGGTGGGCCCATGTAATGAATGGTTCACATCAAAGATGAGCCCTAAATGGTAGATGGCCCGCATCAAAGTGTGGCCCAGCATGACAGAACATGCACATTAAGTTGGTCCCATTTGATGGGCAGTCCACATCAAAGGTGGGACCCACATGATGGATGATGGTCATTGAAGGTGAGCTCACATGATGTTTGATTGACATCAAAGGTGGACCTACATGATGAATGACCCATATTGAGGGCCCCCACAATAAATCTTCCACATCAACGTAGGCCCACATAATGGACAATCCACTTCGAAGGTAGGGCCCACACTATGGACATATCAAATGTAGACTCCACGTGATAGGTGATGGGTAATGGACATCAAGGGGCCCCACATGAAGGACAATTAGCATTGATAGCTGGCCCCATATGATGGATGACCTACTTTAAGTTGGGCCCTTAATGATGAATGGTCCACATCCAAGATGTACGGGCCTCTTATGATGGACGACCCACTTTGAAGGTTTGGCTCACACAATGGATGGTCCACATCAAAGGTGGGCTCCATATGATGGTTGATCCACATCTAATGTACGACATAATGGATAAATCAAATGTTTTAAAACATGAAGATTGTAGTCATCTATTCTCATCCATTCTTTTGTCATTCCGGGCTTCATTCATCTACGGTGAGATCCACCAAAACAACCATTTGAATCGCTCTTATAATAGAATTATTGTAATCTTTAAAAATGACATCAACTACCCCTAAAAAAGCTCTTATTTGAAAGTTTTATCAATCGATGCTTATTTCAAATAAAAGCATTTTTATACTTGAAAATTTAATTTTACTAAACAAGCTTATTTAAAATAAAAGCTAGAACAAAAAGAGCTTACTGAGAGTAGTTTTTATTGAATTAAAGTAGAGTTGCCAAATGAGACCTATGTGCGCTCTATGCCTGACGTAGATGCTTTTTTAAAGAAACCTTTCACAAGATAAGTGCCAAGGAAAACTTTTAGGCACTAAGGTTCCATTGGTTGCATTTGAGCTCGTGTTAGGGAGTGATAAACTGTATGTCAACAAGAAGCATACAGGGAATGTATTTGGCTATTTTCTTTTGTAGTTCTATTTGGCTTGCATTGACTGTGTACAGTGTTTTTCCACAACATTTCTCTTTCCTTTCCGCCCCCATTGATAAATATTGTCAAATTTTCGATAATCTCGTGGTAAAATTTTAACAATACTATTAGGAGATTTTTAAAATCTGAAAAGCTTTTAGTTTCTTGCATTTTTATCGTGTTTTAACGTTTTTTTTTTTTAAAAAAAAAAAAACATTTAAAAGTAAATAATACATTTTATGAATATAGATTTATATTTGAAAATTATTTATTATAATAGATATATTTTGTTACCTTATTCTGAGCCACATTTTCCTGGGAATATCATGAGAGATACGTCTCCCAAGAAGTTCCCGTACCCACAAGGAGACCCGGCACTTTGTGACTCTCTTCATGCGCAACGCAACTGTTGTACCCACCATGTATAAGAAAACACTCCTTCGTATCTACTAAGCTAGAGAAAGATTTCATATACAAGCATTGCCAGATGCCATTTTTCTGATATTTACTTCATAGAATCTCCCTTCTCTTTTATTGTTGAGAAAATCCACCACCTCTATCTACTAGAAAACTACGTCTCATCTTTCCGTACTTTCCCTTATTTTTCCTCTTATAAAACCCTCACAGCCACACACGCAACCCTCGCATTTCGGGCCAGGCTCGCTATTCTGGGCAAATGCCACCCACTTCATTCATCCGACAAGTCTGACCAACCAGTCCCATCATAAAGCAGGACTAAAAAATCAAGGGAATGGGTCCATTCACTTGATTTATAAGAAATACGTTCATGTCTCTTTGGTCCCAACCATTGATATGATGGGTGCCTTCTAATCTTTAAGAAGATAGGACATGGTTTCTTGTTGTGCGGCGCAGGTTACTAGTTTATTTGAATGGCTTGTGATTATTTTTTTCTCTATTTCCATTTACGCAAACTAGAAGGCATTGGAACTGAGAGATATGGAACGATCAAAATACGTACCCTTTTTGTCTATTAGCTGGTACCATGAAATGATCAAAACACCCTTGTCTATTTTTCTTTTGCAAAGTGAAGTTGTTTATTAGGTGGCTCACATGGTGTCGTATAACTACCTAGCATGTGCATCACGCACGAAGATCATCTTGCCGAAAAATCAGGAAATCTAGTCAACAAGTTGGCAACATGCGGCCATTTTCAGGTTGCGTACATTGCTTTCTATGTTATGGCCCCCACCACCGGATCGGCCTAACTCTTTACGCAACAAATCATCAATGTTGCGTGCACGCGCCATGTGCGCCCTACAGTGCTGGTATCCACTGTTTTTTATATTAAAAAGGATTTTTACAACAAAATTTTCCTAGAATTTATATTTTACCAAATAATGCCAGGGTGATTTGATAACACAGGGTGTCCCGCTGTATTTTTGAGGTGAAACTATTATCTACAAGTGCATGAGATATTGGGCATTGAATTCTCTTAATGGATGCAGAAATAACCTCTAAATGAATCAAATATATAATAGAGAACGAAAAAGAACAAGCAACCATAGAGAATACAGAGATTTTTACGTAGAAAAGCCCCGTGGAAAGAAAAACAACGGCACAAGAAGACGATCAATTCATTATGAACAATCAATTACAAGAGATGAAACAACTTACAAAATATCTTTTCACTTCGCAAACCCTAGAAATCGTGTAGGCTCTTCTCACTCTATCCTAATCGAGCTTAGAGACATACTTACATACTCTATACAAGATTAGAAACAAAACTGGCACTTTCTTAAAAAAATTACGCATTCCATCAGTCACACCTTCGGTCAACCGAGATATCAACACAGCCTGTCGATCAACTAAAACAGACCTTGGTCGACCGAGAACATCACAGCGTGCTTCGGTCGACCCAGCTACACTACACTAGATTAAAGACACCCAATCAACAATCTCTACCGTGGCTTTAATCCTCTAGTTACACTACTCCAAGTTGCTAAAACCATCTCTAATCATCTTTAAATATCGCCATCGTTGCTTCTTGTGCACACTTCATCTTTATTTCTTCTTTGTCAAGCACAAAGAAGTCGAGTAAGACTTGAACTTTTCTATATGAACAACCTTCGTAAGTATGTTCATCAGATTCTAGCTAGTGTAGATCTTCTTAAGAGTAACACATTCCTCTAGCATCTGTCGAATAAAGTGACGACAAACATTAATGTGTTTAGTCTGAGAATGGTATACCAAGTTCTTTGTCAAATCGATAGCGATCCCATAGTTATAATTCACAAGCACGGCTTCTTGCTAAAGTCCCAACTCATTCATCATCCATTTCAACTAAACAATTTCTTTGAATGCTTCCATCACTGCCATATAATCATCTTCAATTGTAGCTAGTGTAACCATAGGCTGGAGTTTCGATATTTGACTGGTAGTTCCACTCGCTAACACAAATGAGTAACCGGGAGTCGACCTTCTATTGTCTACAATCCCTGCATAATCCGCATCCACATAGCCTATAAGTTTCTCTTCAAAATTTTTGAATGTCAAGACGTAGTCCGTCATACCTCGTATATAACGAAGTAACCATTTCATTGCCTCCCAATATTGATTGTTAGGATTTGATATCTATCTGCTCATAACAGCCACCGCATATGAAATATCCAGTGTAGTATAGACCATATATAAGAATGCTAATTGTACTCAAGTAGGGCACACGAGACATATACTGTTTTTCTTCATCTAATGTAGGACATTGTTCTGAAGAAAGTCGAAAGTAAGTAGTGTGGGGTGTACTAACCGGTTTAGCCTTTTTCAGTCCGAACTTGACCCAAGACCTCAAGATACTCCTCATGAGACAATCATAGCATGCTCCTTTCTCTCTCTTTGTATATCGATGCTGAAAATCCTTTTTTGTAATCCCTGAATTTTCACCCTCCTTCTAATCATAATCCTTCACAACTAACTAGCCTTGTATTTATCCAATTATTTTAAAATATACTTACACCCGATCACTTTCCACTCAATGAGTAGTTTCATATGCCCCCATGTTTCATTCTTGTATGGAGAGTTAATTTCATCATATATCGCTGTCATCCACTTCTCATCATCTCAGTCTTCAAATGCTTCTTGAAAAGTAAGTGAATCCTCATCATCCATAATGAGAGTAAACACAACATTTAAGTCATCCATGTATCTCAACGATACCTTGCAATCCCTCGGTGGATTTCTCCTGATAGGCAGTGCAACCACTTCTTCCTGTACCTCTATCTGTGGATCAACTTCTTCAAGTAATTCACCTTTGTCTATTTTAACATCAATCCCTAATTTTTTCGTTTCCTTATGCCCATCCTTCGAAACAATAAGCCTTCATCAAACTTGACGTCCCGGCTAAATATGAATTTTCATAAAACCCAATCATACAATTGTATCATTTCACCCCATCACCATAGCTGACAAAAGTTGTCACACCTCAAACTCGAAAATTGGGCTCACAAAATTCTCGATCGCCAAATCCGGTGCCAACAGCCTCCGTAGTACCCTATTCTCGGCTCCTAGCACTCATATACCAGGTTCCGATCCTAGGATCCTACAAGGAAGATTTTCTATATAAATTTGTTTCATAATAAGCATAACCCACGAACAATAACCAGAACATCATCACAAAATCCACTATGATAAAAAACTTTAAGGTACATTGCATAAAAGGAAATACAAGATAATATCAGAACTTTAAAAGCTCGGCTGCACGCTCCTGCTCCTGATCAATTACGACTGCATCCTGGTGTCACGCCCCAAACTCAAAAACCGGGCTCACAGAATTCCCGATCACCGAATCCGGTGCCAACAGCCTCCACAGTACCCTATTCTCGGCTCTCAGCGCCCATACGTCAGATTCCGATCCTGGGATCCTATAAGGAGGATTTTTCAACGTATATTTATCTCGTAAGAAGCATAACCACAAGTTTACCCAAATCACAAAGGCAACATCATTATCACATATCTACTAATATAAACAGTTGAATACAGTGCTGAAAGAGAAATACATATATCAAAAATTAAAGCTCCAGAAGACAGTTGCATGCTCCAAGCTCAACCTTGCTACAACCTAACGCCGCCTGCACGCATCTATCATACATAAGCTTATAGAAAGCTTAGAGGGTGGTGTAAGTATGTGCACAAGGTAAATACCAAGTATGTAATATCAGAGCAATATGGAAACACGCCGGTAAGTCCATAAAAACCATCAGTCTTATCCAGGCTATGCGATGCAAAAACATAATAAACCAATATTATATATTGAGGAAGTAATGTAGATCAACTATACAATACGGAGACATAGTAAGCCAAATATCATATACTGAGGGTACAATGTAATATGCAAATCCTAACGAGTCCACGAATATCGTCAACCTCATATTGGTCATATAAATGCAGAAACATAGCAACCCAAAATGTCATATGTCACGGATGTAATGCAATATGCAGATCTTGGCAAGCTCATAATACCATCAACCTTATTCAAGCTATGCAATATAGAAGCATAATAAACCAAATGCTACGCGCTGAGGATGCAATGCAATATGTGGTGCGAATTGAATGACCATGTTAGAGTGTGAGTCGGGATGATAGTACGTAGTATCGCAGGTTATGGGGTCTATCACAAGAGACTTCTATCCAAACCAGTCCCATACCTAAATTTGGATAGCCAAACTCAATGTGGTAAACTCCTTATCTCAGGTTGGTCGTGCACCCCAACCAAAATCTTGGCCATTTCCAAGGTACACAGAACAATTAGTTGCATACCACCAGCCCGAGTGGATAGTGAATGAATAAGTAAAATGCTGAGTATGTAACTCCTGCTCAATAAGTCCACATATCAGTACCGTACATCTCTAGGATCATCACCGGGGTCTAGTACATTCCACACTGATTACCGCCTCCCTAGCCACACAGCCCAGCGAGTGGAAGAGACTACACTATCCACCTACCAGCAGTATACCAATGCCTACCCGGCTCATTGATAGCGGACCCATTTGCAAGTTGGTCAAACTCAGCCTAGCTTACACCCCCTCACTTGGGCGGATAAGGCCACACCCATTTCCAACCGACCACAATAAAGTGGGAGACACGACCTTCTGGTATTCATGTATCCACTCGGTCTAGACGTTGGAGCGTCTCTTGGCCATGGAGGTTTAAGGACTTTCACCCAGGGACATCTATAGCACCCCATGTAGAAAATAATTTTCTGTGTCTTATCTGGCCATTCACGATATGCCTGTGGGGGCCACCGCCTTAATGTTGCTAGGGCATATGGTAGTCATATCACAAAATGCGAAATGCATGAGTCATATCATCTAGTCATGCATTAAACTTGCACGTACCGCGCGCTCATGTGGGGCAACTCTGTCTATTAGGGAGTCCCATAATAATCTGCCTAATGGCATGTACTATGATCACTCACTCCTCATATCAAGCATACATATGATGCGTATGGGCATGGCTCTTGGAGCTATACTAAGCATGTTATATGATGATGATGTACTCTCCTCCTGTCAAGGATGGGCCTAGACGGCCTACTCATATCAAGAATAGACCTAACGAGGCCTAAGGGAAGGTCACAATGTGGACATTTAACCATCATTGCCCATCAATATGGACATTCAACCAACATTGCTCCCAATGAGTGGCCCACATAGAGCCAAACATATAGTGGGCCCATGGCCTCATACAAGGGCCTCATACACAACATAATGGGCCACATACAATCTCAATGGGCCCTACACAAGGGTCTCATAAATCAAGTGGGCCGCATCACATGGGCCTCATATACAACATGTCGGCCCTCACACAAGGGTTACATATGCATCACATGGACCTCACTCATGGGCCATATGTACATTACATCGGGCCTCATTATAAGGGCCCAATATACATCACAATGGGCCTCAAGTACATTAGGTGGGCCCTACATGCAGCAAGTGGACTCGCACCTCCCAAATGGGCCCCCACCAAATTAACATGGACAACATGAATGTACAACGCACACATCATGATGGACAGTGAGTACACAACACATATAACGGTGGCCCCACGTCCCACGTGGCCGGATGGAGTGAATACAACACGAACATCACGTCGGGCCCACGTCCCAAGTGGATAGTGCTAGTACAACACATGTATCATGGTGGAGTCCACGTCCACCGGACTGGGCTGAATGGAATGGATGTAGAATACATTCATCAAAGGTGGGCCCCAAATAGCACCATCCAGTGATGGACGGTGTGAATATACAACATATCATCAAGGTGGGCCCCACCCTCACACGTGCAGCACGTGTGGGGTGGGTCCATGCCCAGCAAAAACAGTGGACAGCGTGGCTGAAAAATACATGCATCCAAGGTGGGCCTAACCGTCCTGCGATGGATGGTGGACATCACATACACATATACATCAAGGTGGGACCACACGTGTGGCCCACCAGAGTTTTGAATCAAATTGATATTTGTATCATCCCACCATCCAGACTTGTTGGACGGTAAGGTTGCAACGATCATCAGGTGGGTCCCGCTGACGAACAATGTGAATGCAAAACAGGTGGACGGCTTAGATGAAAAACAGATGGACGGTGTGAATGAAACACATATATCACGGTGGATATCCACCGTCCAGGTGGTGCGGTTATAAAATATATATCACAATGGAGGTCTCACCGTCCCTGCTGGGACGATGTTGGACTCCACACATGTACGTAGGTCCCACCGTCCAGACAGGTGGACGGTGCAGATATAATACATACCCTCATGATCAGGCCCCCCCAAAACTTGTTGGCGTAATGCAGCAGCTGGGTACGGTGGTCCCCACAGCTACTGGACATCAGTCCAGCACGTCCTCTGATGAACGGTGGATATACATACCTCAAGGTGGACCCCACACGTCCAGCAGATGGACGGTGTGGGTATATAACGCATACATCATTGTGGGGTCACGTCCCACGTGTACGGCCACCACATTAGGGCCCCACCGTCCCTACGTGGATGGTGTGGATGGCATAGATAAAACACATACATCAGAAAGCTACTATACCAATCTGATATTTATATTTTTACCACCATCTAGACCTGCTGGACGGTGGGCAACCATATACATAAGGATGGGGTCCACGTGTGTGGCCCCACCATCTTGAGATTCAAGTTGATATTTACGTTTTCCTTCAATCAAGTCCGTCCAAATGGACTGCCAGGTGGGCCCACTCTGTGGACGACATGGATACCATAAATGTATCATCAAGTGGGCCACACATCAAAAAGAGGGAGAGAGGGAGGGGGAGAGAGAGAGAGAGAGAGAGAGAGAGAGAGAGAGAGAGAGACGGTGTGATGGAGGGGCCCCGCCACTATGGACCCCTCAATGCATACATCAAGATGGGTCCCAAATAGGATTTATACCATCAATCAGTAGGCCCCACTTAGTCCATCACAAAAATTGAAATCTAATCCTACAAAACACCCACCGATTTCATTCTTATTGGCTCCTTGATCTTCCAAGCTCCTAAGCTTCCTCTTTGATGGAGGATGATGAAGGTTAAAGGGTGGAGATGGGAGATTAGGGGTTAGGAAGTGGGTCACAGTTAGCTTCTCCTTGGGAACCTTAGACATTTCTTCTCTTTGGTAGCTTGGAATGGAGTGAGAAATGAGAGCGAGAGAGTGGAGTGGTGTTGTAAGGAGCAATGACATGGAGGATATGGTGCTTGTTGACTTGTTGGTAAGAAAGGAATAGCTAGGTATGGGTGTTGTTGACTTAGTGAAGAGAGAGGTATGGGTGAGTAATGGGTTGTACTTGACTTATGATTTATGTGATTAATTGTAGAGATTCTCTTGAGATTCGTAATGCGCAGCGTTCTCCACAAAATATGTGTGGGCCCACAACTCCTTGCTTGGGTATCGCATCGGCGCGCGAGACTCGGCGTTGGAACCGCAGCGACGGTACGATCGCGATGGTACAAGTCTCGAGTTAAAAGGGTGCGACTCAGGGTCATGCGCAAATGCTGACTACAGGTCCCGGGTCACCAAAATTCGATGGGGAGGATCGCAGAAGTCAACGGAACGGTACGGACTAGGATATGGCCCTTACACCTAGCGTCACCTATACGCATCTATCGTGCATAAGTTTATAGAAAGCTTAAAGGGTGGTGTAAGTGTGTGGACAAGGTAAGCATGCTCATAATGCATTATCAGAGTAATGTGAAAACATGCAGATAAGTCCATGACTGCTATCAGCCGTACCAAGGCTATGCGATGCAAGGCATGAATGCTATCTGTCGTACCAAGGCTATGCGATGCAAGGCATGAATGTTATCGTCCACACCAAGGTCATACGATACGATGTAAGGCCTACATAGCCAATGTCATATGCAAGATGCAACTCAAGCATACCAATCCACATATCAATCTAGCTCATCTCTAGAACATTATATATCAGTACAATTCTCTGTGGATAATCACCAGGGCCGAGTACACTCTAAATGGCACTACCCCTCTTTCAGGCGTGCAATCCGAGTGTAATAGACATCACTATCTGCTTGGTCAATAGCCTGACAATATCTATCCGGCACGTCGATAGCGGACCCATTTACGAGTTGATCAGACTCAGCCTAGCAATTGCCCCTACCCTCGGGATGGTAAGGCCACACCCCCTTCCAACCGACTACGACATAGTGGGAGACAAGGCCTCCTGGTATTCGGCCCTCATGCACTCATACATCCACTCGGTTTAGGCATTGGAGCATCCTCCATGGTACCATAAGGGTTTGGAGACTTTCACCCTAGGACATCTTTTGCACCCCTGTGCTTAACAAGTATTCTGGTATCCAATCATGTCATTCACGCTATATCTGCGGAGGCAACAACCCTGATGTCATTATGTCACGCTTCAACTCAGAAATCGGGCTCATAAAATTTTCGATCGCTAAATCCAACGCCAACAACCTCCGTAGTACCCCATTCTCGGCTCCCAGCGCCCATATGCTAGATTCTGATCTTGGGATCCTACAAGGAGGATTTTCAGTGTAATTTTTTTTGTAAAGGAGCATAACCACAAGTGTACCTAAATCACAAGAGCAACATCATCGTCACATATCCACTAATATAAATCGTTGATTACAATATTGAAAGGAAATACATGTATATAATAAAATATCCATAAAGCTCTGCCACAAACTCCTGCCTCAATCCTGCTATGACCTAACATCACCTACATGCAACGGCCATTCATAAGCTTATAGAAAGCTTAGAGGATGGTGTACGTGTGTGCGCAACAGGTGTCAAGTATACAATACAAGTCCATAATTCATACAATATCAAAAACACTGGCAAGTTCATGAGTCATACGATATCAGAGTAAGCAGAAATACTGACAAGTCCATGAGTCATACAATATCAGAGTAAGCAGAAATACTGACAAATCCATGAGTCGTACAATATCAGAGTATGCAATGCAGATCGACTATGCAATTCGGGGTCGTGGTAAACCAAAAGTCACGTGCTGGGGATGCAATGCAATATGCGGTGCGAAAGAAATGACCAAGCTAGAGCGTGGATCGGGATGATAGTAAGTAGTATTTCAAGTTGTGGGATTCATCACAAGGGACTTCTATCCAAACTAGCCCATACTTTATTTGGATAGCTGGAGACAATGTGGTAAACTTCTGATCTCAGGTTAGTTGCGTACCCAACCGAAATCATGGCCATTACGAGGGTACACATAATAAATTAGTTGTGTACAACCAGCCCGAGTGAATAGTGAATGAATAAATGAATGAATGAGTAAAATGCTGAGTATGCAACTCCTGTTTAATAAGTCCACATATCAGTACCGTACTTCTCTGGGATCATCACCGGGGTCTAATACACTCTATACCACCTATTGCCCCATCAAGCGCAGAACTAGGTAAGTGGAAGAGACCTCACTATCCGCCTACCAATATCAGCCCGGATCATTGATAACGGACCCATTTATGAGCTGGTCAGACTCAGCCTAACATTGCCTACTCCCTCGGGCGGGTAAGGTCACACCCCTTCCAACCGATCATGACACAGTGGGAGACGCGACCTACTGGTATACGACCCTCATGCACTCATGTATCCACTCAGTCTCGATGTTGGAGTAACCTCCTAGTACCATAAGGGTTTAGGAAATTTCACCAGGGACATCTATCGCACCCCATGTAAAGAAAGATTTCCGGTGTCCAATCCTGTCATCCATGATATGCATGTGGAGGCTACGGCCCTAATGTCGCTAGGGTGTACAGTGGTCATGTCACATAATGTGAGTTGCATGAATCACACTATCCAGTCATGCAGCAATCCTACACGTACCGCGTACTCATGTGGACAACTCCTCCTATAAGGGAGTCCCATAATAATCCGTCTAATGACATGTGTCATGATCAATTACTCCTCATATCAAGCATACATATGATGCGTATGGGCATGGATCGTGGACCTATACTAAGCATGTTATATGATGATGATGTACTCTCCTCATATCAAGAATTGGCCTAGACGACCTACTCATATCAAGAATGGGCCTAACAATTATGGGGGCCCAATGATTTGGGTTAGCTCACTAAGGGGAGATGAGAATGGGCCTAATAATGGGCCTTAGGGAGGGTTAGAATGCAGACATTTAACCATCATTGCTCCTACAATGTGGACATTAAACCATCATTACTCCCAAGGCATAGCCCATTTAAAACCAACTAGGAAGACGAATGGGCGTCATAAACATCATTACATACATCATGGTGGAATCACTCATCACATTGGGCCTCATACAAGGGCCTCACATGCATCACATTGGGCCTCACTCATGGGCCTCATATACATCACATTGGCCCTCATTCATGGGCCTCATATACATCACATTGGGCCTCACTCATGGGCCTCATATACATCATATTGGGCTCACTCATGGGCCTCATATACATCACAATGGGCCACATCCCATGAGCCTCAAATACATCACAGTGGGCCACAAATACATCACAATGGGTCTCATCATAAGGGCCTCATGTACATCACATTGGGCCTGCGAGGCAGCCCAATTAATGGACGGCCTGGATTCAATACATACATCAAGTGTGCCCCACCGTCCCATGCTGGACGATGGAGATGAAACACACACATTAAGGTGGGGTCCACATGTTTGGACGGCAAGGACGAAACACTTACATCATGACGATCCCACATCCAGCCCTTGGACGACGTGGACATAAAGCGTATACATTAGGTGGGTCCCACCGTCCAACCCATCTGAACGGTGGAGATGAACATATACATCTTGTGGTTCACACAAATGGACGGTGTGGATATAACACATACCCCCATGATCTAGCCCACAGAACTTGCTGATGTCAATACAGCAGCTATATAGCTGGTGTGAGATCCCCTAGCCAATCTGATTCCATCAAGGTAGGCCCCACGTGTAGGGTGGGTCCCACCATCCAGGGTCTGGATGGTGTGGACACCACACATATATCATGGTCAGGCCCCACTGTCCACGTGGACGGTGGGATGAAACACTTACATCATGTAGGGGTCCCACACGAATGGACAGTGTGGATGTTGCACACGTACAGCGAGTGGGGTCCACGTCCCAGCCTTGGATGGCGTACGATGTGGATTTAAAACACATATATCACATAGGGTCCCACACGGATGGATGTTTGGATATGACACATACCTCAAGATCAGACCACAGAGCTTGTTGTCTTCAATACAGCAGTTATTAGCTGGTGTGAGGTATTCCAACCAATCTGCCTCCATCCCAAGCCCCACGTGTAAGGTGGATCCCACACAGATGGACGACTAGGATATAGAACACACTCATCATGGTGGGCCTTAGAACTTGCTGACGTCATACAACAGTTATATTGCTGGTGTGAGGTATACCAGCCAATCCAATTCCACTGTCCAGAATTTGGATGGTGTGGATGAAAAATACAGATAGATGGTGGGTCCCACCATCCTACCCATCTGGACGGTGTGGACTCCACACACATCATGAGGCAGTCCCCACCGTCCACATGGACGGTGGGTGAGATACACACATCAAAGGAGACCCACCGTCCCTGGATGGTGCGGACGGTGTGGATCAAAGCATACATCATGGTGGGCTTCGGACGGTGGATGGGAGGGATGCAACACATACATCTGGTGGGTCCACACGTGTGGCCCACCAGCTTGTATCAAGCTAATATTTGAGTTTTCCCTTCATCTGGGCCTGTCCAGACGGACAGGCAGCAGGCCCGCCCGCTGGACAGGCAGCAATGCGGGCCCAATTTAAGGGTAGCATGGATAAATACATGCATCATGGTGGGTCATACGATCAGGGAGAGAGAGAGAGAGAGAGAGAGAGAGAGAGAGAGAGAGAGAGAGACGTGTGTGTAAGGGAGGAGCTCCACCACTATGAGCTCCTCTCGGTTTACAACGCATACATCAAATGGGTCCCACCACAAGTGAGCCCTCAAATAGAAATCAAGGGTGGAATTCCCAAGATCACCCACCGATTTTACTCCTTCTTAGTTCCTTGGAATGCTAAGCTCCTTGGCTTCAACTTTGATGGAAGATGATGGAGATTGAAGGGCTAGGATGAGAGATGAGAGGGGTAGGAAGTGGGCTACACTTGGCTTTCTTAGAAGAGCTTGGATGTCCTCTCCTTGGGAATTGCTTGGAATGGAGTGAGAAATGATAGAGAGAGAGAGGAGTGGTGTGTAAGAGATATGACATGGAAAGCATGGGTCTCATTGACTTTTGGGATGAGAGGAATGGGCTAAGCATGGGTTGCTTTGACTAGTTGGTTGGAGAGGTATGGGTGAGTGATGGGTTGTACTTGACTTGTGATTGATTGATTGATGTGATGGATGGTAGAGATTCTCTTGAGATTCGCAATGTGTGGCGTTTTCCTCGAAATAAACGTGGGCCCACAACTCCTGGCCTGGGTATCGCATCAGAGTGCAAGTCGCGGCATTGGAACCGCAGCGACAGCGCGGTCGCTAGAGTATAGGTTTCGAGTCAACTCGACTCAAATCTATAGGTTGCGATTTAGGGTCATGCGCAAACGTCGATTATAAGTCACAAGTTGCCAAACTTCGATGAAGAGGATCGCAAAAGTCTAAGAAACGGTACGGGCCTTACACATTAGGTTGTATAGTAATCATAATCACATAATGCAAGATGTATGAATCATGCAGTCCAATCATGCATCAATCCTGCGCATATCGTGCGCTCATATGGGATAACTCCGCTTATCAGGGAGTTCCATAAACAACCTGCCCAATGACATATGCAATGGCCAACCATATTTCATCATAAGCATGCAGATGATAGGTATGATCATGTATCTGATGTTATGTTATCACATACTCATAATCGACATCGATAATCAGCGTATATACAAGGCGGGGTCTATAGATAGACAGCTGACCCATAACATGAAGGTCGGTCCTCAACTGTGGGTATAACAAATCTGATAGCACGGATCCTTCCGTCTACGACGATGATGAACTCTTCTCATATCAAGGTTGGGCCTAGGTGGCCTACCTATATTCCTAAGGATCCAGAAAGGGTTCCTTCTCCATACTATCATATAGCCTGCTAGATGCCCTAGGGGGCCCAAATAAGTCCTACATGGACTCCAAGATTAAAAAAAAGTTAAATTAAATTAAATTCCTACTAACAACCAATGGAGGCCCAACATCTTGGGTTAGCCTAATGTGAATAGATGGATCATGCAAATGGGGCCCAATGATTAGGGTCAACCCACTTAAAGAATGTTGAGAATGGGCCTAACAAAGGCCTAAGGAAAGGTCACAATGTGGACATTTAACCATCATTGTCCATCAATGTGGACATTTAACCAACATTGCTCCTAAGGAGTGGCCCACATAGAGCCTAACAATAGTGGGCCCATGGTCTCACACAAGGGCCTAATATACATCACGATGGACCTCACTCATAGGCCACATATGCATCACATTGGGCCTCACTCATGGGCCACATAAGCATCACATTGGGCCTCACTCATAGGCCACATATAAATCATAATGGGCCTCACTCATGGGCCACATATACATTAGAATGGGCCTCACTCATGGGCCTCATCACATGGGCCATATATACATCACATTGGGCCTCATCATACGGCCCACAAATACATCACATTGGGCCTCATCATATGGGCCTCAAATACATCACATTGGGCCTTATCATATGGGCCACAAATACATCACATTGGGCCTTACATATGGGCCACAAATACATCACATTGGGCCTTACATATGGGCCACAAATACATTACATTGGGCCTTATCATATGGCCCACAAATACATCACATTGGGCCTGGGGGGGGGCATAATTTGGTAAAAATGGATGATCATCATGTGTAATATCTACATCAAAGTGGGCCCCACAGGTCAGCCCTATGGTACATAAAATGGATGGACAATGTGTTTACAACACATGCATCAATGAGGGCCTAGATAGTGCAGATGGGCCCAACTCGTACAATGGGTGGGCCCTGTGTTTACACAGCAGGTGGGCCCACCGTCCATGACCAGACAGTGTAGATATACAACACATACATCATTCGTGGGGTCCACGTCCAGTTGGACTGGATGGCATAAATAAAACAGATACATCATGTGGGTCTCATGGACGGACAGGGTGGATAAAGCACATTTATCACAGCAGGCCCCACCGTCCAAGGGGTCTGGACGGTGCAAATGTGACACATTAATCATACTGCAAGGTGGGCCTCACCCGTTCGACAAACGGATGGTGTGGATCAAAATACATGCATCATGGTTGCTCCCACCGTCCAACAAACTGCACGGTGAGAATATACAACACATCACAAGGTGGGTCCCACCCTCACATGTGCAGCACGTGTGGGGTGAGCCCACATCCAGAAATCAGATGGACGGCGTGGCTGTAAGGCACATACATCATTGGTGGGACCCATACATCATGGTCGGCCCCACACAGCACCGTCCAGAGGTGGACGGTGCGGATACAGAATACATATATCAAGGTGAGCCCCACCCGCCCACACGTGCAGCACGTGCGGGGTGGGCCCCACCCGTTGCCAAGTGGACGGACGGTTGGGATATAACATATACCCCATGATCAGACCACAGAACTTGCTGACATCAAACAGCAGTTATCTGCTACTGGACTACTAGGCTACTGGCTTAGCGTCCAGCAGATGGACAGTTTAGATATAACACATGCATTAAGGTGGGTCCAAATGTGTGGGACCCACCATGCTTAAATCAGCTGATATTTATGTTTACTCTTCATCTAGGCCTGTTCAAACGGACAGGCCAGTGGACCCGCTGCTAGACGGTCCAACAAGGTGGGCCCAACACATGGATGGCATGGATATAATGCATGTGTCATCAGGTGGGCCATCATACATCATCACCATTAAAAAAACAGAGAGAGAGAGAGAGATAGAAGCACCCACCTAAGATCTTGATCTCCTTCTTCCACCACTATGTTTTAGAGCTCCAAGGGATGAGATTCGACGGCTAAGATAGGGTTTGGATGGCTGGATTGGTGGGGATAAAGGGTGAAAGATGGCTAGATTTTGGGGGTTTACTTGAACGTTCCAAGCTTTAGCAATGGAGATGGAAGAAAGAAGGAGGGAGAGAGAGAGAGGTAATGATGATAGCTAGCCTCTCTCTCTCCTAGCTATCATTTCATGTAAGAGAAGCACCCCTAGGGTGACATGGCTAAGGTAGGGTGACATAATCCTAATGATGGTTTCTAGGAAAATGTGAAATCTGGTATAGGTGAGTCCCCCAACACGTGGTCCACATCTTATGATCTAAGTGTCGCATTGACGCACGAGACGCGACGTCAGAACCGCAGCGACGGCGCGGTCGCAATGGCATAGGTATCGGGTTGAGTTGACTCGGGTTTACAGGATGTAAGTTAGGGTCATGCGCAAATGCTTTCTACGAGTCATGGGTTGCCAGAATTTGACAGGGTGGATCGCGGGATCCTAAGAAATAAAATGGTCACTAGGACATGGGCCTGACAAAAATACACTTCTTTGCCTTTTGGTCTAACTCATCACTCTTAACTAATGGTACATGAGAGTAAGCATCACAACAAAATATCCACAGCCTCGAGTAATGAACTTCCCGACTACTCCATACTTCTTCTCGAATTTTGTAATCAATAAGTGTAGACTGAGATAGATTCACTAAGTAGCAAGTCGTATTGACAACTTTAGCCCATAGCCCCTTGCCCAACTCAACATTGCTCAACATATTTCAAGTCCTTTACATAAGAATTTGATTCATACATTCAGCCACACAATTCTTCTCTAGTGTATACTTCATTATGTTGTGCCTCACTATCCCTCATTCCTACAAAATTGATTAAACTCCGTAAAAGTAAATTCTCTATTGGTATATGTCCTCAGAATTTTCACCTTTCACATTATATATTTTTCAATAATTGCTTTCCACAGCTTGAAAGTTGTGAAAACATCTGATTTATGTTTTATGAAATAAACGCACACCTTCCTAGAGAAGTCATCAATGAATGTGAGAAAGAATGATAATGTTCATCCAGAAACAACAAGTGAAGGCCCCTACACATCTAAATGCACATAATCAAGTTGGTATTTACTAACATATTTTTCAGTTTTAAATGATAACCTTGATTGTTTCCCATATATGTAATGTTTATATATATCTAAATTAAAACTTTTTAAATGACAAATTAACTGACGATCAAGAAATACCTTTATACCACGCTCGCTCATATGGCCTAGGTGTGCATTCCAGAAATGTGCTGACGTGGATTCCACTATAGACATTGTAACTCCACCCGATATAGTATTCTCGATAAACCTGTAAAGATTTCCACTCTTTTATGCCTTCATAATTATGACTACCCCTTTTAAAACCTTCAGGACACCTTTATAACTGGTGAACTTATACATGAGTGCATATAAAGCTCCTAAATATATCAAATTCTTCTTCAAATTCAGAACATGCCTCACATCGGTCAAATTATGCCACACCCTATCAAACATCCTAATGTGAACCAAACCAATTTCAACAATCTCACAGGCATAATTATTGCCCATAAGAACCAGGCCACCATCATACTCGTTATTTGTGGTGAACCAACTCTAATGAGGACACATGTGGAACGATGCCCCGTACCCAAAATCCACTCCTGATAGAAGCAACTAGTCTTGGACACTGATAACATATCACCACCACCCGATCCTTCACCTTTGGCGAATCATCTAATTTATCCTCCTTCTAGGCTTTGGGATATTAACAACGCTTCTTCATATGTCCCATCCTGCCACAGTTCCAACACTTCAACTTGACTTTGCCCTTCGACTTGAATATAGATCGCGACTTTCCCTTCTCTCACTCAAATTGTCTTCCCCAAGCAAACAATGCATTTGTAGAAGTACCTTCGCCTCTGATATTCTTTCTCAACTAATTCAGCTGAAGGGATGAGATAACAGTATCAACATCAAGGTATCCCTCCCATAGCATAGAGTATCAACCAGATACTCGTAGGACTCTGGGAAAGATGTCAAAAAAATTAGGGCTTTATTTTCTACATTAATCTTCACCTACACATTTATCAACCTGCAAACCAATTTATTAAAGACGTTGATGTGCTCAAAGAGATCCAACCGTCCGTTATCTTCAAAGTATAGAACTGTCTCTTGAAATATAGACGATTTGTGAGCGACTTCATTATGTAGATGATTTCCATCTTCGACCTTAATCATGCAGTAGTCTTCTCATTGATAACATTATAAAGGACTTCATTGGCTAAGCACACTTGAATTGTGTTAATCACCTTATGATCAGGTTTGTCCCAATTCTCTTCCTTCATAGTTTTCAAACGGTTCGCTTTCCCAAGGAGTGCATACTGCAGCCCTTGCTAAATTAGGAGGGCTTTCATCTTCAACCTCAATAGTTCCAATTTATTTTTACCTATGAGTTTTTTTCTCGAACTTCACATCGATCCCCTCGATGTTATGTTTCCATATTCAATCTGATAACCTAACTTATGCTCTTATACTAGTTGTTGGGCGTTGAAACCCCTTTATGGGTGAGAAAGCAACCTTAGAACTAATTAAACACAAAATATATAATGAAAAGGAATAAGCAACTATAGAGAACACCGAGATTTTTACATGAAAAATCCTTACAGAAAAAACCATGACATAAAGCGACTATCAATCCACTATTAACAATGAATTACAAGAGATGGGACAACTTACATAATAGAAAACCCTACATTTTTCCTTTGCAAAACCCTAAAAATCATGTAGCCTCTCCTCTTTCTACCTTAATCGAGCTTAAAGGGTACTTATATACCTACATACAAGATTAGAAACCAAATCCACACTTTAAAAAAAAAAAAAAATGTATTTTGTCAGTCATACCTTCGGTCAACTAAGATATCAATAGAGTTTGTCGGTCAACTGAAATAGACCTTGGTCGACCAGAAACATCACAGTCGATTTTAGTCGACCCAACTGCACTGCACCATATTAAAGGTACTTGATCAACACACAATTACCCATAATCATGTACATTGGGTAATGCCAGGCAGGGAAGTCGAACCCATGATTATAGGTTTACAGGTGTGGGTGATTGGAAATTACCGTAGCTGCTTTTTAATCCATGAGAATACAAAAATGCACTCATTTAATTTTATTTCCTTTAAAAAAGTAGTGGAAGTTTGGATCTATATCCCCGCATGCTACGTGTATGACATTCGCCCTGTCCAACACATGCACCCCACAACGGTGATAACAAGAACAAAACAACAAGCGAATTAAATCATTAGATGGGTTACATTTGAAACAGGATATTTTTAATGGTGTGTATTATTTTTTATGGATTGTCCCACTTATGATTGGAATACTTTTAATTCATCTTATAATAATGTTGGTGTGCATGTGGTGGACGGGTTGAATATGAGACACACCACGTCGTCGGCCCACAATCTAGATTCTATGCTTTGTTGTAAAGAAAAAATAAAATAGAACAACGCTGCCTGATAATTTCTCCCGTGGAAAAGATCGCATGATAAGCATTTTTAGTCACTTCACACCATCAAGTGAACGTGTGACTCAAGGCCTCCGTGTTGCAATACTTTGTAACCATGCTCTCTCAGCGTAGCCTCCACATGACTCAGGATGTGTGATGTAGAGTAGGTCACAGACACTTTCATGTCTAAGATGAACCAAAGAAGGCCCGATCGAAGGCAGAAGTCATCAAGACCGTCAGAACCTTAAAATAGGAATATCTCGCAAACTGGAATGAGTTAATCGGCGTACCATATATGATTTTAGGGTAGGACGAGCTACTTTTGCCAACCAACTCCGCTATTTCGGGTTCCCCATGCTGAATTTGCGAGATTCCATCAGATCGACGATCGAATTCCATGTTTATTTTCGTTTTTACTATTTTTAGTAAGTTTTAATTTGATTGTAACTCTTCATCCGTTGGGCTTTAGGAGTTGCGTCCAAAATGAAAAGTATTTATAAAAATTAGGAGAATAACATGGTTAAACCACATAGGTTACTTACTATAAATAGTAAATTTCCTATTTATAGTAAGTTATGAATTTTAGGGTGTTTTAGTTGTAATTTAATTCTGAAGCTTCTTCCACGGTTTGGTATCCCTATTTAAAGGGTTGTAAACTCATTTATTTCATCTATCAATCAAATTATGAATTTTATAGAATTTCTTTTCTATTTTCCTTGCTTTTTCCTTGTGGATTGGAGAAGTCTCTGTGAGGAGTCCAGAGAAGCTCCGTTGATTCGGAGTAGTTAGCCTTGAGGGAGACGATGCTCGACCTCATCACATTCATCCCTGCGTCAATTGGTATTAGAGTGAGGACTCCTCTCAGACTAATGGTAAACAAAGAAGGTATGAACCAAAATCCTATGGACGATGATCCATGGATTCGTTATCTTTCGGAAAGAATGGAAGCATTCCACCGGGAGAGTCAGTTGACCATGCAAGGGTTGTGCAACCCTCAACCATCTTGTTGATGCGCTAATTCCGCTCAAGCCCAAGACAATGCTCAACCGCCTGTAGTTGCTGTATGGCACAACCCTAATTTCCGTAGAGCATTACCAGTGGTGAATCGTAGGACTACACCAGATAATTCGAGCTTTAGTGATGAGGACCTTGATGAAGGCTTTGTTCGATGACCAATCAATGGAGGCGATCATCTAGATCATGCTGAAAGAGACTATCGAGGTAAGGTCAAACTTCCTAGTTTTAACTATTTATTACGCATAAAATATTTCCTCGACTGGCCAGCTGAAGTATAAAGATATTTTGATTATATGGATGTTCTAGAGCATAAAAAGGTAAAATTATTCGCGTTCAAATTAAAATCTAGTGCTTCTGCATGGTGGGAGCAATTACAACTCTCACGTAACCAACAGAATAAGGCGCCCATCTCATAATGGCCACGGATGAGATGCCTTCTTTGATCACGATTCCCTCCTAGTGATTATGAGCAGTTATGGTTCCAGAAATACCAAAATTGCCGACAGGAAAATCGAACTGTCACAGATTACACCGAAGAATTTTAGCGGTTGGCAACGTAGAATGACCTATTAAAAACTGAATCACAGAAAGTAGCATGATTCATGGGTAAATTATGATCGACGATTCAGGACTAAGTTCAGATGCACCCTATCGAGAAGGTGGAAGAAGTAGTTTAGTTGACAGGTAGGATAGAAATGCAGCTTACAAGAGTTCTTATTCAACCTTACCCTTCAACTTGGCCCTCATAATGGGTCCCACGCAGGATTTAGTACTGACACGCGGAAAAGAGCCAGTAGGAGGACATCATCAAACTTCTGCAACCAGTTGGAGTGGCCCATCTAGGCCTTAATGTATAGCACCCACAACAGCTAGCCTGAGTAGGATTCCAAATCCTTACGATCAGCCAATGCCGAATAATTGTTTCCACTATGGCAACCAGGCTGAAATAGCGGTAAAGACCGCACTAGTTGAAGAAGGAATATGTCAATATGTCCTAGAGGGGGTAAATAGGACTTCTTAAAGTTTTTATGATTTATTTAAAAAAACCTACTTTACTAATCCTGTGATCATGCAATTATCAGGATTACTCAAATGTAACTCTGCTAGCTTCTAAGCCCGGTAGAGGATCCAATCACAAACTATTTTAGAAGTAAGAAGTATGCAAGCTAACTTATGATGGATATGACTGTGTAGGTGTGTGTGGTGTGATCAAATGTTCAGATATGGAAGTATTAAAGTAAATCACACAATCAAAAGAATAACAATCTCAAACACAGTCATTTTTATAGTGGTTCAACGATAAGTCTACTCCACTCCCGGTAACCGCACTCAACCCTTAAGTATACTGGATTTCACTAAGGACGTTTCACAGCGGTTCACCTCAAACCTAAGGTTTTAAATCAGGTTCACCTTCAACCTTTACAACCTACACTGAGGCTGATTGTTTATACTCCCTGAGTAAGGGTTAACACATAGCACCCAGTTTTTAGGTACACTAGCCAAGGATCTTCCATAAGACCCTATTGGAGGTTTCTACATGGTTGACCTCAAACCCGAGGTTTTACACGGTTCACCTCAAACCCAAGGTTTTACACGGTTCATCTCAAACCAAAAGTTTTACACGATTCACCTCAAACCCAGAGTTTTAAGGGTTCACTCCTAACCAGATGTTTATGCTCTCCACAGAGCAAGAGTCTACACAACGCACCCACTACGTACACTCCCGTCGGAGGCTTCCTTAAGGACTTCAAAGGGTGAGAACCACTTAAGACCCAATCCTACAAAGGAATGATCACAAGTGTCCTCTTAGACTCTAGATACTTACAAATAAGTTGATGAGTCTCGTTTAGCACAATGCCGAAGATCTCCTCCTCCTTGTTGATGAAGAGTCTTCCGCTCCCTTGATCCGCAACACAAGATAATATACCAATACTTGGCTTCAGGTTAGGTCAAGGTCAAGATGGAATCCTACTCTCAAAATATTTTCCTATTAGGAAGATAGAGCGACTCCAATCTTATGCATTCAAGGCATCCTAGCTTAATGATTTGTCATTAAGGTAGTCGCTAGAGGATTCTTGAATGCGGAAGTTCATTCCCCAATCCACTCTATTGGATGTCAATGATGAGGGTGGATTGGAGGATGAACTCCCTTGAGAGAAAGGGCTTTGGATATAAGATATAAGTTGAAACACACAAAAGCTCTCTCTACTTTCTCTCACAGCAATAAAAGACAAGTCCTCTATATATAGGCAAAAAGTTCCAACGGATATAAAACGGTCACATTTATGACAAAGTCTGATATCATCGAGCATATACTCTCGATAGCATCGATGGTTTGCTCGATGACTCGGACTCAATGTCATACGCTTTTGAAACTTTTGTCAATTGGTCGATGAATCGAAACTATTGTCGATGTCATCGGATTTCAAACTCCGATTCCATCGATGACAGGTTCGATCCATCGACACTTGAAAAATGAGAGAGACTTGACTTTGAAATATTTCAAGATTTCATGAATGATCGGGGAACCATCGAGATCATCGAAATTTGAATGTCGATGATATCGAGATCAGAGTCGAGGCATCGATAAATCTAGCGGATTTTTCTTTAAGCTTGTTGGACGGTTTGTGACATTGTTCGATGCAATCAACCTGGTGTCGATATCATTGATATTTGAATATCTAATCAATCGAAGGGCCCCCAATCATAATTAAAAACAACCTGAAATATCTATTGTAAGATATGCGCGCCCACGATCGATATCATCGATGGACTTCCAATGTTATCGATATTTGATTTCAGATCATATCGGAAGAGCATAAATATATCGAAGGAATTTGAGATTTTCATTAAGAAACAGGGGCACCGGAAATCTGTCTGTCGATCTTATCAAGCCACTTTCGATGTACTCGAGATTTGTATATCGATGATATCGTTAGGAGAATCGATATATCGATAAATCAACCCAGATGAGTATTTAGTTGCTGGACACTTTTGGTCCTCACATCGATAATATCGTTAAGGTATCGAGGACATCGATAGAGCAGGTCGATCATATCGAGGGTGTTTCGATAAAATCGACAAGGCAAGAAAAACTTAGAGATTTTTCTATTTTGAAAAAAGCTTTCTAACCTTAAAACCCTATGATTTCTAACTTATTTTTATGGGTTTTCTTCACCTGGTGTTTTGGGTCATGGGATTTGAGGCTTTAGTTTTACCTGTGACGAACTTGCACACATCCGGTTGAGGCAGACGCTTGAATTGATCTTCCTATCAGGCTCTGTAGACAATCTAACTCAACACTCACGTAACTTGACAAACCAGGGCTCTTTCACAGGCCACTTATCAAACACCTACACTCAATGCCCCGCAACCCACTTGACCATTAATGAAGGGGGTGAAATGGCGGTAAAAGACCACACTAGTTGAAGGAGTATGCCAATATATCCTAAAGGGGGATGAATAGGACTTTTTAAAGTTTATATGATTTATTTAAAAATCCTACTTCACTAATCCTGTGATCATGCAATTATCAGGATTACTCAAATGTATCTCTACTGGCTTCCAACCCCGGTAGAGGATCCAATCACAAACTATTTTAGAAGTAAGCAGTATACAAGCTAGCTTATGATGGATATGACTGTGTAGGTGTGTGTGGTGTGATCAAATGTTCAGATATGGAAGTATTAAAGAAAATCACACAATCATAACAATCTCAAACACAGTCATTTTTATTATGGTTCGACAATAAGTCTACTCCACTCCCGGTAACCGCATTAAACCCTTAAGTGTACCGGATTTCACTAAGGAGGTTTCACAGCGGTTCACCTCAAACCTAAGGTTTTAAATCAGGTTCACCTTCAACCTTTACAACTTACACTCTGGCTGACTATTTATGCTCTCACGAGCAAAGGTTAACACAACGCACCCACTTTTAGGCACACTGACCAAGGATCTTCCATAAGACCCTACTGGACGTTTCTACACGGTTCACCTCAAACCCGAGGTTTTACACGGTTTACCTCAAACCCAGAGTTTTACTGATTCACTCCTAACCAGATTTTTATGCTCTCCACAGAGCAAGGGTCCACACAATGCACCTACGACGTACACTCTCGCAGGAGGCCTCCTTGAGGACTTCAAAGGGTGAGAACCACTTAAGACCCAATCCTACAAAGGAATGATCACAAGTGTCCTCTTGGACTCTAGATACATACAAATAAGTTGATGAGTCCCGTTTAGAACAATGCCGAAGATCTCCTCCTCCTTGTTGACGAAGAGTCTTCTACTCCCTTGATCCGCAACTCAGAATGATGTACCAATACTCGGCTTCGGGTTGGGTCAAGGTTATGATGGAATCCTACTCTCTAAAGGTTTTCCTATAAGGAAGATAGAGTAGTTCCAATCTTATGCATTCAAGGAATCCCAACTTAATGATTTGTCATTAAGGTAGTAGTTGGAGGATCCTTGAATGCGGAAGTTCATTCCCCAATCCACTCTATTGAGTGTCAATGATGAGGGTGGATTGGAGAATGAACTCCCTTGAGAGAAAGGGCTTTGGATATAAGATATAAGTTGAAACACACAAAAGCTCTCTCTAGTTTCTCTCACAGGAATAAAAGACAAGTCCTCTATATATAAGCAAAAAGTTTCAACGGATATAAAACGGTCACATTTATGACAGAGTTCGATATCATCGAGCAGGTTCGATATCATCGAGCGTATACTCTTGATAGCATCGATGGTCTGCTCGATGACTCGGACTCAATGTCATATGCTTTTGAAACTTTTTACCAATTGGTCGATGAATCGAAACTATTGTCGATGTCATCGGATTTCGAACTCTGATTCCATCGATGACAGGTTCGATCCATCGACACTTGAAAAATGAGAGAGACTTGACTTTGAAATATTTCAGGATTTCATGAATGATCGGGGAACCATCAAGATCATCGGAATTTGAATGTCAATGATATCAAGATCAGAGTCGAGGCATTGATAAATCCAGCGGATTTTTCTTTAAGCTTACTAGACGGTTTATGACCTTATTCGATGCAATCAACCTGGTGCTAATATCATCAATATTTGAATATCGATTCTATCGAAGCGCCCCCGATCATAGTTAAAAATGACCTGTAATATCTGCTGTAAGATATGCTCGCCCTTGATCGATATCATCGATGGACTTTCGATGTTATCGATATTTGATTTTAGATCATATCAAAGGAATTTGAGATTTTCATTAAAAAACAGGAGCACCAGAAATCTGCCTGTCGATCTTATCGAGCCACTTTCGAGGTGATCGAGATTTGTATATCGATGATATTGTTAGGAGAATCGATATATCGATAAATAAGTCCAGATGAGTATTTAGTTGCTGGACACTTTTGGTCCTCACGTCGATAATATCGTTAAGGTATCGAGGACATCAACAGAGCAGGTCAATCATATCGAGGGTGTTTCGATTAAATCGACAAGGCAAGAAAAACTTAGAGATTTTGGGTCATGGGATGTGAGGCTTTAGTTTTACCTATGACGAGCTTGCACACATCCGGTTAAGGCAGATGCTTGAATTGATCTTCCTATCAGGCTCTGTAGACAATCTGACACAATACTCACGTAACTTTACAAACCAGAGCACTTTCAATCTCCCCCTTTGTCAATTACGTGACAAAAAAAAACCTAAAACACCCTAGAACACTTCTAGACAAACATACCCTAAATTGTGTGTACATGCTTTTACACAATTTTACAATTTATAGACCATGTACACAAGCAGTAGCTGCTCCCCCTTTCTTGTAAACTCTCCCTTGCTTGATGCAGCTACTCCCCCTAACACCTGCAACAATATCTAAGCAGAAATACAATTTTCATTCGGGGTGTTTGTAAATGTTCTCCCCCTTTTTGTCAGTCATTGACAAAGATATCTCACGTGATATTGACTGAAGCTTAAAATACTTAAGAGAGCCAGTCAAGTAGAGGTAGATATAGATGTATAGACATGAAAGCATTTTAAAACATACATCTTTTTGTAGAGGATATGAATGCATATTAAATAAAATATGGACACAATCAGATAAAAAAAATGTGCATTCTATATCAGAGCAGTTTAGAAACATACATTATTGGCAGATAGTATGGATGCATATTAAGGCAAATGAAGCAGATAGGATAAGCGATAAAGTCATATGCATTCCCTATGTCAGAAACTGTCTAAACCAGGGGAATTTAACATAAATATGGCAGGAAAAAGTTTAAGCATTATTTTCAGCCATATTTAACAGAATATTAAAAAAACAAACTTCCCCCAGAGGTTGGCAGTTGTATAGCATTCATCAAAATCATTCAACCGAAAAAAATATACTACCCCACACAGCAGTAAACTATCAACCACCAAACAGAAACATCAAGCCCATGTATGGGCGCCCAAAAGTATCCATCACTAACCCAATTGTGGGCATGGATAAAAAAAACTATGCATGTTTAGGAGGCTGTCATACACACCAATGATAGCTTAAAACATCCAGAAAGATACTGATGTTCAAACGTGAGACAAGAGTAATGTGTTTATGATAACATGCATGAACCAGCCTCACGGAGCAGAATGAGATGGCATCGTGTCGTCCTGTCGGCACGTCATTAGATCCACCAATTGTTGAACCGTGCTCTGCACTCCTTGAACCATCCTTTCCATGACTGTAAGCCTTTCTTTAACTGAGTGGATGTCCTTCTGAATCGTTCCAATCCTGTCCAGCTTGAACCTTTTACCATACTCGGTTGTTGACGTGGACGGAGCTGGATCGGGTCCAGGAGGTGCCTCTTCAGCCGGGATCACCACCTTCTCCTTCAATTTCTTCCACCTGGATTTCTTCCTCGGGGTTCTCCTTATACTCGTGAAAGTCCAAATCCATTTTTCGGACATTTCTTTTATTGAAAACTTGGAGCGGGAATACCGGATCAGTAGTCGATGGGAACCCGATTCTATTGCATATCATGCTGATAATCCAGGGGTACGGCAGATGGAGGTCCCTGGATGTTTGGATGGCGTTCACTAACTGAGAAACAAGCAGAGTTGGAAGGCAGATCTTTGACCCTCTGGCAACTGAGTATACGATCATGGTCATAAGGCCGGTGAGATCGGACCGGTTGGTACTTCTGGGATAGATGTTAGTAGCAAAGATAACATGCAGAATCCGAAATCTGGGATCCATATACCTAGATTTTAACGGATTCCCTTAATGTCAGGGGATGTCCCTACCATTATAGAGATACTGAGTGACCCTGGATCGAATGTCCATGTTATCAAGATCCATCTCTAGGATACCTTCTCGGACCATGTTGAGTCCAATAGTATTAGCTATTGTAGCCGGTGTGATCAACACGTCATCACCATCCAAAGATACCATGAACAAAGGAGGGTTAGCCACTGGTGAATGACATGCAGCAAGGAAGTTGCGTGTTCTCTCAAGTTGGCACGGCCCACCAAAGTCCAAAACGGGCAGCCAATCTATTGCAGCAAACAGGGGTTCCAATTTGTATGGTTTGAGACACTCCCTGTCTACCCTTCTCTCTTGAATAAGCTTCCTGCCCATGTATTTGGGTGGTCGTGAACTTGCTCCAGTTAGAGGAGTGGTGCCGGAAATTCGGTCTAGGACCCACCACGTGGAGTATGTCTTGTTCTTTGCCGTGTGGGGATCCCACTCTCCGGGGCCCTCGCCCTGCCTTTCGAGGCAAGTACCTTTTGTCGGGTGGCTAATGAAGATTCCTTAGAGCCGGATGCTACCCCTTTGTCCTTTCCCATGTGGACAGATAGTGTCTTGAACGATTTGAGAAAGGCGACAAAAAAAAACTAACAAATACCCAAAAGAAGGTGGACTCTTTGATGTTTAAGAGGAGTATTACCAGATTTGTGGAAGGATTTGAGTAGTCCGACGTGGCTCCAATTGATTTGGTCAAGAGAATCGACCAAAGAAGGTGACAGTGAAACCCTTGAGAAAATAAACCCCCTTTTTTGTTTCGCTGACTTTTATCGGGCGGCATCTGTCGATATGATCAACCACTATTTCGATAATATCGAGAGGTTGTTTATCTATTCTATTGAGTCTGTCTTCGATATCATTCTTGGCCACCCAACTATTCATATCCTAAAGAGGATCGATAATATCGACCTTTTATCGTTAAATCAAGAATGTCATATCGACAGTCATATCGAAGATGAAGATTTTCAGTTTTCAGCATTCAGACAGATCTTCAAGTATACTTTTCATATTTCTATCAACAGTATACTCAACAAGAATTATGTACACACACTGTACACAACAAAATTATAAACATTTGAATGTTTATACAAAAAAAAAATGGAGGTGAAGTACCTCAGATATATCATTTGAAGCTTAGCAAAAATATTTCCTCATTTTAGCACAGGTTCAGATTCTCATGCATGATCTAAACTAATTCTTCCTTACCCATTTTACTTTGTTAATTGATTTGGGTGGTGATGCAATGGCATTTCTTTTATCCATATTCCTAAGAGGCCTTCTGAAGTTTTGTATTTCTTTGGTTAATAATTTGTTAAAATGATTCTGACCAGAGTTAGGTTGAGTCCTCCTTAGTGTTGTGAATTCAAACTTATAATGCCCGGAATCACCACACAAGTGACATACTGGAGTTATTCTGGTTTACTTCCAGAAGTAGCAAATTTTTCAGTTTTGGGAGCTGCATTTTCAGTTTTTGATTTATGTTTTTCATATCCAAGCCCGCTTTTATCCTTTCCAGGTCTTCCCATTCATAACAGTTTTTCTAGCTTTTCGCCACTCTGGGAAAACTTGTAGTTTATCTTGGCTATCTTCTTGGATTCTTTCAAATCAAACAGGAGTGTATGATTTTCATTGCAAAGAAGTTTATTCTTATCTTTTAGTAGTTCAATCTGTTTGTTCAGTTTATCAGACTCGTTTTCAAGAAAAGTATTAATTCGTCAAGTCTATCATTATCTATATGATATTGTTGCAGATCATTTATTAATTGTTTGTTGATTTCCAATGCTTTATCCAAATCTTTCTGCAGCAACTTACTTTTGTTTTCTGTTATTCCGAGTCTCTTAAGGATATTGATGCTATGAATATAGAGTTGATTATAAGCATCTTGCAGTTTATCCTTTTCGATTTCTTCTTCTTCTTTTCCATTGTCGGATGAAGATGATTCTGTGGCTAGTTGTTCTTTCTCGTTCTCTGATTTAGTGGGAATGATTGAAGCAGTGGAGACCATGAATATTATCAATGATTTTTTATCTCCATTGCTTTCTGAGTCACTAGATTCTGAATTTGACTCATCTGTATCATCTCACGTGGCGGTCATTGCCTTGCCCTTAGTTTTTCTGTTTGGGTATTCGGTTGATAGGTGTCCATACTCCTGACAGGCATAGCATTGTGGTTCTTTGGTTCTTCTACCAAATTTGCCTGCAGGAAGTTTGTTGTTCACCTTTCTCCCTCTAGAGGGATGACCCCGATTCTTCTGAAAGAATATCCTGAATTTTTGCACCAGCAAGGCCACTTCTTCATCTTCATCTTCCTTTTCACTTTCACTGTCCTCATGAATTGTTTTCTTTAAAGTTTTTAGGACAATGTTTTTAGATTTTTGGGATTGTTTGAAGCGTAGTTCAAAAGTTTGTAGGGAACCTACCAGTTCTTTTACTTTCATTTCATCTATGTTCCTACACTCCTCAATTGTTGTAACCTTGGGATTAAATTGTTCTGGTAGGAATCTTAGAATTTTCCTACAAATTTTCGATACTAGAACTATCTCTCCCAATCTACCCATGGAGTTGCAAATTATATTTAACTTTGTGAAAAACTCCATAAATGTCTCATGCTCTTCCATTCTGAGACTTTCGAACTGTGAAGTCAGGAGTTGAAGTTTGGATCGCTTCACAGTGCTTGTGCCTTCATGGGTTGGTTCCAATAAATCCCATGCTTCCTTGGATGTCCCACACATACTTATCTGATTGAATATATCCTGAGACACGCCATAGTAGATAGCATTCAAAGCCTTGGCTTCAGATGTTTGCCTTTCTTTGTCGAATACTGTCCACTTTTCTTTGGATTTGGGCTTTGTGATTGTTGTGCCACTGTCAAGTATGATTTATTCAGTTGGTGAAACGTATCCGCTTTCAACTATGTCTCAAATGTCATGATCCAAAGATCTCAGAAAGTAGTGCATCCTAGCCTTCCAGTATGCATAGTTTGAGCCGTCAAATACTGGAGGTCTAGTGACTGATAATCCCTCTCCTTTGGCCATATTTCCAACTTCACTCAAGATCACTCTCTAGGCGGTGAAGCCCTTAATGAGAGACCCGCTCTGATACCAATTGAAATGGCGGTAAAAGACCGCACTAGTTGAAGAAGGAATATGTCAATATGTCCTAGAGGGGGGTGAATAAGACTTTTTAAAGTTTTTATGATTTATTTAAAAATCCTACTTCACAAATCCTATGATCATGCAATTATCAGGATTACTCAAATGTAACTCAACTAGCTTCCATGCCCGGTAGAGGATCCAATCACAAACTATTTTAGAAGTAAGCGGTATGCAAGCTAGCTTATAATGGATATGACTGTGTAGTTGTGTGTGGTGTGATCAAATATTCAAATATGAAAGTATTAAAGCAAATCACATAATAATAACAATCTCAAACACGGTCATACTTATAGTGGTTCGACGATAAGTCTACTCCACTCCCGGTAACCGCACTCAACCCTTTAGTGTACCGGATTTCACTAAGGACGTTTCACAGCGATTCACCTCAAACCTAAGGTTTTAGATCAGGTTCACCTTCAACCTTTACAACCTACACTATGACTGACTGTTTATGCTCTCACGAGCAAGGGTCAACACAACGCACCCACTTTTAGGTACACTGGCCAAGGATCTTCCATAAGACCCTACTGGAAGTTTCTACACGGTTCACCTCAAACCTGAGGTTTTACACGGTTTACCTCAAACCCAGAGTTTTACTAGTTCACTCCTAACCAGATGTTTATGCTCTCCATAGAGCAAGGGTCCACACAACGCACCCACCACGTACACTCCCACCAGAGGCCTCCTTGAGGACTTCAAAGGGTGAGAACCACTTAAGACTCAATCCTATAAAAGAATGATCACAAGTGTCCTCTTGGATTCTAGATACTTACAAATAAGTTGATGAGTCCCGTTTAGCACAATGCCGAAGATCTCCTCCTCCTTATTGACAAAGAGTCTTCTGCTCCCTTGATCCGTAACTCAGAATGATGTACCAATACTCGGCTTCGGGTTAGGTCAAGGTTATGATGGAATCCTACTCTCTAAATGTTTTCCTATAAGAAAGATAGAGTAGTTCCAATCTTATGCATTCAAGGCATCCTAGCTTAATCATTTGTCATTAAGGTAGTAGCTGGAGGATCCTTGAATGTGGAAGTTCATTCCCCAATCCACTCTATTGAATGTCAATGATGAGGGTGGATTGGAGGATGAACTCGAGAAAGGGATTTGAATATAAGATATAAGTTGAAACACACAAAAGCTCTCTCTACTTTCTCTCACAGCAACAAAAAACAAGTCCTCTATATATAGGCAAAAAGTTCCAACGAATATAAAACGGTCACATTTATGACACAGTTCGATATCATCAAGCAAGTTCGATATCATCGAGCGTATACTCTCGATAGCATCAATGGTCTGCTCAATGACTCGGACTCAATGTGATACGCTTTTGAACTTTTTGCCAATTGGTCGATGAATTGAAACTATTGTCGATGTCATCGGATTTCAAACTCTGATTCCATCGATGACAGGTTCGATCCATCGACACTTGAAAAATGAGAGAGACTTGACTTTGAAATATTTCAGGATTTCATGCATGATCGGGGAACCATCGAGATCATCAAAATTTGAATGTCGATGATATCGATGATATCTTACAACAGATATGCAATCGACCTGGTGTCGATATCATCGATATTTGAATATCGATTCTATCGAAGGGCCCTCGATCATAGTTAAAAATGACCTGAAATATCTGTTGTAAGATATGCGCGTCCTCGATCGATATCATCGATGAACTTCCGATGTTATCGATATTTAATTTTAGATCATATCGGAAGAGCATCGATATATCGAAGGAATTTGAGATTTTCATTAAAAACCAGGGCTGCTGAAAATTGCCTATCGATCTTATTGATCCACTTTCGATGTGCTCGAGATTTATATATCGATGATACCGTTAGGAGAATCGATATATCGATAAATCAGTCCAAATGAGTATTTAGTTGTTGGACACTTTTGGTCCTCACATCGATAATATCGTTAAGGTATCGAGGACATCGATAGAGTAGGTCGGTCATATCGAGGGTGTTTCGATAAAATCGACAAGGCAAGAAAAACTTAGAGATTTTCCTATTTTGAAAAAAGTTTTCTCACCTTAAAACCCTATGATTTCTAACTTGTTTTTAAGGGTTTTCTTCACCTGGTGTTTTGGGTCATGGGAATTGAGGCTTTAGTTTTACCTGTGACGAGCTTGCACACATCCGGTTGAGGCAGACGCTTGAATTGATCTTCCTATCAGGCTCTGTAGACAATCTGACTCAATACTCACGTACCTTGACAAACCAGGGCACTTTCAGGGGGCACTAAAGGAGATGCCACAGAAGAAGACCCTGGCTTTAATAAAGATGAACAAACCACTAAGGAAGGAGTTAGTGGCGAATAATGGATGGTCGAGGATCGTGACGAATCTTTGGTCGTGAGACGATTATTGTACATCCTACGGAAGGAGTTACATCTACAATGACACAATATATTCTGTATGCGGTGCACCGTCAACAACAAGGTCTGTGATGTGATCATAGACAGTGGTACTAGCGAAAACTTCATCTCGAAAGTAATGGTGGACGAGTTGCAGCTATCTATGATGAAACATTCTTCCCCTTACTCAATTGGCTGGATTAAAAGGGTGAATGAGACCAAGGTAACTAAACAATGTAATGTCTCGTTTTCAATTGGTAAACATATAAGGATCAGATACTTTGTGACGTCGTCGACATAGAAGCATGTCATATGTTACTCGGTCAACCATGAAAATCAGACCGTGATGCAACCCATCGAGGACAAGACAATATTTATGTCTTCATTAATGATGGTCGAAAGATAGTCATTGCCCCTATGGCACTAAAGAAACACCCCGAAGCTTCTAAAGTGGAGGGGAGCTCCCTCTTGACCATTTAAAATTTCATGGAGGAATCCAAGAAAACCGGCGAGGTGTACACCGTAGTGGTAAAGGATGAGGAATTGAAGCCCTTAGACATTCCTCTAAGTTTAAGGTCATTCCTGAATGAATTTAAAGAAGTCAGACCCAAAAATTTACCTGATGGATTGCCCCACATGAGGGACATCCAACATCACATATGCCTTGTCCTTAGGGCTAGCTTGCCCAATTGCCCTCACTATCGGGTGAGTCAGAAAGAATGTCAAATCTTACAAGCACAAGTAAAGAAACTAATCTATACTACTAAAGTTAAGGAGAGAAAGAGTCAAGTCAAGGAGAGCGTGAGTACATGTATTCTTTTAGCTCAAGAGCCTAATGGAAAGTATAAGGAAGAGGCTGATAAACATCGGCGCTAAAAATTATTTGAGCACCATGAGCGAAGTGTAAGGCTCGTATCCTAGTCCGTACTGTTCCGTCGATTCCCACGATCCTTCCCTTCGAATTCTGGCAACCTGCGACCTATAATCGATGTTTGCGCATGACCCTAAGTCGTATCCCGTAGATTTGATTCGGCTTAATCTGAGACTCGTACTATTGCGACAGCACCATCGTCGCGGTTCCAACGCCGCGTCTCGCACATCGATTGAATACCCTGGCAAGGAGATGTGGGCCCGTGTTCAGTTCGAGAAAAAACACCGCGCGTTTGCAATCCTAAAGAATCTCTACAACATGTCCCATCAATCACTCAATCAATCAAAGTACACAACCCATGCTTTCTTTCTCCCCAAGTCAAGCAACCACCAAGTCAACTCTTAAGTCAAGTACACTATCACCTCACATCCATCACCCATCTCTCTCTCCTTACAACCTCTCTCTCTCTCTCATTTCTCAAACACACATTCCAAGCAACAAAAAAAGTGCACGTCCAAGCCTTTCTAAGAGAGAAAAGTGTGTTTTTTGTGGCCCACTTTCCACCCCAAAATCCTTCATCCTAACCCTTCATTTCTCATCACCTTCCATCAAAGTGAGACACAAGGAGATCGGCGTTCCATCGGACCAAGAAGATCGAACGGTGGGTGCTTCTATAGGCTTAGATTTTATTTTTTAGATGATGGGCCAAGTGAGGCCTACCGATTAATGGTATGGATCTCACTTTGGACCCTAGGTGTGCCCTATGGCCCACCTTGATTCACATGATCGTTCCATGATGGGGCCATTCTCCATGGACCCCATCATGATGTTTACTTTTCAAAGATTTAAAGAGGTCATCTAGACCTTCCATTTTGATGGAGAAGTAATCTCCACCGTTGATTTTTTATTTGGTGGGCCCACATGTATTGGGACCCACTTGATGTATGATTGAATGCTTGAAAAGCAGGGCCCATAGTGTCGAGGTCCCTCCATCACACGTGTGTCTCATCTCTCTCTCTCTCTCTCTCTCTCTCTCTCTCTCTCTCTCTCTCTCTCTCTCTCTCTCTCTCTCTCTCTCTCTCTCTCTCCTTCCTTTATTTTGTGGCCACATGATGAGTTATGTGATGTCCAAACCGTCCATCAAATGGACCCCATGGCCGTCCAAGCCATGTGGGCCCTACCCTTTGGATGATGGAAAAAACACAAATATCATATTTATCCCAATCAGGTGGGCCACGTCTATGTGGGACCCACCTTGATGACATATCCACGCTGTCCGTCCAGCGTCCAAGGACGCTGGACGTGGTTGCTGGAGTGTGAACGGACACTGGGTGTACTAACAGACAATATATATATACACACACACACACACACACACACTTGGTTTTAAGGCTTTTGGGTGGGCCACTCATACAGACCCCCACCTTGATGTATGAATTCAATTTGCGCCATCCATCCTATTTCCCAACTCATTTTAAGCGCTGAGCCGAAAAATGAAGCTGATCCGATTTTCTGGCGGGCCATATCATAGAAAACAGTGGTTTTTACGTTAAAATGCACTCTGATCTTTCTACACACCGAACATGCCAAATATTGGGCTTGTTTGGCTTGTCTTGAGCCATAGGAGCCAGTGGATGGAGTGGATTTTGCTGATGCAGGCCCCACCTAGGAAAAACCTTAGAAAAATGAAAACAAAAAAAAAAGATGCAGCAACGTCCTACTGCTGCGTAGCCGTTAGGGAGCCAGGGACGTGGGTCCCATGCATGGCCCCCACCATGATGTGCATTGAACATCAACGTCGTGCATTTGAAGGGCCCTTTAGGGCAGTGGGCCCCCTCCCAAAATCAGTCATACGTGGAAGTCAAGTGGCCCACACAGCAACAAACGGTGAGGATTGAATGTCTGCCATTGAAACCCTTTTGGGTTGTCACAGAAGTTTTGGATTATTATGAAATTTATTTTTCCTCTTTATTCAGGTCCCTGTGACCTTATTAACGGATTTGATGGTATATAAATGTTACGGTGGGCCCCACGTGAGACCGCTCCTTGATATATATGGTTGTCCACACCGCCCAGATGGCTGGACGGTGGGTTGTATCATGATGTATGTGTTTATTCCACCATCTAGATAGCTGGACAGTGGGCCTTGCTGAAATGTATATGTTGTATCCAACCGTCCGTACATCTGGTGGGCCACACGTGTGGACCCCACCATGAGGTATGTACTTTATCTATGTCGTCCATCCCTATGGGACCCACCATGATGCATGTGTTGCATCCAAACCGTCCAACCTTTTTGAAAGATAATTTTAAGGCTTAAGACAAAAAATAAGACAGATCTAGGATCAGGTGGACCACATTACAGAAAACAGTGGGTTTGAACGTCCACCAATAAATCCCTTTGGCTACCAATTGTGGACCTATATGATATTTGTTTTCCCTCTAAATCTAGGTCTTTGTGACCTTATGAATAGGCTGGATGGGAAATAAACCCTATGATGGGACCCACTGGAATTTAACCGTGGAAATCACTACTACTATGGTTATATATGGTATGGTCCAGTTGATCTTTGATATGGTTCATTTTTATACAATACCCTATACTGATCTCTAAAAATAGATGAATTGTGTTCGGCCTATTTGAATTGGCCCATTCGACTCGGCCCATTCGACTCGGCCCATTCAACTCGACCCATTCAACTTGGCCCATTTGATTTGACCCATTGATTCGACCCATTTGATTAGGCCCAATGTGATATATGAGGCCCATCCATTGAGGCCCATCTTGATATATATGAGGCCCATGTTATGAGGCCATTTGATGTCTTGGAGGCCCATGGGTCAAGGCCCAATGGGATGTACATAAGGCCCATTACAATGTGTGATTCTACCATGGTTTATGCAATGATGTTTATGGCGGGTTATGCCTTGGGAGCAATGATGGTTTGACACCCACATTGAAAGTACAATGCTGGTTAAATGTCCACATTGTAACTCTCCTTAGGGCCCATTGATAGGCCCATACTTGTTGTGTGTAGGCCGTCTAGGCCCATCTGCGTTGTAAAATAGTTCATTACTTTATAACATGCTTAGTGTAATTCCATGACTTATGTCATACGTATCATATGTATACTTGATATGAGTAGTGACTGATCATAGCATATACCATTGGACAGATTATTTATGAGACTCACTGATAGGAGTTACCCAGATGAGCGCGTGGTATGTGAAGGATTGTTGCATGACTGGACAGTGTGATTCATGCATCTCGTATATGTGTGACATGATCATTGTACGCCCTAGCGACATCAGGGCCGCGGCCTACACAGGCACATCGTGGATGGCTGGATTGGATACCAAAAATATTGGCTCTAGAACTGTGGACACTTAGGATGTCCTTAGGTGAAAGTCCCAGAACCTTTTTGGTACCAGGAGATATTCCAACGTCTAGACCGAGTGGATACATGAGTGCCTGAGTGCCGAATACCGTTAGGTCGCGTCTCTCACTGTGTCGTGGTTGGCTAGAAGGGGGTATGGCCTTATCCGCCCGAGCGAAGGGGTTGTAAGCTAGGCTGAGTTTGACCAGCTCACAAATGAGTCAGCTATCGACGAGCTGGCGGATAGTGTGGTCTCTTTCACTTACTGGGTTGTGCGGCTAGGCAGGCGGCAGTCAGTGTGAAGTGTATTAGACCCCGGTGATATCCCAGAGAGAAACTATATTGATATGTGTACTTGATGAGGACTGACATGCTTGTATTGCATCTCACATATGACATTTAGCTACATAGGCCTCACATCGCATGGTCTTAGTATGGCCGGTAGCATTCATGCCTTACATTACATAGCCATGGTACGGCTGATAGTATTCATGGACTTCACGTATATTTTCACATTACTCTGATATTGTATACTTGGCACTCGCCTTGCGCACACACTTACACCACTCTCTAAGCCTTTGTAAGCTTATGCACAACCGTTGCGTGCAGGAGTCGTTAGATCGCAGCAGTGCTGAGGCAGGAGTGCGCATCTGATTATTTTAGAGCTTTTTGATCACCTTGTATTTCCCTTTCCGCATTGTACTAAAAGTTTTTGATATAGTGGATATGTGGTAATGTTGTTTTGTGATTTGGTTATGCTTGTGGTTATGTTCCATTACAAAAAAAAAAAAAATCATACTGAGAATCCTCTTTGTAGGATCCCAGGATCGGAATCTGGCATATGAGTGTCGGGATCCGAGAATGGGGCACTATGGAGGCTGTCGGTGTCGGATTCAGTGATCGGGAATTTCGTGAGCCCGTTTTCCGAGTTTGGGGCGTGACACAAAGTCTATTATTGAATAACTCAAGGGCAAGTTTTTTTCCAAGTGGATGGGTCTAATGTAGGATGTAGCACAAATACATTCCTAGCATGGTTGGACCAAAAGAAGGCGGACCGTAAATTAATCATAACTTTTGATCCGGGTATCGTTTTGGGGCGCACCTAACCGAGTATCATGAACTGAAGCAGGACAGAACTCAAGGACGAGTTCTTTTGAAGTGGACGGGACTGATGTAGAGTAGGTCCGGACACTTTCATGTCTAAGATGAACCAGAGAAGGCCTGATAGGAAGCAGAAGTCATCAAGACCGTCGAAACCTTAAAACATGCATATCTTGCAAACTGGAATGAGTTACTCGACGTACCATAATCATTTTAGGGTAGGACGAGCTACTTTCACCAATATCATTAGAGTCTATCGGTCAACTGAAATAGACCTTGGTTGACCGGAAACATCACAGCCAGTTTTAGTTTACCCAACTACACTGCACCATATTAAAGGTATTTAATCAACACACAATTACCCATAATTAGTAATGCCATGCAGGGAAGTTGAACCCATGCTTGTAGGTCTACAGGCATGGGTGATTGGAAATTACCTTCGGTGCTTTTTGATTCGTGAGAATACAAAAATGCACTCATTTAATTGTTTTTCTTTAAAAAAGTAGTGGAAGTTTGGATCTGTATACCCGCATGCTACGTGTATGACATCCGCCCTGTCCAATAATGCACCCCATAACGATGATAACATGAACAAAACAACAAGCGAATTAAATCATTAGATGGGTTACATTTGAAACTGTATATTTTCAATGCTGTGTATTATTTTTTATGGATTGTCCCACTTATGATTGGAATACTTTTAGTCCATTTGATAATAATGTTGTCGTGCATCTGGTGGATGGGTTGAATGTGAGACACACCACGTCGTCAGCCCACAATCTTGATTCTATGCTTTGTTGAAAAGAAAAAATAAAATAGGACAGCGCTGCCTGATAATTTCTCCCATGGAAAGGGAGCATGTTAAGCATTTTTAGTAACTTCACTCCATCAAGTGAATGTGTGACTCAAGGCCTCCGTGTTACAATACTTTGTGACCATGCTCTCCCAGTGTAGCTTCCACATGACTTAAGATGTGTGATTTAGAGCTGGTCGCAGACACTTTCATGTCTAAGATGAACCAGACAAGACCCGATCAGATGCAGAATTCATCAAGATTGTCAAAACCTTAAAATAGACATATCTCGCAAACCAAAATGAGTTACTTGACGTACTATATAAGATTTTAGGGTAGGACGAGCTACTTTAGCCAACCAACACATTCATACTGGGTTTCCCACACTGAATTTGCAACCCGAATTTGCGAGATTCCATCAAATCGACGATCGAATTCCATGTTTATTTTCGTTTTTACTATTTTTAGTAAGTTTTGATTTGATCGTAACTATTCATCCATTGGGCTTTAGGAGTTGTGTCCAAAATGAAAAAGTGTTTATAAAAATCAGGAGAATAACATGGTTAAGTCACATAGGATACTAACTATAAATAGTAAATTTACTATTTATTGTAAGTTACAAATTTTAGGGAGCTGTAGTTGAAGTTTAATTCTGAAACTTCTTCTAAGGTTTAGTATTCCTATTTAAAGGGTTGCAAACTTGTTTATTTCATTTATCAATCAAATTACGAATTTTATAGAATTTATTTTGTATTTTCCTTGCTTTTTTTCTCATGGATTCAAGAAGTCTATGTGAAGAGTCCAGAGAAGCTCCATGGATTCGGAGTAGTTATCCTTGTGGAAGACAGTGATCGACCTCATCACGTTCATACCAGGGTCAATGTGAGAAGCTGATTTCATCCACCTGTCTCTACCAAGGAACAACCAGATCTCTTTGGGGCACCATGATATATCTATTTAACCACATCGTTTATTCCCTTTTTTTTTGTATCATTTCATGGTATGAGCTAAAAAATGAGGCAATTGTAAGTGATGTGCTTTCTAGCTCCTATAATTATCAAATTTTGTAGTGCCAAATCATCTTGGAATCTGTCTTGTATAGCACATCGATATATTCAAGACAGTGCAAGGACAATGGTCTTTGCTTCAAGAACTTCAAATGCAAGATTACATGTTCATGCTCAAGTACAACATCAAGTGTGAATTCAATGTTTCAAGATTCATAGTTCAAAGCTTCAAGTCAAGACAAAGTTCCTATACTTTGAACCTCAAGCTCAAGCTTCAATGTTAGTCAAATTCAAGCTTCAAAAGGTCTCAAGTTCAAGCTTCTATATATGTCAAGATCCCAAGCTTCGTGAACTTCAAAGAACATCTATCAACTAAAGCGAAAGAAGATTCAATGTTCATACTTACTTACAAGGTATGAATGACCTTAGATTGACCATAAGTTAGGTCATTTTGAATACATAATTTAAATTGGATCATTTTATAAGTGCATAGACTATTTCTCGACTAGTCTTGAACTATGTTCGACTAGTCCTAGCACTGGCTCGACCAGTCTAAGAATTCCTCAACCAGTCCTACGTTCGTTACTGATTTTTGAGAATTTTTGTTAAAGCTTCGACCAGTCCTGGAGACTGCTGGACCGGTCGTGTGAACAGTGCTCGACCTGTGCTCGACCAGTCCTGCAGGCTCGACTCAAAGTCCAGCAACTAAATTGGGTTCCACATGACCAGTCGTGGACAGGACTCGACCGATCGTGGAGACCACTCGACCGGTCGAACAGACCCTACGATCAGTCGTGGAACGGCCTTATTTTATCACGCTAAATTTTTAAAAGTTTGTTGATCCTACGACCAGTAATGCCAACATCAGGACCAATCAAGAGTGCGATTTCTTCACTTATAAGTAAAGCACGATTTTCAGAGTTTTATATTCAATTCAAGAAAAATCAATACGCCACTCTGAGAGATAAGTTAGTAATATTCTTAAGCTATTTAGTGCTCATTATATATTCTCTTTAATTAGCTTTTTTTGTATTTGATTTTGTATTCTACATTCCAATTTTATTTGAAAGAGGAATTGAAGTATTCCCATTTCTTGGAATCAAAATCAAATCAAGCTAGCCCAAGGTGATTTAATTTAAAATCAGTCTAGAACCTAGAACCATTTCACAAGTGAGTGTGGACATTGAACTTCTACTCCGATTTGGTTCTTCCGGGCTGCATCAAAAGGAGAATATTCAGGTATTTTACAGCTTCGTAAATTCTTTATTTTGGTTTCATAGAGATTGTGCCAGAAAAATCTCTTTGTTTTGGTTTGTCTGAGGTGATCCAGATAACTCAGAGTGTGGGGTTTTTGAATTGTGTAAGCCCACTTGAAAGACACAATTGTGAGGGTTTTAGGTGAACCTTGAAAAACCTATTTTTATAGTGAATGCTAATATCCACTGTGTGAGAATATTAGGAGTGGAGTAGTTGTGTGGCTGTTGTTTAACAGTTGGTGTACACACAAGCGAACCACTGTAATTCTTTGTGTTTAGTGGATTTATGGTTTATTTTCTTTATCTTTTGTGATTTAAGATTGTGGGATGTATTTGTGGATGTGAATGTTGTAATCTTTACATTTCAGCATTGTGTGGTGAATGTTGTAATAGCTTAGCTATTTCCTTTGCTATTTATTTCTTTCATATCCTCTTTGGTTTAAGTTTTTTATACTCACCCACGTTCTTGTAAGGTTGTCCTGCCATAAACCTTTAGTTTTTGGTGTCAGGTTGTCCTTAGAACCAAGTTTGTATCAACCTCTCAATACTAGATTTTTGAGGTTGTTATTTCCTTTGGTTATTTGCAATTTATTAGGTTATCTTATTGTTTATATTCTGCTATTAATTTATAATTTGGCACAGTTCTATTCATCCCCCCTCTAGGACTTAATTGCTCGGCCTTTTCAGCAATCTAATGATCAAGTAAACCACACGAAATAGTAAGCTTGGGTTGCATTAAAAGCAAAGTCATATATGGTGTGGTCTATTTGAGCGTTAGATCTGCCTATTTTTGAGTTCATAACTTATTACGATCTAAGAGAATGGATGGACGGTGTGGATAAATAGATATCTACGGTAGGCGCCCACAGAGATCCGTGCGTTCCTGGGTAGAGATTTAGGGTAGGACGTAATCCCCCATTCGCGCCTCTCACTTCATATGTAATATGTGGGCTTTTGCGATCTTACCGAAGCTTCCCAAACTACTCCATGTCGGACCCACATCTCGAGGGAGAGCATAAATGCATAATATAGGCAAAGGCACGTTTCTTATATTTTCTTTTCCCTATTTTATTTTATTTTTCGGTAAAAACACCGAACTTCATTTAAAAACAAAAAAAAAAAAGACAAAAACTCCCTCCACGGAAGATTGACACTCGACTCGATATCTAATAACTAAATAGGATTTTTATAAAATAATACCGTATAAATATAGTATTTACATCCCAGTACTTCTTTAAATTATATTTTCATTAAGATGCCTCATTAATCAACTTATTGTCGAAAATGTACTTTCCATTGGTTTTCTTAACTGCTATTATTTTATTTTTTTTGCTAAAATGAAAGAATTGCCTACCGATTCATGAGGCTGCCTGAGATAATTAAAACGATACAAATCCAAATCTCAGGTGGACCACACCATAAGAAACAATGGTGATTCAACGCCCAATATTAAAAACTTCTTGGAGGGCCACAAAAGTTTTGAATGAAGCTATGTTTTCCCTTCATCAGGTTTACGTGACCAAATCATCAGGTTGGATGGAAAATAAATGTTACGGTGGGCATTTAAGCACCATTATATCCTATGGTGTGGTGTACCTGAGATCTAAATCTGTCTCATTTTGAACTCATGTAAAATAATTTCAGAGAATTAATGAACAGTGTGGATAAAGCACATACATCACGATGGGCTGACATAGTATTGATCCTTAGCCACATCCCAATGCAATTATATCTGAGAAATGTGGGGGATTTTTTTTTTTTACTCGTTATTAATGTAATTACTTCTAGCTACCTTTTTTATTTTCTTACCCACCCTTGTTAATTGGTGGGCATTTTTGTTATTTTATTAAGAAATATAATGTATGTTAAGAAAAACTAACAAAACATATCTGACAATAACATGATTAATGAGGTATCTTAATGAAAACCTAACTTAAAAAGGTATCGGAATGTGAATACAGTATTAATGAGGTGCTATTTTGAAAAAAAAAAATCCCTATTTAAATTAACGGGTGTTTAGGTTTATAAGAAATATTGGGCCACTCTCAAAGCAATATCAGTTGCTCTTAGTTCCACTGGGACGCTTAGTCCAATCCAATGATCTAGACTCTTTGTTCATCAGGTCCAACACACATTTCATATCGGCCATAGAAATATCACATTGTTCTGAAAAAATATTGACCATTTGATAATGCCCTTAAACATGGACGGTCAAGATCATTTATAAAAACTTGCATCTAATCAACAACTTAATTCATCTAATTGTTAGGGATTAGCTTGGATTGCTCATGCTTTTAAAGAATCACTTTTGTTAGGCAATCATAACAACTCCGTCCATGGCTTGGAAAAAGAATTATTATAGAAAATAAGACCAAATCAAGGATTGAGGTGGCAACTTGGGCAGGATGGGTCATGTTGAGAGTCAATCCCAGCCCAACCTAAATTCCTTCAAACCGAACTTTAACCCAACCCAAATTGAATTTGTTCAACTTTAACCTAACCTAAATTCGAACCAGGTTGGAGTTTATCAACCGTCAACCTAACCCAACTGGCACTCAGTGGAACCCAAGTTACAGCCTTATTAAGTATGGATAAGATCATCATATCAGTGTGATTTCTGCATGATAGCCCATGAAATGTGTTCTTCAGTTAGTGTATAGTTTAGATCAATTGATTGGACTGTCCAACTGAACCAATGAAACTAGGAGCGCTAAGAACTTACAGTGCTCTGAGAGCACATGTTAAATCAAAATTCTAAAACTACGAAACCCAAAACCTCTCTGAGATGAAGAGATGTATAAACAGTAGGCCAAATGTTGTTTCCTAGATATGCCTTAAGTTATTTTATATTTTATTATGCAACTATCTAAAATATTTATAAATGTTATTAAAATAATTAGATCATATTGAGTCAAGTAAAGACTCACCCAAGTTTTTGAGTCAACCCGAACCAGCTGAACATTGGGTCAAGTTGAGTTTTGGAGTTTTTAATATGTGGGTTTAATAATTAAATTGGTGAGTTTGTAATGACATATGCAAGCCCGTGAGGTTGTGGTTTGAATCTCATATCGACTTGTGTTGTTTCTTGTTATCATTAAAATGTCATCATTTAGTGAGGAACTTCATTCGAGTCATGTCAAGTTGGCGAGTTGACTCAATGAGCCGTGTTCATCAACTAGTTTCATGGTGACTCGGCTTTAAATGAAATATTAGGGGGATTATTCTTTTAAATGAGTTATTTTTTCCTTCAAAGCATAGACTTATTATCGTCGTGATAGATCGAATTATTTATCAATAAAGTAAATACAAAAAGAAAAAGCTATTAGGCCAAATACTAATTTTATAACTCGAATAAGATGTAATATAATTGAAAAATAAATAACTAAAGCACAAAAAATTACCAAGAACAATTCGTGAGGGTTAAGAGTTGTGGATAGTTGACGGTCATCTAAACCTAGTGGTCAAGAGATGGTCATGATTTGGCTAACAAATCGAAACTTGGAGAAATCATTAAGTAAAAACTTAGGATTTGAGATCCAACGATGATGTCGTCGAATGAAGAACTAAGTTAATTTTGATTTGTTGTAGTGATGTGCTAGACAAAAGTTTATAAAACTAAACTAAAACTACACTAATCGATCTGAACTTACTATAAAGTTGTGTTAAAAAAAAGTGGAGAAGTTAAATTAAGCTAGGCTAAGATATATGTCCATATGGAACTAAAATATAAGATAGGTAATGTTGAACTGAATAAGAGATTTGTGTATTTGGATTAACAAGGACTCTAATCTCTTTAATTTCTACTTATTTTATAGACTTGGACAGGTGTTGGCCTTACGTATCCCTTAGCTCTCGGGATTGATTGGCCAGTTGGTTAACATCCTTAGCATATTATGCTTTTAATTGAAGATAAGGCCAGCTAACCATTGTTGATTGTCAAATATATTTGTATTTCTAATTCCAAACGGTTATCTTTTCTTAACACATAGTTGGTAAGTTTTCACATGCATGTGGCCAATCATATCTGAACATGTATCAATGTACATCATTGACTTAAGGTTACTTTAGATTACGCGTACTCTTCTAAGTCTACGTAGCTAGTATTCTATAGCCATGTATCATTGAGAGAATGACCACTTTAGGATTTCAATTATGTATACGTCTCTGGGTGCTTTAGACCTCCTAACATGATAGTGTCTCTAGTGGACATGTCCTTCAGATCCTTACAATCTCTCTGCGATCCATAAGTATCTTTTCATATCTTGTAGTAGTGTTTCAGTAAGTAGTGACATTCCATTCATTGGAGTTAGCTATGCACAGTCGAGTGTAAACATAAGAGAGAAGAACTACACCACCCAATTTCCAAGTGGCAAAACTATGTGAAAATTGAAATTGTCCATTTGATGATCTCGATCATACATATTAAAACTATCAACTGAGCTATTTTTAAAATAAAAATAAAATAAATAAAAATCGTTTGTCTAAAATATATCTCAAAATTTTACCAGCTATCTCATTGTTTCAATCATCATTGCTTATTCAAGTAGACTAGGATGATTTTTCCATCTTCATTATGCGGACCCATTGATGGACAACTAAGATCTCACATACACATGACCTAATGGTACCTTGATTACCACTTGAATAGGACTCTCGAACATGCACATGAGCTTAGAAAATCTACAAAACTCTTAAGGTTTTGATAGACTCTTGAACATGCACATGGGTTGAGCATCTAAGTGATCCAAACAATTGACGGGCGGCATTATTGGGCCATGCAGGAAATCTCCATATCCCAGCAACAAGGTTTACTGACTTGTTTGGTTGAATCTGAATCGTTCTATATAATTATGTTAACAGTCTATTTTTTAGCGTCATTAAGGGCTTAGAACTTCTACATCTTAGTGACTTTTGGTCCAAGAACAATCTATACGAGGCCGACAATATCAAGGGTTGGACACCAACCTACAAACTTCCATTTATTTTCATTTTCCAAAAGGTGGGGACACCAAACTACAAGTTTGAGTCGAGTCACTAAGTTTTAAAGCTATTCAATTAACATGTACAAATCTCTGTCGACCAACATGCAAGCACATGTGCTAATGTAGAATACATTTCTTTGTGTTTCCCGTGAAATGTGAAATTAAATAGGCTTGGCGCTTTGCTAAGCCTATTCAATGCTCAAGATGTTAAGATTTAATTTAGACACGTGACAAACATTGTAGTGATTGGCCGGGATTTAATCATGTGCATGCATATGTATGTGCCTAGCATGCCAAAGTTATATGCGACTCGAATTGAACTAAATGCATCGTAACCCAAGGCACCAAAATAGTCGAATTATCTAGGACCAGATTTGTGAAGATTGGCTTAAACTACTCAACCACTAACTATGTAGAATTAGACAATTTTCCAAGGGGTTAGTCCTTTAAATAAGTTATTTTTTCCTTCAAAGTAGAGACTTATTACCATGATGATAGCTCAAATTATTTATCAATAAAGTAATGCTAAAAAGCAAAAGCTATTAGGCCAAATACTGATTTTATTAACTCAAATAAGAATGTAATATAATCAACAAATAAAGCACAAAAAAAAATTACCAACGACAATACGTGAGGGCGAAGAAGAACCATGGATAGTTGACGGTCATCTAAACCTAGATGGTCAAGAGATGGTCATGATTTGGCCAACTGATTGGGGCTTGAAGAAGAAATCATTAAGTAAAAACTTATGAATTTGGGATGCAACGATAATGTCATGGAATGAAGAGCTAAATTAATTTTGATTTGTTGTGTGATGTGATAGACAAAAGTTGATAAAACTAAACTAAAGTTACACTAACGATCTAAACTTGCATCATGTTGTGCTAAACAAAAGTGGAGAGGCTAAACTAGGCTAAGTTAAGCTAAGATATGCATCCACATGAAACTAAAAGATAACATAAACAATGTTGAACTGAATAAGAGATTTGGTGTTTGGATTGATGAGGGCTTGGATTTCTTTATTCACTACTTCTTTTATCGACTTGGACAGGCAGTGGCCTTGCGTATGGTCCCTGGCTCTCAGGATTGATTGGCCAATGGGTTAGTATCCTTATCATATTATGCTTTTAATTTAAGATGAGGCCAGCTAACCATTAGATTGTTAAAAATGTTGTATTTCTAATTCCAGATGTTATCTCTTCTTATCACACCACTGACAAGTTTTTGTATGAATGTGGCCAATCATATCTGGATATGTATCAGTGTGCATTATCGCCTTAAAGTTACTTTAGGTTATGCATGCTCTTCTGCGTCTATTTAGCTAGTAATCTCTAGCCATGTGTCATCGGGAGGAATAACCGCCTTTAGGGTTTCAGTCATGCGTGCGTATTTGGGTGCTTTAGAACTCCTAACATGATAAGTGTCTCAAGTGGAGATCTCCTTCAGATTCTTACGATCTCTCTCTGCACTCCATAAGTATCTTTTCATTATTTTGTACGAGTGTGCCAATGAGTGGGGACATTATTTCACTGGAGTGGCTGTGACAGTTTGGTTTAAACACAAGAGAGCACAACTACACACCTAAAATACTATAGTGGCAAAAGTGGTGGAAATTGAAGTCGTCCATTTGATTATCTCGATCATGCATGTATAATTATCAATTGAGCCATATTTAAAAAAAAAAAAAAAAAAAAAAAAAATTGTGTCTAAAAATATTTCTCCAAAAATTTGCCAAGCTATCCCATTGTTTCAATCATCATGCTTATTCAAGTAGAGGGATAATTTTTCTATCTTCATATGCGACCCACTTAATGGACAACTAAGATCTCACATAACATGACCTAATAGTACCATGAATACCACGTGATAAACTCTCGAACATGCACATGAGCATAGAAAATCTCCAAAACGCTTGAGGTTTTGATTTTTCTAGAGGTGGGTTGGGCTTTTAAGTGATCCAAACAATTGACGGGTGGGCATTATTGGGCCATGCAAGAAATCTCCCATATCCTAGCAACAAGATATGTTTGACTTATATGGTTGAATCTGAATCATTGTATAATTTTGTTTAACGGTCTATTTTTTGTCGCCATAAGGGGTTAGAGCTTTTTACATCTTAGTGACTTTTGGCCCCAAGAATTATATATATGAGGATTAAAATATTAAGGGTTTGGACAATCACCTAAAACTTCCATTTTATTTTGGTTTGCAAAAGACAGGAGCACATATTGGAATTAGTGGGCCATAATGGCATTGGCCCCTCAGAAAATGCATTGGATGGTGGATCTCTTCCACGGGTCAATTGAAACATAAGTGTGAGTGAGGTGAATAGCCCCACCATATGACTGTGGAGTACTAAATGACTCAAATAGTTAAGTCACATAGTGCATGGGATATCTTTCTCGAACGGAAAACAAGAGAAGCGTGGAGACAATGGAGACCCACCGAGACCAGTGATGGGTAGGACTTAGGTGGTCAATCAGTTTATAAATATAAATGTCTTAATTCATCTCTACCGGATTTCGAGCTAAGCCCCATCATGCAGTGCCCGTACATTTAAATTAGGAGCAGAAGACCTGAGCAACTAGTCATCTTCTTCCTCCCCCAATGACCTCAACATTCAGTGATAACGACAGACCAAAGTATTGTTGAGATGTGGAGCCACATATGGGACGTCTTCGACAGGTCATGAGCCATGCTCGACCGGTCGTAGGGTCCGGCTCGACCGGTAGTGGACCGGCTCGACTCAAATCCAGCGAGCACTGTTTTTATCCCGAGGTGCTCGAACGGTCGTGACCCATTCACGACCGGTCATGGGCTCTTCTCGACCGGTCGTGCAGGTTGCACGACCAGTCGAGGTTACGCAGATTCGTTCCGCGTTTGCGCGGATTTCATGTCGCAAGTCCCTTTCGCAACTGGATGCGGAAAGGGGAGTTACCTAAATTATAAATACGGGTTCCTAGGATTTTTCTAGGTATTAAAAAGAAAGGAAAAGTTATTCTAAGGTGTGGCAAAGAGTTTTCTATGTGCTTCCAAGGGAGAGGTTATATTATATTGCCTTGTAATCTTCGTTCTTCATAGTGGAAGTTGCATCCGTGGTTTTTTACCCTAGTTTGGGGTTTTTCCACGTATATTGTCTTGTGGTTTGTTTGGATTGCTTTGATTCTGTTTCTACTTTTATTTCTTCATGTTTATCATTATGGGTGAGGCCTGAGATTGGATCTAAGCCCACTGCATTGTTGGCGTGCTGCGCAACACCCGGTATCAAGCTATTGTTTTAGTTATATTGGGAGCGAGACGGAAGAATGGAAAACTAGAATTGAGAAGGTTTGATGGTTCAAACTTTCCCTTCTGGACGATGCAGATGGAGGATTATCTGTATCAGAAGGACCTATATTCCTCTAGGAGGAAAAGAGAAGAAACCAGAAAAGATGACAGATGATAAATAGTTTTTACTAGATAGGAAGGCTTTAGGAACAATCCGACT
>JAJHSJ010000016.1:37985002-38036858 GCA_021015155.1 Magnolia officinalis
TCTTGGCCATGGAGGTTTAAGGACTTTCACCCAGGGACATCTATAGCACCCCATGTAGAAAATGATTTTCGGTGGTCTTATCTGGCCATTCACGATATGCCTGTGGGGGCCACGGCCCTGATGTTGCTAGGGCATATGGTAGTCATATCACAAAATGCGAAATGCATGAGTCATATCATCTAGTCATACATTAAACTTGCACGTACCGGGCGCTCATGTGGGGCAACTCTGTCTATTAGGGAGTCCCATAATAATCTGCCTAATGGCATGTACTATGATCACTCACTCCTCATATCAAGCATACATATGATGCGTATGGGCATGGCTCTTAGAGCTATATTAAGCATGTTATATGATGATGATGTACTCTCCTCATGTCAAGGATGGGCCTAGACGGCCTACTCATATCAAGAATAGACCTAACGAGGCCTAAGAGAAGGTCACAATGTGGACATTTAACCATCATTGCCCATCAATATGGACATTCAACCAACATTGCTCCCAATGAGTGGCCCACATAGAGCCTAACGTATAGTGGGCCCATGGCCTCATACAAGGGCCTCATACACAACATAATGGGCCACATACAATCTCAATGGGCCCTACACAAGGGTCTCATACATCAAGTGGGCCGCATCACATGGGCCTCATATACAACATGTTGGCCCTCACACAAGGGTTACATATGCATCACATGGACCTCACTCATGGCCATATGTACATTACATCGGCCTCATTATAAGGGCCCATATACATCACAATGGGCCTCAAGTACATTAGGTGGGCCCTACAGCAGCAGGTGGACTTGCACCTCCCAAAGGCCCCCACCAGATTAACATGGACAACATGGATGTACAACGCACACATCATGATGGACAGTGAGTAAACAACACATATAACGGTGGCCCCACGTCCCACGTGGCCGGATGGAGTGAATACAACACGAACATCACGTCGGGCCCACGTCCCAAGTGGACAGTGCTGCTAGTACAACACATGTATCATGGTGGAGTCCACGTCCACCGGACTGGGACTGAATAGAATGGATGTAGAATACATTCATCAAAGGTGGGCCCCAATAGCCACCGTCAGTGATGGACGGTGTGAATATACAACATATCATCAAGGTGGGCCCCACCCTCACACGTGCAGCACGTGTGGGGTGGGTCCATGCCCAGCAAAAACAGTGACAGCGTGGCTGTGAAAAATACATGCATCCAAGGTGGGTCTAACCGTCCTGCGATGGATGGTGGACATCACATACACATATACATCAAGGTGGAACCACACGTGTGGCCCACCAGAGTTTTGAATCAAATTGATATTTGTATCATCCCACCATCCAGACTTGTTGGACGGTAAGGTTGCAACGATCATCAGGTGGGTCCCGCTGACGAACGGTGTGAATGTAAAACAGGTGGACGGCTTAGATGAAAAACAGATGGACGGTGTGAATGAAACACATATATCACGGTGGATATCCACCGTCCAGGTGGTGCGGTTATAAAATATATATCACAATGGAGGTCCCACCGTCCCTACTGGGACGATGTTGGACTCCACACATGTACGTGGGTCCCACCGTCCAGACAGGTGGATGGTGTAGATATAATACATACCCTCATGATCAGGCCCCCCCAAAACTTGTTGACGTAATGCAGCAGCTGGGTACGGTGGTCCCCACAGCTACTGGACATCAATCCAGCATGTCCTCTGATGAACGGTGGATATACATACCTCAAGGTGGACCCCACACGTCCAGCAGATGGACGGTGTGGGTATATAACGCATACATCATTGTGGGGTCACGTCCCACGTGTACGGCCACCACATTAGGGCCCCACCGTCCTTACGTGGACGGTGTGGATGGCATAGATAAAACACAGACATCAGAAAGCTACTGTACCAATCTGATATTTATATTTTTACCACCATCCAGACCTGCTGGACGGTGGGCAACCATATACATAAGGATGAGGTCCACGTGTGTGGCCCCACCATCTTGAGATTCAAGCTGATATTTACGTTTTCCTTCAATCAAGTCCATCCAAATGGACTGCCAGGTGGGCCCACTCTGTGGACGACATGGATACCATAAATGTATCATCAAGTGGGCCACACATCAAAAAGAGGGGAGAGAGGGTGGGGGAGGAGAGAGAGAGAGAGAGAGAGAGAGAGAGATGGTGTGATGGAGGGGCCCCGCCACTATGGACCCCTCAATGCATACATCAAGATGGGTCCCAAATAGGATTTATACCATCAATCAGTAGGCCCCACTTAATCCATCACAAAACTTGAAATCTAATCCTACAAAACACCCACCGATTTCATTCTTCTTGGCTCCTTGATCTTCCAAGCTCCTAAGCTTCCTCTTTGATGGAGGATGATGAAGGTTAAAGGGTGGAGATGGGAGATTAGGGGTTAGGAAGTGGGCCACACTTAGCTTCTCCTTGGGAACCTTAGACATTTCTTCTCTTTGGTAGCTTGGAATGGAGTGAGAAATGAGAGTGAGAGAGTGGAGTGGTGTTGTAAGGAGCAATGACATGGAGGAGGATATGGTGCTTGTGACTTGTTGGTAAGAAAGGAATGGCTAGGTATGGGTGTTGTTGACTTAGTGAAGAGAGAGGTATGGGTGAGTAATGGGTTGTACTTGACTTATGATTTATGTGATTGATTGTAGAGATTCTCTTGAGATTCGTCGTAATGCGCAGCGTTCTCCACAAAATATGTACGGGCCCACAACTCCTGGCCTGGGTATCGCATCGGCGCGCGAGACTCGGCGTTGGAACCGCAGCGATGGTACGATCGCGATGGTACAAGTCTCGAGTTAAAAGGGTGCGACTCAGGGTCATGCAAAATGCTGACTACAGGTCCCGGGTCACCAAAATTCGATGGGGAGGATTGCAGAAGTCAACGAAACGGTACGGACTAGGATACGGCCCTTACACCTGGCGTCACCTATACGCATCTATCGTGCATAAGTTTATAGAAAGCTTAAAGGGTGGTGTAAGTGTGTGGACAAGTAAGCATGCTCAGAATGCATTATCAGAGTAATGTGAAAACATGCAGATAAGTCCATGACTGCTATCAACCGTACCAAGGCTATGCGATGCAAGGCATGAATGCTATCCGTCGTACCAAGGCTATGCGATGCAAGGCATGAATGTTATCGTCCACACCAAGGTCATACGATACGATGTAAGGCCTACATAGCAAATGTCATATGCAAGATACAACTCAAGCATACCAATCCACATATCAATCTAGCTCATCTCTAGAACATTATATATCAGTACAATTCTCTTGGATAATCACCAGGGCCGAGTACACTCTAAATGGCACTACCCCTCTTCCAGGCGCGCAATCCGAGTGTAATAGACATCACTATCTGCTTGGTCAATAGCCTGACAATACCTATCCGGCACGTCGATAGTGGACCCATTTACGAGCTGATCAGACTCAGCCTAGCAATTGCCCCTACCCTCGGGATGGTAAGGCCACACCCCCTTCCAACCGACTACGACATAGTGGGAGACAAGGCCTCCTGGTATTCGGCCCTCATGCACTCATACATCCACTCGGTTTAGGCAATGGAGCATCCTCCATGGTACCCTAAGGGTTTGGAGACTTTCACCCTAGGACATCTTTTGCACCCTCGTGCTTAACAAGTATTCTGGTATCCAATCATGCCATTCACGCTATATCTGTGGAGGCTACAACCCTGATGTCATTATGTCACGCTTCAACTCAGAAATCGGGCTCATAAAATTTTTGATCGCTAAATCCAGCGCCAACAACCTCCGTAGTACCCCATTCTCGGCTCCCAGCGCCCATATGCTAGATTCTGATCTTGGGATCCTACAAGAAGGATTTTCAGTGTAAATTTTTTTTGTAAAGGAGCATAACCACAAGTGTACCTAAATCACAAGAGCAACATCATCGTCACATATCCACTAATATAAATCGTTGATTACAGTATTGAAAGGAAATACATGTATATAATAAAATATCCATAAAGCTCTGCCACAAACTCCTGCCTTAATCCTGCTATGACCTAACATCACCTACATGCAACGGTTATTCATAAGCTTATAGAAAGCTTAGAGGATGGTGTACGTGTTTGCGCAACAGGTGCCAAGTATACAATACAAGTCCATAATTCATACAATATCAAAAATACTGGCAAGTTCATGAGTCATACGATATCAGAGTAAGCAGAAATACTGACAAGTCCATGAGTCATACAATATCAGAGTAAGCAGAAATACTGACAAATCCATGAGTCGTACAATATCAGAGTATGTAATGCAGATCGACTATGCAATTCGGGGTCGTAGTAAACCAAAAGTCACGTGCTGGGGATGCAATGCAATATGCGGTGCGAAAGAAATGACCAAGCTAGAGCGTGGATCGGGATGATAGTAAGTAGTATTTCAAGTTGTGGGATCCATCACAAGGGACTTCTATCCAACTAGCCCATACTTTATTTGGATAGCTGGAGACAATGTGGTAAACTTCTGATCTCAGGTTAGTCGCGTACCCAACCGAAATCATGGCCATTACGAGGGTACACATAATAAATTAGTGTGTACAACTAGCCCGAGTGAATGAATGAATGAAAATAAATGAATGAATGAGTAAATGTTGAGTATGCAACTCCTGTTTAGTAAGTCCACATATCAGTACCGTACTTCTCTGGGATCATCACCGGGGTCTAATACACTCTACACCACCTGTTGCCCCATCAAGCGCACAACTAGGTAAGTGGAAGAGACCTCACTATCCGCCTACGAATATCAGCCCGGATCGTCGATAGCGGACCCATTTATGAGCTGGTCAGACTCAGCCTAACATTGCCTACTCCCTCGGGCGAGTAAGGTCACACCCCTTCAAACCGATCATGACACAGTGGGAGACGCGACCTACTGGTATACGACCCTCATGCGCTCATGTATCCACTCAGTCTCGATGTTGGAGTAACCTCCTAGTACCATAAGGGTTTAGGAAATTTCACCAGGGACATCTATCGCACCCCATGTAGAGAAAGATTTTCGGTGTCCAATCCTGTCATCCATGATATGCCTGTGGAGGCTACGGCCCTAATGTCGCTAGGGTGTACAGTGGTCATGTCACATAATGTGAGATGCATGAATCACACTATCCAGTCATGCAGCAATCCTGCGCGTACCATGTGCTCATGTGGACAACTCCTCCTATAAGGGAGTCCCATGATAATCCGCCCAATGGCTTGTGTCATGATCAATTACTCCTCATATCAAGCATACATATGATGCGCATAGGCATGGATCATGGACCTATACTAAGCATGTTATATGATGATGATGTACTCTCCTCATATCAAGAATTGGCCTAGACGACCTACTCATATCAAGAATGGGCCTAACAATTATGGGGGCCCAATGATTTGGGTTAGCCCACTAAGGGGAGATGAGAATGGGCCTAATAATGGGCCTTAGGGAGGGTTAGAATGCAGACATTTAACCATCATTGCTCCTACAATGTGGATATTAAACCATCATTACTCCCAAGGCATGGCCCATTTAGAACCAACTAGGAAGACGAATGGGCGTCATAAACATCATTACATACATCATGGTGGAATCACTCATCACATTGGGCCTCATACAAGGGCCTCACATGCATCACATTGGGCCTCACTCATGGGCCCCATATACATCACATTGGCCCTCATTCATGGGCCTCATATACATCACATTGGGCCTCACTCATGAGCCTCATATATATCATATTGGGCCTCACTCATGGGCCTCATATACATCACAATGGGCCACATCCCATGAACCTCAAATACATCACAGTGGGCCACAAATACATCACAATGGGTCTCATCATAAGGGCCTCATGTACATCACATTGGGCCTGCGAGGCAGCCCAATTAATGGACGGCCTGGATTCAATACATACATCAAGTGTGCCCCACCGTCCCATGCTGGACAATGGAGATAAACACACACATTAAGGTGGGTCCACATGTTTGGACGGCAAGGACGAAACACCTTACATCATGGCGGTCCCACATCCAGCCCTTGGACGACGTAGACATAAAGCGTATACATTAGGTGGGTCCCACCGTCTAGCCCATCTGAACGGTGGAGATGAACATATACATTGTGGTTCACACAAATGGACGGTGTGGATATAACACATACCCCCATGATCTAGCCCACAGAACTTGCTGACATCAATACAGCAGCTATATAGCTGGTGTGAGATCCCCCAGCCAATCTGATTCCATCAAGGTAGGCCCCACGTGTAGGGTGGGTCCCACCATCCAGGGTCTGGATGGTGTGGACACCACACATATATCATGGTCAGGCCCCACCGTCCACGTGGACGGTGGGATGAAACACTTACATCATGTAGGGGTCCCACACGAATGGACGGTGTGGATGTTGCACACGTATAGCGAGTGGGGTCCACGTCCCAGCCCTGGATGGCGTACAGTGTGGATTTAAAACACATATATCACATAGGGTCCCACACGGATGGATGTTGGATATAACACATACCTCAAGATCAGACCACAGAGCTTGTTGTCTTCAATACAGCAGTTATTAGCTGGTGTGAGGTATTCCAACCAATCTGCCTCCATCCCAAGCCCCACGTGTAAGGTGGATCCCACACAGATGGACGACTAGGATATATAACACACTCATCATGGTGGGCCTTAGAACTTGCTGACATCATACAACAGTTATATTGCTGGTGTGAGGTATACCAGCCAATCCGATTCCACTGTCCAGAATTTGGACGGTGTGGATGGAAAATACAGATAGATGGTGGGTCCCACCGTCCTACCCATCTGGACGGTGTGGACTCCACACACATCATGATGCAGTCCCCACCGTCCACATGGACGGTGGGTGAGATACACACATCAAAGGAGACCCACCGTCCCTGGATGGTGCGGACGGTGTGGATCAAAGCATACATCATGGTGGGCTTCGGACGGTGGATGGGAGGGATGCAACACATACATCTGGTGGGTCCACACGTGTGGCCCACCAGCTTGTATCAAGCTAATATTTGAGTTTTCCCTTCATCTGGGCCTGTCCAGACGGACAGGCAGTAGGTCCGCCCGCTGGACAGGCAGCAATGCGGGCCCAATTTAAGGGTAGCATGGATAAATACATGCATCATGATGGGTCATACGATCAGGGGAGAGAGAGAGAGAGAGAGAGAGGAGAGAGAGAGAGAGACATGTGTGTAAGGGAGGAGCTCCACCACTATGAGCTCCTCTCGGTTTACAACGCATACATCAAATGGGTCCTACCACAAGTGAGCCCTCAAATAGAAATCAAGGGTGAAATTTCCAAGATCACCCACCGATTTTACTCCTTCTTAGTTCCTTGGAATGCTAAGCTTCTTGGCTTCAACTTTGATGGAAGATGATGGAGATTGAAGGGCTAGGATGAGAGATGAGAGGGGTAGGAAGTGGGCTACACTTGTATCACATCCCAAACTCGAAAACCGGGCTCACAAAATTCCCGATCGCCGAATCCGGCGCGGACAGCCTCCGTAGTACCCCATTCTCGGCTTCCAGCGCCCATACGCCAGATTTTTGATCCTGGGATCCTACAAGGAGGATTTTCAGTATGAATTATTTTTTGTAATGAAGCATAACCCACAAGCATAACCAAGTCACAAACAACAACACCACATATCCACTATAACAAAAAACTTTTAAGTACAATGCGGGAAGGGAAAATACAGTATAGTCAAAAGGCTCCAAAATGATCTGATCCACACTCCTGCCTCAGCGTTGCTGCTGTCCAACGCTACCTGCACGCAACGGTCGTGCATAAGCTTACAAAAGCTTAGAGGGTGGTGTAAGTGTGTGTACAAGGCACACGCCAAGTGTACAATATCAGAGTAATGCGGAAATATGCGGTAAGTCCATGAATACAACCAGAGCTATGTAATGTGAGCCATGAATGATATTGGCCATACCAAGGCCATGCGATGCGAAACATGAATGCAATCGGCCCATACCGACGCAATGCAAGGCCTACGTAGCCGAATGCCATATGCGAGATGCAATACAAGCATGTCAGTCCTCATCATGTACACATATCAGTACAGTTCCTCTCTGGATATCACCGGGGTCCAATACACCTCACCACTGACTGCTCCTCCCTAGCTGCACAGTCACGGCAAGTGGAAAAGACAACACTATCCGCCTGAACCAGTAGTCTACCAATACCGACCCGGCTCATCGATAGCGGGGACACATTTGCGAGCTGGTCAAAACTCAGCCTAGCTTATAGCCCCCTCACTCAGGCGGATAAGGCCACACCCTTTCCAACCAACCAAGACACAGGGGGAGACGGGGCCTATTGGTATTCGGCACTCGGGCGCTCGTGTATCACTCGGTCTAGCGTTGGCGCATCTCCTGGTACCAAAAAGGTTCTGGGATTTTCACCCAAGGACATCCTAAGTGCCCACAGTGCTTAAAACAAGTATTTCCGGTTTCCGATACGGCCATCCACGATGTGCTGTGGAGCCACGGCCCTGATGTGCTGCTAGGCGTGCGAGCAGTGATCAAGTCACACATATGCGAGATGCATGATTCACACCATACAATCATGCAGCAATCTCACGCGTACCACGCGATCATGTGGGGCACTCCGTCTCACAAGGAGTCCCGTAAATGTCTCAGCCCACGGCTTATGCTATGATCAAACATTCCTCATATCAAGCATACAATGATGCGTATGGGTATGAATCATGGAGCTATACTAAGCATGTTATAAAAGTGTGTGAACTATCAACAAATGTGGGCCTACTAATGGGCCCTAGGGAGAGTTATAATGCGACATTTAACCAACATTATTCTTACAACGTGGACGTCAAAACAACATTTCTCCCAAGGCATAACCTGTCATCAAACATTATTACACACACTATGGAGGAATCCCTCATTGCAATGGACCCTAAGGACATCCTATTGGGCCTCGACCCATGGGCCTTATTATTCATCAAATGGGGCGCATCATATGGGCCTTTTATAAATCAAGTGGGCCACATCAAAGGGGCCTTATGTACATTGCAATTGGGCCATATCCCATGGGCCTTTGAATACATCACAATGGGCCTTGTAACACGGGCATCAAATACATTGAATGGGCCTAAACCCACGGGCCATATATACATCAGGTGGGCCTCAAAAATGGCCAAAATACACATCTAGGTGGGCCTCAACAATGGCCACAAAAGTGAACGACTTGGATGCAACACATGCATCTTGGTGGGGCCCACAAAGGCCTATTCAAGGTATATTATATAAAATATAATATATATATATATATAAACAATGTATATATATATAGGTATATATATTATACACACACAAACATCCCCCACACAAGCACACACGCTCACACATGCACTCACAAAACTACACACACGTGCACACTCACACGCATGCACACACACCGTGCACACTCACACGCATGCACACACACGTGAGGGAGCGGGTCCACCGTCCAGGGTGGACGGTGCGGCTGGGTGGAACACATACACGGTGGGGTTCCACCCCACAGCCATGGACGGTGTTTGTAAAACACATGCATCAATGTTGGTGGGTTCCACATGGGCCCACCCATAACGTTTGGTTTTAATCCAACCCGTTGATCAGCTCACACGGTCCCTGAATGAATGGGAAAAACAAATTTCAGCTTGATCCGAAACTGCTGTGGACCCAAAAATGGGTTTCAATGGTAGAGTTCAATTCACACTGTTTCTTATGGTGTGGGCCACCTGAGATCTGGATCAGGCTGATTTTCGGAGGGGACCCACCTCAAGGGGCGATCCACCTCATGGACGGCGTGGATACAAAATATACATCATGGTGGGGCCCATGGCCAGGGCCGTGGGTCCCTGCCCGTGGATGCCCGTCCGTGAAACGCAACAGCAGCTGCTGCTGTTGTGTCAGTGGCAGCAGCGGCTGCCTTATTTTTTTTTTTTTTTTTTTTTGAAAATTTCATATCCTTGGGGTTTTTTCACATGTGGGGCCCCCATTAGTGGAATCCGCCTCAACCATGGTTCCCCTGGCTCATAACAAGGCCATCAAGCCCAATTGGGTATATTTTGGCGTCTAGAAAAGTTAAAGTACTTTTAAATGGTAGCAATTGATCTTGCTAGGGTAGGGCCACCCGTTCTCAGACCAGTCTCATGTTTTTGCTCAACGGCTAAAATGAGTTGGGGAAAGGGATGGACGGCTTGGAGAATACATACTCAGGTGGGGCCTACACAAACGGCTCACCCAAATAGCCTTGAAACAGGCTTATATTGTGGTTTCCTTTCTCAGCAAACAGTCCAGACGTTGGACGTTTTTTTTTGGCTTAGCAATAATTTAAGGTGGGCCTTGTTTAGGTGGGCCACCACATGAGGGATGGTGTGAGTTCAAACATATAAGGTGGGCCCCACCCACGGTCGGCTTGGATACAATACTTATTTCATGGTGGGGTCTATCCGGGTGGGTCACATGGCCACCTCATCATACACAAAGGTAAATAAATAAGGGAGGGAGGAGAAAGAGAGATAGAGAGAGAAATGGGACATGCATGATGGAGGGCTCGCCACTATGAGCCCTCCCTTACAAGCATCCAATCATACATCAAGGGTCCTATTGCATATGGACCCTCCAAATCAAAGATCAACGGTGGAGATCCCTCTCCACCCAAAAGGAGACGGTCTCTATGACCTCTATTCAAGCTAGGAAAGTAAACATCATGATGGGATCCATGGAGAATGGCCCCATCATGGAATGATATTGATAATCAAGGTGGGCCATCGGCCACATCTTAGGATCCAAAGTAAGATCCACACCATTAATCGGTGGGCCTCACTTGGCCCATCATAAAAATATGAAAACTAGCCTATAGAGCACCCACCTAGCGATCTCCTTGTCCGTTGGAATGCCTATCTCCTTGTGCTCCTCTTTGATGGTGGAGATTGGAAATCAAGGGCTAGGATGAGAGATCTTGGGATGGAAAGTGGGCCACCAAAAATCACTTTTCTATCTTAGGAAGCTTGGACGTGGCCTCTCTCTTGGTTGCTTGGAGTTGTTGTGGGGAAATGAGAGAGAGAGAGAGAGAGAGATAAGGAGAGAGAGTGATGGATGTGAGGTGAGTGATGGATGTGGTACTTGACAGTAAGTGGTGTAAGAGAGAGGGTGAGAAAGAGTGACTTTGGAGGTTGCCTGGTGGAGAAAGGTGATGTGTACTTGACATTGAAGTGATGGATTGATTGATGTGATTGATTGATGTGATTGATTAATTGATGGGATGGATCGTAGAGATTCTCTTGGGATTTGTAACGCGCGTGTGTGTTCTTCGAACTGAACGCCGGCCCGCATCTTCCTGTCAGGGTATCGCCTCGGTGCTAGAGTCGCGGCGTCGGAACCGCGGCGACGGTGCAGTCGTAATGGTGCAAGTCTCGGATTAAGCCGGCTCAATTCTACAGGATACGTCTTAGGTTCGATCGCAACGTCGGTTATACGTCGCAGGTTGTCGGAGTTTGACGGTAAGGATTACTGCAGTTGACGGAACAGTACGGACCAGGACAGGGGTCTTACAACTTGGCTTTCTTAGAAGAGCTTGGATGTCCTCTCCTTGGGAATTGCATTGGAATGGAGTAAGAAATGATAAAGAGAGAGAGAGGAGTGGTGTGTAAGATATATGACATGGAAAGCATGGGTCTCATTGACTTTTGGGATGAGAGGAATGGCTAAGCATGGGTTGCTTTGACTAGTTGGTTGGAGAGGTATGGGTGAGTGATGGGTTTGGTACTTGACTTGTGATTGACTGATTGATGTGATGGATGGTAGAGATTCCTTGGGATTCGCAATGTGTGGCGTTTTCCTCGAAATAAACGTGGGCCCACAACTCCTGGCCTGGGTATCGCATCAGAGTGCAAGTCGCGGCATTGGAACCGCAGCGATAGCGCGGTCGCTAGAGTATATGTTTCGAGTCGACTCGACTCAAATTTACAGGATGCGACTTAGGGTCATGCGCAAACATCGATTATAAGTCACAGGTTACCAAATTTCGATGAAGAGGATCGCAGAAGTCTAAGAAACGGTATGGGCCTTACACATTAGGTCGTTTATAGTAATCATAATCACATAATGTCAAGATGTATGAATCATGCAGTCCAATCATGCATCAATCCTGCGCATATCGTGCGCTCATATGGGACAACTCCGTATCAGGGAGCCCAAACAACCTGCCCAATGACATATGCATGGCCAACCATATCTATCATAAGCATGCAGATGATGGTATGATCATGTATCTGTTATGTTATCACATACTCATAATCGACATCGATAATCGGCCTATATACAAGGCGGGGTCCATAGATGGACAGCTGACCCATAACATGAAGGTCGGTCCTCAACTGTGGGTATATAACAAAATGATAGCACGGATCCTTCCGTCTACGGCGATGATGAACTCTTCTCATATCAAGGTTGGGCTAGGTGGCCTACCTATTTCCTAAGGATCCAGAAAGGGTTCCTTCTCCATACTATCATATAGCCTGCTAGATGCCCTAGGGGCCCAAATAAGTCCTAGATAGACTCCAAGATTAAAAAAAAATAAATTAAATTAAAGTCCTACTAACAACCAATGGAGGCCCAACATCTTGGGTTAGCCCAATGTGAATAGATGGATCATGCAAATGGGGCCCAATGATTAGGGTCAAACCAACTAAAGAAGTTGAGAATGGGCCTAACAAAGGCCTAAGGAAAGGTCACACATGTGGACATTTAACCATCATTGCCCATCAATGTGGGACATTTAACCAACATTGCTCCCAAGGAGTGGCCCACATAGAGCCTAACAATAGTGGGCCCATGGTCTCACACAAGGGCCTAATATACATCACGATGGACCTCACTCATAGGCCACATATGCATCACATTGGGCCTCACTCATGGGCCACATATGCATCACATTGGGCCTCACTCATAGGCCACATAGACATCATAATGGGCCTCACTCATGGGCCACATATACATTAGAATGGGCCTCACTCATGGGCCACATATACATCATAATGGGCCTCATCACATGGGCCATAATACATCACATTGGGCCTCATCATATGGCCCACAAATACATCACATTGGGCCTCATCATATGGGCCTTAAAATAACATCACATGGGCCTTATCATGTGGGCCACAAATACATCACATTGGGCCTTACATATGGGGGCCACAATACATTACATTGGGCCTTATCATAGGCCCACAAATACATCACATTGGGCCTTGGGGGGGGGGGGGGGGGGGGGGGGGGGGGGGGCATAATTTGGTAAAAATGGATGATCATCATGTGTAATATCTACATCAAAGTGGGCCCCACAGGTCAGCCCTTATGGTACATAAAAATTATGATGGACAATGTGTTTACAACACATGCATCAATGAGGGCCTAGATAGTGCAGATGGGCCCAGCTCGTACAATGGGTGGGCCCTATGTTTACACAGCAGGTGGGCCCACCGTCCATGACCAGACAGTGTAGATATACAACACATACATCATTCGTGGGGTCCACGTCCAGTTGGACTGGATGGCGTGAATAAGACAGATACATCATGTGGGTCTCATGGACGGACAGGGTGGATAAAGCACATTTATCACAGCGGGCCCCACCGTCCAAGGGGTCTGGACGGTGCAAATGTGACACATTAATCATACTGCAAGGTGGGCCTCACCCGTTCGACAAACGGATGGTGTGGATCAAAATACATGCATCATGGTTGCTCCCACCGTCCAACAAACTGGACGGTGAGAATATACAACACATTACAAGGTGGGTCCCACCCTCACATGTGCAGCACGTGTGGGGTGAGCCCACATCCAGAAATCAGATGGACGGCGTGGCTGTAAGGCACATACATCATTGGTGGGACCCATACATCATGGTCGGCCCCACACAGCACCGTCCAGAGGTGGACGGTGCGGATACAGAATACATATATCAAGGTGAGCCCCACCCGCCCACACGTGCAGCACGTGCGGGGTGGGCCCCACACATTGCCAGGTGGACGGACGGTTGGGATATAACATATACCTCATGATCGGACCACAGAACTTGCTGACGTCAAACAGCAGTTATCTGCTACTGGACTGCTAGGCTACTGGCTCAGCGTCCAGCAGATGGACAGTTTAGATATAACACATGCATTAAGGTGGGTCCAAATGTGTGGGACCCACCATGTTTAAATCAGCTGATATTTATGTTTACTCTTCATCTGGGCCTGTTCAAACGGACAAGCCAGTGGACCTGCTGCTAGACGGTCCAACAAGGTGGGCCCAACACATGGATGGCATGGATATAATGCATGTGTCATCAGGTGGGCCATCATACATCATCACCATTAAAAAAACAGAGAGAGAGAGAGAGAAAGAGAGAGATAGAAGCACCCACCTAAGATCTTGATCTCCTTCTTCCACCACTATGTTTTAAAGCTCCAAGGGATGAGATTCGACGGCTAAGATAGGGTTTGGATGGCTGGATTGGTGGGGATAAAGGGTGAAAGATGGCTAGTGTTCACTCCCCAAGTATAGGGTTGTGATGTAGTAATAACTCGGTAAGATCGAGGTCGAATCCACAGGGACTGGTCGTCACAATTCAAATTTACGATTCTCCTTAACTAATTCAACAAATAAAGGATCAAATTGCTAACACAAATTTATGGAAAATAACTATTGAGAATAGGGAAGAAAATTTAATCAGAGAAAGAGAACTAGGACTTTCGAATCCACCCCTAATTATCCTAACCCTTGTTTTGTCTGTTAATTCACCTTAAATTAGATTGGTCCACTTATCTAGAAAAAGCACAATCTGTGTCCTTAATTGGGCATACAGATTGTCTAATTCCTTTAAGCAATGCCATGAATAACATATCCCATGTCCAAATCGGGCATATGGAATATGCAGTTCAGTAAAGCACCCTGTTTCTTCTTCTACAGGAACCTGTTCATGATCAGATACAAGCACCTAGAATAATCATCCAGACCACATCCATTCATAGACTCTGATCAAGCTCATAAATGGAGAAGTATAGAATTTTGAATCAATCAAATACACTTAAATAAAAAGTTAAGTAGGTTTCTAAAAAGGAAAAAAAAAAAAATTTCTAAAACTAGAAAATAGAAAGTTACTTAAAAGAAGAATCTAAATCTAAAAATAGAAAATTCAAAAATTCAAAAAAAAGAAATTCTAGAATTAGAAAATTCCTAAAAAGTAAAATCCTAATTCTAAAAATAAAGATTAGAAAAAAAATAAAGAATTTAGAAAGGGATTACCAAATTAGAAGTTTATTTCAGGACCCTACAAAATAGGAAACAGGTTAGTTTCTAAAAAAAAAAAACTCTAATCTAAAATTAGTAAAATCCTAAGACTATGAATTATGATAAGAGAGAATCTTAAATCCAATTTGGATCGAAACAATCCCGGCAACGGCGCCAAAAACTTGTTCACTCCCCAAGTATAGGGTTGTGATGTAGTAATAACTCGGTAAGATCGAGGTCGAATCCACAGGGACTGGTCGTCACAATTCAAATTTACGATTCTCCTTAACTAATTCAACAAATAAAGGATCAAATTGCTAACACAAATTTATGGAAAATAACTATTGAGAATAGGGAAGAAAATTTAATCAGAGAAAGAGAACTAGGACTTTCGAATCCACCCCTAATTATCCTAACCCTTGTTTTGTCTGTTAATTCACCTTAAATTAGATTGGTCCACTTATCTATAAAAAGCACAATCTGTGTCCTTAATTGGGCATACAGATTGTCTAATTCCTTTAAGCAATGCCATGAATAACATATCCCATGTCCAAATCGGGCATATGGAATATGCAGTTCAGTAAAGCACCCTGTTTCTTCTTCTACAGGAACCTGTTCATGATCAGATACAAGCACCTAGAATAATCATCCAGACCACATCCATTCATAAACTCTGATCAAGCTCATAAATGGAGAAGTATAGAATTTTGAATCAATCAAAACACACTTAAAGAAAGAAACAATTCAATCTAGTTAAGATGAGTTCAAACACATAACAAGAGCCAATCAAATTAAGGGCTTCATCTCAGCCCTAGACAAGGGATTTAGCAATCCATAGAATTGGTTAGGAAGGAAGAAAAATAAAACATAAGTGATAGAAACATCTGGCCTATCTTTCTTCCTCTCTGCTTCTTTTCTTTCTTTCTTTCTTCTCTTTTCTTTCCAAGCTCTTGGATCTGTTCCCTGGCGTTCTCCCCAGTTCTCTTCCTCCCACGTCTCTTTATAGCCATCCAAGGGTGGTGGAGAAGTGCTTCCTTTTTGGAATCGGTGAGAGAAACTATGCAGCCACAAAGAACAAATTGCGTGCGCAGAACCTATTTACGCAGGCACAAAAAAACACCACCGATACTCCCACTTCCCTTTGCTGTCTTTCCATAGAAACAACGTCTTTTGGGACATCTTGAGATGAGCTTTACGATGAACGGTCCAGATCTGCCATATGATCAACGACCATGATCGTGCAATCGGCCAATCAATGTCGGTTTCGGATGCTGACACAGAGCATGCGTAACATACCTTACGCTGTGACATTGGTGGGGCCCACTTCGTTCATTGTTTGGGAAATCCAATCCGTCCATTGGATGGAGGACGAAATTTCAGTCAGGAATACACTTGTTTTACCTTCTGTTGATGAGCCCACATGATTTCACTTCTTGTCATCCATTCCACTTTTGAACGGTTGAAAAGCCAATATTCATTGTCTTTTTCAATTATGTCACCTAGGCGTGGATGAGAAGGACTTGGGGACTCTGATGAACGGTCTGGATTGTTGGTGTGATGGACAGTGTGGACCCACAATTGCGAACCGCAAGTCTCTGTTGCAAACAGAGAATGCGAACTTTGCTTTATGAAAGTCGGTGGTGCCCATGATCTGTCTCTACTGATGGATCCATTCCGTCCACTAGATTCATGTCAAAAACCCTTCAGATAATGACAGTTTTAGTTTGGATTGAGTGTGTCCCATTAAGTTTTAAACCAGCCGTCCGTTAGAGGCGGTGGACGCTGTTTCCATGCGTACACGTGCATGGGTCTAGGGAACCTCCCTTGTACGGTTAATTTGACCTCCTTGGATGAATGGACGGTCCAGATCGAGCACATGATCGAAGATGGGGGCCGCAGAATGTGTTACTGCGGACGCTGGCGAAAGAAACAAAATAAGAAGTTTCTATTTCGAATTCTGTCGGTCAAGGGTGTCTTGACCTTCATTGTATTTACAATGCACGGCTAGTGTACATATGTACTATGCACATACCACACAAGGCGGGGTCCACTACTCTTCTTGTGAAAGATCCGATCCGTCCATCTTTTTTCTTATCTCATTTAAACCATCGATACTAATTTTGAAGCATATCCAGATAGCAGGTGGGCCCAAAATCAATGGTTTATGGGCTGATCTGTCCATTGGGCCACTTCCACAGGGATCCAATGGCTAAAATTTTACGTGTACGGTTGATTTATGGCCCCCAGGTCATGTATGAAGTTTTGAGTCAAATGGACGGCTGGAACCATGTGATCTTGCATTCTGGCTGATTTTCGGGCCCGTTTAATGTAAACGGCTTGATTTTCTTGGATCTCTGACGTATAAATCCGCTGATCTTGGTCCTCTGGAGTCCGCCCCTTGCTCTGATGACTTCTGAGCGTTAAATCCATGCTTGCAGTACTCATTTTTAGTCAATGCTCCTAATTACTCCCTGCAACAAAAATACAATTAAAATATGATATTAAGCATTATCATGTACACAAAAGCAGGAGATAATTGGGGTCTAAGATGCAATATTTGACCCTCATCAGCTAGATTTTGGGGATTTACTTGAACGTTCCAGGCTTTAGCAATGGAGATGGAAGAAAGAAAGAGGGAGAGAGAGAGAGAGAGGTAATGATGATAGCTAGCCTCTCTCTCTCCTAGCTATCATTTCATGTAAGAGAAGCACCCCTAGGGTGACATGGCTAGGGTAGGGTGATGTCACCCCTAGGGTGACATCATCCTAATGATGGTTTCTAGGAAAATGTGAAATCTGGTATAGGTGGGTCCCGCAACGCATGGTCCACATCTTATGATCTAAGCGTCGCATTGACGCATGAGACGCGACGTCGGAACCGCAGCGACGGCGCGGTCGCAATGGCATAGGTCTCGGGTTGAGTTGACTCGGGTTTACAGGATGTAAGTTAGGGTCGCGCGCAAATGCTTTCTACGAGTCACGGGTTGCCAGAATTTGACAGGGTGGATCGCGGGATCCTAAGAAATAAAATGGTCACTAGGACATGGGCCTGACAAAAATACACTTCTTTGCCTTTTGGTCTAACTCATCACTCTTAACTAATGGTACATGAGAGTAAGCATCACAACAAAATATCCACAGCCTCGAGTAATGAACTTCCCGACTACTCCATACTTCTTCTCGAATTTTGTAATCAATAAGTGTAGATTGAGATAGATTCACTAAGTAGCAAGTCGTATTGACGACTTTAGCCCATAGCCCCTTGCCCAACTCAACATTGCTCAACATATTTCAAGTCCTTTACATAAGAATTTGATTCATACATTCAGCCACACAATTCTTCTCTAGTGTATACTTCATTATGTTGTGCCTCACTATCCCTCATTCCTACAAAATTGATTAAACTCCGTAAAAGTAAATTCTCTATTGGTATATGTCCTCAGAATTTTCACCTTTCACATTATATATTTTTCAATAATTGCTTTCCACAGCTTGAAAGTTGTGAAAACATCTGATTTATGTTTTATAAAATAAACACACACCTTCCTAGAGAAGTCATCAATGAATGTGAGAAAGAATGATAATGCTCATCCAGAAACAACAGGTGAAGGCCCCTACACATCTAAATGCACATAATCAAGTTGGCATTTACTAACATATTTTTCAGTTTTAAATGATAACCTTGATTGTTTCCCATATATGTAATGTTTATATATATCTAAATTAAAACTTTTTAAATGACAAATTAACTGACGATCAAGAAATACCTTTATACCACGCTCGCTCATATGGCCTAGGTGTGCATTCCAGAAATGTGCTGACGTGGATTCCACTATAGACATTGTAACTCCACCCGATATAGTATTCTCGATTAACCTGTAAAGATTTCCACTCTTTTGTGCCTTCATAATTGTGCCTACCCCTTTTAAAACCTTCAGGACACCTTTATAACTGGCGAACTTATACATGAGTGCATATAAAGCTCCTAAATATATCAAATTCTTCTTCAAATTCAGAACATGCCTCACATCGGTCAAATTATGCCACACCCTATCAAACATCCTGATGTGAACCAAACCAATTTCAACAATCTCACAGGCATAATTATTGCCCATAAGAACCAGGCCACCATCATACTCGCTATTTGTGGTGAACCAACTCTAATGAGAACACATGTGGAACGATGCCCCGTATCCAAAATCCACTCCTGATAGAAGCAACTAGTCTTGGACACTGATAACATATCACCACCACCCGATCCTTCACCTTTGGCGAATCATCTAATTTATCCTCCTTCTAGGCTTTGGGATATTAACAACGCTTCTTCATATGTCCCATCCTGCCACAGTTCCAACACTTCAACTTGACTTTGCCCTTCGACTTGAATATAGATCGCGACTTTCCCTTCTCTCACTCAAATTGTCTTCCCCAAGCAAACAATACATTTGTAGAAGTACCTTTGCCTCTGATATTCTTTCTCAACTAATTCAGCTGAAGGGATGAGATAACAGTATCAACATCAAGGTATCCCTCCCATAGCATAGAGTATCAACCAGATACTCGTAGGACTCCGGGAAAGATGTCAAAAAAATTAGGGCTTTATTTTCTACATTAATCTTCACCTACACATTTATCAACTTGCAAGCCAATTTATTAAAGACGTTGATGTGCTCAAAGAGATCCAACCGTCCGTTATCTTCAAAGTATAGAACTATCTCTTGAAATATAGACGATTTGTGAGCGACTTCATTATGTAGATGATTTCCATCTTCGACCTTAATCATGCAGTAGTCATCTCATTGATAACATTATAAAGGACTTCATTGGCTAAGCACACTTGAATTGTGTTAATCACCTTATGATCAGGTTTGTCCCAATTCTCTTCCTTCATAGTTTTCAAACGGTTCGCTTTCCCAAGGAGTGCATACTGCAGCCCTCTTACTAAATTAGGAGGGCTTTCATCTTCAACCTCAATAGTTCCAATTTATTTTTACCTATGAGTTTTTTTCTCGAACTTCACATCAATCCCCTCGATGTTATGTTTCCATATTCAATCTGATAACCTAACTTATGCTCTTATACTAGTTGTTGGGCGTTGAAACCCCTTTATGGGTGCGAAAGCAACCTTAGAACTAATTAAACACAAAATATATAATGAAAAGGAATAAGCAACTATAGAGAACACCGAGATTTTTACATGAAAAATCCTTACAGAAAAAACCATGACATAAAGCGACTATCAATCCACTATTAACAATGAATTACAAGAGATGGGACAACTTACATAATAGAAAACCCTACATTTTTCCTTTGCAAAACCCTAAAAATCATGTAGCCTCTCCTCTTTCTACCTTAATCAAGCTTAAAGGGTACTTATATACCTATATACAAGATTAGAAACCAAATCCACACTTTTAAATAATAAAAAAAATGTATTTTGTCAGTCATACCTTCGGTCAACTAAGATATCAATAGAGTTTTTCGATCAACTGAAATAGACCTTGGTCAACCAGAAACATCACAGTCGATTTTAGTCGACCCAACTGCACTGCACCATATTAAAGGTACTTGATCAACACACAATTACCCATAATCATTGGGTAATGCCAGGCAGGGAAGTCGAACCCATGATTATAGGTTTACAGGTGTGGGTGATTGGAAATTACCGTAGCTGCTTTTTAATCCATGAGAATACAAAAATGCACTCATTTAATTTTATTTCCTTTAAAAAAGTAGTGGAAGTTTGGATCTATATCCCCGCATGCTACGTGTATGACATTCGCCCTGTCCAACACATGCACCCCCACAACGGTGATAACAAGAACAAAACAACAAGCGAATTAAATCATTAGATGGGTTACATTTGAAACAGGATATTTCAATGGTGTGTATTATTTTTTATGGATTGTCCCACTTATGATTGGAATACTTTTAATTCATCTTATAATAATGTTGGTGTGCATGTGGTGGACGGGTTGAATATGAGACACACCACGTCGTCGGCCCACAATCTAGATTCTATGCTTTGTTGTAAAAAAAAATAAAATAGAACAACGCTGCCTGATAATTTCTCCCATGGAAAAGATCGCATGAAAAGCATTTTTAGTCACTTCACACCATCAAGTGAATGTGTGACTCAAGGCCTCCGTGTTGCAATACTTTGTAACCATGCTCTCTCAGCGTAGCCTCCACATGACTCAGGATGTGTAATGTAGAGTAGGTCACAGACACTTTCATGTCTAAGATGAACCAAAGAAGGCCCGATCGAAGGCAGAAGTCATCAAGACCGTCAGAACCTTAAAATAGGAATATCTCGCAAACTGGAATGAGTTAATCGGCGTACCATATATGATTTTAGGGTAGGACGAGCTACTTTTGCCAACCAACCCGCTATTCGGGTTCCCCATGCTGAATTTGCGAGATTCCATCAGATCGACGATCGAATTCCATGTTTATTTTCGTTTTTACTATTTTTAGTAAGTTTTAATTTGATTGTAACTCTTCATCCATTGGGCTTTAGGAGTTGCGTCCAAAATGAAAAGTATTTATAAAAATTAGGAGAATAACGTGGTTAAACCACATAGGTTACTTACTATAAATAGTAAATTTACTATTTATAGTAAGTTATGAATTTTAGGGTGTTTTAGTTGTAATTTAATTCTGAAGCTTCTTCCACGGTTTGGTATCCCTATTTAAAGGGTTGTAAACTCATTTATTTCATCTATCAATCAAATTATGAATTTTATAGAATTTCTTTTCTATTTTCCTTGCTTTTTCCTTGTGGATTGGAGAAGTCTCTGTGAGGAGTCCAGAGAAGCTCCGTTGATTCGGAGTAGTTAGCCTTGAGGGAGACGGTGCTCGACCTCATCACATTCATCCCTGCGTCAATTGGTATTAGAGTGAGGACTCCTCTCAGACTAATGGTAAACAAAGAAGGTATGAACCAAAATCCTATGGACGATGATTCCATGGATTCGTTATCTTTCAGAAAGAATGGAAGCATTCCACCGGGAGAGTCAGTTGACCATGCAAGGGTTGTGCAACCCTCAACCATCTTGCTGATGCGCTAATTCCGCTCAAGCCCAAGACAATGCTCAACCGTCTGTAGTTGTTGTATGGCACAACCCTAATTTCCATAGAGCATTACCAGTGGTGAATCGTAGGACTACACCAGATAATTCGAGCTCTAGTGATGAGGACCTTGATGAAGGCTTTGTTCGATAACCAATCAATGGAGGCGATCATCCAAATCATGCTGAAAGAGACTAATGAGGTAAGGTCAAACTTCCTAGTTTTAACTGTTTATTACGCATAAAATATTTCCTCGACTAGCTAGCCGAAGTATAAAGATATTTTGATTATATGGATATGCTAGATCATAAAAAGGTAAAATTATTCACGTTCAAATTAAAATCTAGTGCTTCTGCATGGTGGGAGCAATTACAACTCTCACGTACCCAACAGAATAAGGCGCCCATCTCATAATGGCCACGGATGAGATGCCTTCTTTGATCACGATTCCCTCCTAGTGATTATGAGCAGTTATTGTTCCAGCAATACCAAAATTGCCGACAGGAAAATCGAACTGTCACAGATTACACCGAAGTATTTTAGCGGTTGGCAACGTAGAATGACCTATTAAAAACTGAATCACAGAAAGTAGCATGATTCATGGGTAAATTATGATCGACGATTCAGGACTAAGTTCAGATGCACCCTATCGAGAAGGTGGAAGAAGTAGTTTAGTTGGCAAGTAGGATAGAAATGCAGCTTACAAGAGTTCTTATTCAACCTTACCCTTCAACTTGGCCCTCATAATGGGTCCCACGCAGGATTTAGTACTGACACGCGGAAAAGAGCCAGTAGGAGGACATCATCAAACTTCTGCAACCAGTTGGAGTGGCCCATCTAGGCCTCAATGTATAGCACCCACAACAGCGGGCCTGAGTAGGATTCTAAATCCTTACAATCAGCCAATGCCGAATAATTGTTTCCACTATGGCAACCAGGCTGAAATGGCGGTAAAGACCGCACTAGTTGAAGAAGGAATATGTCAATATGTCCTAGAGGGGGGTAAATAGGACTTCTTAAAGTTTTTATGATTTATTTTTAAAAACCTACTTTACTAATCCTGTGATCATGCAATTATTAGGATTACTCAAATGTAACTCTACTGGCTTCTAAGCCCGGTAGAGGATCCAATCACAAACTATTTTAGAAGTAAGAAGTATGCAAGCTAGCTTATGATGGATATGACTGTGTAGGTGTGTGTGGTGTGATCAAATGTTCAGATATGGAAGTATTAAAGCAAATCACACAATCAAAAGAATAACAATCTCAAACACAGTCATTTTTATAGTGGTTCAACGATAAGTCTACTCCACTCCCGGTAACCGCACTCAACCCTTAAGTATACCGGATTTCACTAAGGAGGTTTTACAGCGGTTCACCTCAAACCTAAGGTTTTAAATCAGGTTCACCTTCAACCTTTACAACCTACACTGAGGCTGACTGTTTATACTCCCTGAGCAAGGGTTAACACATACCACCTAGTTTTTAGGTACACTAGCCAAGGATCATCCATAAGACCCTATTGGAAGTTTCTACATGGTTGACCTCAAACCCGAGGTTTTACACGGTTCACCTCAAACCCAAGGTTTTACACGGTTCATCTCAAACCCAAAGTTTTACACGATTCACCTCAAACCCAGAGTTTTACTGGTTCACTCCTAACCAGATGTTTATGCTCTCCACAGAGCAAGGGTCTACACAACGCACCCACTACGTACACTCCCGTCGGAGGCTTCCTTAAGGACTTCAAAGGGTGAGAACCACTTAAGACCCAATCCTACAAAGGAATGATCACAAGTGTCCTCTTAGACTCTAGATACTTACAAATAAGTTGATGAGTCTCGTTTAGCGCAATGCCGAAGATCTCCTCCTCCTTGTTAATGAAGAGTCTTCCGCTCCCTTGATCCGCAACACAAGATAATATACCAATACTTGGCTTCAGGTTGGGTCAAGGTCAAGATGGAATCCTACTCTCAAAATATTTTCCTATTAGGAAGATAGAGCGACTCCAATCTTATGCATTCAAGGCATCCTAGCTTAATGATTTGTCATTAAGGTAGTCGCTAGAGGATCCTTGAATGCGGAAGTTCATTCCCCAATCCACTCTATTGGATGTCAATGATGAGGGTGGATTGGAGGATGAACTCCCTTGAGAGAAAGGGCTTTGGATATAAGATATAAGTTGAAACACACAAAAGCTCTCTCTACTTTCTCTCACAGCAATAAAAGACAAGTCCTCTATATATAGGCAAAAAGTTCCAACGGATATAAAACGGTCACATTTATGACAAAGTCTGATATCATCGAGCGTATACTCTCGATAGCATCGATGGTCTGCTCGATGACTCGGACTCAATGTCATACGCTTTTGAAACTTTTGTCAATTGGTCGATGAATAGAAACTATTGTCGATGTCATCGGATTTCAAACTCCGATTCCATCGATGACAAGTTCGATCCATCGACACTTGAAAAATGAGAGAGACTTGACTTTAAAATATTTCAAGATTTCATGAATGATCGGGGAACCATCGAGATCATCGAAATTTGAATGTCGATGATATCGAGATCAGAGTCGAGGCATCGATAAATCTAGTGAATTTTTCTTTAAGCTTGCTGGACGGTTTGTGACATTGTTCGATGCAATCGACCTGGTGTCGATATCATCGATATTCGAATATCTAATCAATCGAAGGGCCCCCAATCATAATTAAAAACAACCTGAAATATCTGTTGTAAGATATGCGCACCCACGATCGATATCATCGATGGACTTCCAATGTTATCGATATTTGATTTCAGATCATATTGGAAGAGTATAGATATATCGAAGGAATTTGAGATTTTCATTAAGAAACAGGGGCGCCGAAAATCTGTCTGTCAATCTTATCAAGCCACTTTTGATGTGCTCGAGATTTGTATATCGATGATATCGTTAGGAGAATCGATATATCGATAAATCAACCCAGATGAGTATTTAGTTGCTGGACACTTTTGGTCCTCACATCGATAATATCGTTAAGGTATCGAGGACATCGACAGAGCAGGTCGATCATATCGAGGGTGTTTCAATAAAATCGACAAGGCAAGAAAAACTTAGAGATTTTTCTATTTTGAAAAAAGCTTTCTAACCTTAAAACCTATGATTTCTAACTTGTTTTTATGGGTTTTCTTCACCTGGTGTTTTGGGTCATGGGATGTGAGGCTTTAGTTTTACCTGTGACGAACTTGCACACATCCGGTTGAGGTAGACGCTTGAATTGATCTTCCTATCAGGCTCTGTAGACAATTTGACTCAACACTCATGTAACTTGACAAACCAGGGCTCTTTCACAGGCCACTTATCAAACACCTACCCTCAATGCCCTGCAACCCACTTGACCATTAACAAAGGGGGTGAAATAGCGGTAAAAGACCACACTAGTTGAAGAAGGAGTATGTCAATATGTCCTAAAGGGGGATGAATAGGACTTTTTAAAGTTTATATGATTTATTTAAAAATCCTACTTCACTAATCCTGTGATCATGCAATTATCAGGATTACTCAAATGTATCTCTACTGGCTTCCAACCCCAGTAGAGGATCCAATCACAAACTATTTTAGAAGTAAGCAGTATACAAGCTAGCTTATGATGGATATGACTGTGTAGGTGTGTGTGGTGTGATCAAATGTTCAGATATGGAAGTATTAAAGAAAATCACACAATCATAACAATCTCAAACACAGTCATTTTTATAATGGTTCGACGATAAGTCTACTCCACTCCCGGTAACCGCACTCAACCCTTAAGTGTACCGGATTTCACTAAGGAGGTTTCACGGCGGTTCACCTCAAACCTAAGGTTTTAAATCAGGTTCACCTTCAACCTTTACAACCTACACTGTGGCTGACTGTTTATGCTCTCACGAGCAAGGGTTAACACAACGCACCCACTTTTAGGCACACTGACCAAGGATCTTCCATAAGACCCTACTGGACGTTTCTACACGGTTCACCTCAAACCTGAGGTTTTACACGGTTTACCTCAAACCCAGAGTTTTAGTGGTTCACTCCTAACCAGATGTTTATGCTCTCCACAGAGCAAGGGTCCACACAATGCACCCACCACATACACTCCCGCAGGAGGCCTCCTTGAGGACTTCAAAGGGTGAGAACCACTTAAGACCCAATCCTACAAAGGAATGATCACAAGTGTCCTCTTGGACTCTAGATACTTACAAATAAGTTGATGAGTCCCGTTTAGAATAATGCTGAAGATCTCCTCCTCCTTGTTGACGAAGAGTCTTCTACTCCCTTGACTCGCAACTCAGAATGATGTACCAATACTCGGCTTCGGGTTGGGTCAAGGTTATGATGGAATCCTACTCTCTAAAGGTTTTCCTATAAGGAAGATAGAGTAGTTCCAATCTTATGCATTCAAGGCATCTCAACTTAATGATTTGTCATTAAGGTAGTAGTTGGAGGATCCTTGAATGCGAAAGTTCATTCCCCAATCCACTCTATTGAATGTCAATGATGAGGGTGGATTGGAGAATAAGCTCCCTTGAGAGAAAGGGCTTTGGATATAAGATATAAGTTGAAACACACAAAAGCTCTCTCTAGTTTCTTTCACAAGAACAAAAGACAAGTCCTCTATATATAGGCAAAAAGTTTCAACGGATATAAAACGGTCACATTTATGACAGAGTTCGATATCATCGAGCAGGTTCGATATCATCGAGCGTATACTCTTGATAGCATCGATGGTCTGCTCGATGACTCGGACTCAATGTCATACGCTTTTGAAACTTTTTGCCAATTGGTCGATGAATCGAAACTATTGTCGATGTTATCGGATTTCGAATTCCGATTCCATCGATGACAGGTTCGATCCATCGACACTTGAAAAATGAGAGAGACTTGACTTTGAAATATTTCAGGATTTCATGAATGATCGGGGAACCATCAAGATCATCGGAATTTGAATGTCAATGATATCGAGATCAGAGTCGAGGCATTAATAAATCCAGCAGATTTTTCTTTAAGCTTATTAGACGGTTTATGACCTTATTCGATGCAATCAACCTGGTGCTGATATCATCAATATTTGAATATCGATTCTATCGAAGGGCCCCCGATCATAGTTAAAAATGACCTGTAATATCTGCTGTAAGATATGCTCGCCCTTGATCGATATCATCGATGGACTTTCGATATTATCGATATTTGATTTTCGATCATATCGGAAGAGCATCGATATATCAAAGGAATTTGAGATTTTAATTAAAAAACAGAAGCACCAGAAATCTGCCTGTCGATCTTATCGAGCCACTTTCGAGGTGATCGAGATTTGTATATCGATGATATTGTTAGGAGAATCGATATATCGATAAATAAGTCCAGATGAGTATTTAGTTGCTGGACACTTTTTGTCCTCACGTCGATAATATCGTTAAGGTATCGAGGACATCAACAGAGCAGGTCGATCATATCGAGGGTGTTTCGATTAAATCGACAAGGCAAGAAAAATTTAGAGATTTTGGGTCATGGGATGTGAGGCTTTAGTTTTACCTATGACGAGCTTGCACACATCCGGTTGAGGCAGATGCTTGAATTGATCTTCCTATCAGGCTCTGTAGACAATCTGACACAATACTCACGTAACTTGACAAACCAGGGCACTTTCAATCTCCCCCTTTGTCAATTACATGACAAAAAAAACCCAAAACACCCTAGAACACTTCTAGACAAACATACCCTAAATTGTGTGTACATGCTTTTACACAATTTTACAATTTATAGCCCATGTACACAAGCAGTACCTGCTCCCCCTTTCTTGTAAACTCTCCCTTGCTTGATGCAGCTACTCCCCCTAACACCTGCAACAATATCTAAGCAGAAATACAATTTTCATTCAGGGTGTTTGTAAATGTTCTCCCCCTTTTTGTCAGTCATTGACAAAGATATCTCACGTGATATTGACTGCAGCTTATAATACTTAAGAGAGCCAGTCAAGTAGAGGTAGATATAGATGTATAGACATGAAAGCATTTTAAAACATACATCATTTTGTAGAGGATATGAATGCATATTAAATAAAATATGGACACAATCAGATAAAAAAATGTCCATTCTATATCAGAGCAGTTTAGAAACATACATTATTGGCAGATAGTATGGATGCATATTAAGGCAAATGAAGCAGATAGGATAAGTGATAAAGTCATATGCATTCCCTATGTCAGAAACTGTCTAAACCAGGGGAATTTAACATAAATATGGCAGGAAAAAGTTTGAGCATTATTTTCAGCCATATTTAACAGAATATTAAAAAACAACTTCCCCCAGAGGTTGGCAGTTGTATAGCATTCATCAAAATCATTCAACCAAAAAAAATATACTACCCCACACAGCAGTAAACTATCAACCACCAAACAGAAACATCAAGCCCATGTATGGGCGCCCAAAAGTATCCATCGTTAACCCAATTGTGGGCATGGATAAAAAAAACTATGCATGTTTAGGAGGCTGTCATACACACCAATGATAGCTTAAAACATCCAGAAAGATACTGATGTTCAAACGCGAGACAAGAGTAATGTGTTTATGATAACATGCATGAACCAGCCTCACGGAGCAGAATGAGATGGCATCGAGTCGTCCTGTCGGCACGTCATTAGATCCACCAATTGTTGAACCGTGCTCTGCACTCCTTGAACCATCCTTTCCATGACTGTAAGCCTTTCTTTAACTGAGTGGATGTCCTTCTGAATCGCCCCAATCCTGTCCAGCTTGAACCTTTTACCATACTCGGTTGTTGCGTGGACGGAGCTGGATCGGGTCCAGGAGGTGCCTCTTCAGCCGGGATCACCACCTTCTCCTTCAATTTCTTCCACCTGGATTTCTTCCTCGGGGTTCTCCTTATACTCGTGAAAGTCCAAATCCATTTTTCGAACATTTCTTTTATTGAAAACTTGGAGCGGGAATACCGGATCAGTAGTCGATGGGAACCCGATTCTATTGCATATCATGCTGATAATCCAGGGGTACGGCAGATGGAGGTCCCTGGATGTTTGGATGGCGTTCACTAACTGAGAAACAAGCAGAGTTGGAAGGCAGATCTTTAACCCTCTGGCAACTGAGTATACGATCATGGTCATAAGGCCGGTGAGATCGGACCGGTTGGTACTTCTGGGATAGATGTTAGTAGCAAAGATAACATGCAGAATCCGAAATCTGGGATCCATATACCTAGATTTTAACGGATTCCCTTAATGTCAGGGGATGTCCCTACCATTATAGAGATACTGAGTGACCCTGGATCGAATGTCCATGTTATCAAGATCCATCTCTAGGATACCTTCTGGGACCATGTTGAGTCCGATAGTATCAGCTATTGTAGCCGGTGTGATCAACACATCATCACCATCCAAAGATACCATGAACGAAGGAGGATTAGCCACTGGTGAATGACACGCAGCAAGGAAGTTGCATGTTCTCTCAAGTTGGCATGGCCCACCAAAGTCCAGAATGGGCAGCCAATCTATTACGGCAAACAGGGGTTCCAATTTGTATGGTTTGAGACACTCCCTGTCTACCCTTCTCTCTTGAATAAGCTTCCTGCCCATGTATTTAGGTGGTCGTGAACTTGGTCCAGTTAGAGGAGTGGTGCCGGAAATTCGGTCTAGGACCCACCACGTGGAGTATGTCTTGTTCTTTGCCGTGTGGGGATCCCACTCTTCGGGGCCCTCGCCCTGCCTTTCGAGGCAAGTACCTTTTGTTGGGTGGCTAATGAAGATTCCTTAGGGCCGGATGCTACCCCTTTGTCCTTTCCCATGTGGACAGATAGTGTCTTGAACGATTTGAGAAAGGCGACAAAAAAAAAACTGACAAATACCCAAAAGAAGGTGGACTCTTTGATGTTTAAGAGGAGTATTACCGGATTTGTGGAAGGATTTGTGTAGTCCGACGTGGCTCCAATTGATTTGGTCGAGAGAATCGACCAAAGAAGGTGACAGTGAAACCCTTGAGAAAATAAACCCCCTTTTTTGTTTCGCTGACTTTTATCGGGCGGCATCTGTCGATATGATCAACCACTGTTTCGATAATATCGAGAGGTTGTTTATCTATTCTATCGAGTCTGTCTTCGATATCATTCTTGGCCACCCGACTATTCATATCCTAAAGAGGATCGATAATATCGACCTTTTATCGTTAAATCAAGAATGTCATATCGACAGTCATATCGAAGATGAAGATTTTCAGTTTTCAGCATTCAGACAGATCTTCAAGTATACTTTTCATATTTCTATCAACAGTATACTCAACAAGAATTATGTACACACACTGTACACAACAAAATTATAAACATTTGAATGTTTATACAAAAAAAAAATGGAGGTGAAGTACCTCAGATATATCATTTGAAGCTCAGCAAAAATATTTCCTCATTTTAGCACAGGTTCAGATTCTCATGCATGATCTGAACTAATTCTTCCTTACCCATTTTACTTTGTTAATTGATTTGAGTGGTGATGCAATGGCATTTCTTTTATCCATATTCCTAAGAGGCCTTCTGAAGTTTTGTATTTCTTAGGTTAATAATTTGTTAACATGATTCTGACCAGAGTTAGGCTGAGTCCTCCTTAGTGTTGTGAATTCAAACTTATAATGCCCTGAATCACCACACAAGTGACATACTGGAGTTATTCTGGTTTGCTTCCAGAAGTAGCAAATTTTTTAGTTTTGGGAGCTGCATTTTCAGTCTTTGATTTATGTTTTTCATATCCAAGCCCGCTTTTATCCTTTCCAGGTCTTCCCATTCATAACAGTTTTTCTAGCTTTTCGCCACTCTGGGAAAACTTGTAGTTTATCTTAGCTATCTTCTTGGATTCTTTCAGATCAAACAGGAGTGTATGATTTTCATTGCAAAGAAGTCTATTCTTATCTTTTAGTAGTTCAACCTGTTTGTTCAGTTTATCAGACTCATTTTCAAGAAAAGTATTAATTCGTTCAAGTCTATCATTATCCATATGATATTGTTGCAGATCATTTATTAATTGTGTGTTGATTTCCAATGCTTTATCCAAATCTTTCTGCAGCAACTTACTTTTGTTTTCTGTTATTCCGAGTCTCTTAAGGATATTGATGCTATGAATATAGAGTTGATTATAAGCATCTTGCAGTTTATCCTTTTCGATTTCTTCTTCTTCTTTTCCATTGTCTGATGAAGATGATTATGTGGCTAGTTGTTCTTTCTCGTTCTCTGATTTAGTGGGAATGATTGAAGCAGTGGAGACCTTGAATATTTTCAATGATTTTTTATCTCCATTGCTTTCTGAGTCACTAGATTCTGAATTTGACTCATCTGTATCATCTCACGTGGCGGTCATTGCCTTGCCCTTAGTTTTTCTGTTTGGGTATTCGGTTGATAGGTGTCCATACTCCTGACAGGCATAGCATTGTGGTTCTTTGGTTCTTCTACCAAATTTACCTACAGGAAGTTTGTTGTTCACCTTTCTCCCTCTAGAGGGACGGCCCCGATTCTTCTGAAAGAATATCCTGAATTTTTACACCAGCAAGGCCACTTCTTCATCTTCATCTTCCTTTTCACTTTCACTGTCCTCATGAATTATTTTCTTTGAAGTTTTTAGGACAGTGTTTTTAGATTTTTGGGATTGTTTGAAGTGTAGTTCAAAAGTTTGTAGGGAACCTACCAGTTCTTCTACTTTCATTTCATCTATGTTCCTACACTCCTCAATTGTTGTAACCTTGGGATTAAATCGTTCTGGTAGGGATCTTAGAATTTTCCTACAAATTTTCGATACCAGAACTTTCTCTCCCAATCCACCCATGGAGTTGCAAATTATATTTAACTTTGTGAAAAACTCCATAAATGTCTCATGCTCTTCCATTCTGAGACTTTCGAACTGTGAAGTCAAGAGTTGAAGTTTGGATCGCTTCACAGTGCTTGTGCCTTCATGGGTTATTTCCAATAAATCTCATGCTTCCTTGGATGTCCCACACATACTTATCTGATTGAATATATCCTGAGACACGCCATAGTAGATAGCATTCAAAGCCTTGGCTTCAGATGTTTGCCTTTCTTTGTCGAATACTGTCCACTTTTCTTTGGATTTGGGCTTTGTGATTGTTGTGCCACTGTCAAGTATGATTTATTCAGTTGGTGAAACGTATCCGCTTTCAACTATGTCTCAAATGTCATGATCCAAAGATCTCAGAAAGTAGTGCATCCTAGCCTTCCAGTATACATAGTTTGAGCCGTCAAATACTGGAGGTCTAGTGACTGATAACCCCTCTCCTTTGGCCATATTCCCAACTTCAGTCAAGATCACTCTCTAGGCGGTGAAGCCCTTAATGAGAGACCCGCTCTGATACCAATTGAAATGGCGGTAAAAGACCGCACTAGTTGAAGAAGGAATATGTCAATATGTCCTAGAGGGGTGTGAATAGGACTTTTTAAAATTTTTATGATTTATTTAAAAATCCTACTTCACTAATCCTGTGATCATGCAATTATCAGGATTACTCAAATGTAACTCAACTAGCTTCCATGCCCGGTAGAGGATCCAATCACAAACTATTTTAGAAGTAAGCGGTATGCAAGCTAGCTTATAATGGATATGACTGTGTAGTTGTGTGTGGTGTGATCAAATATTTAAATATGAAAGTATTAAAGCAAATCACATAATAATAACAATCTCAAACATGGTCATTCTTATAGTGGTTCGACGATAAGTCTACTCCACTCCCGGTAACCGCACTCAACCCTTGAGTGTACCGGATTTTACTAAGGACGTTTCACAGCGGTTCACCTCAAACCTAAGGTTTTAGATCAGGTTCACCTTCAACCTTTACAACCTACACTGTGGCTGACTGTTTATGCTCTCACGAGTAAGGGTCAACACAATGCACCCACTTTTAGGTACACTGGCCAAGGATCTTCCATAAGACCCTACTGGAGATTTCTACACGGTTCACCTCAAACCTGAGGTTTTACACGGTTTACCTCAAACCCAGAGTTTTACTAGTTCACTCCTAACCAGATGTTTATGCTCTCCATAGAGCAAGGGTTCACACAACGCACCCACCACGTACACTCCCACCAGAGGCCTCCTTGAGGACTTCAAAGGGTGAGAACCACTTAAGACCCAATCCTACAAAAGAATGATCACAAGTGTCCTCTTGGACTCTAGATACTTACAAATAAGTTGATGAGTCCCGTTTAGCACAATGCCGAAGATCTCCTCCTCCTTATTGACGAAGAGTCTTCTGTTCCCTTGATCCGCAACTCAGAATGATGTACCAATACTCGGCTTCGGGTTGGGTCAAGGTTATGATGGAATCCTACTCTCTAAATGTTTTCCTATAAGGAAGATAGAGTAGTTCCAATCTTATGCATTCAAGGCATCCTAGCTTAATCATTTGTCATTAAGGTAGTAGCTGGAGGATCCTTGAATGCGGAAGTTCAATCCCCAATCCACTCTATTGAATGTCAATGATGAGGGTGGATTGGAGGATGAACTCCCTTAAGAGAAAGGGATTTAAATATAAGATATAAGTTGAAACACACAAAAGCTCTCTCTACTTTCTTTCACAGCAACAAAAGACAAGTCCTCTATATATAGGCAAAAAGTTCCAACGAATATAAAACGGTCACATTTATGACAGAGTTCGATATCATCAGCAGCAGTTCGATATCATCGAGCGTATACTCTCGATAGCATCAATGGTCTGCTCAATGACTCGGACTCAATGTATACGCTTTTGAACTTTTGCCAATTGGTCGATGAATCGAAACTATTGTCGATGTCATCGGATTTCAAACTCTGATTCCATCGATGACAGGTTCGATCCATCGACACTTGAAAAATGAAAGAGACTTGACTTTGAAATATTTCAGGATTTCATGAATGATCGGGGAACCATCGAGATCATCGAAATTTGAATGTCGATGATATCGAGATCAGAGTTGAGGCATCGATAAATCCACCGGATTTTTCTTTAAGCTTGCTGGACAGTTTATGACCTTGTTCGATGCAATCGACCTGGTGTCGATATCATCGATATTTGAATATTGATTCTATCGAAGGGCCCTCGATCATAGTTAAAAATGACCTGAAATATCTGTTGAAATATATGCGCGTCCTCGATCGATATCATCGATGAACTTCCGATGTTATCGATATTTGATTTTAGATCATATCGGAAGAGCATCGATATATCGAAGGAATTTGAGATTTTCATTAAAAAACAGGGCCGCTGGAAATCTGCCTATCGATCTTATCGATCCACTTTCGATGTGCTCGAGATTTATATATCGATGATACCGTTAGGAGAATCGATATATCAATAAATCTGTCCAAATGAGTATTTAGTTGTTGGACACTTTTGGTCCTCACATCGATAATATCGTTAAGGTATCAAGGACATCGACAGAGTAGGTCGGTCATATCGAGGGTGTTTCGATAAAATCGACAAGGCAAGAAAAACTTAGAGATTTTTCTATTTTGAAAAAAGTTTTCTCACCTTAAAACCCTATGATTTCTAACTTATTTTTAAGGGTTTTCTTCACCTGGTGTTTTGGGTCATGGGAATTGAGGCTTTAGTTTTACCTGTGACGAGCTTGCACACATCCGGTTGAGGCAGACGCTTGAATTGATCTTCCTATCAGGCTCTGTAGACAATCTGACTCAATACTCACGTAACTTGACAAACCAAGGCACTTTCAGGGGGCACTAAAGGAGATGCCACAGAAGAAGACCCTGGCTTTAATAAAGATGAACAAACCACTAAGGAAGGAGTTAGTGGCGAATAATGGATGGTCGAGGATCGTGACGAATCTTTGGTCGTGAGACGATTATTGTACATCCTACGGAAGGAGTTACATCTGCAATGACACAATATATTCCGTATGCGGTGCACCGTCAACAACAAGGTCTGTGATGTGATCATAGACAGTGGTACTAGCGAAAACTTCATCTCGAAAGTAATGGTGGACAAGTTGCAGCTATCTATAATGAAACATTCTTCCCCTTACTCAATTGGTTGGATTAAAAGGGTGAACGAGACCAAGGTAACTAAACAATGTATTGTCTCGTTTTCAATTGGTAAACATATAAGGATCAGATACTTTGTGACGTCGTCGACATAGAAGTATGTCATATGTTACTCGGTCAACCATGAAAATCAAACCGTGATGTAACCCATCGAGGACAAGACAATATTTATGTCTTCATTAATGATGGTCGAAAGATAGTCATTGCCCCTATGGCACTAAAGAAACACCCCGAAGCTTCTAAAGTGGAGGCGAGCTCCCTCTTGACCATTTTGAATTTCATGGAGGAATCCAAGAAAACCGGCGAGGTGTACACCATAGTGGTAAAGGATGAGGAATTGAAGCCCTTAGACATTCCTCTAAGTTTAAGGTCATTCCTGAATGAATTTAAAGAAGTCAGACCCAAAAATTTACCTGATGGATTGCCCCACATGAGGGACATCCAACATCACATATGCCTTGTCCTTAGGGCTAGCTTGCCCAATCTCCCTCACTGTCGGGTGAGTCAGAAAGAATGTCAAATCTTACAAGCACAAGTAAAGAAACTAATCTATACAACTAAAGTTAAGGAGAGAAAGAGTCAAGTCAAGGAGAGCGTGAGTACATGTATTCTTTTAGCTCAAGAGCCTAATGGAAAGTATAAGGAAGAGGCTGATAAACATCGGCGCTAAAAATTATTTGAGCACCATGAGCGAAGTGTAAGGCTCATATCCTAGTCCGTACAGTTCCGTCGATTCCCGCGATCCTTCCCTTCGAATTCTGATAACCTGCGACCTATAATCGACGTTTGCGCATGACCCTAAGTCGTATCCCGTAGATTTGAGTCGGCTTAATCTGAGACTCGTACTATTGCGACCGCACCATCGTCACGGTTCCAACGCCGCGTCTCGCACACCGATCGAATACTCTGGCAAGGAGATGTGGGCCCATGTTCAGTTCGAGGAAAAACACCGCGCATTTGCAATCCTAAGAGAATCTCTACAACATGTCCCATCAATCAATTAATCAATCACTCAATCAATCAAAGTACACAACCCATGCTTTCTTTCTCCCCAAGTCAAGCAACTACCAAGTCAACTCTCAAGTCAAGTACACTATCACCTCACATCCATCACCCATCTCTCTCTCCTTACAACCCTCTCTCTCTCTCATTTCTCAAACACACATTCCAAGCAACAAAAAAAAGTGCACATCCAAGCCTTTCTAAGAGAGAAAAGTGTGTTTTGTGTGGCCCACTTTTCACCCCAAAATCCTTCATCCTAACCCTTCATTTCTCATCACCTTCCATCAAAGTGAGACACAAGGAGATCGGCGTTCCATCAGACCAAGAAGATCGAACGGTGGGTGCTTGTATAGGCTTAGATTTTATTTTTTAGATGATGGGCCAAGTGAGGCCTACCGATTGATGGTATGGAACTCACTTTGGACCCTAGGTGTGCCCTATGGCCCACCTTGATTCACATGATCGTTCCATGATGGGGCCATTCTCCATGGACCCCATCATGACGTTTACTTTTCAAAGATTTAAAGAGGTCATCTAGACCTTCCATTTTGATGGAGAAGTAATCTCCACCGTTGATTTTTGATTTGGTGGGCCCACATGTATTGGGATCCACTTGATGTATGATTAAATGCTTGAAAAGCAGGGCCCATAGTGTCGGGGTCCCTCTATCACACGTGTGTCATCTCTCTCTCTCTCTCTCTCTCTCTCTCTCTCTCTCTCTCTCTCTCTCTCTCTCTCTCTCTCTCTCTCTCTCTCTCTCTCCTTCCTTTATTTTGTGGCCACATGATGAGTTATGTGATGTCCAAACCGTCCATCAAATGGACCCCATGGCCGTCCAAGCCATGTGGGCCCTACCCTTTGGATGATGGAAAAAACACAAATATCATATTTATCCCAATCAGGTGGGCCACGTCTATGTGGGACCCACCTTGATGACATATCCACGCTGTCTGTCCAGCGTCTAAGGACGCTGGACGTGGTTGCTGGAGTGCGAACGGACACTGGGTGTACTAACAGACAATATATATATATATATATATATAGACACACACACACACACACACACACACACACACACACACACACACACACACACACACACACACACACACTTGGTTTTAAGGCTTTTGGGTGGGCCACTCATACAGACCCCCACCTTGATGTATGAATTCAATTTGCGCCATCCATCCTATTTCCCAACTCATTTTAAGCGCTGAGCCGAAAAATGAAGCTGATCCGATTTTCTGGTGGACCATATCATAGAAAACAGTGGTTTTCACGTTAAAATGCACTCTGATCTTTCTACACACCGAAACATGTCAAATATTGGGCTTGTTTGGCTTGTCTTGAGCCATAAGGGCCAGTGGATGGAGTGGATTTTGCTGATGCAGGCCCCACCTAGGAAAAACCTTAGAAAAATGAAAAAAAAAAAAAAAAAAGATGCAGCAGCGTCCTACTGCTGCGTAGCCGTTAGGGAGCCAGGGACGTGGGTCCCATGCATGGCCCCCACCATGATGTGTGTTGAACATCAACGTCGTGCATTTGAAGGGCCCTTTAGGGCAGTGGGCCCCCTCCCAAAATCAGCCATACGTGGAAGTCAAGTGGCCCACACGGCAGCAAACGGTGAGGATTGAATGTCTGCCATTGAAACCCTTTTGGGTTGTCACAGAAGTTTTGGATTATTATGAAATTTATTTTTCCTCTTTATTCAGGTCCCTGTGACCTTATTAACGGATTTGATGGTATATAAATGTTACGGTGGGCCCCACGTGAGACCGCTCCTTGATATATATGGTTGTCCACACCGCCCAGATGGCTGGATGGTGGGTTGTATCATGATGTATGTGTTTATTCCACCATCTAGATAGCTGGACAGTGGGCCTTGCTGAAATGTATATGTTGTATCCAATCGTCCGTACATCTGGTGGGCCACACGTGTGGACCCCACCATGAGGTATGTACTTTATCTATGTCGTCCATCCCTATGGGACCCACCATGATGCATGTGTTACATCCAAACCGTCCAACTTTTTTGAAAGATAATTTTAAGGCTTAAGACAAAAAATAAGACAAATCTAGGATCAGGTGGACCACATTACAGAAAACAGTGGGTTTGAACGTCCACCATTAAATCCCTTTGGCTACCAATTGTGAACCTATATGATATTTGTTTTCCCTCTAAATCCAGGTCTTTGTGACCTTATGAATAGGCTGGATGGGAAATAAACCTTATGATGGGACCCACTAGAATTTAACCATGGAAATCACTACTACTATGGTTATATATGGTATGGTCCAGTTGATCTTTAATATGGTTCATTTTTATACAATACCCTATACTGATCTCGAAAAATAGATGAATTGTGTTCGGCCTATTTGAATTGGCCCATTCGACTCGGCCCATTCAACTTGGCCCATTCAACTCGACCCATTCAACTTGGCCCATTTGATTTGACCCATTGATTCGGCCCATTTGATTAGGCCCCATTTGATTAGGCCCAATGTGATATATGAGGCCCATCCATTGAGGCCCATCTTGATATATATGAGGCCCATGTTATGAGGCCATTTGATGTCTTGGAGGCCCATGGGTCAAGGCCCAATGGGATGTACATAAGGCCCATTACAATGTGTGATTCTACCATGGTTTATGCAATGATGTTTATGGCGGGTTATGCCTTGGGAGCAATGATGGTTTGACACCCTCATTGAAAGTACAATGCTGGTTAAATGTCCACATTGTAACTCTCCTTAGGACCCATTGATAGGCCCATACTTGTTGTGTGTAGGCCATCTAGGCCCATCTGCGTTGTAAGATAGTTCATTACTTTATAACATGCTTAGTGTTATTCCATGACTCATGTCATACGTATCATATGTATGCTTGATATGAATAGTGACTGATCATAGCATATACCATTGGGCAGATTATTTATGAGACTCACTGATAGGAGTTACCCAGATGAGCGCGTGGTATGTGAAGGATTGTTGCATGACTGGACAGTGTGATTCATGCATCTCGCATATGTGTGACATGATCATTGTACGCCCTAGCGACATCAGGGCCGCGGCCTCTACAGGCACATCGTGGATGGCTGGATTGGATACCGAAAATATTGGCTCTAGAACTGTGGACACTTAGGATGTCCTTGGGTGAAAGTCCCAGAACCTTTTTGGTACCAGGAGATGTTCCAACGTCTAGACCAAGTGGATACACGAGCGCCTGAGTGCCGAATACCATTAGGTCGCATCTCTCACTTTGTCGTGGTTGGCTAGAAGGGGGTATGGCCTTATCCGCCCGAGCGAAGGGTTGAAAGCTAGGCTGAGTTTGAACAGCTCACAAATGAGTCAGCTATCGACGAGATGGCGGATAGTGTGGTCTCTTCCACTTACTGGGTTGTGCGGCTAGGCAGGCGGCAGTCAGTATGAAGTGTATTAGACCCTTGTGATATCCCAGAGAGAAACTATATTGATATGTGTACTTGATGAGGACTGACATGCTTGTATTGCATCTCACATATGACATTTAGCTACATAGGCCTCACATCGCATGGTCTTAGTATGGCCGATAGCATTTATGCCTTATATTACATAGCCATGGTACGGTTGATAGTATTCATGGACTTCCCGTATATTTTCACATTACTCTGATTTGTATACTTGGCACTCGCCTTGCGCACACACTTACACCACTCTCTAAGCCTTTGTAAGCTTATGCACAACTGTTGCGTGCAGGAATCGTTAGATCGCAGCAGCGCTGAGGCAGGAGTGCGCATCTGATCATTTTGGAGTTTTTTGATTACCTTGTATTTCTCTTTCCGCATTGTACTTAAAGTTTTTGATATAGTGGATATGTGGTAATGTTGTTTTGTGATTTGGTTATGCTTGTGGTTATGTTCCATTACAAAAAAAAAATCATACTGAGAATCCTCTTTGTAGGATTCCAGGATCGGAATCTGGCATATGAGTGTCGGGATCCGAGAATGGGGCACTACGGAGGCTGTCAGCGCCGGATTCAGTGATCGGAAATTTCGTGAGCACGTTTTCCGAGTTTGGGGCGTGACACGAAGTCTATTATTGAATAACTCAAGGGCGAGTTTTTTCTCAAGTGGATGGGTCTGATGTAGGATGTAGTACAAATACATTCCTAGCATGGTTGGACCAAAAGAAGGCGGACCGTAAATTAATCATAACTTTTGATCCGGGTATCGTTTTGGGGCGCACCTAACCGAGTATCATGAACTGAAGCAGGACAGAACTCAAGGACGAGTTCTTTTGAAGTGGACGGGACTGATGTAGAGTAGGTCCGGACACTTTCATGTCTAAGATGAACTAGAGAAGGCCTGATAGGAAGCAGAAGTCATCAAGACCGTCGAAACCTTAAAACATGCATATATTGCAAACTGGAATGAGTTACTCGACGTACCATAATCATTTTAGGGTAGGACGAGCTACTTTCACCAATATCATTAGAGTCTATCGGTCAACTGAAATAGACCTTGGTTGACCGAAACATTACAGCCAGTTTTAGTTGACCCAACTGCACTGCACCATATTAAAGGTATTTAATCAACACACAATTACCCATAATTAGTAATGCCATGCAGGGAAGTTGAACCCATGCTTGTAGGTCTATAGGCATGGGTGATTGGAAATTACCTTCGGTGCTTTTTGATCGTGAGAATACAAAAATGCACTCATTTAATTTGTTTTTCTTTAAAAAAGTAGTGGAAGTTTGGATCTGTATACCCGCATGCTACGTGTATGACATCCGCCCTGTCCAATAATGCACCCCATAACGATGATAACATGAACAAAACAACAAGCGAATTAAATCATTAGATGGGTTACATTTGAAACTGTATATTTTCAATGCTGTGTATTATTTTTTATGGATTGTCCCACTTATGATTGGAATACTTTAGTTCATTTGATAATAATGTTGTGTGCATCTGGTGGATGGGTTGAATGTGAGACACACCACGTCGTCAGCCCACAATCTTGATTCTATGCTTTGTTGAAAAGAAAAAATAAAATAGGACAGCGCTGCCTGATAATTTCTCCCATGGAAAAGGGAGCATGATAAGCATTTTTAGTCACTTCACTCCATCAAGTGAACGTGTGACTCAAGGCCTCCGTGCTACAATACTTTGTGACCATGCTCTCCCAGTGTAGCTTCCACATGACTCAAGATGTGTGATGTAGAGCTGGTCGCAGACACTTTCATGTCTAAGATGAACCAGACAAGGCCCGATCAGATGCAGAATTCATCAAGATTGTCAAAACCTTAAAATAGACATATCTCGCAAACCAAAATGAGTTACTTGACGTACTATATAAGATTTTAGGGTAGGACGAGCTACTTTAGCCAACCAACACATTCATACTGGGTTTCCCACGCTGAATGTGCAACCCGAATTTGAGAGATTCCATCAAATCGACGATCGAATTCCATGTTTATTTTCGTTTTTACTATTTTTAGTAAGTTTTGATTTGATTGTAACTATTCATCCATTGGGCTTTAGGAGTTGTGTCCAAAATGAAAAAGTGTTTATAAAAATCAGGAGAATAACATGGTTAAGTCACATAGGATACTAACTATAAATAGTAAATTTACTATTTATTGTAAGTTACAAATTTTAGGGAGCTGTAGTTGAAGTTTAATTCTGAAACTTCTTCCAAGGTTTAGTATTCCTATTTAAAGGGTTGCAGAGTTGTTTATTTCATTTATCAATCAAATTACGAATTTTATAGAATTTATTTTGTATTTTCCTTGCTTTTTTCCTCATGGATTCAAGAAGTCTATGTGAAGAGTCCAGAGAAGCTCCATGGATTCAGAGTAGTTATCCTTGTGGAAGACAGTGATCGACCTCATCACATTCATACCAGGGTCAATGTGAGAAGCTGATTTCATCCACCTGTCTTTACCAAGGAACAACCAGATCTCTTTGGGGCACCATGATATATCTATTTAACCACGTCGTTTATTCCCTTTTTTTTGTATCATTTCATGGTATGAGCTAAAAAATGAGGCAATTGTAAGTGATGTGCTTTCTAGCTCCTATAATTGTCAAATTTTGTAGTGCCAAATCATCTTGGAATCTGTCTTGTATAGCACATCGATATATTCAAGACAGTGCAAGGACAATAGTCTTTGCTTCAAGAACTTCAAATGCAAGATTACATGTTCATGCTCAAGTACAACATCAAGTGTGAATTCAATGTTTCAAGATTCATAGTTCAAAGCTTCAAGTCAAGACAAAGTTCCTATACTTTGAACCTCAAGCTCAAGCTTCAATGTTAGTCAAATTCAAGCTTTAAAGGTCTCAAGTTCAAGCTTTTATATATGTCAAGATCCCAAGCTTCGTGAACTTCAAAGAACATCTATCAACTAAAGCGAAAGAAGATTCAATGTTTCATACTTGCTTACAAGGTATGAATGACCTTAGATTGACCATAAGTTAGGTCATTTTGAATACATAATTTAAATTGGATCATTTTATAAGTGCATAGACTATTTCTCGACTAGTCTTGAACTATGTTCGACTAGTCCAGCACTGGCTCGACCAGTCCAAGAATTCCTCAACCAGTCCTACGTTCGTTACTGATTTTTGGAGAATTTTTGTTAAAGCTTCGACCAGTCCTGGAGACTGCTCGACCGGTCGTGTGAACAGTGCTCGACCTGTGCTCGACCAGTCCTGCAGGCTCAACTCAAAGTCCAGCAACTAAATTGGGTTCCACATGACCAGTCGTGGACAGGACTCGACCGATCGTGGAGACCACTCGACCGGTCGAGCAGACCCTACGATCAGTCGTGGAACGGCCTTATTTTATCACGTCTAAATTTTTAAAAGTTTGTTGATCCTACAACCAGTAATGCCAACATTAGGACCAATCGAAGAGTGCGATTTCTTCACTTATAAGTAAAGCACGATTTTCAGAGTTTTATATTCAATTCAAGAAAAATCAATACGCCACTCTGAGAGATAAGTTAGTAATATTCTTAAGCTATTTAGTGCTCATTATATATTCTCTTTAATTAGCTTTCTTTGTATTTGATTTTGTATTCTACATTCAATTTTATTTGAAAGAGGAATTGAAGTATTCCCATTTCTTGGAATCAAAATCAAATCAAGTTAGCCCAAGGTGATTTAATTTAAAATCAATCTAGAACCTAGAACCATTTCACAAGTGAGTGTGGACATTGAACTTCTACTCCGATTTGGTTCTTCCGGGTTGCATCAAAAGGAGAATATCCAGGTATTTTACAGCTTCGTAAATTCTTTATTTTGGTTTCATAGAGATTGTGCCAGAAAAATCTCTTTGTTTTGGTTTGTCTGAGGTGATCCAGATAACTCAGAGTGTGGGATTTTTGAATTGTGTAAGCCCACTAAAAGACACAATTGTGAGGGTTTTAGGTGAACCTTGAAAAACCTATTTTTATAGTGAATGCTAATATCCACTGTGTGAGAATATTAGGAGTGGAGTAGTTGTGTGGCTGTTGTTTAACAGTTGGTGTACACACAAGCGAACCACTATAATTTTTTGTGTTTAGTGGATTTATGGTTTATTTTCTTTATCTTTTGTGATTTAAGATTGTGGGATGTATTTGTGGATGTGAATGTTGTAATCTTTACATTTCAGCATTGTGTGGTGAATGTTGTAATAGCTTAGCTATTTCCTTTGCTATTTATTTCTTTCATATCCTCTTGGTTTAAGTTTTTATACTCACCCATTCTTGTAAGGTTGTCCTGCCATAAACCTTTGGTTTTTGGTGTCAGGTTGTCCTTAGAACCAAGTTTGTATCAACCTCTCAATACTAAATTTTTGAGGTTGTTATTTCCTTTGGTTATTTGCAATTTATTAGGTTATCTTATTGTTTATATTCTGCTATTAATTTGTAATTTGGCACAGTCCTATTCATCCCCCCTCTAGGACTTAATTGCTCGGCCTTTTCAGCAATCTAATGATCAAGTAAACCACACCAAATAGTAAGCTTGGGTTGCATTAAAAGCAAAGTCATATATGGTGTGGTCTATTTGAGCGTTAGATCTGCTTATTTTTGAGTTCATAACTTATTACGATCTAAGAGAATGGATGGACGGTGTGGATAAATAGATATCTACGGTAGGCGCCCACAGAGATCCGTGCGTTCCTGGGTAGAGATTTAGGGTAGGACGTAATCCCCTATTCGCGCCTCTCACTTCATATGTAATATGTGGGCTTTTGCGATCTTACCGAAGCTTCCCAAACTACTCCATGTCGGACCCACATCTCGAGGGAGAGCATAAATGCATAATATAGGCAATGGCACGTTTCTTATATTTTCTTTTCCCTATTTTATTTTATTTTTCGGTAAAAACACCGAACTTCATTTAAAAACAAAAAAAAAAAAAAGACAAAAACTCCCTCCACGGAAGATTGACACTCGACTCGATATCTAATAACTAAATAGGATTTTTATAAAATAATACCGTATAAATATAGTATTTACATCCCAGTACTTCTTTAAATTATATTTTCATTAAGATGCCTCATTAATCAACTTATTGTCGAAAATGTACTTTCCATTGGTTTTCTTAACTGCTATTATTTTATTTTTTTTGCTAAAATGAAAAAATTGCCTACCGATTCATGAGGCTGCCTGAGATAATTAAAATGATACAAATCCAAATCTCAGGTGGACCACACCATAAGAAACAATGGTGATTCAACGCCCAATATTAAAAACTTCTTGGAGGGCCACAAAAGTTTTGAATGAAGCTATGTTTTCCCTTCATCAGGTTTACGTGACCAAATCATCAGGTTGGATGGAAAATAAATGTTACGGTGGGCATTTAAGCACCATTATATCCTATGGTGTGGTGAACCTGAGATCTAAATCTGTCTCATTTTGAACTCATGTAAAATAATTTCAGAGAATTAATGAACAGTGTGGATAAAGCACATACATCACGATGGGCTGACATAGTATTGATCCTTAGCCACATCCCAATGCAATCTATATCTGAGAAATATGGGGGATTTTTTTTTTTTACTCGTTATTAATGTAATTACTTCTAGCTACCTTTTTTATTTTCTTACCCACCCTTGTTAATTGGTGGGCATTTTTGTTATTTTATTAAGAAATATAATGTATGTTAAAAAAACTAACAAAACATATCTGACAATAACATGATTAATGAGGTATCTTAATGAAAACCTAACTTAGAAAGGTATCGGAATGTGAATACAGTATTAATGAGGTGCTATTTTGAAAAAAAAAATCCCTATTTAAATTAACGGGTGTTTAGGTTTATAAGAAATATTGGGCCACTCTCAAAGCAATATCAGTTGCTCTTAGTTCCACTGGGACGCTTAGTCCAATCCAATGATCTAGACTCTTTGTTCATCAGGTCCAACACACATTTCATATCGGCCATAGAAATATCACATTGTTCTGAAAAAATATTGACCATTTGATAATGCCCTTAAACATGGACGGTCAAGATCATTTATAAAAACTTGCATCTAATCAACAACTTAATTCATCTAATTGTTAGGGATTATAGCTTGGATTGCTCATGCTTTTAAAGAATCACTTTTGTTAGGCAATCATAACAACTCCGTCCATGGCTTGGAAAAAGAATTATTATAGAAAATAAGAACAAATCAAGGATTGAGGTGGCAACTTGGGCAGGATGGGTCATGTTGAGAGTCAATCCCAGCCCAACCTAAATTCCTTCAAACCGAACTTTAACCCAACCCAAATTGAATTTGTTCAACTTTAACCTAACCTAAATTCGAACCAGGTTGGAGTTTATCAACCGTCAACCTAACCCAACTGGCACTCAGTGGAACCCAAGTTACAGCCTTATTAAGTATGGATAAGATCATCATATCAGTGTGATTTCTGCATGATAGCCCATGAAATGTGTTCTTCAGTTAGTGTATAGTTTAGATCAATTGATTGGACTGTCCAACTGAACCAATGAAACTAGGAGCACTAAGAACTTACAGTGCTCTGAGAGCACATGTTAAATCAAAATTCTAAAACTACGAAACCCAAAACCTCTCTGAGATGAAGAGATGTATAAACAGTAGGCCAAATGTTGTTTCCTAGATATGCCTTAAGTTATTTTATATTTTATTATGCAACTATCTAAAATATTTGTAAATGTTATTAAAATAATTAGATCATATTGAGTGATCAAGTAAAGACTCACCCAAGTTTTGAGTCAACCCGAACCAGCTGAACATTGGGTCAAGTTGAGTTTTGGAGTTTTTAATATGTGGGTTTAATAATTAAATTGGTGAGTATGTAATGACATATGCAAGCCCGTGAGGTTGTGGTTTGAATCTCATATCGACTTGTGTTGTTTCTTGTTATCATTAAAATGTCATCATTTAGTGAGGAACTTCATTCGAGTCATGTCAAGTTGGCGAGTTGACTCAATGAGCCTGTTTCATCAACTAGTTTCACGGTGACTCGGCTTTAAATGAAATATTAGGGGGATTATTCTTTTAAATGAGTTTTTTCCTTCAAAGCATAGACTTATTATCGTTGTGATAGATCGAATTATTTATCAATAAAGTAAATACAAAAAGAAAAAGCTATTAGGCCAAATACTAATTTTATTAACTCGAATAACATGTAATATAATTGAAAAATAAATAACTAAAGCACAAAAAATTACCAAGAACAATTCGTGAGGGTTAAGAGTTGTGGATAGTTGACGGTCATCTAAAACCTAGTGGTCAAGAGATGGTCATGATTTGGCTAACAAATCGAAACTTGGAGAAATCATTAAGTAAAAATTAGGGATTTGAGATCCAACGATGATGTCGTCGAATGAAGAACTAAGTAATTTGATTTGTTGTAGTGATGTGCTAGACAAAAGTTTATAAAACTAAACTAAAACTACACTAATCGATCTGAAACTTAATAAAGTTGTGTTAAAAAAAAGTGGAGAAGTTAAATTAAGCTAGGCTAAGATATATGTCCATATGGAACTAAAATATAAGATAGGTAATGTTGAACTGAATAAGAGATTTGTGTATTTGGATTAACAAGGACTCTAATCTCTTTAATTTCTACTTATTTTATAGACTTGGACAGGTGTTGGCCTTACGTATCCCTTAGCTCTCGGGATTGATTGGCCAGTTGGTTAACATCCTTAGCATATTATGCTTTTAATTGAAGATAAGGCCAGCTAACCATTGTTGATTGTCAAATATATTTGTATTTCTAATTCCAAACGGTTATCTTTTCTTAACACATAGTTGATAAGTTTTCACATGCATGTGGCCAATCATATCTGAACATGTATCAATGTACATCATTGACTTAAGGTTACTTTAGATTACGTGTACTCTTCTAAGTCTACGTAGCTAGTATTCTATAGCCCATGTATCATTGAGAGAATGACCACCTTTAGGATTTCAATTATGTATACGTCTCTGGGTGCTTTAGACCTCCTAACATGATAAGTGTCTCTAGTGGACATGTCCTTCAGATCCTTACAATCTCTCTGCGATCCATAAGTATCTTTTCATTGTTCTTGTAGTAGTGTTTCAGTAAGTAGTGACATTCCATTCATTGGAGTTAGCTATGACAAGTCGAGTGTAAACATAAGAGAGAAGAACTACACCACCCCATTTTCCAAAGTGGCAAAACTATGTGAAAATTGAAGTTGTCCATTTGATGATCTCGATCATACATATAAAACTATCAATTGAGCTATTTTAAAATAAAAATAAAATAAAATAAAAATCGTTTGTCTAAAATATATCTCCAAAATTTTACCAAGCTATCTCATTGTTTCAATCATCATTGCTTATTCAAGTAGACTAGGATGATTTTTCCATCTTCATTATGCGACCCACTTGATGGACAACTAAGATCTCACATACACATGACCTAATGGTACCTTGATTACCACTTGAATAGACTCTCGAACATGCACATGAGCTTAGAAAATCTACAAACTCTTAAGGTTTTGATAGACTCTTGAACATGCACATGGGTTGAGCATCTAAGTGATCCAAACAATTGACGGGCGGCATTATTGGGCCATGCAGGAAATCTCCCATATCCTAGCAACAAGGTATACTGACTTGTTTGGTTGAATCTGAATCGTTCTATAATTATGTTTAACAGTCTATTTTTTAGTTGTCATTAAGGGCTTAGAACTTCTACATCTTAGTGACTTTTGGTCCAAGAACAATCTATATGAGGCCGACAATATCAAGGGTTTGGACACCAACCTACAAACTTCCATTTTATTTTCATTTTCCAAAAGGTGGGGACACCAAACCTACAAGTTTGAGTCGAGTCACTAAGTTTTAAAGCTATTCAATTAACATGTACAAATCTCTGTCGACCAACATGCAAGCACATGTGCTAATGTAGAATACATATCTTTTGTGTTCCCGTGAAATGTGAAATTAAATAGGCTTGGCGCTTTGCTAAGCCTATTCACATGCTCAAGATGTTAAGATTTAATTTAGACACGTGACAACATTGTAGTGATTGGCCGGGATTTAATCATGTGCATGCATATATGTATGTGCCTAGCATGCCAAAGTTATATGCGACTCGAATTGAACTAAATGCATCGTAACCCCAGGCACCAAAATAGTTGAATTATCTAGGACCAGATTTGTGAAGATTGGCTTAACTACTCAACCACTAACTATGTAGAATTAGACAATTTTCCAAGGGGTTAGTCCTTTAAATAAGTTATTTTTTCCTTCAAAGTAGAGACTTATTACCATGGTGATAGCTCAAATTATTTATCAATAAAGTAAATGCTAAAAAGCAAAAGCTATTAGGCCAAATACTGATTTATTAACTCAAATAAGAATGTAATATAATCAACAAATAAAGCACAAAAAATTACCAACGACAATACGTGAGGGCGAAGAACCATGGATAGTTGACGGTCATCTAAACCTAGATGGTCAAGAGATGGTCATGATTTGGCCAACTGATTGGGGCTTGAAGAAATCATTAAGTAAAAAACTTATGAATTGGGGGATGCAACGATAATGTCATGGAATGAAGAGCTAAATTAATTTTGATTTGTTGTAGTGATGTGATAGACAAAAGTTGATAAAACTAAACTAAAGTTACACTAATCGATCTAAACTTGCTATCATGTTGTGCTAAACAAAAGTGGAGAGGCTAAACTAGGCTAAGTTAAGCTAAGATATGCATCCACATGAAACTAAAAGATAACATAAACAATGTTGAATGAATAAGAGATTTGTGTGTTTGGATTGATGAGGGCTCGGATTTCTTTATTCACTACTTCTTTTATCGACTTGGACAGGCAGTGGCCTTGCGTATGGTCCCTTGGCTCTCAGGATTGATTGGCCAATTGGTTAGTATCCTTATCATATTATGCTTTTAATTTAAGATGAGGCCAGCTAACCATTAGATTGTTAAAAATGTTTGTATTTCTAATTCCAGATGGTTATCTCTTCTTATCACACCACTGACAAGTTTTTGTATGAATGTGGCCAATCATATCTGGATATGTATCAGTGTGCATTATCGCCTTAAAGTTACTTTAGGTTATGCATGCTCTTCTGCGTCTATTTAGCTAGTAATCTCTAGCCATGTGTCATCGAGAGAATAACCGCCTTTAGGGTTTCAGTCATGCGTGCGTATTTGGGTGTTTTAGAACTCCTAACATGATAAGTGTCTCAAGTGGAGATCTCCTTCAGATTCTTACGATCTCTCTCTGCACTCCATAAGTATCTTTTCATTATTTTTGTACGAGTGTGCCAATGAGTGGGGACTTATATTCACTGGAGTTGGCTGTGACAAGTCGAGTTTAAACACAAGAGAGCACAACTACACCACCTAAAATACTATAGTGGCAAAATTGTGTGGAAATTGAAGTCGTCCATTTGATTATCTCGATCATGCATGTATAATTATCAATTGAGCCATATTTAAAAAAAAAAAAAAAAAAAAAAAAAAAAAAAAAAAAATTGTGTCTAAAAATATTTCTCCAAAAATTTGCCAAGCTATCCCATTGTTTCAATCATCATTGCTTATTCAAGTAGACCGGGATAATTTTTCTATCTTCATTATGCGACCCACTTAATGGACAACTAAGATCTCACATACACATGACCTAATAGTACCATGAATACCACTTGATTAAACTCTCGAACATGCACATGAGCATAGAAAATCTCCAAAACGCTTGAGGTTTGATTTTTCTAGAGGTGGGTTGGGCATTTAAGTGATCCAAACAATTGACGGGTGGCATATTGGGCCATGCAAGAAATCTCCCATATCCTAGCAACAAGATATGTTGACTTATATGGTTGAATCTGAATCATTGTATAATTTTGTTTAACGGTCTATTTTTTAGTCGCCATTAGGGGTTAGAGCTTTTACATCTTAGTGACTTTTGGCCCCAAGAATTATATATATGAGGATTAAAATATTAAGGGTTTGGACATCAAACCTACAAACTTCCATTTATTTTTTTTTGCAAAAGACAGGAGCACATATTGGAATTAGTGGGCCATACATGGCATTGGCCCCTCAGAAAATGCATTGGATGGTTGGATCTCTTCCACGGGTCAATTGAAACCCATAAGTGTGAGGTGAATATAGCCCACATAGACTGTGGAGTACTAAATGACTCAAAATAGTTAAGTCACATAGTGCATGGGATATCTTCTCGAACGGAACGGAAAACAAGAGAAGCGTGGAGACAATGGAGACCCACCGAGACCAGTGATGGGTAGGACTTAGGTGGTCAATCAGTTTTATAAATATAAATGTCTTAATTCCCTCTCCTACCGGATTTTCGAGCTAAGCCCCATCATGCAGTGCCCGTACATTTAAATTAGGAGCAGAAGACCTGAGCACTATAGTCATCTTCTTCCTCCCCAATGACCTCAACATTCAGTGATAACGACAGACCAGGTATTGTTGAGATGTGGAGCCACATATGGGACCGTCTTCGACCGGTCATGAGCCATGCTCGACCGGTCGTAGGGTCCGGCTCGACCGGTAGTGGACCGGCTCGACTCAAAGTCCAGAGAGCACTGTTTTTATCCCGAGGTGCTCGACGGTCGTGACCCATTCACGACCGGTCATGGGCTCTTCTCGACCGGTCGTGCAGGTTGCACGACCAGTCGAGGTTACGCAGATTCGTTCCGCGATTTTGCGCGGATTCATGTCGCAAGTCCTTTCGCAACTGGGATGCGGAAAGGGGAGTTACCTAAATTATAAATACGGGTTCCTAGGATTTTTCTAGGTATTAAAAAAGAAAGGAAAAGTTATTCTAAGGTGTTGGCAAAGAGTTTCTATGTGCTTCCAAGGGAGAGGTTAGTATATTGCCTTGTAATCTTCGTTCTTCATAGTGGAA
>JAJHSJ010000016.1:38036958-38426284 GCA_021015155.1 Magnolia officinalis
CTCTCTCTCTCTCTCTCTCTCTCTCTCTCTCCTTCCTTTATTTTGTGGCCACATGATGAGTTATGTGATGTCCAAACCGTCCATCAAATGGACCCCATGGCCGTCCAAGCCATGTGGGCCCTACCCTTTGGATGATGGAAAAAACACAAATATCATATTTATCCCAATCAGGTGGGCCACGTCTATGTGGGACCCACCTTGATGACATATCCACGCTGTCCGTCCAGCGTCCAAGGACGCTGGACGTGGTTGCTGGAGTGGAACGGACACTGGGTGTACTAACAGACAATATATATATACACACACACACACACCACACACTTGGTTTTAAGGCTTTTGGGTGGGCCACTCATACAGACCCCCACCTTGATGTATGAATTCAATTTGCGCCATCCATCCTATTTCCCAACTCATTTTAAGCGCTGAGCCGAAAAATGAAGCTGATCCGATTTTCTGGCGGGCCATATCATAGAAAACAGTGGTTTTTACGTTAAAATGCACTCTGATCTTTCTACACACCGAAACATGCCAAATATTGGGCTTGTTTGGCTTGTCTTGAGCCATAGGAGCCAGTGGATGGAGTGGATTTTGCTGATGCAGGCCCCACCTAGGAAAAACCTTAGAAAAATGAAAACAAAAAAAAAGATGCAGCAACGTCCTACTGCTGCGTAGCCGTTAGGGAGCCAGGGACGTGGGTCCCATGCATGGCCCCCACCATGATGTGCATTGAACATCAACGTCGTGCATTTGAAGGGCCCTTAGGGCAGTGGGCCCCCTCCCAAAATCAGTCATACGTGGAAGTCAAGTGGCCCACACAGCAACAAACGGTGAGGATTGAATGTCTGCCATTGAAACCCTTTTGGGTTGTCACAGAAGTTTTGGATTATTATGAAATTTATTTTTCCTCTTTATTCAGGTCCCTGTGACCTTATTAACGGATTTGATGGTATATAAATGTTACGGTGGGCCCCACGTGAGACCGCTCCTTGATATATATGGTTGTCCACACCGCCCAGATGGCTGGACGGTGGGTTGTATCATGATGTATGTGTTTATTCCACCATCTAGATAGCTGGACAGTGGGCCTTGCTGAAATGTATATGTTGTATCCAACCGTCCGTACATCTGGTGGGCCACACGTGTGGACCCCACCATGAGGTATGTACTTTATCTATGTCGTCCATCCCTATGGGACCCACCATGATGCATGTGTTGCATCCAAACCGTCCAACCTTTTTGAAAGATAATTTTAAGGCTTAAGACAAAAAATAAGACAGATCTAGGATCAGGTGGACCACATTACAGAAAACAGTGGGTTTGAACGTCCACCAATAAATCCCTTTGGCTACCAATTGTGGACCTATATGATATTTGTTTTCCCTCTAAATCTAGGTCTTTGTGACCTTATGAATAGGCTGGATGGGAAATAAACCCTATGATGGGACCCACTGGAATTTAACCGTGGAAATCACTACTACTATGGTTATATATGGTATGGTCCAGTTGATCTTTGATATGGTTCATTTTATACAATACCCTATACTGATCTCTAAAAATAGATGAATTGTGTTCGGCCTATTTGAATTGGCCCATTCGACTCGGCCCATTCGACTCGGCCCATTCAACTCGGCCCATTCAACTTGGCCCATTTGATTTGACCCATTGATTCGGCCCATTTGATTAGGCCCGATGTGATATATGAGGCCCATCCATTGAGGCCCATCTTGATATATATGAGGCCCATGTTATGAGGCCATTTGATGTATTGGAGGCCCATGGGTCAAGGCCCAATGGGATGTACATAAGGCCCATTACAATGTGTGATTCTACCATGGTTTATGTAATGATGTTTATGGCGGGCTATGCCTTGGGAGCAATGATGGTTTGACGCCCACATTGTAAGTACAATGTTGGTTAAATGTCCACATTGTAACTCTCCTTAGGGCCCATTGATAGGCCCATACTTGTTGTGTGTAGGCCGTCTAGGCCCATCTGCGTTGTAAAATAGTTCATTACTTTATAACATGCTTAGTGTAATTCCATGACTTATGTCATACGTATCATATGTATACTTGATATGAGTAGTGACTGATCATAGCATATACCATTGGACAGATTATTTATGAGACTCACTGATAGGAGTTACCCAGATGAGCGCGTGGTATGTGAAGGATTGTTGCATGACTGGACAGTGTGATTCATGCATCTCGTATATGTGTGACATGATCATTGTACGCCCTAGCGACATCAGGGCCGCGGCCTACACAGGCACATCGTGGATGGCTGGATTGGATACCAAAATATTGGCTCTAGAACTGTGGACACTTAGGATGTCCTTAGGTGAAAGTCCCAGAACCTTTTTGGTACCAGGAGATATTCCAACGTCTAGACCGAGTGGATACATGAGTGCCTGAGTGCCGAATACCGTTAGGTCGCGTCTCTCACTGTGTCGTGGTTGGCTAGAAGGGGGTATGGCCTTATCCGCCCGAGCGAAGGGGTTGTAAGCTAGGCTGAGTTTGACCAGCTCACAAATGAGTCAGCTATCGACGAGCTGGCGGATAGTGTGGTCTCTTTCACTTACTGGGTTGTGCGGCTAGGCAGGCGGCAGTCAGTGTGAAGTGTATTAGACCCCGGTGATATCCCAGAGAGAAACTATATTGATATGTGTACTTGATGAGGACTGACATGCTTGTATTGCATCTCACATATGACATTTAGCTACATAGGCCTCACATCGCATGGTCTTAGTATGGCCGGTAGCATTCATGCCTTACATTACATAGCCATGGTACGGCTGATAGTATTCATGGACTTCACGTATATTTTCACATTACTCTGATATTGTATACTTGGCACTCGCCTTGCGCACACACTTACACCACTCTCTAAGCCTTTGTAAGCTTATGCACAACCGTTGCGTGCAGGAGTCGTTAGATCGCAGCAGTGCTGAGGCAGGAGTGCGCATCTGATTATTTTAGAGCTTTTTGATCACCTTGTATTTCCTTTCCGCATTGTACTAAAAGTTTTTGATATAGTGGATATGTGGTAATGTTGTTTTGTGATTTGGTTATGCTTGTGGTTATGTTCCATTACAAAAAAAAAAAAAAAATCATACTGAGAATCCTCTTTGTAGGATCCCAGGATCGGAATCTGGCATATGAGTGTCGGGATCCGAGAATGGGGCACTATGGAGGCTGTCGGTGTCGGATTCAGTGATCGGGAATTTCGTGAGCCCGTTTTCCGAGTTTGGGGCGTGACACAAAGTCTATTATTGAATAACTCAAGGGCAAGTTTTTTTCCAAGTGGATGGGTCTAATGTAGGATGTAGCACAAATACATTCCTAGCATGGTTGGACCAAAAGAAGGCGGACCGTAAATTAATCATAACTTTTGATCCGGGTATCGTTTTGGGGCGCACCTAACCGAGTATCATGAACTGAAGCAGGACAGAACTCAAGGACGAGTTCTTTTGAAGTGGACGGGACTGATGTAGAGTAGGTCCGGACACTTTCATGTCTAAGATGAACCAGAGAAGGCCTGATAGGAAGCAGAAGTCATCAAGACCGTCGAAACCTTAAAACATGCATATCTTGCAAACTGGAATGAGTTACTCGACGTACCATAATCATTTTAGGGTAGGACGAGCTACTTTCACCAATATCATTAGAGTCTATCGGTCAACTGAAATAGACCTTGGTTGACCGGAAACATCACAGCCAGTTTTAGTTTACCCAACTACACTGCACCATATTAAAGGTATTTAATCAACACACAATTACCCATAATTAGTAATGCCATGCAGGGAAGTTGAACCCATGCTTGTAGGTCTACAGGCATGGGTGATTGGAAATTACCTTCGGTGCTTTTTGATTCGTGAGAATACAAAAATGCACTCATTTAATTGTTTTTCTTTAAAAAAGTAGTGGAAGTTTGGATCTGTATACCCGCATGCTACGTGTATGACATCCGCCCTGTCCAATAATGCACCCCATAACGATGATAACATGAACAAAACAACAAGCGAATTAAATCATTAGATGGGTTACATTTGAAACTGTATATTTTCAATGCTGTGTATTATTTTTTATGGATTGTCCCACTTATGATTGGAATACTTTTAGTCCATTTGATAATAATGTTGTCGTGCATCTGGTGGATGGGTTGAATGTGAGACACACCACGTCGTCAGCCCACAATCTTGATTCTATGCTTTGTTGAAAAGAAAAAATAAAATAGGACAGCGCTGCCTGATAATTTCTCCCATGGAAAAGGGAGCATGTTAAGCATTTTAGTAACTTCACTCCATCAAGTGAATGTGTGACTCAAGGCCTCCGTGTTACAATACTTTGTGACCATGCTCTCCCAGTGTAGCTTCCACATGACTTAAGATGTGTGATTTAGAGCTGGTCGCAGACACTTTCATGTCTAAGATGAACCAGACAAGACCCGATCAGATGCAGAATTCATCAAGATTGTCAAAACCTTAAAATAGACATATCTCGCAAACCAAAATGAGTTACTTGACGTACTATATAAGATTTTAGGGTAGGACGAGCTACTTTAGCCAACCAACACATTCATACTGGGTTTCCCACACTGAATTTGCAACCCGAATTTGCGAGATTCCATCAAATCGACGATCGAATTCCATGTTTATTTTCGTTTTTACTATTTTTAGTAAGTTTTGATTTGATCGTAACTATTCATCCATTGGGCTTTAGGAGTTGTGTCCAAAATGAAAAAGTGTTTATAAAAATCAGGAGAATAACATGGTTAAGTCACATAGGATACTAACTATAAATAGTAAATTTACTATTTATTGTAAGTTACAAATTTTAGGGAGCTGTAGTTGAAGTTTAATTCTGAAACTTCTTCTAAGGTTTAGTATTCCTATTTAAAGGGTTGCAAACTTGTTTATTTCATTTATCAATCAAATTACGAATTTTATAGAATTTATTTTGTATTTTCCTTGCTTTTTTTCTCATGGATTCAAGAAGTCTATGTGAAGAGTCCAGAGAAGCTCCATGGATTCGAGTAGTTATCCTTGTGGAAGACAGTGATCGACCTCATCACGTTCATACCAGGGTCAATGTGAGAAGCTGATTTCATCCACCTGTCTCTACCAAGGAACAACCAGATCTCTTTGGGGCACCATGATATATCTATTTAACCACATCGTTTATTCCCTTTTTTTTTGTATCATTTCATGGTATGAGCTAAAAAATGAGGCAATTGTAAGTGATGTGCTTTCTAGCTCCTATAATTATCAAATTTTGTAGTGCCAAATCATCTTGGAATCTGTCTTGTATAGCACATCGATATATTCAAGACAGTGCAAGGACAATGGTCTTTGCTTCAAGAACTTCAAATGCAAGATTACATGTTCATGCTCAAGTACAACATCAAGTGTGAATTCAATGTTTCAAGATTCATAGTTCAAAGCTTCAAGTCAAGACAAAGTTCCTATACTTTGAACCTCAAGCTCAAGCTTCAATGTTAGTCAAATTCAAGCTTCAAAAGGTCTCAAGTTCAAGCTTCTATATATGTCAAGATCCCAAGCTTCGTGAACTTCAAAGAACATCTATCAACTAAAGCGAAAGAAGATTCAATGTTCATACTTACTTACAAGGTATGAATGACCTTAGATTGACCATAAGTTAGGTCATTTTGAATACATAATTTAAATTGGATCATTTTATAAGTGCATAGACTATTTCTCGACTAGTCTTGAACTATGTTCGACTAGTCCTAGCACTGGCTCGACCAGTCTAAGAATTCCTCAACCAGTCCTACGTTCGTTACTGATTTTTGAGAATTTTTGTTAAAGCTTCGACCAGTCCTGGAGACTGCTGGACCGGTCGTGTGAACAGTGCTCGACCTGTGCTCGACCAGTCCTGCAGGCTCGACTCAAAGTCCAGCAACTAAATTGGGTTCCACATGACCAGTCGTGGACAGGACTCGACCGATCGTGGAGACCACTCGACCGGTCGAACAGACCCTACGATCAGTCGTGGAACGGCCTTATTTTATCACGCCTAAATTTTTAAAAGTTTGTTGATCCTACGACCAGTAATGCCAACATCAGGACCAATCAAGAGTGCGATTTCTTCACTTATAAGTAAAGCACGATTTTCAGAGTTTTATATTCAATTCAAGAAAAATCAATACGCCACTCTGAGAGATAAGTTAGTAATATTCTTAAGCTATTTAGTGCTCATTATATATTCTCTTTAATTAGCTTTTTTTGTATTTGATTTTGTATTCTACATTCCAATTTTATTTGAAAGAGGAATTGAAGTATTCCCATTTCTTGGAATCAAAATCAAATCAAGCTAGCCCAAGGTGATTTAATTTAAAATCAGTCTAGAACCTAGAACCATTTCACAAGTGAGTGTGGACATTGAACTTCTACTCCGATTTGGTTCTTCCGGGCTGCATCAAAAGGAGAATATTCAGGTATTTTACAGCTTCGTAAATTCTTTATTTTGGTTTCATAGAGATTGTGCCAGAAAAATCTCTTTGTTTTGGTTTGTCTGAGGTGATCCAGATAACTCAGAGTGTGGGGTTTTTGAATTGTGTAAGCCCACTTGAAAGACACAATTGTGAGGGTTTTAGGTGAACCTTGAAAAACCTATTTTTATAGTGAATGCTAATATCCACTGTGTGAGAATATTAGGAGTGGAGTAGTTGTGTGGCTGTTGTTTAACAGTTGGTGTACACACAAGCGAACCACTGTAATTCTTTGTGTTTAGTGGATTTATGGTTTATTTTCTTTATCTTTTGTGATTTAAGATTGTGGGATGTATTTGTGGATGTGAATGTTGTAATCTTTACATTTCAGCATTGTGTGGTGAATGTTGTAATAGCTTAGCTATTTCCTTTGCTATTTATTTCTTTCATATCCTCTTTGGTTTAAGTTTTTTATACTCACCCACGTTCTTGTAAGGTTGTCCTGCCATAAACCTTTAGTTTTTGGTGTCAGGTTGTCCTTAGAACCAAGTTTGTATCAACCTCTCAATACTAGATTTTTGAGGTTGTTATTTCCTTTGGTTATTTGCAATTTATTAGGTTATCTTATTGTTTATATTCTGCTATTAATTTATAATTTGGCACAGTTCTATTCATCCCCCCTCTAGGACTTAATTGCTCGGCCTTTTCAGCAATCTAATGATCAAGTAAACCACACGAAATAGTAAGCTTGGGTTGCATTAAAAGCAAAGTCATATATGGTGTGGTCTATTTGAGCGTTAGATCTGCCTATTTTTGAGTTCATAACTTATTACGATCTAAGAGAATGGATGGACGGTGTGGATAAATAGATATCTACGGTAGGCGCCCACAGAGATCCGTGCGTTCCTGGGTAGAGATTTAGGGTAGGACGTAATCCCCCATTCGCGCCTCTCACTTCATATGTAATATGTGGGCTTTTGCGATCTTACCGAAGCTTCCCAAACTACTCCATGTCGGACCCACATCTCGAGGGAGAGCATAAATGCATAATATAGGCAAAGGCACGTTTCTTATATTTTCTTTTCCCTATTTTTATTTTATTTTTCGGTAAAAACACCGAACTTCATTTAAAAACAAAAACAAAAAAAGACAAAAACTCCCTCCACGGAAGATTGACACTCGACTCGATATCTAATAACTAAATAGGATTTTTATAAAATAATACCGTATAAATATAGTATTTACATCCCAGTACTTCTTTAAATTATATTTTCATTAAGATGCCTCATTAATCAACTTATTGTCGAAAATGTACTTTCCATTGGTTTTCTTAACTGCTATTATTTTATTTTTTTTGCTAAAATGAAAGAATTGCCTACCGATTCATGAGGCTGCCTGAGATAATTAAAACGATACAAATCCAAATCTCAGGTGGACCACACCATAAGAAACAATGGTGATTCAACGCCCAATATTAAAAACTTCTTGGAGGGCCACAAAAGTTTTGAATGAAGCTATGTTTTCCCTTCATCAGGTTTACGTGACCAAATCATCAGGTTGGATGGAAAATAAATGTTACGGTGGGCATTTAAGCACCATTATATCCTATGGTGTGGTGTACCTGAGATCTAAATCTGTCTCATTTTGAACTCATGTAAAATAATTTCAGAGAATTAATGAACAGTGTGGATAAAGCACATACATCACGATGGGCTGACATAGTATTGATCCTTAGCCACATCCCAATGCAATTTATATCTGAGAAATGTGGGGGATTTTTTTTTTTTACTCGTTATTAATGTAATTACTTCTAGCTACCTTTTTTATTTTCTTACCCACCCTTGTTAATTGGTGGGCATTTTTGTTATTTTATTAAGAATATAATGTATGTTAAGAAAAACTAACAAAACATATCTGACAATAACATGATTAATGAGGTATCTTAATGAAAACCTAACTTAAAAAGGTATCGGAATGTGAATACAGTATTAATGAGGTGCTATTTTGAAAAAAAAAATCCCTATTTAAATTAACGGGTGTTTAGGTTTATAAGAAATATTGGGCCACTCTCAAAGCAATATCAGTTGCTCTTAGTTCCACTGGGACGCTTAGTCCAATCCAATGATCTAGACTCTTTGTTCATCAGGTCCAACACACATTTCATATCGGCCATAGAAATATCACATTGTTCTGAAAAAATATTGACCATTTGATAATGCCCTTAAACATGGACGGTCAAGATCATTTATAAAAACTTGCATCTAATCAACAACTTAATTCATCTAATTGTTAGGGATTAGCTTGGATTGCTCATGCTTTTAAAGAATCACTTTTGTTAGGCAATCATAACAACTCCGTCCATGGCTTGGAAAAAGAATTATTATAGAAAATAAGACCAAATCAAGGATTGAGGTGGCAACTTGGGCAGGATGGGTCATGTTGAGAGTCAATCCCAGCCCAACCTAAATTCCTTCAAACCGAACTTTAACCCAACCCAAATTGAATTTGTTCAACTTTAACCTAACCTAAATTCGAACCAGGTTGGAGTTTATCAACCGTCAACCTAACCCAACTGGCACTCAGTGGAACCCAAGTTACAGCCTTATTAAGTATGGATAAGATCATCATATCAGTGTGATTTCTGCATGATAGCCCATGAAATGTGTTCTTCAGTTAGTGTATAGTTTAGATCAATTGATTGGACTGTCCAACTGAACCAATGAAACTAGGAGCGCTAAGAACTTACAGTGCTCTGAGAGCACATGTTAAATCAAAATTCTAAAACTACGAAACCCAAAACCTCTCTGAGATGAAGAGATGTATAAACAGTAGGCCAAATGTTGTTTCCTAGATATGCCTTAAGTTATTTTATATTTTATTATGCAACTATCTAAAATATTTATAAATGTTATTAAAATAATTAGATCATATTGAGTCAAGTAAAGACTCACCCAAGTTTTTGAGTCAACCCGAACCAGCTGAACATTGGGTCAAGTTGAGTTTTGGAGTTTTTAATATGTGGGTTTAATAATTAAATTGGTGAGTTTGTAATGACATATGCAAGCCCGTGAGGTTGTGGTTTGAATCTCATATCGACTTGTGTTGTTTCTTGTTATCATTAAAATGTCATCATTTAGTGAGGAACTTCATTCGAGTCATGTCAAGTTGGCGAGTTGACTCAATGAGCCGTGTTCATCAACTAGTTTCATGGTGACTCGGCTTTAAATGAAATATTAGGGGGATTATTCTTTTAAATGAGTTATTTTTTCCTTCAAAGCATAGACTTATTATCGTCGTGATAGATCGAATTATTTATCAATAAAGTAAATACAAAAAGAAAAAGCTATTAGGCCAAATACTAATTTTATTAACTCGAATAAGATGTAATATAATTGAAAAATAAATAACTAAAGCACAAAAAATTACCAAGAACAATTCGTGAGGGTTAAGAGTTGTGGATAGTTGACGGTCATCTAAACCTAGTGGTCAAGAGATGGTCATGATTTGGCTAACAAATCGAAACTTGGAGAAATCATTAAGTAAAAACTTAGGATTTGAGATCCAACGATGATGTCGTCGAATGAAGAACTAAGTTAATTTTGATTTGTTGTAGTGATGTGCTAGACAAAAGTTTATAAAACTAAACTAAAACTACACTAATCGATCTGAACTTACTATAAAGTTGTGTTAAAAAAAAGTGGAGAAGTTAAATTAAGCTAGGCTAAGATATATGTCCATATGGAACTAAAATATAAGATAGGTAATGTTGAACTGAATAAGAGATTTGTGTATTTGGATTAACAAGGACTCTAATCTCTTTAATTTCTACTTATTTTATAGACTTGGACAGGTGTTGGCCTTACGTATCCCTTAGCTCTCGGGATTGATTGGCCAGTTGGTTAACATCCTTAGCATATTATGCTTTTAATTGAAGATAAGGCCAGCTAACCATTGTTGATTGTCAAATATATTTGTATTTCTAATTCCAAACGGTTATCTTTTCTTAACACATAGTTGGTAAGTTTTCACATGCATGTGGCCAATCATATCTGAACATGTATCAATGTACATCATTGACTTAAGGTTACTTTAGATTACGCGTACTCTTCTAAGTCTACGTAGCTAGTATTCTATAGCCCTGTATCATTGAGAGAATGACCACCTTTAGGATTTCAATTATGTATACGTCTCTGGGTGCTTTAGACCTCCTAACATGATAAGTGTCTCTAGTGGACATGTCCTTCAGATCCTTACAATCTCTCTGCGATCCATAAGTATCTTTTCATTATTCTTGTAGTAGTGTTTCAGTAAGTAGTGACATTCCATTCATTGGAGTTAGCTATGACAAGTCGAGTGTAAACATAAGAGAGAAGAACTACACCACCCCAATTTCCAAAGTGGCAAAACTATGTGAAAATTGAAATTGTCCATTTGATGATCTCGATCATACATATAAAACTATCAACTGAGCTATATTTAAAATAAAAATAAAATAAAATAAAAATCGTTTGTCTAAAATATATCTCCAAAATTTTACCAAGCTATCTCATTGTTTCAATCATCATTGCTTATTCAAGTAGACTAGGATGATTTTTCCATCTTCATTATGCGACCCACTTGATGGACAACTAAGATCTCACATACACATGACCTAATGGTACCTTGATTACCACTTGAATAGACTCTCGAACATGCACATGAGCTTAGAAAATCTACAAACTCTTAAGGTTTTGATAGACTCTTGAACATGCACATGGGTTGAGCATCTAAGTGATCCAAACAATTGACGGGCGGCATTATTGGGCCATGCAGGAAATCTCCCATATCCCAGCAACAAGGTATACTGACTTGTTTGGTTGAATCTGAATCGTTCTATATAATTATGTTTAACAGTCTATTTTTTAGTCGTCATTAAGGGCTTAGAACTTCTACATCTTAGTGACTTTTGGTCCAAGAACAATCTATACGAGGCCGACAATATCAAGGGTTTGGACACCAACCTACAAACTTCCATTTTATTTTCATTTTCCAAAAGGTGGGGACACCAAACCTACAAGTTTGAGTCGAGTCACTAAGTTTTAAAGCTATTCAATTAACATGTACAAATCTCTGTCGACCAACATGCAAGCACATGTGCTAATGTAGAATACATATCTTTTGTGTTTCCCGTGAAATGTGAAATTAAATAGGCTTGGCGCTTTGCTAAGCCTATTCACATGCTCAAGATGTTAAGATTTAATTTAGACACGTGACAACATTGTAGTGATTGGCCGGGATTTAATCATGTGCATGCATATATGTATGTGCCTAGCATGCCAAAGTTATATGCGACTCGAATTGAACTAAATGCATCGTAACCCCAGGCACCAAAATAGTCGAATTATCTAGGACCAGATTTGTGAAGATTGGCTTAACTACTCAACCACTAACTATGTAGAATTAGACAATTTTCCAAGGGGTTAGTCCTTTAAATAAGTTATTTTTTCCTTCAAAGTAGAGACTTATTACCATGATGATAGCTCAAATTATTTATCAATAAAGTAAATGCTAAAAAGCAAAAGCTATTAGGCCAAATACTGATTTTATTAACTCAAATAAGAATGTAATATAATCAACAAATAAAGCACAAAAAATTACCAACGACAATACGTGAGGGCGAAGAACCATGGATAGTTGACGGTCATCTAAACCTAGATGGTCAAGAGATGGTCATGATTTGGCCAACTGATTGGGGCTTGAAGAAATCATTAAGTAAAAACTTATGAATTTGGGATGCAACGATAATGTCATGGAATGAAGAGCTAAATTAATTTTGATTTGTTGTAGTGATGTGATAGACAAAAGTTGATAAAACTAAACTAAAGTTACACTAATCGATCTAAACTTGCTATCATGTTGTGCTAAACAAAAGTGGAGAGGCTAAACTAGGCTAAGTTAAGCTAAGATATGCATCCACATGAAACTAAAAGATAACATAAACAATGTTGAACTGAATAAGAGATTTGTGTGTTTGGATTGATGAGGGCTCGGATTTCTTTATTCACTACTTCTTTTATCGACTTGGACAGGCAGTGGCCTTGCGTATGGTCCCTTGGCTCTCAGGATTGATTGGCCAATTGGTTAGTATCCTTATCATATTATGCTTTTAATTTAAGATGAGGCCAGCTAACCATTAGATTGTTAAAAATGTTTGTATTTCTAATTCCAGATGGTTATCTCTTCTTATCACACCGCTGACAAGTTTTTGTATGAATGTGGCCAATCATATCTGGATATGTATCAGTGTGCATTATCGCCTTAAAGTTACTTTAGGTTATGCATGCTCTTCTGCGTCTATTTAGCTAGTAATCTCTAGCCATGTGTCATCGGGAGAATAACCGCCTTTAGGGTTTCAGTCATGCGTGCGTATTTGGGTGCTTTAGAACTCCTAACATGATAAGTGTCTCAAGTGGAGATCTCCTTCAGATTCTTACGATCTCTCTCTGCACTCCATAAGTATCTTTTCATTATTTTTGTACGAGTGTGCCAATGAGTGGGGACATTATATTCATTGGAGTTGGCTGTGACAAGTTGAGTTTAAACACAAGAGAGCACAACTACACCACCTAAAATACTATAGTGGCAAAATTGTGTGGAAATTGAAGTCGTCCATTTGATTATCTCGATCATGCATGTATAATTATCAATTGAGCCATATTTTAAAAAAAAAAAAAAAAAAAAAAAAAATTGTGTCTAAAAATATTTCTCCAAAAATTTGCCAAGCTATCCCATTGTTTCAATCATCATTGCTTATTCAAGTAGACCGGGATAATTTTTCTATCTTCATTATGCGACCCACTTAATGGACAACTAAGATCTCACATACACATGACCTAATAGTACCATGAATACCACTTGATTAAACTCTCGAACATGCACATGAGCATAGAAAATCTCCAAAACGCTTGAGGTTTTGATTTTTCTAGAGGTGGGTTGGGCATTTAAGTGATCCAAACAATGGACGGGTGGCATTATTGGGCCATGCAAGAAATCTCCCATATCCTAGCAACAAGATATGTTGACTTATATGGTTGAATCTGAATCATTGTATAATTTTGTTTAACGGTCTATTTTTTAGTCGCCATTAAGGGGTTAGAGCTTTTACATCTTAGTGACTTTTGGCCCCAAGAATTATATATATGAGGATTAAAATATTAAGGGTTTGGACATCAAACCTACAAACTTCCATTTTATTTTTGTTTTGCAAAAGACAGGAGCACATATTGGAATTAGTGGGCCATACATGGCATTGGCCCCTCAGAAAATGCATTGGATGGTTGGATCTCTTCCACGGGTCAATTGAAACCCATAAGTGTGAGGTGAATATAGCCCCACATATGACTGTGGAGTACTAAATGACTCAAAATAGTTAAGTCACATAGTGCATGGGATATCTTTCTCGAACGGAAAACAAGAGAAGCGTGGAGACAATGGAGACCCACCGAGACCAGTGATGGGTAGGACTTAGGTGGTCAATCAGTTTTATAAATATAAATGTCTTAATTCCCTCTCCTACCGGATTTTCGAGCTAAGCCCCATCATGCAGTGCCCGTACATTTAAATTAGGAGCAGAAGACCTGAGCACTATAGTCATCTTCTTCCTCCCCAATGACCTCAACATTCAGTGATAACGACAGACCAAGGTATTGTTGAGATGTGGAGCCACATATGGGACCGTCTTCGACCGGTCATGAGCCATGCTCGACCGGTCGTAGGGTCCGGCTCGACCGGTAGTGGACCGGCTCGACTCAAAGTCCAGCGAGCACTGTTTTTTATCCCGAGGTGCTCGACCGGTCGTGACCCATTCACGACCGGTCATGGGCTCTTCTCGACCGGTCGTGCAGGTTGCACGACCAGTCGAGGTTACGCAGATTCGTTCCGCGATTTTGCGCGGATTTCATGTCGCAAGTCCTTTCGCAACTGGGATGCGGAAAGGGGAGTTACCTAAATTATAAATACGGGTTCCTAGGATTTTTCTAGGTATTAAAAAAGAAAGGAAAGTTATTCTAAGGTGTTGGCAAAGAGTTTTCTATGTGCTTCCAAGGGAGAGGTTAGTATATTGCCTTGTAATCTTCGTTCTTCATAGTGGAAGTTTGCATCGTGGTTTTTTACCCTAGTTTGGGGTTTTTCCACGTATATATTGTCTTGTGGTTTGTTTGGATTGCTTTGATTCTGTTTCTACTTTATATTTCTTCATGTTTATCATTTATGGGTGAGGCCTGAGATGGATCTAAGCCCACTGCATTGTTGGCGTGCTGCGCAACAACCGGTATCAAAGCTATTGGTTTTAGTTATATTGGGAGCGATGACGGAAGAATGGAAAACTAGAATTGAGAAGTTTGATGGTTCAAACTTTCCCTTCTGGACGATGCAGATGGAGGATTATCTGTATCAGAAGGACCTCTATATTCCTCTAGGAGGAAAAGAGAAGAAACCAGAAAAGATGACAGATGATAAATAGTTTTTACTAGATAGGAAGGCTTTAGGAACAATCCGACTCTCTTTATCTAAGAGCGTCCCCTTCAGTATATCCAAGGTAAAAACTACAAAAGAATTAATGGAAGCCCTAGCCACCATGTATGAAAAGCCCTCAACATCCAACAAGGTTCATCTTATGAAACAGCTATTCAACATGAAGATGTCAGATGGTGGGAGCGTGGCTGAACATCTAAATGAGTTCAATACAATCACGAGCCAGTTGGAATCCGTTGGCATTGTTTTTGAGGATGAGGTCAGGGCATTATTGATCTTATCCAGTTTGTCAGACAGTTGGGATGGTTTGGTGATTGCTGTAAGAAATTCTACAGGGTCAACAAAGCTGAAATTTGATGATGTGGCCAGTCTAATTCTTAGTGAAGAATCTAGAAGAAAGGCATTAGGAATTTCAAGAGATTCAGGGAATGCTCTAAACGTTGAAGGAAGAAGAAGATCGCTGAATAAAGGAGATAATAAACACGGGCGTTCTAAGTCGAGGAAGAAGTCCAAGGGACCGAAAGACAAAGATGGGTGTTGGCATTGCGGCAAGAAGGGGCATATGAAACGTGATTACAGGGCGCTCAAGAAACAAGAAGGAAACTCTCAAGGCGGGAAGGATTCAGTGAATCTATCTGAGGAGAGTGACACAGAGGCGTTGATCTTGTCTCTTGATACGAGGAATGAGTCTTGGGTTATAGACTCAGGTGCTTCGTTTCATGCCACTTCATGTAAGGAAGTTCTGCGTGACTATGTGTCTGGTGACTTCGAGAGAGTCTACCTAGGTGATGATGAGTCGTGCAGTATCGTTGGAAAGGGAGACGTTCATGTCAATCAAAAAGACGGAATGGTTTTGAGATTGAAGGATGTCAGGCATGTACCGAGTTTGAAACGTAATTTGATCTCAATGAGGCAGTTGGCCAATACCGGTTATGTGACGGCATTCACTAGTGATTCCTGGAAGATCACAAAAGGTGCCTTAGTGATATCTCGAGGCAAGAAGGAAGGTACTTTATATGTGACTTCAGGATCGTATAGTTCACTCGCAGTCGCATCAACTGGAGTGAATGAGCAGTTATGGCATCAAAGGCTGGGACATATGAGTGAGAAAGGGATGAAAGTGTTATTGTCAAAAGGGAAGCTACCAGGGTTGAAGTCTATTGACTTGGAATTCTGCGAGGAATGCGTGTATGGCAAGAAGAAGAGGGTAAGTTTCAAGAAGACGGGACGCGCTCCAAAGACGAATCTGTTGGAGCTTGTACACAGTGATGTGTGGGGACCGGCACAGGTATCATCTCTTGGTGGCTCATGTTATTTTGTTTCCTTTATTGATGATGCTAGTAGAAAACTGTGGGTCTATTTCTTAAAGCACAAATCTGATGTATTTGATGTATTTAAGAAGTGAAAAGTTATGGTAGAAAATGAGACAAGTCAAACAGTAAAATGTCTCAGATCTGATAATAGGGGAGAGTACTGTGATAAGAAATTTGAGGAGTATTGTGCAGCAAATGGAATCAAACATCAGAAAATGATTTCAAGGACATCGTAGTAGAATAGTGTGGCTGAGCGCATTAACAGGACCATCCTTGAGCGCACCAGAAGCATGAGATTACATGCAGGGTTGTCCAAGACTTTTTGGGCAGATGCTGTGAATACTACCGCATATCTCATCAATAGAAGTCTCTCAACACCATTAGATGGTGGGCTACCAGAAGAAACGTAGACTGAGAAAAAAGTGAACCTTGCACATCTCAGAGTGTTCGATTGCATTTCATATGTTCACATTGATGCTGCATACAGAAACAAGCTGGATGCGAAGTCCAGGAGGTGCACGTTTATAGGCTACAGGCAGCATGATTTTGGCTACAGGTTTTGGAATGCAGAAAATAAGAAAATCATCAGAAGCAAGGACGTAGTCTTCAATGAAAAATTGATGCATAAGGACAGAGTGAAGGAAAATAAGGCCAAGGAAAAGGAATTTGTAGAATTGGAAGAGTTACCGAACACGGGTGTTACAACGCCACAGGATGATCATGCATAAGAGCATTATGAGGCAGAGCCATAGACACCGGTTGTGAGGAGGTCTACTCGGGAGAGGAGGCCCACGGTCCGATACTCACCCTCCTTACATTATCTACTGCTGACAGATAATGGTGAGCCAGAGTGTTTTGAAGAGGCATTACAGTCAGATACACGGGTTAAGTGGGAGCAGGCCATGGATGATGAGATGGACTCTCTTGAGTCTAATCATACATGGGAGCTAGTCACTCTACCCAAGGGTAAGAAATCTCTTTATAACAAGTGGGTTTACAGACTGAAGGAGGAGCACGATGGTTCGAAATGGTACAAGGCCAGATTGGTTGTGAAAGTGTTTCAACAAAAGGCAGGTATCGATTTCAATGAAATATTTTCACCTGTGGTGAAAATGTTTACGATTCGCATGGTCTTAAGTATAATGGCTACAGAGGACTTACATCTAGAGCAGCTAGATATTAAGACAGCCTTTCTTCATGGGACCTTGAAGAAGAGATATACATGCATTAGCCGACAGGATATGTGGCACCAGGAAAGGAGAACAAGGTGTGCAGACTGAAGAAGAGTCTATATGACCAGAAGCAGGCCCCGAGGTAGTGGTACAAGAAGTTCGATAGTTTCATGTCGAAAAACGGTTACAAGAGATCTCATGCTGACCACTGTTGCTATTTGAAGAAGTTCGATACGTCATACATTATCCTTCTTTTGTACGTTGATGACATGTTTGTGGCTGGTTCAAGCATGAAGGACATCTCAGATCTCAAAGACAGCTGTCTAGAGAATTTTCCATGAAGGATTTAGGAGCTACAAAACAAATCTTAGGCATGAGGATAAAGCGTGACAGGGAAAACAAGAAACTGATTTTGTCACGGCAGAGTACGTAGCTAAGGTACTTGATTAATTCAATATGGAAGGTGTTAAGCCGGTTAGCACTCCATTAGCCAACCACTTCAAGCTATCTAAGGAGCAAGGTGCAAAGATGCAGGAGGAATGGGACTACATGGCTAAAGTCTCATACGCGTCGGCTATTGGGAGTCTCATGTATGCTATGGTAAGCACGAGGCCAGACATTGCTCAAGCAGTGGGAGTTGTTAGCAGGTTCATGAACAACCCCGGGAAGGAACATTGGGAAGCTGTGAAGTGGATTCTTAGATACTTGGTAGGTACTAAGGATGTAGGGTTATGCTATGGTGGATCGGAAATCAAGCTACAAGGCTACGTAGATTCAGATTTGGCAGGAGATATCGACAGCAGAAGAAGCACTACATGTTATGTCTTTACTCTAGGTAGTGCTGCAATCAGCTGGGTCTCTCAGTTACAGAAGATAGTATTTATCAGTACGACAGAAGCAGAATATGTTGCAGCTACAGAAGCTTGCAAGGTGCTATGGATGCAAGGTTTCATGGAAGAGTTTGGTAAGAAGCAAGCAGATTGCAAGCTGTACAGTGACAGTCAGAGTGCAATACACTTGGCCAAGAATTCAGCCTTTCATTTAAGGACCAAGCATATTACCATCAGATATCACTTCATACGTTCGCTACTGGAAGATGGATCGATTGCTCTAGAGAAGATTCATACAAGTGAGAATCCTGCGGATATGTTTACCAAGGCGGTCACACGGGATAAGTTGAAGCTCTATTCAGCTTTGATTGGTCTTCAGGCTTGAAGACGGGGAGGTGGTACACTCCAGATGTAGAAGACGAAAGTTTTTGGCGATGTGTCTCCAAGTGGAAGATTGTTGAGATGTGGATCCACATCTGGGACCGTCTTCGATCGGTCGTGAGACATGCTCAACCGGTCGTAGGGTCCGGCTCGATCGATCGTGGACCGGCTCGACTCAAAGTCCAGCGAGCACTGTTTTTTTATCCCGAGGTGCTCGACCAGTAGTGACCCATTCACGACCGGTCGTGGGGTCCTCTTGACTGGTCGTGCAGGTTGCACGACCAGTCGAGGTTACGCAGATTCGTTTTACGATTTTGCGCGGATTTCGTGTCGCAAGTCCTTTCGCAACTGGGATGCGGAAAGGGGAATTACCTAAACTATAAATAAGGGTTCCTAGGGTTTTTCTAGGTATTGAAAAAGAAAGAGAAAGTTATTCTAAGGTGTGGGCAAAGGTTTTTGTTCACTCCCCAAGTATAGGGTTGTGATGTAGTAATAATCTCGGTAAGACCGAGGTCGAATCCACAGGGACTGAAACCTGTACGTAATCTGAAATTTACCAGAATTAGAACTAGTACTAAGATAAAATCTAAATCAGATGAATTTTGAGGAATAATAGGGAAATAGTAATGTAACACTTAAGAGAATTCAAAGGAAGGGAACTAGGGATTCAGAGGATCCACTTGTAGAGATCAGGGAAATTAACTGAACTGCTGTTGATATAGTTTTCAAGAGATGAGAGGTATATGAATTAGAATGGATTCCGTCACCAAACCATGCCCAAGAGACAAAGCAAACAACAGAATTAAACTAATTACCAACCAATCAACCTGCTATGAGGGTTAGGAAAGGGTACCGTCATCCGACCATGCCCAGGAGACGATGGTGAACAACAGGGCTTCCTGACGTCATAACCATAAAAAGGAAACAAAATATTTAAAGCCATCGCAGACCCATTGTAATTTTAGTCACAACAGCCCATTAACAACTAAAAAATATTCCCATGAATCAAACCATAATCAAGGTAGTTCAAGTATCAAAAATTGATTAACGGCATAAAAGAACATCTCCCATCCTGCTACAAGCTTCACCCCTTAGCCCTAGCTAAGGGGTTTTAGCCTGACATGATGAGGCCAGAACACATAAAAATTAAATAAATAAATAAAAACTCTAAAACCACTTTCCCTGTTCCACGTCCAGCCTCCAGCTCCTGCCTCAAGTGATGCTCAACTGCTGCCTCCCCCCCAAGCAAAGATCTCCCCAGCCGTGAATGATCAGATCCCCCCTCTCCATTCTCTCTCTCTCTCTTTTATAACAATAGCAAGGGACCGTGGAAGGGAGAGTCCATGCTGGAGTCGGTGAATCTTTTGCAGCTCGTTTGTAACAGACCCGGACTCCCTGTTTCACACAGAAGAACCGCAATTACAGCTTGCGTTCAAAGGATTACCTCGGATGGCCAATCGTCCATCCTTCCCGTCTAACTTCATGGCTGGGATCCTCTTGGACCTGAGCATCATTTGGACGGTCCAGATTGTCTGACCGATCAGAGATGGAGGGCCAACATCTTCCAGAAATTCCGGGAAATACGGTCGTGCGAAGACAGAGCTCGCCACGGATCGACGCTGGACTCGCCGTGGGACCCACTTCAACTGACGTTTGGAGAATCCATGCCGTTCATTTGATTCCTCGTGAAAAACCGTTCAAGACTGGCGAGCTTTGTTCGATTTCAGTGTGGTCCGCTTGATCAATTATTCTCACCGTCCGTCTTGCTCTAGAAAGCTTTCTCCTTGCGTGTGCGTGCATGGGCTAAAAATGAAAGCTAGGTGAGGGTCACGCCCCACCTCTGGATCGAATGGACGGTCTGGATCGTCGAGATACATAATGGATGGGCCCCACTACATGAAACCGGCGGACGCAGTTGCATCCGCTGTTTGAAACAGAGAAGGAGAGGAGCGACGGGTCAGCGCCCGTGTTGACCGGGCGGTCCGTCTGATGCACCTCATGTGCACGTGAGTTGTGCACACGCACGTTATGTGAATTGGGTCCCACCTCGATGTTATGAAAAATCCACTCCGTCCATCTGTTCTATCATACCATTTTACCCATTGAGACCAAGATTGAAATATATCCAGATATCAGGCGGGCCCAAAATCAGAGTTTTGTGGGCTGATCTGCCCGTTAGGCCACTTCCAGGGGGATCCGACGGTTGAAATTTAATATGTACGGTTAATATATGGCCTCTATCTCATGTATGAAGTTTCGGGCCGAATGGATGGTGGGAACCCTGTGATCTTGCATTCTGGACCATTTTCGGGCCTCTTCATCGTGAGTGGCTGGATTTTCTCTGATCTCCGGCATGTAAATCCTTGATCTTGGTCCCATGGAGTCCCATCCAATGCCTTGGTGTTGCCCAAGCCTTAAATCCACTCTTTTAACACCATATTTCCATCCAAGCTCGTAAATACACCCTGCATCACAATTACGGTTAGACGGGCCATTAAACAGTGTCATGCTCATAAATCTAGGTAATAACTGGGGTCTGATATGCAATATTTGACCCTCAACACAACCCCCAACCAGCATTTTGCTAGTCCCGAGCAAAGTATGCGAAAAATAAGTTGAGAATTACAAGATAATTTCTATGAAACCGAGTGATATTTTGAAAAACGATCCAGACACGAGAAATCTAAGATTCATGAATGTTGGGCATTCTTTCTTCTGGACTCAAGTACATGACAAAACCTCATAATCAAGTCCTAAGCATTAATCCATAAATTAGAAAATTTTGAAACATTGAGTTCCATGGGTGTAGAGTGTAATCCCGACTTTCAACATTAATATTCAATTCTTTATTTCAGGATATCGTTGGTAACCAACAAGAGAATTCATGATAACCAAAACTTGCCTCACAAATCATTCTTTCATTTTCTAGGTTTTTTTTTTTTTTTTTTTTTTTTTTTTTTTTTTTTTTTTTTTTTTTTAATGTCCAGATGGGAATCAAATTTTCACTTATAGGGAGCAAACCTATGGTGAAACTAGTCGCCCCACTCTTTCCAACTGTTAATCATGGAAAATCGAATCACACCTATGGAGAATTAGATCTACACCTATAGGGAGCAAACCTATGGTGAAGATCATTCGCCCAGTCCTTTCAATTTCTTAGTTTGGTTCCTTTCAAGCCTAGTGGTCACCAAGTTAATCCTTTAATATTGAACTGAACCTCAATGTGTAAGTAAGATGTGGTATGTGAAATCATGACTCAATCAATGTTTATAACTTCTAATCATGGATTAACAATTCAAACTTAACTGTGAAATCTCACAGGTACTGAATCTAAGAGTCATAAATTACCAACATCACTTATCTTGTAATTCTAAATCTAAGATGACCGTTAAAATCACTTTGAATTCATCAGAAATTCCAAAAAAAAAAAATTTTTTAAAAATCACAATTTCTGCTCAAGATCAAGAAAACACTGATTAGGAACCTAATCTCCCACCCCCAACCTAAAATCTACATTGTCCTCAATGTAAAAGATATAGGCATGCAATGCACATGGGACAACGAAAGTAATGTGAAGTGATGGAAAGATAGTACCTGAATGATGAATTGAGAGAGACTTTCCAAGAGATCGCAGCATGGAAGCCGGCTAGCGCAAGAGAGATAACAATACAAAAATAACAAAAATAGAATCCTACCTATACCACTTTCGCAGGTGCTTTCGATTGCATTTAGCGTATGCAACAAGCCTTTAAACCCCTAGGTTGCCCCTAGTGGACGAGTTGTAGTCTCGTGAGGGTTTACAGTAATGTTACCCACAAACAATAAACTAGAAAAATGAAATGGAAAGCTGGGTTGCCTCCCAAGAGCGCTAAGTTTACCGTCTTCAGCCAGACAAATACAACAAACTACCCTAGTCCTATTAAAGCGATAAACCTACCTATACCTCCATCAGACTAGGAGATCATTCCTGGTAAACAGGATCAGTCAGAGGCATGGACATGTCCTCTGAGTCAAATTTCTCGACAAATGGCTTTAAGCGATGTCCATTTACTTTAAATTCCTTGCCATTGTCGGGATCTCTTATCTCGACGGCCCCATGAGGATATGCAGTAACAACAATGTAAGGGCCGGTCCAACGAGATCGAAGCTTACCCGGAAATAGATGTAATCGAGAATTATACAAAAGGACTTTCTGACCTGGCGTGAATGATTTCCGTAGAATATGTTGGTCATGAAACGCCTTCATCCTGTCCTTGTAAATTCTCGAGTTCTCATACGCGTCGTTCCGGATTTCTTCAAGTTCATTTAATTGAAGTTTGCGTAGCGAGCCAGCGTTGTTCAGATTGAAATTCAGATTTTTGATCACCCAGTAGGCTCTATGTTCCAACTCCACAGGCAAGTGGCAAGCCTTCCCATAGACGAGTCTAAAGGGAGACATTCCAATCGGTGTTTTAAAAGCAGTACGGTAAGCCCACAAGGCATCGGTCAATCGGATTGACCAATCCTTACGATCAGGGTTAACCGTTTTCTCCAAAATATGTTTGATCTCCCTATTAGAAATCTCAGCTTGCCCACTTGTCTGTGGGTGGTATGGGGTGCTCACCTTATGAGAGATACCGTATTTCTTCATTAAACTCTCGAATGGCCTATTACAAAAGTGTGAGCCCCCATCACTAATGATGGCTCGAGGCGTTCCGAATCGGGAAAAGATGTTTTCTTTTAAGAATTTAATGACCGTGCGATGGTCATTAGTTCGACACGGAATCGCTTCGACCCATTTAGTGACATAGTCTACGGCAAGCAAAATATATAAATTTTCGAAAGATTGGGGGAATGGTCCCATGAAATCGATGCCCCAGCAATCAAATGCCTCTATGATAAGAATGGGATTCAAGGGCATCATATTTCGACGGGATAATGCTCCCAATTTCTGACAACGCTCACAAGCTTTGCAAAACTCATGAGTGTCCCTGAACATAGTGGGCCAATAGAAGCCACACTGCAGTATCTTCGCCGTGGTCTTTTTTGCAGAAAAGTGACCACCACAGGCCTGTGAGTGACAGAAGGAGATGACACTCTGATGCTCATCATCTGGCACACATCTCCTTAAGATCTGGTCTGGGCAATATTTAAACAAATAAGGATCATCCCAGAAAAAGTTGGGAACCTCGGTGAAGAATTTCTTCTTATCTTGCGCAGTCCACTGTGTCGGTATGGAACCTGTAGCAAGATAATTAGCAATATCAGCGAACCAAGGTGAGTGGGAGACTCTGAACAGTTGTTCATCAGGGAACATGTCGTTGATATGAGTTGCCTCAAGGGAATCAGAGGTATTAAGGCGAGAAAGGTGATCGGCCACTACATTCTCTACTCCTTTTTTATCTTTAATTTCAAATCAAATTCTTGGAGTAGAAGGATCCATCGTATCAGGCGGGGCTTAGAATCATTCTTAGAAAGAAGATATTTAAGTGTCGCATGATCTGTATAGATAGTGATCTTGGATCCAATCAAATAGGACCTAAATTTGTCCAAGGCAAACACTACGGCTAAGAGTTCTTTTTCCGTAGTCGAGTAGTTCACTTGGGCAGGATTTAAGGTCCTACTTGCGTAATGTATGACGTATGGCCTCTTATCTTTTCTCTGGCCTAGAACCGCTCCAAGAGCATAATCAGAAGCGTCGCACATAAGCTCAAAAGGAAGGCTCCAGTCGGGTGGCTGCATGATGGGTGCAGTGGTTAACGTGCCCTTAAGCTTAGTGAAAGCTTCCTGGCACTGCTCAGTCCACTCGTATGGAGCATCCTTTTGAAGAAGATTACATAAAGGACGAGAGAGAAGACTAAAGTCCTTTATGAATCGCCTGTAAAATCCTGCGTGTCCTAAGAAGGATCGCACGTCCCTGATGTTCTTGGGTGGAGGTAGGTTAGAGATAAGATCGATTTTTGCCTTATCTACCTCAATTCCCTTGGACGAGATGATATGTCCAAGGACAATCCCCTTATGAACCATGAAATGGCACTTCTCCCAATTAAGTACCAGATTCTTTTCTTCACATCTTTTCAGCACACATTTAAGATTCTCTAAGCACTCGCTGAAAGATGAACCGAAAACCGAGAAATCGTCCATAAAGACCTCTAGATATTTCCCACCATGTCAGAAAAGATACTCAGCATACATCGCTGAAAGGTGGCAGGGGCATTACATAACCCGAATGGCATCCTTCTGTAAGCAAAGGTGCCATAGGGGCAAGTAAATGTGGTCTTTTCCTGGTCCTCAGGGGCGATTTCAATTTGGTTATAGCCCGAATACCCGTCAAGGAAACTGTAATAGGAATGACCGGCTAACCTTTCCAGGATCTGATCAATGAATGGTAAAGGAAAGTGGTCTTTCCTCGTGACGGTATTCAATTTCCTGTAGTCAATGCACATTCTCCAACCAGTAGTGACTCTAGTCGGCACGAGTTCATTATTAGCATTGGCTACGATGGTGATTCCGGACTTCTTAGGAACCACCTGAGTTGGACTCACCCACTGACTATCAGATATAGGGTATATGATACCCACATCCAATAGTTTGAGAACCTCGGCCTTAACCACTTCCTTCATGTTTGGATTTAGTCTACGCTGTGGTTGCCGAGCGGTCTTCGCATTATCCTCAAGATATATGCGGTGAGTACAAATCGAGGGGTCGATTCCCTTGAGGTCCGCGATCGTCCATCCAAGGGCTCCCTTATGCTGAATGAGAGTAGCTATGAGCATACTCTCCTGTTCTTTCTCCAGGTGGGCAGAGATCACCACCGGGTATGTCTCATCTTGACCTAAATAAGCATATTTCAAATCAGAGGGCAAAGGTTTTAGGTCAAGCTTCGGTGCCTTGAGGTTAGACGGTAGAGGCACTACATCAGTTTGTGGTAATTCTTCAAATTGTGGCCTCCACCGGTTAACTTCAAGTACCGGTGCAGTATCCAGCAAGGCACACGTCTCCCTAATCATATCATCATCAAACTCATGGGAGTGGGCCAGGCACGTCTCGAGAGGGTCGGAGGATAAGGTCAGAGGTGTCGTATCTTCCACGAAAGAGTCAATCATGTTAATGTCGTGGATATCGTCATCATCCTCTGAGTTGTTGCCGTTATTGAAAAAGATGTTTGACTCCAATGTCAAATTTCCAAAAGACATAGTCATGACACCATTCCTGCAATTGATAATTGCATTTGACGTAGCAAGGAATGGGCGACCAAGAATGACGGGAATCTGAGTGCTTATGTTATTGATGGGTTCGGTGTCCAAGATGATAAAATCTACAGGGTAGTAAAATCTATCGACTTGGACCAAAACATCCTCAATAATCCCTCTTGGTACACGAACAGAGCGATCGGCGAGTTGTAGTGTGGTTAGAGTGGGTTTTAACTCACCCAAACCTAACTGTTTGTATACCGAGTAGGGAATCAGATTGACGCTCGCTCCTAAGTCAAGAAGTGCGTGATCAATTCGATGGTTCCCGATTACACATGATATGGTTGGGCTACCGGGATCCTTGAATTTCTGCGGCACGTCTTGCTTCAGGATGGCACTCACTTTCTCAGTCAAGAAAATCTTCTTTTGAATACTCTGCCGTCTTTTGGTCGTACATAGGTCTTTCAGAAATTTTGCATATGAAGGAATCTGTTTTACGACATCAAGTAGAGGAATGTTGACTTTCACTTGTTTCAACACCTCCAGAATATCCTGAGAGTTAGAAAGACGTTTTGGTGCAACCAACCGTTGGGGGAACGGAGCAACTGGCTTCTCTAGAAGTTCCGGTTCTAATTTTTGTGGGGTATCACTAGATCCATCTTATTGTCCTCTTCTGGTTCTTGAGGCTTTTCAGGCCTAACCGGAAGGGTTTTATCAATGATCTTCCCACTCCTAAGAGTGGTGATGGATTTAGCGTGCCCCATTTGATTTGAGGAGCTGGGATCATTTATCTCGTACTGCGGTTTAGGATTGGGGAGCGGTTGTGCAGGAAGCATCCCCTTTTCTATAACCGTCATACGAGAATCTATCTTTTGCATAAAATCTGTAAGTCCTCGCATCGCCTGAGCCAGCTCTTGTATGGATTTTGAACCGGTTCTTCTTGAGGTTTCCCTGATTTGGATTTTGATTGAGAAAACCTTGGGGGGTAGCCGTTTGCCCATTTCTCCAACTAAAGTTTGGATGAGTTTTCCAACCAGGATTGTACGTGTTGGAGTTAGGTCCAGTAAAAGGTCTTTGATAGTTGTTTACGGCATTGGCTTGTTCATTCAACACTCCTCGAAAGGCAGATATTGTAGGACAGTTTTCAGTTGTGTGAATGTTGCAATCACAGATGCCGCAAACAATTTCATTGACCTTATCCTTCTTTCCTTCCATGGCCTCGACTCTTCGTATGAGATTAGTCACTTTAAAATTTACATCATCCTCTTCTTTCAGGAGATATACTCCACCTTTCTCCTTAGATTGAGTTGGCCTAGACGTGGTATTTGATTTTGGGTAATGGTCCCAAGATTGTGCATTTTCGGCAAGTCTATCGAGATAATCCCATACCTCATCGACCTCTTTATTCATGAATTCTCCATTACACATTGTCTCGACTAGTTGGCGCATGGAAGATGTCAGTCCATCATAGAAAAAATTTGTAATGCGCCACATTTCAAAACCGTGTTGTGGGCATGAACTGACAAGATCCTTGAACCTTTCCCAACATTGGTAGAATGTTTCATCTTCCTTTTGGGCGAAGTTCATGATTGCTTTTCTGAGGGTAATTGTTTTATGGTGTGGGAAAAATTTCTTTATGAATTCCCTCTGCAAATCATTCCATGTGCCAATGGATCTAGGACGCAGTGAATGTAACCACGTCTTAGCCTTCTCTTTCAAGGAAAAAGGAAAGAGTTTCAGCCTGATTGTATCCTCGGATACATTGGGAAAGTATAAGGTGGCTATAATCTCATCGAACTCTTTCAAATGTAAGTATGGGCTTTCAGATTCAAGCCCATGGAATTTAGGAAGGAGTTGGATAACTCCTGGCTTGATGTCCATCTGTCCTGTGTTTTCAGGAAAAATCATACATGAGGGCGTACTCACCCCCGCCGGTTGTAAATAATCTCGTAAAGTACGAGGCGGGGGTGCTTGATGCACCTCATTCTCATCATGTGTTTCCTCATCCCTGTGGTGAGGTAGTGCTTGAGGTTGATTTGCAGCCATAACCTCAATTAACTCAGGGGAATTCGAGCGGTGTCTAGTCCTGCGATGGACAGTTAACCCCTCAACTAATCCTCCTTCGGTCAAGAGACGTCGAGTGTTGTCACGGGCCCACTTGGGCATGAAACACTCACAGCCTCAATCAAATTCTAAACCTAATTCTAAGAAAGAAAATGAAATCTAGAAAGAAAGAGAGAGTTGGAAGGAGATTACCAAATTGAAGTCCCTAAGTTAAAACCTGTAAAATAAAAAAAACAAGTTAGTTTCTAAAGATAATAGGCCTAAGAGTAGAAAATTCCTAAGAAGAAGAATAGCAAAAGAGAAATCCTAAAAAGGAAAGTAGGAATCTCTAAATAATTTAGGAAAATTCTAAACTAGAAAGTAAGTGAATAATGAAAGAGATAGAAAGTAGAAGTCAGAAAGAGCTTACTGAGTTAGAAAACCTACAAAACAAGAGGGTTAGTTTCTAAATAGAAAATCTAAAAATAGAAAATTTTCTAGAAATATAGAAAATAAGGTTAGATTCTAGAAGACTTAGAATTAGAAACTCCTAAAAAGGAAGACAAATCCTACTAAAATAGAAAGGAAAAAATTAGAAAGAATGTTACCAATTTAGAAGTCTATCAAAAAGTCTACAAAACAAGACACTTAGGTTAGTTTCTAAAAAGAGAACAAAACCTAGGAAACAGAAAGTTAGAAAAATCCTAATCTTACCCTTAATTCTAAGACTAGTTAATTTCAAATTACGTAGCCGTCAATCCCCGGCAACGGCGCCAAAAACTTGTTCACTCCCCAAGTATAGGGTTGTGATGTAGTAATAATCTCGGTAAGACCGAGGTCGAATCCACAGGGACTGAAACCTGTACGTAATCTGAAACTAACTAGAACTAGAACTAGACTAAGATGAAATCTAAATCAGATGAATTTTGAGGAATAATAGTGAAATAGTAATCTAAAACTTAAGAGAATTCAAAGGAAGGGAACTAGGGATTCAGAGGATCCACTTGTAGAGATCAGGGAAATTAACTGAACTGCTGTTGATATAGTTTTCAAGAGATGAGAGGTATATGAATTAGAATGGATTCCATCACCAAACCATGCCCAAGAGACAAAGCAAACAACAGAATTAAACTAATTACCAACCAATCAACATGCTATGAGGGTTAGGAAAGGGTACCGTCATCCAACCATGCCCAGGAGACGATGGTGAACAACAGGGCTTCCTGACGTCATAACCATAAAAAGGAAACGAAAATATTCAAAGCCATCGCAGACCCATTGTAATTTTAGTCACAACAGCCCATTAACAACTAAAAAAATTTCCATGAATCAAACCATAATCAAGGTAGTTCAAGTATCAAAAATTGATTAACGGCATAAAAGAACATCTCCCATCCTGCTACAAGCTTCACCCCTTAGCCCTAGCTAAGGGGTTTAGCCTGACATGATAGGCCAGAACACATAAAAATTAAATAAATAAATAAAAACTCTAAAAACCACTTTCCCTATTCCACGTTCCAGCCTCCATTCCTCCTGCCTCAAGTGATGCTCAACTGCTGCCTCCCCCCCAAGCAAAGATCTCCCCAGCCGTGAATGATCAGAATCCCCCCTCTCCATTCTCTCTCTCTCTCTCTTTTATAACAATAGCAAGGGACCGTGGAAGGGAGAGTCCATGCTGGAGTCGGTGAATCTTTCGCAGCCGTTTGTAACAGACCCGGACTCCCTGTTTCACGCAGAAGAACCGCATTACAGCTTGCGTTCGAAGGATTACCTCGGACGGCCAATCGTCATCCATTCCCGTCTAACTTCATGGCTGGGATCCTCTTGGACCTGAGCATCATTTGGACGGTCCAGATTGTCTGACCGATCAGAGATGGAGGGCCAACATCTTCCAGAAATTCCGGGAAATACGGTCGTGCGAAGACAGAGCTCGCCACGGATCGACGCTGGACTCGCCGTGGGACCCACTTCAGCTGACGTTTGGAGAATCCATGCCGTTCATTTGATTCCTCGTGAAAAACCGTTCAAGACTGACGAGCTTTGTTCGATTTCAGTGTGGTCCACTTGATCAATTATTCTCACCGTCCGTCTTGCTCTAGAAAGCTTTCTCCTTGCGTGTGCGTGCATGGGCTAAAAATGAAAGCTAGGTGAGGGTCACGCCCCACCTCTGGATCGAATGGACGGTCTGGATCGTCGAGATACATAATGGATGGGCCCCACTACATGAAACCGGCGGACGCAGTTGCATCCGCTGTTTGAAACAGAGAAGGAGAGGGAGCGACGGGTCAGCGCCCGTGTTGACCGGGCGGTCCGTCTGATGCACCTCATGTGCACGTGAGCTGTGCACACGCACGTTATGTGAATTGGGTCCCACCTCGATGTTATGAAAAATCCACTCCGTCCATCTGTCTATCATACCATTTTACCCATTGAGACCAAGATTGAAATATATCCAGATATCAGGCGGGCCCAAAATCAGAGTTTATGGGCTGATCTGCCCGTTAGGCCACTTCCAGGGGGATCCGACGGTTGAAATTTAATTGTACGGTTAATATATGGCCTCTATCTCATGTATGAAGTTTCGGGCCGAATGGATGGTGGGAACCCTGTGATCTTGCATTCTGGACCATTTTCGGGCCTCTTCATCGTGAGTGGCTGGATTTTCTCTGATCTCCGGCGTGTAAATCCTTGATCTTGGTCCCATGGAGTCCCATCCAATGCCTTGGTGTTGCCCAAGCCTTAAATCCACTCTTTTAACACCATATTTCCATCCAAGCTTGTAAATACACCCTGCATCACAATTACGGTTAGACGGGCCATTAAACAGTGTCATGCTCATAAATCTAGGTAATAACTGGGGTCTGATATGCAATATTTGACCCTCAACAGTTTTTCTATGTGCTTCCAAGGGAGAGGTTGGTATATTGCCTTGTAATCTTCGTTCTTCATAGTGGAAGTTTGCATCCATGGTTTTTTACCCTAGTTTGGGGTTTTTCCCCATATATCTTGTCTTGTGGTTTGTTTGGATTGCTTTGATTCTGTTTCTAGTTTATATTTCTTCATGTTTATCGTTTGTGGGTGAGGCCTGAGATTGGATCTAGGCTCACTGCGTTGTTGGCGTACTGCGCAACAGGTATTTCTTCTAACATTCCTTTTAATACTTTGATTTATTGCATGGAGATCATAGGACCCGTTGCGTTCTTGCATATAGTATTAGAGCGATATTATGGAATTGAATTAAGGTCTTTCTCAAGGTCCTTTAATGGCAGAATGAGAGTTAATAGACATCTCGCCGAGCCAACTCTACAAAACCCACCATTCCCACTATATTGTTTCTTTCATGAATAGCCAATTCAACTTCACTGTGTCACGATTATTAGCACTCTGATGATGTTAGATAGTGTCTTGTCAAATTGCCCATGGCCCTCCATGGTGGTAGTGGTGGGTTCTTGAAGAAGAATACTTTTTATGGACTTTTTTTTATTTTTCTGGGCATGCATATATTATTTTAGGCCTACATATTACGTTACTAGTTCTACGTGTATTTTTAGACATCTCATCTCCTTCCTCAAGTACTTATCGGATAAAATGATGATGCACATCAATATATTTAGTAAGTGATAAACAGAATTTTTAGCCACATTGATCGTGTTTTTACTGTGACAATTGACTAGCACAGCCTCTTGCTGAAGTTCCAACTGATTTATCATCCCCCTCAACTAAACGCCTTCCTTCAATGCTTCTATCACCCCCATATACTCAGCTTCGGTTGGAAAAAGAGCAACCACAAACTAAAGTTTTGATATCCAACTGATCGCTCCACCCGTTAGCACAAACGAGTAGCCAGAAGTTGACCTTCTATTATCTACACTGTTCGTGTAATCAGAATCCACAGCCTACTAATGTGGCCCCTAATTTCTGTGTACCTCGAATGTATTGAAGAAGTCATTTCACTACATCTTTGTTTTGTTTGTTAGGGTTAGACATATATCTACTAACAACATCCACTACATGTAAAATATTCATTATAGAACAGACCATGGCATACATCAAGCTACCCACCGTGCTTGAATAAGTCACACGAGATTATCCTATTTTCTTTATTTATTTTTAGACACTATTCTAAAGATAGCTTGAAGTGAGCTGTGTGGGAAATGCTGACTAGATTTACCCTGTCCATCACATACATAATCGATATCTTCTCAAGGAATTCCGTCTGAGATAACTAGAGCCTGCTCCTCTTCCTATCTCTATGTATATCAATGCCGAGAACCATCATTGCAACCTTCAGATCTTTCATCTCGAATGTCCCTAATAATTGAGTCTTCTGTAAGTTGATTTTAGATATATTATAACTGGCGATAAGCATGTCATCGACGTACAAAATCAGGATAATGAATTTTTCATCACTGAGTGTCTTGTAATAGACACAATGATCATATTCACTCCTGGTAAACCTCTTACTCACCGTAAAAGAATCAAACTTTTTATACCACTACCTAGGCGAATGTTTTAGGTCGTACAACAACCTCTTTAACCTGTAAACCTTATTCTATGTCGATTGTATTTCGTAACCTTTTGATTACTTCATATAGATTTGTTCTTCTAATTCCCCATATAAGAAGACAATCTTCATATACATCTGCTCCAGTTCGAGATCGTATTGAGTAATCAACGCCAACACAAATTCGATAGATGCTTCACAACCAGTGTGAATATCTCCATGAAGTCGACACCTTCTTTCTGAGCATATCCATTCACTATTAACATTTCTTTATATCTATCTTATTTTTTATTTAAGATCCACTTGCACCTGATCACTTTACGGCCAACGAGAAGTTTCACCAACTCTCACGTCTTGTTCTTGTAGAAAGAGTTCATACTATCATCCATCATTGCTTTCCACTTTTCGGCATCTGGCTCATCAAGAGTTTCCTGAAGAGTAAACGGATCCCTTCATCTGTAATGAGGGCAAATGTGAGATTTGAGTCATCCCTGTATCTCACTGGTAACCTGCGATCCCTTGACGGAATCCTTCTTACAAGTGGCTGATCCACCTACTACCGTACCTATGTCTATGCCTCTGTATCAGTCTATTTCTCAACTCTATCTACCTTAACGTCCACAATTAACTTTTCTACTTCCTTGTGTTTATCCTTACGAAATAAGGATCATTCGTCGAATTTGACGTCACGACTAAGGATAATTTCTCGTGTGATCAGGTCATACAACCTGTACCCCTTCACATTATTTCCATAGTAAAAAAAAGATGTATTTTTAGATCTTTGGTTCATCTTATCTCTCTCAATTGATGGTACATGAGAGTAAGCATCGCAACCAAATACACATAGTCCCGAGTAGTCTACTTGCTGACCACTTCACACTTCCTCTGAAATTTTATATTCAATGGTCATAGAAGGGGACCAATTCACCAAGTAATAAGGTATGTTAATGGCCTCAATCCACAGTTCTTTGCCCAACCCAGCACTACTAATCATGTATCGGGCTCTCTCCAAGAGAATCTGATTCATCTGCTCAACCACACCATTCTACTTTGGCGTGTGATGCACTATATTATGCCTCATAATCCCTTCATCTTTGCAATACTTGTTGAATTCCCCAAAAGTGAATTCCCCACAGTTGTCTGTCTTCAACACTTTTACCTTTCGCCATATCTACTTTTTAACCATCATTTTTCATTTCTTAAAGTTTGTGAAAACATCATGTTTATTTTTCATAAAATAAACCCACAATTTTCTGAAATACTCGTCGACGAATGTGACAAACCATGACGACCATCCAGTAGAAACCATGGGCATTGACCCTCATACATCAGAATGCACATAGTCAAGAACCCTTACAAACATGTTTACCAAACTTAAAAGAAAAACTTTACTGTTTACCATATATACAATGTTGACATATACTAAAAATCAATACTTTTAAATACTAGAACTAAACAACGATCAGAAAGTACCTTCATGCCTACTCGGTCATGTGGCCATGCATGTATGCCACATACATGCAGATGTGGAATTCTTTACAGACGTTACAGCTCCAGCTGATTAAGTACTCTCGATCAACCTGTAAATGTTCTCATTCCTCTAAGCTTTTCATGAATATTTGTGCCCTCTTTAAAACTTTAAAAACACGATCAAACCTGGTGAATCTGTACCCAAGCCCTTTAGTGCTTCTAGAGATATCAAACCTTTCTCAAATCATAAACATATCTCACTTCGGTCAAGATACACTCAATGCCATCAAACATCTTGATGTCACCGATCCAACACCTAGCACTTTACAAGAATTATCATTGCCCATCAACAGTTGGCCACATCACTACTGTTCACTTAGTGAGAAGGGGTCATATGGTACAAAGCCCCCATATCCAAAATTCATTCTTTGTCGAAGTACTTGAATTTTGATGCGATAAGCACGTCACTAACGTTCACTTCCTCACTGGATTCTGCAGTGTTGGCTTCTCTGAAAGAACTATCTGAATTCTCTTTTCTCAATTTAGGATTCTAGCAATCCTTTTTCATGTGTCCGGTCATCCCACAATTCTAGCATTTCAACTTTCCTTTACGCTTGCCCTTGGATTTAGACCTCGATTATAAAGATCCACTGTTCTGCTCAGAATTTTTTTCCCTCATAACCAATGCATCTATAGAAGTACTCACGTCATTGTTTTTCTTTCTCATCGTCTTTGACTGAAGGATTGAGATAATACTCTCGATGTTAATGGTCATTCTACCAATCACAAAGAATTCTTGAATGATTCATACAATGACAGAAGAGAATTCAACAGAATATATATCTAATCCTCATCTTTCATCGTTTCCTCCACATCCAACAATTTACAAATCAATCTATTGAAGTTACTAATGAGTGCCTTAACATCAACCCCCTCTATCATCTTCATATTGAACCACTGTAGCTTCAAGTACAAACGATTTTCAAGAGATTTCTTCACATAGATGTTCTCTAATTTTGCCCATATACTTACTATGATTTTTTCTCTCATGACATTATAATCTTATTCATTTTGTTCCATTCATCCCCAATCATAGATTCTGGTCGCTTTTCGAGGAGGACATCGTCTAATCTTTGCTGAACTAGAATACTGGTCATCTTAACCTTCCATAGTTCAAAATTGCTTTTACCGGAATATTTTTCAACATTGAACTGTGGTTAGATGCAATTGATACGTTGCTTTCAGATTCGATCTACTTCCCAATGTTAGCTTGATACCACTTGTTGGGGAACCACAGAAGCACATAGAGATGAATCATGCAAAGTACTCTAGTCGCATAACCAAGTCCAAATACAAACAATCCGAATTTTATGTAGAAAAATCATTTTGGGAAAAACCATAGCACAATCGGTAATGCACTATGAAAGAAGAAATTACAAGTGATATAGATTATCAATTCAAACAAGCCTCAAATCTACTCTAGAAGCCCAAGCTATGCCCTTGAAACCCTTGGGAACGAATTAGAAAGCCTAGAACACCTATATTCCTTCCTAAATCTCTATTACACCCGCTATATATAGCCCCATATAGTATCACAATAAGATTAGGAAACAAATCCCACACTTATGTAATTCTACGCGAGCTCAATGGAACTTCGATGGCATTGAACACCTTCGATAATATGGAGTAAAACACCAAAACATTCCAGCAATAAAACATAAATTTTTCAAGTTTTTTCGATGGCATCGAACCTCTGCCGATGACATCGACCTCTGCTTGATGGCATCGAGTGGTCGGTTAATAGCATGGACAAACCTTGTTCCTAACGGATTTAAGACATCGACAACAGGTATATTCAACCAGGCTCCTCGGCCGCTGTATTGTACATATGGGACCCATGGTTTGCATCCAACTCTGTGATCTGACATTACTCAAAATATGATTGGTATTTACATAAAAGACATTTTCATTGGGAGATCCTGACCCGTGGATTGTAGTATAAAATAAACGGTCAGGGAGAAAGCACAACAGCGATACAAAATAACAACTGTAGCTGTAATGTATGAACAGATCATTCATTGTCAAATCTCTTTGGGTATTATCCAACCGGTGGGTCCCACCACATCAACGGGCTGGGTCACTGAATCAGGACGATATTCACGCGGGCACTTTATGATTCCTCCTTTCTACTGGTTGGGCCGTCACAGGCCTACTTAAGGCCCATGGGTCAAGCATGCCAAGATTGCCAGGGCCCATTAGCCTGACCCAAATTAAGTACTACGCAAACCGTTGGTATTTAACCTATGGCCCACCCATGGTGGGGTCGATAAAATAATTTTGACTAGGCATGTCATATATGGCGTGAGCGACAACTGAAAAGGATGTTCTACGACTGAGACCAAGCTTAGTTTAGGCCGCCACATTAGGAGCAGCAATGGGCCAGCCCAATTCTTAAGACCCAAGTCCCAAGCCCAAGCCCGGCAAATTGGTTAGGCCACCACCTGCCAGGTCTGAAATTTTATAAATCCTTCTTTACAACTTGAATTTTCTATCCTATCCATTGATCAAGTGACCCACACTTGCACAAAAGATCAACATTTCAAAGCAGTCATTTGCCCAACCAAGGATTAGAATGACATATATGTAGGATACAAAACATTAACATATAAAGTCAAATCGGGCTAGGCTAGCCTGGGCTGTGTTGGGTTCAGGCAAAATGAGTTGAGTCCAAGCCCAACCCAAAAATTGATCTGGCATGCATGTGAGGCCCAAGACCAGCCTAGCCCAAAGTAGGGTTGGAAGGGTCATGTCAGGTTTGTGCCATCGCCAGCTCTAACATGCCAACGGGTATGGCGAAGCTATAACTGGGCCTTCTTTCCTGCTATGACTGAACTCGGCTTACATTACTCTGGGCCATGGACGGCTTGGGCTGGATTTGGACCATATCCTAACTGGCTGGGCTTGAACTAGCTTAACGCGGACGCACAACTTTATAACCCTAGTCACCCTTGAAAAAAAAAAAAAAAACAAAAAAAAAAAAAAAAAAAAAAAAGAAGATAACCTTTCAACTAAGGGTTGCAACTCGGGCTGCTTGGGTCCTATCGAGGGTCAACCTGATCCCAATCCAAACTCAAGAGGACCCAAAGCACAAGCTGACACAACCCGAACTCAACCCAAGTGCCCAGCCCGAATATGTTTATGCTCGACCGAACCCAATCCCAAACTTACCCAAATACATGTGATTACTCCCAACTTCATCTAACCCTGACCCAAATTTTGATCAATATGAACCCAACCCGATTCATCTTCTAACCCGAACACGACATAGTCTCTTGACAACCCGTCTAATGTAGGACGTCATTTAAATACATTCCTAACATGATTGGACCAAAAGAAGGCGAACTGTAAATTGGCCATTACTTTTGATCTGGTTATTGTCACGGGAGGCATTACTTATCAATCTTTATCGTAATGGGCCATCTGAGGTGAAGTGAGTCGCAACTGTCCATTTTGCAAGAAAATGCATGCTTTTAGCTTTAAAAATAAAATTTTAGGAAATTTTATTATTTTTAGTAATTTCTATTTTTGTAGTTTTTTTTTTTTTTTTTTTTAAGTTTTAGATTTTCTTCTTTTTTTAGAAATAACTTGTAATCATGCTAGGAATCTTCTAGCAAAAGTTTATTTGAAATTTTTATTTTTAAAAATTAGGCTTTAAAATTTTTTTACTAGAATTAAAACTTTTATTAGGGTTAGAGTTTTCTATTTTTGATCATTACTAATTTCATTTTTTCTATATTAATGGTGTAATTGAGATGCATATACATTATACAATTATTGATTAATAAAGTTTTGATTTTTTTTTCTTGTGGATTCAAGGTTTTAATCACTTGAGGAAGACAGTGATTTTCCTCATTATCCCTTCACACCTTTCCTTGCGTTAGTTGGTATTAGAGTGAGGGTTTTTTTTTCTCAGAATGATGGCATCTAAAGAAGGTGCGAGCAATAATCACATGGATTGTGCTATAGGGAATAATTCTATAACCATGACGCCATTTAAAGCTTTCTATCCAGAAAATCGGCAAGCCACGTAAGGACAACATACAGCGATCAACCATTTAACGGAAGCCATAGGACAGATCTATTTTTGTAATAATAAGTTATATGAAATCGGTGATGGAGCTTGTGGTGATCATGTTCATGGTGTGACACTAGTAATGAATCACAAGCCACCACCCAGTAATAGTGAATTGCAGGCCATCACTTTGATCATAAGGAAGTCATTATACACACCAAAGGTAGAGCTAGCTTTACAGCGTCACAACATCTTTCGAACAAGATGCATTGTAAACCAAAAAGTCAATAATGTGATCATCGATGAAAGGAGTTGCGAGAATCTCGTGTAAAAAACAATGGTAAAAAAGTTGTAATTGAAAACAGAAAAGCACTCGTCTCTATATATAATTGGATGGATTAAGAAAATCAACAAAATAGAGGTAATTGAATGATGTCGTATATCTTTTTTATTGATAAATATTATAAATACGAAATAATATGTGACGTAATCGACATATAAGCTTGTCACATGCTACTTGGTCGACCATGTCAATATAATGTTAATACTGTGCATAAAGACCGGGATAATGTATTTATATTTATTAAAGACGGTAGAAATTATCCTCACTCCTATGTGAACGGTGAACCAACCCAAAACTTCTAAAGTGGAGGAACGGTCTCTCGTAACCGATCATGATTTCATCAAACATTTTGAGGAGACAGGAGATGTAGATGCATTAGTTAAAATGAACAAAAATGTGAAGCCTGTAAACATCCCATATGATTTGAAGCCAGTGTTGCAAGAGTTCAAGGTGATTATGCTCGATAAACTTCCTAAGGAGTTACCTCCTATATAAGATATTCAAAATCACATTGATCTTGTCATATAGTCAAGTTTGCCTATTGCTCACATTATCAGAAAGATTGTGAGATCTTGCAAGCACAAGCAGAGGTACTGATCCATAAGGGTCAAGTCAAGGAGAGCATGAATACATGTATTATGTTAGCTCAAGAACCTAACGTAAAGTACAAGAAAAAGGCTAATAAACATCAGTGCTATAAATTATCTGAGTATCATAAGCGAAGTCCCGTAAGTAACTCGAGAACAAGTTTTTTCTAAGTGGAGGGGTCTAATGTAGGAGATGACACGAATACATTCCTAGCATGATTGGATTAAAAAAAAAAAAAGGTGAACCATAAATTGGCCATAATTTTTTGTCTGGGTATTGTTATGAGATGCACAACCTATCAATATTTACTGTAAGGGGTCATCTGAGGTGAACGGACCCACTTTAGTGGGTCATGTTTGTCCATTTAGCAAGAAAAAGTAGGCTTTTAGCTCAAAAAATGAAATTTAAGGAAAAAAATTTTAATAATTCTAATTTTTGTAGTTTTTTTTTTTTAGAATTTTAGATTTTTTTTTTCTTTAAAAAGAAAAAGAAAAAGAAAAAATTAAAGAAAAAAAAAAAAAAACAACTTGTAATCATGCTATGACTCTTCTAACAAAAGTTTATTTGAAATTTTTATTTTTAAAAATTAGGCTTCAAAAGAATTTTACTAGAATTGGGACTTTTATTATAATTAAAATTTTGCTATTTTTGTTAATTACTAGAAGAATTTTCTTTATTAATGGTGTAATTGAGACACATACACATTAAACAATTATGATTAATAAAATTATGAATTCTCTTTTTTCTTTTCTTGTGGATTTAAAAAAATATCCTTGTGAATTTAAGATTTTAATCAATTGAGGAAACAGTAATTTTCCTCATTATCCTTTCACGCCCTTCCCGGCATTACCTGTTGTAATTGATGTCTTAAATCGAGTTGGTTACAGGGTCTGTCGATGCCATCAACAGTCTATTCATTGTCATTCGATGACATCGAACAGTGCTCGATCTCAGCAAAAAATTTTAAATTCTCTCTAGTTGGTCGTTGGACTAACAGGGCATTTTTTCGATACCATCGATAGTTGTTCGATGCCATCAAACATGGCTTGATGTAATCGAAGAAAATCGAATTTTCATGTTATGTCTCTCGACAGTTTTGGTGTTAGTTCGATGCCATCAACATGGCTTCGATGCCATCAAAGGATAAGTTTCGATGACATCGAAGTGTGTTCGATGCCATCGAAGTACGCGGTGCAGATTTTTGCTAATTGCGAATTTGTGGGATTTGTTTCCCATTTCAATTGTGCTTCCTCCAAAGGCTATATATTGGTGTATAATCAGACTTAGGAGGGTATTCAAGGGTTTCTAAATCGTCCTAGGGTTTCAAAGGGTATAGCAAGGGTGAGATTCGAGGTTGTTCGAATCAGGTAAACTCTTTACCTTGTAATTCTGCTTTCAGAGTGATATATGTCACTTTGAGCTGTAGTTTTTTCCCGCAAGGGTTTTTCCAGGTTAAAATCGCTATGTTCTTTTCGTTATTGCTTGCTCCCATTGGATTGCTATCCTAGATCCACCTCAGTGTGCTTCAGCGGTCCCCCAATAAGTGGTATTAGAGCAACCATTGGGGCACAAACTTTGGATCTGAAGGATTAGTATCAATAGAAAATTCTAAGTGTGATATTGAGAAGTACTCAAGTAAAAATAATTTTGAGTCATGGAATGTTAAGTGATTAGCATATTAACTAAGTAAGGAGACGATGAAGCTCTTGAGGAGCGATGACCGTCTATGAGTGATGATGATTGTAAGACTCTTAATAAGAAGGCCAAATCAACTATCCAATTGTGTCTTATGGATGAGGTTCTCTACAATATTTTGAGGGATAAAACTGTAACGAAATTGAGGGTGAGGTTAGAGTACATTTATGCTAAAAAGTCCATTGAAAATTGCCTACACTTAAAGTTGCAGTTGTTCAACTTTAAGATTACGGAAGGCGAAGATTGGGAGGCCCACGGCAGTAATTTTAATAAGTTGATTTGCAAGTTGGTAGATATGGAGGAAGTGGTCAAAGATGAAGATCAGGCATGTATTTTGTTGAATTCTCTTCCAACATCGTATGAGTCATTCAAGGACTCGTTGTGCACAAGTAATGCATCCCTGAGTGTGTACACCGTTATCTCATCCCTTCAAGGGAAGGCCATGAGAAAGATAAATGGTAATGTAGGGATCTCTTCTGATGCACTGCTTACAAGAGGCAGGAATACTAAGCAAGATATAGGATCCTCACGGTCGAGATCCAAATCCAAGGGCAAGGGCAAAGGCAAGTTAAAGTGCTGGAACTGTGGGATGGCTGGGCACATGAAGAAGGATTATACAAATCCTAAATCAAAGAAATAAAACTTAGAGGTTTCTTCCAGGGAGGCCAATATTGTCACATTTGATGAAGAGACAAGCACGAGCAGATGTGATGTATTGTCTATATCTATGATCGAACACTTGTACGATAATCGTAGAGACGAGTGGATTCTTGACACAGGGGCGTCATATCACATTACTCCTCATGAGAGTTGGTTCGCCACTTACTGGGAGTGCGATCGTGGATAGGTGTTTACGGGTAATAACAATGCATGCAATATTGTGGCTATTGGTACGGTACACATCAATATGTTTGATGGGATGGAGTGTACCTTGACTGATGCCCGACACGTTTCTGATATGAAGAAGAGTTTGATTTATCTCGATGCACACGAGGCAATATGATGCAAGTTCACTGGTCTTAATGATGTCCTTAAAGTTATAAAAGGGGCACTTGTGGTTATGAGAGCGCAGAGGCACGAAAACCTTTACAGGTTGATCGGGAGCACTTCAATAGGTGAAGCGGCAATGGTATTACGGATTCCATGTCTGCACGTATGTGTTATGCTCGTCTGGGCCACATGAGTGAGCGGGGCATGAACGTACTTTCTGATCGTTTTTTATTCCAATTTTTAAGAATTCTAATTTAGATATATGTGAGCATTGTATATATAGTAAACAATTTAAATTATCTTTTAAATATAGAAAATATGTTTATAAGGGAGTACTTGATTATATGCACTCCAATGTATGGGAGCCATCACCGATGGTTTCCGCTAGAGGGGTCATCATGGTTTGTCTCATTTATGACGACTACTTCTAGAAAGTTTGGGTTTACTTCATGAAACGTAAATCAGAAGTTTTCACCATATTCAAACAATGGAAGACAATTATGGAAAAACAATCAAGGCAAAAAGTAAAGGTTTTTAGGACTGATAATGGTGGTAAGTTTAATTCTACTGAATTTAATGAATATTGTAAAGATGAAGAGATCATTAGGCACAACACAGTGCGCCACATGCCCGAACAAAACGGTGTGACCGAGCGGATGAATCGACTCTCTTGGAGAGGGCCCGATGCATGTTAAGTAATGCTGCATTTTGCAAGGACCTATAGACTGAGGCCATTAACATGACTTGCTATTTAGTGAATCGATCCCCTTATATGGCAATTAATTATAAGATCTTAGAAAAAATATGGAATGGTCATAATGTGGACTACTTAGATTTGCGCATATTTGGTTGTGGGACTTCCTCTCAAGTACCATTAATTGAGAGAGATAAGATAGACCATACAGCCAAAAAGTATATTTTTATTAGTTATGGTGTTGGTGTGAAGGGTTATAGGTTATATGACAAGGTCACACAGAAGGTCATCACTAGTCGTGACATCAGGTTCGATGAAAGCTCCATATTCCACAAGAATGATCAGGAGGAGCAAGAGGAACCAGAAAGTTTGGTCGTTGAAGTCCGGATTGACACAGATGATACTCAGGCAGATACAGATGCACAGACAGAGGTACAGGAGTAGGTGGAGCAGTCACCTATGAGGAAAAACCCACCGCATGATCGCAGGCTACTGGCAAGATGCAGGGACGACTCCAATATCGCATATGCCCTCGTTACAAATGAGGAGAATCTGTCTACTATTTAGGAGGCTCTTGATGAGCCTAATGCAGAAAAGTGAAAGATGACTATAGATGATGAGATGAATTCGTTGTACAAGAAAACACATGGGAGCTGGTAGAGCTTCTAGTGGGCCGACAAGCGATCGGATGCAAGTAGTTATTCAAAAGAAAATAAGATAGATGCAAAGCGAGGCTGGTAGTGAAAGGTTACACTTAAAAAGAATGTATTGACTTCACAGAGATATTTGCATCGGTGGTTAAGCAAGTGTCTATCAGATTCGTGTTGGCACTGGTTGCTCAATACGATCTCGAGCTAGAACAGATGGACATAAAAACAGCATTCCTACATGGGGAGTTGGAAGAGCAGATCTACGTGAAGCAACCAAAGGGCTGAGAAGTTAAAGGGGCAGAGAATCGGTTTGCAGGTTAAGAGGTAGTTGTAGGGCTGAAACAGTCTCCTATGTAGTGATACAAAAATTTGATTCTTTCATGTTGAGTCCAGAATTTACTATGAGTGAATATGATCACTCTATCTATTACACGGAACTGAATGATGGCAAGTTCATCATCCTAATATTGTATGTTGATAATACGTTGATCATCAGTTATGACATGTGGAAATCGATGTATGGAAGACTCCGGCTATCAAGGACATTCGAGATGAAATATCTGGGAGCTGCAAAGAGGATTCTCAGCATTGATATGCATAGAGACAATAAGAGGAGTGGGCTTTGGTTATCATGGGCAAAGTACCTTGAGAAGGTATTGATCAAGTATGGGATGGACAAGGCAACGTCGATTAGCATTCCCCATACGGCTCACTTCAAAAATAATGTCCTAAATCTAATGAGAAAAAGCAAGCTCTGTCTCATGTGCCTTATTCAAATGCGGTTGGTAGTTTACTGTATGTCATGGTCTGTACAAGACCAGATATTTCACATGTAGTCGGTATTATAAGTAGATACATGTCAAACTCCGGCAAGCAACATTGGAAAGTGGTGAAATGGCTACTTCGATATATTCGAAGTAACAAAGGCTACGTCTTAACTTTGAGAAGACATGGGTAAAGTTGGTATGGTATGTGGATTCAGATTAGCAAGCAATGTGGATTCCAGAAAGTTGACTTCAGGATACTCGTTTGTACTAGTAGGTAGAGCAATCAGTTGGATGTTGAAGCTTCAGTCTGTGATGGCTCTTTCTACGCCCGAGCAGAGTATATAACAGTGACAGAAGCATTTAAAGAAGGTGTTTGGTTAAGAGTCATGATAAATTAATTGGGGCTTCAGCATGAGGCTGTGCCAGTTAATTGTGACAACGAGAGCGCTATCAATTTGGCTAAAAACTTTGTTTATCATCCACGTACTAAACACATTAATGTTCATCACCATTTTATCCAACAAGTGCTTACGGAAGGAGGCGTAACTCTGGAGAAGAGTCACACCAGTGTGAATCCGATGGACATGCTCACCAAGGTGGTTCCTGCAGAGAAGTTCAAGTTTTGTGCAACTTATCTAGGATTGGCGATGGTGTAAAAGTAAGATAGAGTGTGCACGAGAAGCGTTAATGGAACTATGATGTAAGGCAAAGATAAGTGAAGAGGACAAGAAGGTACACATTTGATGATTGAAACCATGGTGAAGATTATTGTAATTATTAATGTCTTAAATCGAGTCAGTTACAGGGTCTATCGATGCCATCAACAGTCTATTCGATGTCACTTTGATAACATCGAACAGTGCTTGATCCCATTAAGATTTTTCGGATTTTCTCCATTTGGTCGCTAGACCTAACAGGGCATTTTTTCTATGCCATCGGTAGTTGTTTGATGCCATCGAACATGGCTCGATGCAACTAGAGAAAATCAGATTTTTCATGTTTATGTCTCTGGACAGTTTGGGTGTTAGTTCGATGCGATCAACATGGCTTCGATGCCATCGAAGGATAAGTTTCGATGACATCGAAGTATGTTCGATGCCATTGAACTATTTGGTGCAAATTTTCGCAGAATTGCGAATTTGTGGGATTTGTTTCCCATTTCAATTGTTCTTCCTCCGAAGGCTATATATTGTAGTGTGCAATCAGAATTGGGAGGGTATTCAAGTATTTAAGGGTTTCTAAATTGTCCTAGGGTTTCGAAGGGTGTAGCAATGGTGAGATTCGAGGTTGTTCGAATCATGTAAGCTCTTTACTTTGTAATTCTGCTTTCATAGTGATATCCGTTGCTTTGTGCCGTAGTTTTTTTCCGCAAGAGTTTTTTCATGTTAAAATCATTTTGTTCTTTTGATTATTGCTTGCTCTATTGGATTGTTATACTAGATCCACCTCCATGTGCTTCCATGGTCCCCTAACATCACCGACCTAAGCTTGGTTCAGGTCACAATGGGATTGACCCGAACCAAAATTGCAGCCCCACTTCCAACAGGAGAACCCAGTCAAGTCACAGCAATACATCACTTCTACAAGGTGAACTGTGCAGAATAGGTCCAGTAAGATCGGCTCAGTTGATCAAACCAGGTCAATCTGTAGATGATTGATCCAAATCCCCCATTCAACATGCAGTTCCACCAATGGATCACAGACCCCAAAAACCACATTGATAAGCCAATCCTAACCATGTAAAGATGGCTTATTAAAATCAGAGAGCAAGACTTACTGATTTTGTCCACCAACTTTTAGCTAATGAGGACCATCAGTCGTAGTGGTCTTTGGTCCATGGTCCACTTATTTTGATCCGAGATAAATGAAAGGTTCAGATCATCATGCAGATATGCATATTCTAAAATAAAGGGAAGGGACGATTTTAAGTGCATCCATGAGCTTGGATAGGGCTCATACTACATTCACTTAGATCGAGGTGGAAATAGTCCGGTGAACCAAATGGGTGATTGGACCCGACCTAAAACAAAACGGGTTTGGATCCAATATTTGGACCGATGGAATGACAATAGATTCAGATCATCTCGATTGCTAAATGGGTCATAGAACCTCACAACCAACTCTCATCCAATTTTAAATGGGTCCAACTTCAATCATCCTAAAATGGATCTGACTCACGACGGTACTTCATTTATTATGACTCCACGAAAAATGAGAATTAGAAAAAATTATTTATTTTACATAAGTTCAATTAGGGAAGGTACGAATTGAATATTTTTTAATAGTTAATTAGTGGATGGATGTGAATATATATATATATATATATATATATATAGATTATATATAATATAATAGCCGAAACAGATGCTCTCGCGGTGTGACAGTTAATTAGCTTAAAAGAAATGGATATATGTGAAAGTTCAGGCATAACATTTGTATGTAATTATTTCTCTTCTCTAGTAAATGGAAGAAGGAAGAATAAATGTCACATATATGAGATAGTTCATACATAACTATTGTATGTAATTATTTCTTATCTCTACTAAACAGTAGAAGGAAGCCAGAAAGAAAAAAAAAAAAAAGGTTCTTCCTAAGGTAAGTGATGTAGAGCGGGTTGCGGATACTTTCATGGCACTAATGGGCTAGATAAGGCCCGATCGGATGCCAAAGTTATCAGGACCATCAAAACCTTAAAACAATTGTATCTCATAAACTTGAATGAGTTTTTCAACATACCATATATGATTTTGTGGTAGGAGAAGTTACTTTAGCCAACTAACCCGCTATGCCGGGTTGCTAACACTAGATTTACAAGATTCCATCAGATCGACAGTCAAAAGTCCATTTTATTTTCGTTTTTACTATGATCATAAATTTTGATCCTTTGAGTTGTAGGAGTCATGCTCAACATGAAATAACTTTTAAAAATTAGGAGAATAATGTGGTTAAGCCAAATTGGACACTTACTATTTTTGGCTAAAAATCATGAATTCTAGTAGAAAATCATGACCATCTATAAATAATAAGTTTACTATTTCTAGTAAGTCACCTTTTAGGGAGTTTGAGTTGGAATTTGAGTCTAAAACTCTGTATTTAAAGGATTGTAATTTCTTTATTATTATTATTATTATTATTATTAAATCATTTATATTAAAATTTATTAGAATTTATTTATATTTTTATCCCCAGTGGATTCGAGGAAACTTTGTAACAAATCTATAGAACTCCATGGATTCGGAGAAATTATCCCTAAGGAAGATGGTAATCGAAATCTACCTTATCACGCCTGCATCAATAAGTAATCTGCAAGTCTCCCTGAATTGTTTGCCACCAACAAATGCCACATATATGTGAAAGTTCACACATAACTATTGTATGTAATTATTTCTCATTTTTACTAAGTTACAAAAGGAAACCAAAAAAAAAAAAAAAAAATTGCTCCTAAGGTAGTCTCTAGATCTAGTTTCTCCTGTGAATGAGGCTTCACCAGCAACAAATGCCACATATATGTGAAAGTATGCATAACCACTATATGTAATTATTTCTCATCTCTACTAAATTGTAGGAGGTGAAAAAAAAAAAAAAAGTTTACTCTTGTGAATAAGGCTTCCCCAACAAATGCAGTATGTATGTGAAAGTTCACACAAAATTGTACGTAACTGTTTCTCATCTCTACTAAACAGTAGAATGAAGTGGCGAAAACAGAAGTTCCTTCTAGGTTAAGCTGTCTCCAAGTCTAATTACTCCGGTAAATGGGACTTCACCAACAAATGCTGAAAGCTTACGTATAACCATTATATGTGATTATTTCTTATCTCTACTAAGTTGTAGATGGAAGCATGAAAAAAGTTGCTCCTAAGGCATGCCGTCTCTAGATCTAGTAACTCCTATGAATGAGGGTTCACCAATAATACCACATGCATATGAAAGTTCACGTATATAGCCTTCGTCCTTTCTGGTACCCAGTACACACGCTGGCTCCATGGAAGTTCCAAAAAGATCATCAAGTCCATGGAAGTCTTTTTGCGAGCTTCTTTGGCGTTGGGAGAGACGGCAGAAAGAAATTTCATTGGAAGAACTAGAACGTTATCTCCATGCCAAGGAGGAGGGGGTCCCAGGTATTAGAATGATGGACCTCATGAGGGTTCTCCACATGAAAATGGCTTGGGGGCTAGATTTGGTAAGGAAACCAGCCTATGGGCAGAATTCATGAGATCTAAGCATTTGCAGAGGGTGTAGTTGCACTTCGAGCAACCTTCCCCCAACGCTTCGTCGATCTGGAAGGTTTTATAGGCCTCTTCCCTATTCTGGACAGTAACAACCCATGGAACGTGGTCGTGGTTTATGCAACATGTGGGACTGTAACTAGTCCGGTCTGGGCCTCTTACTTGCTTTCCTTCTCTGGACCTTCCCTCTCATATGTCGGGCTACGAATAGCAGACTTCATAGGTGAGTTTTGGTCTTGAGCCGATTATCCCCTATGCGCTTCCTGGCTAGTTAAAGGATCATATTCTTCACAGAGGTTTCTACACCTCGGAAGCCGATGATTTGCTTATATGGCCACACGATTCATCAGGTTCCTTCTCAATTAAATCGGCCTGGGAAGTGGGTAGCGACAGAGGCCAGAGGAATTCCTGGGTGAAATGGGTGTGGCACCCTAAAATTCTTCCTAAAATCTCCATTTTCCTATGGAGACTGCTGCAGAAGGCTGTGCCTATCGACGGTCATGTCCAGAAGAAAGGTATTCTCCTCGCGTCTAAATGCGAGTGTTGTGGGGCCGATCAGTCCTCCAGCCTGGGCGTGGAAGTTTTGTCTCACCATTTCCTATCTGGGTCCCTGGCGGTTAAGGCATGGGCCCTTGCTGGTTTTCTCAGTGTCCCCCTTCTACACCATAACACGATCAAGGGCAGGCTCCTATGGTGGTGGCAGAGACCATTCCCCCTCAGATGCACTCCCGCAATGCTTCGTTTGGCCCCTTCCTTCTTGATTTGGGAGATATGGAGAGCCAAGAATGGTGCCAGGTATGACGGCCGCATTATCTCTGTTCAGGCTCTTTTCTTCAAAGTGAAATAGTGGTTGAGAACATTCTTCCCTCATTCTCAGAGGTCTCCTATCCTTTGATCTAATGGCGCAGACCCTTTTTCCAGGAGCAGACCCGTCCTTCCAGCCCCTCCCCTGCCTTCGTCATTGTCAAATGGTCCAGACCACCTGCGGGCTGGTTTAAGATAAATGTCGATGACTCCTCCCTTTCGAACCTAGGGCTGGCCAGGGGCAGAGGTATTTGTAGGGACTACTCAGGGAAGTGTATCTTTGCCTTCATCAGCGGTTACGGTGACGCTTCCAACAACTGGGCTGAATTAAGGGTTGTGTATGATGGTATCTTCTTTTCTATGGCGCGTGGATTAGATAGAGTCCTCATTGAATCGGACTCTAAATGGGCAGTGGACTGTATTAGCGGAAAGTCCCCCGTCGACTGGAAATGGTGTTATTGGATCTCCAAAATTCAGAAGCTTAGCCTCAGAGGTTCCTTCAGGATCTTTCACATCCTTAGGGAAGCCAACGGTCTAGCAGATCGATTGGCTAAGGAGGTAGTAAAATGCAAAATGATAGGTACTTCAACGACGCATCCACTCTGCCTCACTTGGTTATGGGCCGATACCTTCTAGATAGAACTGGCCTAGGCTTTATTAGGGAATGTCGGGGTTCTTCCTCTATATAGGATATGATAGGTGGGGCAGGTTTTTTGCTCTGCCTCCCACCCGAAAGCCTCTGTATGTAAATTTGCAACATAAATGAAAATTCTCTTTATATAGGTATCAATTGTAGGTATATCACATCCAACCCATCCAAAATCTGTGGGCCACCATGATGATTGAACACCCTAAAAGTTTTGTCAATTAAAAAAAAAAAAGTTCACGCATAACGATTATATGCTATTAATAACCACTATATGCTATTATTTCTCATCTCTACTAAACTGTAGAAAAAAAAAAAAAAAAAAAAAGAAGCCTCTTAAGGTATGTAATCTCTGTCTAGTTACTCTTATGGATTGGCATTCACCAACAAATGTCATATATATATATATATATATATATATAATATATATATATATATATATATAATATATATATATAATATATCTATATATATATTATATATATATATATATATAAAGAGAGAGAGAGAGAGAGAGAGAGAGAGAGGCATGCTCACCGCGCACCTTTGTACATGTGTCTTGGGAGTCCAATCCGAATGGTCCATGTGATGTGGAATCCCATGAAACCTAAAGGGACAAATTTTCACCCTGATATAAAATTTGGTGGGCCATAGAAAAGAGAAATGCAAATCAAGAGAGGAAATTGTTTTCATTTTTCATGGCCCACCAAAGTTTTGGATCAAAGTAAAAAATGGGCCTAGGGGGTTTCATGAGGTGCTGCTTCACATGGACCGTTCCAGATTTAGGAGTTACATCACATATAATGAGTTCTCAAAAAATTCACACAGTTCCGTGCGAACTGGTGCACAGCTGAGCATTCGGATATTATATATATATATTGTGTGTGTGTGTGTGTGTGGTTGTGTGTGTGTGTGTGTGTGTGTGTGTTTTTGTTGAAAAAATATTGATTTTTAATATATTTTAAATACTAAAATATATATATAATATATTATTTTGTTTGAAAAAATACCGTTTGTGAGTTTTTTGAGAATAGTCCCACATGGGCAAGGGAAGAGAAAAATCTTTGGTAAATGATAATAGTGGAGTATTATAATATTTACCTACCTAGTCCGTGGACTATAGACCTTGCGTGCGCTCGCTCGTGCTCGCGCTCGAGCACGGGCTCGGGCTCGGTCTCGGTCTAGGTCTCGGTGTAGAGGTGCTAGTGGCGCACTTTGCACTTCGCACGTGCGCATCATGTCGCAGAGGGTCGCTCCCTTCGCGAATCGGAGCGAGACGTGTGCGACTAGTGGCTAAGGCAGATGGTTGGCTGGACGAAAATCTAAAGGACTGAATGAGAGTCCCTCTGATTATATAGAGGCTGAAAAATAGAGTTGTTGCAGCAGATCTGTAACAGTTGTGCCATTAGTACAGGGTCCAGCTGTAACTGCTGCATGGCTAGCCCAACAGCTAGAAAACGGCTAGCTACTGTCTCACAACAGTCAGCATGCAGCAGCTTAATGGATCATGCACAACAGTCAGAAAACGGCCATAAAACGGCTAGTTTTCTCTCCAACAGCTAGAAAACGGTCATGGGATTTAATTTCCCTAAACCATAACCCCCAGCCACCATAGCCTATAAAAGGAGGACCTGGATGGTTTTCCAATCCATCTCAAACCCCACTCCAGCTGACCCATACGAACTGAGACAGCCTACTACTCTCTTCTATACTTCAGTATTCTCCAGCAAGACAGTAAGGGTTAAACCTTTACTAGAAGAACAACCAACGGTGTGGTCTAGAACGGTTCAACTGAACCAGTGGCTGAAGTACTGACCAGTGCAGTGGTCTTAATCCAAAGAATCTTTTTTCTCTTTCTTTTTCTTTCTTTTGGGATTTTTCTCTATATTGTAATACTGTCAGAAATTGTGTAATTGAGTTCCAATAGGTGGGCCTTCGTGTTTGCTGAACGCAGACCCACACCAGGCTCGTTGTATCCTAGAAGCAATTTGTCTGTAACCTACCAGCTTACTCAATTCACTTGAATAGGGGCAAATAACGCTTTAAGGACAGCGTTTTCAGACATGTTTCAGCCTGTCTTTGGTTTTGATCATCATGATTTTTCAGTTTCCATATTATACAGAAATTACATTAATCTGTATAATTTTTAACAATAGTGTGTGTGTGTGTGAAAGTTCACACATAATCGTTGTACACAGTTATTTCTCATCCCTACTCAAACGCGGAAGGAAGCTGTGAACAAAAAAATAATAATAATAATTAAAAAAAAATAACTCACTAGGTATGTCATTTATATGTCTAGTTACTCATGTGAATGGGGCACCAATGCACACATGGACATGATATAGGTCATCCATACCCGACCATTGAATCTCATTGTAGGGTCTGGATCCTCTCGTAAATGCATCATCTATTAAATAAATGAGTCGGCTTATTTTGTTTTGAACTTAACCTAAACCTCATCCGGATTTTAACAGGTTGGGTCCCAAGCAAAAATACAAATCTGATGGGTACAGAACTCCCCTGGGAACCTCACCTAACCCAACCCATCTATACCAGGCATGTTGTGAGGTTTGCAAGAAAACATTATGATGTATTGCAACAGGATAGATAGGGGCTTTGGTCTTCGGACATGAATGAACCGTTCATAGGATGGGCCTCACTTGAACCAAGGATAACCATAAGTAGAAAATTAGATTCCAACAATTTGACAATTGATCCGGCACGGTTTGGTGGATCCCTAAGTTAGGGCCCACTGTGATGTATGTGCCTTACATCCACACCGTCCATCCATTTTGATAGCTCATTTTAATGCATGATCGCAAAAGATGAAGCATATCCAAATCTTAGGTGGACCATACCATAGGAAACAGTCATGATTGAATCCCCACCATTAAAACTTCATGGGCCCACCAGAATGTTTATTTGTCATCCAACCTTTTGATAAGGTCACGAACACCTGGGTGAAGAGAGTACACAAATATCAGCTTGATCCAAAACTTTTGTGGCCAACGAAAAGTTTTTTAAGGGTCGAGTGGATCTACAGCTTTATTTTCCACGTGGACTAACTTAAAGGTCGATTGCCACTGTTTCTTGTATTAGGGTCCACCTTAGATTTGGATCTGCCCTAAAAATGAGATTTCAAAACCCAGGTGGACAGTGTGGATATAAGGCAAATACATCACGGTGGACCCCATGGTCAGGGATCCCACCCCACCTCAGTGGATCCGGGGATCCACCGAAGCTACGCCCCAATTGATCTTTTCTTTCAAAAAATGTGGGCAGTCTCTTTAAATGCTGAATAGTCTAAGGGTTGAAATATGATAGGCTATTCTTTTGATGGGTTCATACAAAATATCTCCCTCCTTGTAGTCTCCCGGCCCACTATTTTATCTTTTGAATATGGATCATCCCCTCAGCCGTCTTTCCGTGAGCCTTCAATTAAAAGGTTTGGATCTTCTAATTTCGATAATTTTCTAAGAAGCACCCATCAGCTGTGTGCGTTGCTAGATGAACGGCTTGGATTGCCAAACCATGGGCTCGCATGTACTGAATCAAGCGCAGCCGATTACTGCCCTATAATTGTTCTATGATTAAAAGATCATATTGGTCTAATGACTCTTTCTTTGGAGAAGTTACCATATAATAGTTACCTGAATTAAAATGTTCCAACTGTTTTATCTGTTGACTATATACGTTGAATCCAAACCGTTAGTGTAGTTCTCCTTAACCATTAAATTCCTGCCCAACTATTGAAGGGTTGTCATATCTTTTAAAATGAAAGCATTTTGAAACATCGCCCATACGGAGGGAGGACTATCAAATCAACGGTTTCGATCACCAACCCGTAACCTCTTGTGCACAGAATCGCACCGATCAGCAAATGTTAGCAAGCTTGCTCTGGTTGACATTTCCTAATCATATAATAATATAATACCTCTCCCAACAGCGCAGCGCTGTCAGGGTTGTCAATGGGTTGGGCTCGGGCCTGAATAATCAGAATTTTCAATAGCGCCGGGCCTGAAACAGCTCAAAATCCGAGATGAGACCTACACCAGGCCCGGCCCGGCCCTTTGACAGCCCTAAGCGCTGATATTCGGACTCGAATTAGGTAATGATCCCTCTAGTACGGTGCTGGAAAAGTTGTTTAGCCCCACCATGATGTATGTGTTTTATCCATTGTACATATATTTTTGCCCGCTTATTTTTAGGTCATGAGCCAAAAAATGAAACATATCGTGCACACCGCCTCAGGGATTCCTCGGTGATCCCATTTCGTGTGTCATATAACCTTTTAAGATGATGCTGAAGTATGAATGATTAATTTTATTTGGTTTTACCTCCTTCGCTGTAAAATACCTTGTAAAGGAGCTAGAATGGCACATAAGGCATGTTAGAATGTTTTGGAGTCGCCACTCATCAAATTGTGACTTCAAAATATACGATTAGCCAGAATTCGTAGAATTACTAATTAGGTGAGAGGTCCAAGGAACCTTCTATTAAAATGAGTCATGTACTGATATGCACCATAGATATTGGATAAGGGTCACGGTTATGAAAAATGAAGGGATTAGACACCCTTTACTGTCCATACACGTGTACGGTATTTACTTAGTAGGGTTTTATTAATTTCTTTAGGGATTGTATGATAACTCGTAGATGGATAAAATTAAGGAAAAGAACTAAGAAAAATTAAAAATAAATAATGAAAACTATTTAGAATGTCTGGAATTAGAATTGATATGTTTCGAAGAGGCGAAAAGAAAGGGAAAATTAAATGCTCTTATTTAAAATGAGATGGCCAGACGTCCCTGATCGTACTCCTACTCTTCACTTAAGCTGATTTGATGATCGGTCATTATGGGAATTGCTAACGGATTCACACCAATGGCCTTAGAGAAATCCCCAGCTTTCACTCTCTGATCATCTATCGGCTCCTTACCATTGCCCCCTTTGTTTGTATTGAGGGTATGAAGGATAAAAACAGAGGTGAGAGGGTATATAGGTTATCGGTGATAAGGAACTAGATTGTTGGTGTGAAAGATCTAATTTGCTGGTATGAGGGCATTAGATTGCTGGTGTGAGGACACTAGGCTTTTTGGCTAGGATCATAGCCTATGGATTATTGGTGAGAAGGTGTCCATCATTCATTAATGGTTTCCCTCACTTTCTCTCAGTCTTTTGTCATAATTAATGCTTTCCCCGAATAACGTTTTGTGATTGAATGGTGATTGAATGCCCACGACTAAAAACTCCCCGGGCCCTAAAAGTTTTGGATGAAGCTGACATTTGTTTTTTCCCTTTGTCCGCAAATATGTTACCTAATCAACATGTTACGATTGGAACGTAATATTACATTGGATCCTAGGAAGTTTTTAATGGTGGGCATTTAGTCACTGCTATATCACGTGTGGTTTGGTTCATCTGATATTTAGATCTTGCTCATATTTAGACTCATGCTGTAAAATGAGATGGCAAAATGGATGAATCACATGGGAAAAAAAAAAAAAAACAGATACATCATGGTGGGCCAGAGTGCTTTTCCGGTACTTGGTCCTGTAAGGGCTACCACCGAATCCGAATTCCTGATTTTCAGGTGCACAGATGCTCACGGTGTAGCACCCAACTCCTCACAATAAATAATAATAATAATAATAATAATAATAATAATAAAAGAAGAAGGAAAAATTCTGTTCATTTTTCACACACGTGGCATGCGTAAAAAAATATCAGAACCATTGATTCTGCACCTCCCGCTCAAACAGGCCATAGACTAAAATCACACTTGCTGTACAATCCTAAGCACTTAATCCTCGGAGTCCAAGCCAACGCTAAAATTAAACGGTTAGGATAGTCTGAAGAAGGCAATATTTTGTTAGTAGCCAATCAATGGTGGAGTCCTATGAATGCATGGTTTGGATTATCATACACACATGCGATGTGCATACTTCACGTAGAATAGACACAAAAATCCTATGCCGGGCGCCTTGGATTTCTTCCCTTTTATGTGAGAAATTGGCCGCTGTACACGCCACCTTTTACTTTTCCCAAGGAAACCATTTTGTACGGACATACTATTTGCAGGTGAAAATACCCTTGTATTTAAGGTGGCTAAATACTTATAGCTACGTTTATAATCCGTAGTTGTAGGTTGTGAATGAAAAGGTATTGTCACATGCAGATAGTGTGTTCGTAGCGAATGGTTTGTTTTGAGAAAGGAAAGCTTGGGAGCGCTTTGAAAAGACGCTGGGTAAAAGGTGGCATTTACAGTGGTCAATTTCTCTATAACATATTGGTCTCATAACTAAGAGCGGATGCATGCATACTTATGAATAAGATTGACACTCAACAAAATATCAAGAAATTTTTGCACTAACTTAGACTGATTAATCATGAAATTCATGATATTTGTGCAACCAAACGGACCCTAAAGGCTTACTTTTGACCGACTAAAAGGTGAAAAACAATTGAACATACTCCATTTGATGGGTAAAATGTACAATGAAGCCATCAATGACATGAGTCCGGACTCCTGACTCCTATGGATATATAACACGGTCCATATGATATCCTTTTGAGTTCTGCTTTACATAGGGTTTAGGGTTTAAGGTTTTAAAATCAATATGGAGAGGATAGCACACAAAAACAGCCAAAACAGCTTAACACTACCTAACATTGAAAGGGGTGATTTTGATAACTAATCCGGGAAAAACATCATCTGGGTCTTGGATATGCGGGTTCTCTTCGACGATGAATGGGTCCCCGCATTTCTCGCTAATGGTGTGGAGAGTCTCTCCTTCTTCGACTACATAAATCTCGTCGCATGGCCGGTCCCGCATATACCTCCATGTGGCCAACTCGCCTTCATCGGATATTTCGCAACAGCTCAAGACAAGTAGCATCGCCAGGAACAAAGCACAGTACCAAGACACCCTCTCGGCAACCCTAGAAGTGGAGGGGGACGACGAAGATGATGAGATTTTAGCCATGATTGATGAAAATTTCAAGTGGTTTGTTGATGGTTTTTTGGGGTTCTTAAAGAACTTGTTGGGGATATGGTTGACATTTCCCAGAAGTGATTGAAAAGAGGGGATGATGATTAATTGAGAAGGCTGGGAAGAGAATGGGTCCCTATCTTAGTGGTTGGAGTGGGTGCAACTTTTGGCGGGAGTTGAAACAGTTCCCTCCTGTGGTAGGTAAATGTCAATGAAGGGAAGGTGGATAAGGAAACATTGAGTTATGCTTTTCCTTAAATTTTAGGTTTTAGTGGCTTTGTTGATACGCTGACGTGTACATTTGATGATGAGCTACAGACGGCTGCATGCTAATTGTCCCACTAATGTTTCACATGTCTAGGACATTTGACTCGTGCAAAAGTCTGGGCCCACCGTGCAGATCGACCATCCCGAAAATTAGGCCAATGGTATGGCCCACTTGAGTTAGATCATTAGCCATCCATTTATTTTGAGGCGCGTGCCTCGCTAGATAGTGGACCGTCCTCATTTTTTTCACCAGATGATCTTCATGGTGGGGGCCACCGGTTGCATGGCTTGGATGTCCTACAGAACTTACATATTGGCTGAATAATAACTGCGGATCCACGCATGCCAGTTTAGAAGATGTGTCGATGATCCGAACTAACCACGAGGTGGGCCCATGCTGATTAGATCTTCCTACTAAAAATGGAGGGAAACGGATTGGCTACCCCCTTGCCACCAGCCAATGGCTGGTGGTAGGTGCTCTGTGGGCCCACCATGATGTATGTGTTTCATCCATGCTGTCCATCTATTCTTCTAGATCATTTTATGGTATAGGACCAAAATTGAGATATATCCTAATCTCAAATGGACCACATTATAGGAAAGAGCGTCGAATGAATGTTGACCATTAAAAACTTTTGGGGACCATCAAAGTTTTGGATCAAGCTGATCTTTGTTTTTTCCGTTCATCTGGGTCCTGCATGACCTAATCAACATATTGGATGTCAAATAAACAGTACAGGGGCCTTAGGAGGATTTTAATGGTGGATATCCAATCATTATTGTTTTCCTGTGGTGTGGTCCACCTGAGATTTATATCCCTCTCATTTTTGGGTTTAAGCCCCAAAATGATCTGTAAAAATGGATGAACGGAATGGATGAAACACATACATCATGGTGGGGCCCACAGAGCACTGACCATCAGCCACCGGGCTGGTGGCAGGGGGAGTAGCCAATCCGTTTCCAGAATGAAGTTTTCACTCCTGAAGTGTGCCACAGTGTATGTTTTAACCATCCCTTTGTTTTGTACATTTTGGCCCACCTAAGGTCTGAGCAGGCCTCTTTTTAGGGCAGATAATTAAATAGCGTGGCCCACCAAATGGAAGGATCCGGTCTTATTAAAATGCGTCACGGATATGTTTTTTTTTTTTTTTTTTTTTTTTTCTCTACATCTCATGTGGACACCAGTATATGCCGAGGAAACTTATGTTAGGTCTCGTGGTGAACATATTCGCTATTGATTGAGATAGTTTGATAGCTCTACGCAGATTCTTATTATTTTAATCTATAATAAGGAGAAGAAAGAAAAAAAGCTTTTTATATTCTTAATATATCTTAACATGTAAGTTTGAATTAATTATCTAAGGGAATCATCATAGTTATGTGTTACAATCAATCGGTCAGGTCATGTTCTGGTGTACCTAAGTCATGTCCGATTTGAGTCCAGGTGCCACCGTCGGGATACTGGACCCTAATCCAATTGGGGTTTGGGCTCATAGATTTAGGAATTAGACAGGTCCCATGCGGCTCGGCTGAGTCAACTCAGACTCAATTAGGTCCGATTTGGTTCAACTCTCTGAGTCATTGCCAATACACACTCTCGAGTCATTGCTGACATGGGCGACTCTCTCTCGATTCAAGACTAGACTGGGTGGAGACGGTGTCTTCTAGTGAGAGACGATGTCTCTCTATGATCTCCTTCTCTCACTCTGCCTATTGTATGGCCATACGTAAGGCCAATATGAAGCCTATTTTTTCTAGGTTCTTCCGTAAGATTTTTCTTGTCAGGTGGTCTATACAAGGAATTAAAGCTATTGGTAGAGAGATTTAGGATCTTAATTCATCTTTTAGGTATTCTTTATATGGTTGGGAGAGATGTAATTCTTGTATTTTTGTTTCTCCTATTTCTACTGAAGAAGAAAGTTATGTGTTGCTACCCCCGTAAAGTACACATATTGTCAAACCATGTAAATCATTATGACTCTTGTCTCTTTTTTTGTTTAGCGCTTTTGGCTTCTTCTTTTTACCATTTTCTTTTGTATTTTGGCATCACTGACATTGATCAAGTGCAAACATTTTTACGCAACAATTGGTATCAAAGCCAAAGGTTAAGAAACATTTTAGCACAAGATCGGTGTTGGTGTTTGTTTTGCAATTATGTTTCAGATGGCCGGATCGAGTTCTTCCAGATTCAAGGCATCGAAGTTCGACGGATTCAATTAGGTGTTGTGAAAGCTAAAGATGAGCGGTATTGGTGAAGGAAGATTATGCAATTGCAATTCAAGGAAAAGAAAAGAAGCCTAGAGAGATGAAAGATAAGGTATTTGAGGAGAAAAATCAATTAGCCATGGTGGACATTCTTCTTACATTAATGATTCAATTTTGTTCAACGTGTCTAATCAAACCACTGCAAAAGGTTTGTGAGATAAATTGTGAAATCTATATGAAGGGAAATCGATATCGAATGAGATATTTCTCTGACGACAACTGTACAACTTGAAGATGAATAAATGATAATCTTTGCAATAGAACTTTAATAGATTTAATACCCTGATTAGCATATTAGCAGCGATCAATGTAAAGATTAATGATGAAGAAAATGTCGCACTTATGCTCTATTTGATGCTAGATTCATGAGATAGTTTGATTATAAATCTCACCAATGGTCCATATCTCATTATGGAGTCAATCATGTCCACATCGCTTACTGAAAAGTATCATAAAAAACTGCATAAAGAACCTGCAGGTGATGTTATGATGGTCAGAGGAAGATATACTAAAAAGGGTACCAGTAGAAGCAATCAAACAAGATCCAAGTTAAAAGGGGACAAAACGGATAAATGTTGGAATTGTAGAAAGAATGGCCACTTATGCAAAAATCGTAAACTCAAGAAAGCAAATCATGAAAATTACAAACTTAATTTTCATGATCAAGCATCAAATTCAAAGGGTTTTCAAGATAATCTAGTTGAGAAAGACAATTCATCCGAGGATGGGGAAATGTTGTCTATAGTTATTCCACGAGAGAATCTGAGTCATTAATATATCTTTGATTCATGCGCTTCACTCCATATGACTCCACACAGAGATTATTTTTATACATATCAATCATGTGACGACGACACAGTTTATATGAGTGATTATCTCACATGTAAATTATGGGGATTGGAGATGTCAGAATTACTATGTTTGATAACATTACACGTACAATTTCTAGTATGCGACACATATTGAACATACAAAAGAGCCTTTTATCATTGAAAAGTTCGATGAAGATGGCTATAAATTTTCTGTTCAAAAGAGCTAATTGAAAATTATAAGGGGAAGATGGTGGTAGTGAAAGGAGAGTTAATGGGTGATTTATAACGTTTGATTGGAAATACTGTGGTTGGCGATGCTATTGCTGTCAATGTCGTGATAGACTCTACTACAATCTAGCATGGGCGTTTGGGCCACATGAGCAAGCAAAGACTACAAGTACTTATTGATCGAAATTTACTTCTTGGTTTAAAGTCTATTAATTTAGATTTTTGTGATGATTGCCTATTTGGAAAGCTCTATAATCTCATTTTTTCTTCATCCACTACTAAAAGTAATGATGTTTTAAATATTATTAATTCTGATACTTTGAAGGCTTTTGTAACGCCCTGAAAATCGGGGGTCGAGCAGCAACTCAACACCCGAGTTCCAAAACATCACTTATGCAACATAAATGCTTATGACTGAATGTTGTCTGTGTTAATGCATTAATCATGAGTGGGATTATACCAAAACAGTAATTCATACTCCAGATCAAGTTATAAAACGCAAGCGGAAGACTGAAAGATGTATATAAATGTATATAAAGCCAGAAACGGTCACAATCGGTCTCCAGAGTATGAACACCTTACTAAGTCACCATATACATGTATTAGTTTCAAAATCAAAATGCCAAAAAAATGGTACAACTATAATGGTAAACCCTGTAGCCCCGTTATCTGAATGGCCTAAGCGAAGCCTCAAGAGAACTGCATGTAGGAGAACTCGTCTTGATCATCGTAGTAATCAGGCATAGCCTCCTGCGTCTCGTCGATACCTGCATCTAAGACAGGGTCTGGTAGGTGTCCAGAACACCATCCCATAACGTGGGAGTGAGTAGCTAACTCAGTGGAACGATAAAGCATAGGTTAACATGTTATCAATTCAGTCAAGTAGTAATGATAAAGCAGTACAATTAAACACTCCTAAATACTCTTATTAATGCAAGAATAGAATGCAATCATGATGCATGCCCTCGCCAATGCTCCCTCATGCGACACCATCTTACGTCCATGGTATGCGTTCATCCCTCAGTGCTCCATAACGCCAGGCACATGTAGTGCTATGTTATGAGAGTGATTACCGAGTTGCTATTAGTCCTTTTCATACAGCAGTATTGGAAAACTAAGGTACCTCCCTTATATCATTCTCAAACAGTGATCCATTCTAGGGTCGTCATTCCTAGGTAATCTCATACAATGATGAGGTTCTAGGTGGCTGTAAAGGGCTGTCAAGGCTGTTACACGCACTCGTTACACCGCTCCCCCATCACCTGATCAATACAGGCCTAGTTTATACTTTGCTTACTACGGGAAGACTCGTCGCCTCACCGCAGATTTGAAGTATGCTCGAGGTCACTACAAAGGTTTGTCAGGGCTGTTACTCGCAATCGTTACACCGCTCCCCCATCACCTTATCAGTGTAGGCCGACAGCTCGAATACAGTGTCCCATACCACCGTATTCGGCTCACGAGTCTGGGTTACTCGCTGGTCACTACGGGGAGGTAATCACCCCAGCGTAGGCCGACAGCTCGACCACAGTGTCCCATACCACCATGCCCGGCTCATGACTCTTAGCGGATCAAGGTACCAAGGTTAAGCGGGATTCACTGGTGAGTTGGGTACCTTAGGTTCAAACAGAGGTGTCCATACATGGTGAACATACATCGGCAGATCGGGTTACTTGACGAGCTCGACTAATACGAGCGCACATTGCATCGATCGACATGAAGTGCATAAGCACTTCGTGTGGCCTAACCACTGCTGACGACCAACACACGACTCGGGTTCGTCAAACACGCCCTACGTAGCAAATGAATCTCAACCACAACTTCAAGCCTGTTACCGATTGCTTGGACTATAACTTAGCCCCAATCACATTCAATCCATAACCAGAAAGCATGTATAGTAGTCAAAGCATAAGTAACAAGTAATTCAAACATGTTATAAAGTACAATGTAAGCAGGAAATACAACACATACATTTTCTAAGTAAGCGATTAGATTAAACAACTTGCATGGAGGAAATCATACACATCTCTAAGGTATTTGAGAATCCTATCTCAACACCTACCTAAAGCACTATCTCTTAAGTACTTACTCATACAAGCATTTTCACAAACACTTAGCCTACCCTTATTTAACATACATAACGTATATTAGCCAAAACATGTATTAGGGCGAATCTTTTCATTGAGAAAGTGTTACACACATATATAGCATATACACATAGTAATTAATCATGGCAAATACACTTTCATATATTGCATGTATACGGTATTTTCTACAATTATACTGAATACCCTAAACGCCATAATTTGCATACGTAACTGAATCGCAAAACGAACAGTGCATTTTGCATGTGAAATAACATCCAGATCATGAATCTATCATTATCTGACATTGAAAGCTTTGAAAACCATAACCTATACGTCTAAAGTCTGCACCTTACACCGTAGAATCGTAACGAAGTTGACAGAAGTGTTAAGTCTTCGTCGAGGTTGATATGACGACCTAAAGCATGAGTTGAGTCAGCTATTTCGCTACTTGCAACATTGAACCTTAGAACAGATTAGGGTTAGGTTTTTCTTACCTAGGAATTAAGCTGGAATCGCTGGAAAAGCGATTAGATCGTGATGGTTAAGCACGTATGGTAGCAGGGTAGAGTATCAGGAAGACGCTCTCACTTCTCCCACACTTTCTCTCTCTTTACTCTCTCTCTCTCTCACCTAGGGTTTTCTCAAATTCGTATGAGATGAGAGAGTGAGGGTTTAAGGTCCTTATATAGGCCCAGAACTCACGGAAATAAACTCAAGGCCATGGTATACTTAGGTTATGTCCAAATATAGACTGTTCTGTCTCAACGGAGCACTTCTAGAGCCCCCCTTGAGCCAAAGGTCGGACTTAAGCTCACCGACCTTGGATCTAGGTCGAGTTAAGTTTTCGTTCCAGTCGGGTTCCCAGATCACACGTGGCGGACCAATTTCAGTTCAACGGTCACTAAAACTCGATCAGGGTTACAAGTATACGGACACGTATGGGAAATGTTCCCTGATCCGAGGGTATATTTGGGTCAGATTCCGACGGTCTGATTGCTTATATTTGTCCCGCAAGCGACAAGTCTCAGATTACTTAAATTAGATTTAATTTCTAAAGAAAACCATGTTTTCTCACACTCCTCGCACCGGCTCAAGCGAATAGCCCTGGGACACTATCTGATTTTGATTCCGAGATGGTTGTCAAGCCGAACAAGGCGGTCCTAATTCTATAACTTCGTATTATTCAGAATTTCGATGTGCGGTCCAGATCTGATACGGAGTTTCGTGATGCTCCCGAGAGCACCGGGTAATGAGATTGGTCCTAAATTTTTGGGTAATATAACGTCAACGATTCCACAGTTTTGGGTCTTGCAGATCGTATTTAAAGTGATTAGTGCAGATTTCGTATGTAATCTAGCTTAACACTAGTTAATCCTCATCTAATTTCTAAAGGATTTGGTTCTGAGTGATTTATGCCTGAGGTGATGTAAGACCCGTAACCTAAACCGTACCGTTCAGTCAGCTTCCGCGATCCTACCGGTCGAATTCCGGCAATCCTCGACCCATTTCCAACGTTGCGCGCGATCCTAAGCCGAGTCCTGTATTCCAAAGTCGGCTCGATCCGAAACTTGCATCCTAGCGATCGCGCCGTCGCCGCGGTTCCAACGCCGCAACTCACGCACCGATCCGATACCTCGGTGGGAAGATGTCAGTCAGCGTTCGGTTCGAAGAAACGCCGCACGTTGCGAATCTCAAGGGAATCTCTACGAGATGTCCCATCAATCAAGTCAAGTACACCACCATACCTCCATGTCACCTCACCCAACAACAAGTACACACAACCCATCCTTCTTTTTTCAAAAGTCCACTCTCTCTCTTCCATCACCATCCCTCCTTTACCCATTTTTCAACTTAACCCATCCCCATTTATTACAACACCACTCCACCCATCTCTTCCATCCATATCTCCCATTACTTCTCTCTCTCCCTCATTCTTTTCTTAAAAAAAAAAATCCCATGGAAAATTCCATGAGAAATCCAAGCTCTCTCTTTCCCTCTCCCAAAACTCCAAGTGTGGCCCACCCTCTCATCTCTCATCCACACCATTAAAAGTCCATCATCCACCGCGCGAAGGCGAGGAGCTTACAAGTTTAAGGGAGTAAGAAGGAGGCCAACAAGGTGGGTGATTCACCATTAATCTCATTTTGTAGGGCCACTTGTGTGGGACCCACTTGATGAATGCATTGTATTTGGGAGGGCCCATTAGTGGCGGGGTCCCTCCCCACCATCATCGCCTTTTCTCTCTTGTCTCTTTCTCTATCTCTCTCTTTCTTTCTTTTCCCCTTAAATGTTGTGGACCCCACCAAATGATGTTGAATCCACTCCATCCATCAGACGGTGTGGTCCACCGCATTTTAGGTGAAATCCACCCTTCATATATGCATATATATGTATGTAGTAGCATATTATATTGTATTATTATAATATATATTAATATATGTATATATATAAATATGCATGTGGGCCACGTGCATGGTGGGCCACGTGCATGTGGGACCCACCATGAGGCCCCGTGTATACACCGTCCACGTCCAGAGACGCTGGACGAGCAGGTGGCTAGATGGAGTGTGGTGTACTGACGTGGTGGTGTACTAACAAGCTAACAAAAAAAAAGTAAAAAGTAGTGCTTTTGGGGTGGCTGCTCATGCAGGCCCCACCTTGATGTTTGAGACTGATCCACGCCGTCCATTATGTCTTTCAGATCATTTTAGGCGTTGAACCAAAACCGTAAGGTGATCTGATCACCGGGTGGTCCATACTCTCTAAAATCATGTAAAGACATACCTGAACATATAAAAGTACTTGGTGGGACCCACCCGAAGTTTGGATAAAGCTGAAACTTGGCCTGGACGGCCAGAAAAGTGGGACACACATAATGGATGGGCTGGATTGTGAATCACATCTCAGTGGGCCCCAAAAAAAAATAATAAAATAAAATAAAAATTTCGCAGCAGCGCTGCTGCTGCTGCTGCAGCGCCTGCGGCTGCTAGCGGTGGACAGAATGGGCTGGGCCTCACGGCCCAGCTGTGGACCCCACTGTGATGCGTTTCGAACATCAAAACCGTGCATTGGGTGGGCCTCCCCCCTGGCCTTGGGCCACCCAAAAATCAGCCGTATACGGAACTCAGGTGGGCCACACCATCTAAATCATGTGAAAACATGCCTAAAACATATAAATCACATGGTGGGACCCACTTGAAATTTGGTTGCGGATGAAACTTGGTCTGAACCCTCAGCCAAGTGGGACGCACCTAATGGGTGGATTGGATTTGTGAATCATATCTAGGTGGGCCCCAAAAAAAAAAAAAATATATATATATATATATATAAGCAGCTGCTGCTGCTGCCGTCAGAAGGCAACAGCTGCTGCCTGCGCACGGCGTGTGGGTGAGCCAGGCCCCACAACTCCCTACTGTGGGCCCCACCATGATGTATGCGTGCCATCCATGCCGTCCATCCATTTTGTCAGATCATTTCAAGGCACGAGCCCAAAAATGAGGTAAATCCCAATCTCAAGTAGACCACGTTACAGGAAACAGTGTTCATGGGGCTGGCCCCCATGAACAGTTTGGACAGCAAATAAATATTACGGTGGGCCACTCCTTGGCTGTGTGACCTTATGAACAGGTTGGTGGCAAACAAACATTACAGTGGCCCCTGGTCTGCCTGACCATGTGACCTTATCAACAGGTCGGTTGGCAAATAAACATTATGGTGGGCCATGGTCCACATGACCTTATGAATAGTTTGAATGGAGAATAAATGTTATGGCGGGCCTTACTTGAGGCCCACTTGGATGCATATGGGCCCATGTATTTAGGCCCATCTTGGCATGTATATGGGCCCAATATTGAGGCCCACTTTGATATATATAAGGCCTATGTGATTAGGCCCATTTGATACACACTGAACTTATGTGATTGGGCTCATTTTAATACATTCTCAGGCCCATGGATGATGGCCCATTGCAATGTACCTAGGGCCCATTGGTGAGAGTCATTGAGGTGGCTCACTTGATGAATATAAGGCCTATGAGATACGGCCCATTTGATATATTTAAGGCCCAATGGGATGTACCTAAGGCATATTGTAATGTGTGATTCCACCAGGATTTATTTAATGATATTGAGGTGAGCCGAGCCTTGGGGACATGTTGGTTTGACGTCTACATTGTACGAGTAATGCTGGTTCGATGTCCACATTATAACTCTCCCTAAGGCCATTGATAGGCCCGTATCTGTTTCATGTAGGCCATATAGGCCCATCTTCATTGAGAGGATAATTTATTGCTTTATAACATGTTTAGCACAGCCCATGATTCATGATCATACGCATCATATGTATGCTTGAGATGAGGAGTGTCTGATCATAGCATATGCCTTCGGGCAGACTGTTTACGGGCTCCCTGATAGGTGGAGTTGCCCTACATGAGCGCGTGCTTCACGCAGGATGGTTGCATGATTGGTAGTGTGGTTCATGCACTTGCATCTGTATGATTGAGATATGCCCTAGCGACATCAGGGCCATAACCTCCACAGATATATCGTGGGTGGCTGGTTGGATACCGGAAAATCTTGTTCCAAGCAATTGGGGCGCCATAGATGTCCCTAGGTGAGAGTCCCTGAACCCGATGGTACCAGAGGATGACTCCAACGTCGAGACCGAGTGGATATACGAGCGCACGAGGGCCGAATACCATGAGGCCGCGTCTCCCACTGTGTCGTGGTCGGTTGGAAAGGGGTGTGGCCTTACTCGCCCGAGAGTAGGGGGCATTACTAGGCTGAGTTTGACCAGCTCGAAAATGGGTTCGCTATCGACGTGCCGGATAGGTATTGGCTGACTATTGGCCAGGCGGATAGTGAGGTTTCTTACGCTCACTTGGACTGTGCTGCTTGGAGAGAGACAGTGTCATTTGGAGTGTACTGAACCCCGGTGATTATCCAGACTGAGAACTGTATTGACATGAGGATTTGGATGAGGATTGGCATGCTTGAGCTGCATCTTGCATCGCATGGTCTTGGTATGGCCGATTGCATTCATATCTTGTACTATATAGCCTTGGTACGGCTGGTTGCATTTTCGTACTCATCAGCATGATTCCGCATTACTCCGGCATTGCATTCTGAGCACGTTCGCACACTTACACCGCCCTCTAAGCTTTCTATAAGCTTATGCACGATTGACGCGTGCAGGTGACGCCAGGACGCAGCTGTAGTCTCGCCGCAGTTGGAGCGTGCCGCCGAGCTTTTAGAGTTTTGATATTACCACTATCTTGTATTTCCCTTAATACGCACTGTATTCAAAGTTTTTGTTCATAGTGGATTTTGTGATGGTGTTCTTGTGGTTATTGTTCGTGGGTTATGCTTGTAGTTATGCTCATTACGAATCAATTTGATTATTAGAAATCCTCCTTGTAGCATCCCAGGATCGGAACCTGGCGTATGGGCGCTGGGAGCCGAGAATGGGGTTCTACGGAGGCTGTCGGCACCGGATTCGGTGATCGGGAATTTTGTGAGCCCGGTCTCCGAGTTTGGGGTGTGACAGGTGATACTCGGGTCTTTGTACGGGATTTTCCGACTCGTTACAACTTTAGTTAAATTTTCGAGAGGTTTGAAGAATTTTATTTCTTTTATTGCCAATTTCTCTAGAAAAGTATAAGTTTATATGTTGAAAATGAAAAGTGATGCTTTACTTATTTTACCAAATTTAAAACATCAGTTGAAAATTAAAAGAGAGAAAATGAAGTGTCTGAGAAATGATAATGGAGGAGAATACACCTCAAAAGAATTTAAGAATTTTATAGTGAGTATAGAATTGAGAGGTACTACACAATCCCTGTTACTTCACAACAAAATGGAGTTGTAGAACGTATGAACCATACATTTATGGATCATGCTAGGATAGGATCGAGCAGTGTTTTGGGCAGAAGTCGTTAATACGGCTTGTTATCTGGTAAATCGTTCTCCTACTACTGCACTTGATTAAAAATTCCTAAAGAGATATGGTCTGAAAAACCTATTAATTATTCATTCCTTCGTAGCTTTGGTTGTGACGCTTATATATGGATTCCCTAAGACCACAAGACCCAGTTGGATGTGAGGTACAGAAAGTGTATTTTCTTAGTTATGCAGATGGAACAAAGGAGTATAGATTGTAGGACCCTACTTACAAGTTAGTGTTGGAATTTTGAGCCTTTAACAAACTCGGATTAACCCTAGGTATTAGAAATTCGAATCTAATACCTCCGTCAATCTGTACGCTTTAAAGAAGCACGTTCAACGAAGATAAAACAATCACAATAACAAAATAACAAAAAAAAAAATAATCAAGAAATCAAACATGAAACACGCCAATTTTACATGAAACAACCCTTGAGGGAAAAACCATAACACAAAGCGATAGAGATCTTTACTATAATAATAAAAAACCTTAGAGTTTACACTACTCACTTTCTCCAATTATAAGTCACCCGATCTCCACATGCGATGTATACCTACAAAAAAAAACCCTAGCCCCTTAAGAAAACCCCTTCGTAATCCCTTACAAGTGTAGAAAACCCTTTCAACTCACAAAACCCTTGCCCTTAGAGAAAAATGCTCATATTGCTAAGCCCTAATCATAATTAGGCCTAAATACCCTGATTGTTGTAAAATTGCATAACTTAATCAAAGTCTGTTGGTTGGACCGATGTCACTGTTAGTCAGACCGATAGACCCCTATTAATTGGACTAACAGAACATGCTCTTCTCCTGAAAAAACTTGTACTCTGTCAATTGGACCAATAGAGCCCTTGAATACAATACAAGCCAATTCACATAATAATCTCTACCTTTTCTTGTATTATGTTAAGTCATCTTGAAAATATCTCATACTCGACTCCACCTTAACATAGATCGCTTCCTACATTCTCTACTTGAAACGCAGCTCTATCAGCACCCCTATGGAAGGGTGTCCAATCTCATTAATGGCTGGTGAGATTGATAAGCATAAGCAGCGCCTAAACTTGTATGTGGTCACTGGCTTCGTCAACATGTCAATGACATTCTCGTCTATGTGAATCTTCTGAAACAGAATCTCTCCCAAAGCAATGAGTTCACGTATCTTATAATCCTCACATTGATATGCTTGGTTCTCGTATCATTCACCTAATTTAATGCTAGATGGATAGCACTTTGAATATCACAATGCCCGCATCCTGCTTCAACCCAAGCTCTCTAATCAGACCCTTCAATCATAGTGCCTCCTTTGATGCCTTTATCCCGACCATATATTCCGCCTCTATTGTAAACAACGTTATCATAAACTATAATGTAGATCTCCAATATATCAATCCATCTACTAACGTGAAAACATCCCATAGTGGACCTCCTGATGTTCGGATCTCCTGCATAATCCAAATCCCTGTAGCTATAACTCCACCCGAGGCTCCATTTCTCCCCAACATAATCCCAACACCGATTATGCCCCTAAGATACCTGATAATCCACTTAACAGCATTCCATGTTCATTTCTTAGATTCGTCATATATTTGCTAACCATGCTAACTGCATGTGAGATATTCGGCGTCGTACAAACTATTACATATATGAGACTCCACACTGCACTCGTGTACGACATGCATGATATGTTTGAAATCTCCTCTTTTGTGCTTGGACACAACCTGGCTAACAACTTAAAGTAACCTATTAGAGGTGTGCTAACTGGTTCAACACTTTCCATATGGAACCCCTCAAGAACCTTATGCACATTCTCATTTAAGAAAGCCACAACTTTCCAAACTCTCTCTCTCTCTCTCTCTTTCTCTCTCTCTCTCTCTCTCTCTGTAACTCTATGCCTGCAAGCGTATCTCCTTTTTGTCATTCGTAGCAATAAGTATGTCATCAACGTAAAGCATCAATAGAATGTATGACCCTTCCTTAAGCATAATGTAATATACATAAAAACCATACTCACATCTGATATACCCAATCTCCACCATGTAGGAATCAAACCTCTTGTACCACTGCTTTGAAGACTGCTTCAGCCCATACAATGACTTCTTTAGCCTACACATGTGGTCTTATTTACCAAGCTCCTTGAATCCTTCATGTAGCCTTATATAAATGACTTCCTCCAAGTTCCTATGAAGGAATGTCATCTTCATATCTAGCCACTCCAATTCCAAATTGAATTCCTCTACCATAGTCAGTAACACCCTGATTGATGTATGTTCCACAACCGGAGAGAAAACTTCGTTATAATCTACTCCTTCCCTGTATGAATACCCATTTGCTAAAAGTCGTGCCTTATACTTTTTGTCCTCTTTTTTTCTTAACGATTATTTTTTTATAAACATCCACTTGCACTTTATAGCCTTCTGGCCTATTAAAAATTTCATCAACTCCTGTGTCTGATAACTATGTAGATATTCCATCTCCTCCACCATGATCAGCATCTACTTATCGCAATCCTTTCCAGACTTAGCCTCTTGAAAGGTGGAGGGATCTCCACTCCTCATAAATAATGTGAAAGAAATCATGTCCTCAAACTCATATCGAACCGGGGCCCTAATTGTTCATCCCTCTCTATTCCTAGTTATACTCTTCTAGGTATCCTACTAATTATTTTGATTAGTATCTTGCTCCCGCTGAATTTTACCTTCAATAACCTACTCAACCGGCTTAAAATACACCAACAATTTCTCTGCATCACCATGTGTTTCTGACTTCCCTGCAACATCTTTATTAGTCTTCAACATTGATGTCTCATCAAAGATGACATTTCTGCGAATGACCACCTTCTGTGAAACTATATCTCAAAGCTTATAACCCTTTACATCTTTCTCATACCCGATAAAAATGCACTTACTAGATTTGGGATTCAACCTCGTCATTTGTCCACTCTACACGTGAATGTATGTTAAACACTCGAAGATCCTCAATCTTAAGTAATCGACGTCCTTGCATATCCAGACTTCCTCTGCAACATTGGTGTCTAGCGTTGTAGATGGTGATTGATTTATAATAAAGCATATCATGTTAACCACTTTTACCCATAAGCTTTTAGGTAGTCTCCATGCAACCATATACTTCTCGCTCTTTCCAATAAAGTAATGTTCATCCTCTCTGTCACCCCATTCTGTCATGGAGTCCTTAGAGTTGAGAAGTGCCTTGTGATTCCATGTTTCTTATAAAATTTCATGAATTCTCCCTCTCTGTACTCTGTATCATTATCTGACCTAATACACTTAACCTATCTCTCGATTTCCTTATCTACTTCTGCCTTTCATTCCTTGAACTTCGCGAATACCTCAGACTTGTGCTGTAAAAAGTAGACCCAAAATTTCCTTGAGTAATCATCTATGAAGCTCGCGAAGTATCGTGCTCTTCCCTTAAATGGTGTTGTCACTGGACCCCAAACATCAGAATGTATGTAATCGAACAACCCACTGCTAGTATGTGTAACAGTCTTAAACCTTGCCCCACACTGCTTCACATTTATGCAATGCTCGTAAAAATTCACCTTTCATGCCTTAACTCCCTTCAACATATTTCATTTATAGAGTTCCATAATACCCCTCTCACTCATATGCCCTAGTCGCATATGTCACAGACTAGTGTCATCTATGATGGATTCTACGTGTGAGGTGGTAGCGGCCTCACTTATAACCATGCTCCCTACCAACTTGTATAGATTTTTTGTTTTATGTCCCTTCATTAACACCATTGCCCCCATGATGACCCTGATTACACTGCTAAATGTGATGAACATTTACTCGTTCATATCTAAAATTCCAAGGATATCAATTTTTTCTTCAGATCTGGGACATGCCTGACAGCACCTAGAGTTTGTATGACTCAAACATCCTTACATTGATGGTACCTATTATAACAACATTGCATGATGCATCATTCCTCATCGGAACACTTCCACCATCATAAGACTTATAGGAATCGAATCAAGTCCTATCCGGGTACATATGATATAAACATCCCGAATTAAATATCCAAGTATTTGAAAGATAGCTCATTCTAAGGAGAACGAGAGGAGATATCCTTCTAAGCTCTCTTTTGCTACACTAGCTAATTTTCATGTGTTCTTTTTACCCTTGCTTTCTAGGTCATCCTTCTATTTCTAGCAGTCTCTCTTAAAGTTCCCCTTCACTTCAAAATAAAAGCATCATTAACCTTTGATTTTGATCTAGACTTTTTCTTCCTATCAGTCGAGACGCTCCATGGATCTCTCACGTCTCTGACCCCTTTGGCAACTAAACCTTCCACCTGAGAGTTCTCATCACTTGACTTCTTTCTCATCTCATTAAAATTGAGAGTCACAGTAATTTCTTCTAGCGTCACTGTAATCTTTCCATACAATAGAGTAGTGACGATAATGTCATATGAAGTGGGAAGTAATGCTAAAAGTAGCATCGAATTATCTTTATCCTTGATCGCCACTCTAAGCCTAACAACTCGTTATATACCTTCATAAATGAGTTCATGTACTCGAGAAGATCGGATCCTTCCTTCATCGGTAGCTCAAAAAGTTATTTCTTCACAAATAACTTATTAGTGAGGGACTTCACCATGTATAGGCCTTTTAGCTTCTTTCACATCTCCATGGGAGATTCCTCATCTAGAACATTGTACATGACTTCATCCGATAAATGTGGACAGATGGTGATCATAGCTTTCTCCCCAAGTTCTCTTCAGTCATCATCCGACATCTTCTCAAGGTTTAGTCTCCAACAACGCCTTGCTCAACTCTTGTGATACTAAAATATCCTTAACATTCCACAGTCATAAACTAAAATTGTTCTTCCCATCGAATGATCTATATATCAAACTTCAACCGTGACATCTTCATTGAATTTCTGAATATCATTAAACATGACGCTTTGATACCACTTTGTTGGAATTTCGAACCCTCAACAAACCCGAATCAACCCTAGATACTAGAAATAAGGATAAAATGTCATTATCAATCTGTGTGCTTTGGAGAAGCATGTTCAATGAAGATAGAACAATCACAATAACTAGAGTTACAAAAAGCAAGAAAATACAGAACACATCAATTTTACATGGAAAGCCCTTGAGGGTAAAAATCATGACATAAAGCAACAGAGATCCCCACTATATATAATAATAATAATAATAATAATAATAATAAACCCTTAGAGTTTACATTACTCACCTTCTTCAATTACAAGATCACCCAATTTTCCATTGCGATGCGCATCTAGGAAAACCCTAGCCCTTTGAGAAAATGAAATAGTAGAAAATTCTCTCACCTCGCAAAACCTTGTCCTTAGAGAGAAAACACTCGTATTGTCAAGCCCTAATTGTAATTAGGCTTAAATACCATGATTTTGCAAAACCGCGTAACTTAATCTGAGCCCGTTGGTTGAATCAATGTCATCGTCAGTCGGACTGACAGACCCCCTATCGATCGGACTAACTCAGACTGATAGAACATGCATTGCTCCTGAGAAAACCCACATTCTATCGGTCGGACTGACAGAATCCCTAAGTAGAATCTAAAGTATTCTGCACAACAATTAGTGATTAGCCAAGATGTGGTTTTTAATGAAGATTCATTACAGAAAGATATATAATTGACGATCTCAAAGTCACGAGAGATAATCGAATCAAGATATTTAAACGATGTTCAAAATCAGTCTATGAATTTAGATGATCGGCAAGTTGATGATATCGTTAAAGATGAAGCTGATGAAGAGCATGCAAAGGAGATATTGTGTGTTAAAACTCAAAGTAATTAAGGTCAACCAAAGAGAGCTACAAAACCCTTTGTTTGGCTTAATGATTATGTTACAACTTATGCTTGCATGACAAAAGAGTGTAAGGCTTGTTCATACTGAGAGGCATATGAATCTATGGATGTTAGCTAATGGAGAGTGTCCATGGATGAGGAGATAAAAGCTCAATAGAAGAACGGGTTTACAAGCTGAAAATGGATATTAATGGGAATGTTGAAATATACAAAGCTCGATTAGCGAAAAATGGATATGCTCAAAAATCATGTATAGACTTTAATGAAAATTTCTCTCCAGTTGTCTATTTAAGTATCATCTGTATTGTGTTGAGTATGGCAGCGGTGCTTAACTTAGAGTTTGAGTAATTGGATGTAAAAACTATTTTTCTATATGGGAATCTTAGTGAAGAAATTTACTCAACCTGAAAGTTTTTTAAAGAAAATAAGAAGAATCTATTTTATTAGCCAAACATATCGCTTTACGGTTTAAAATAAGAGCTAAGGTGTTGGTATATGCAGTTTAATTTTTTCATTATGAGCTTGGGATTTCAAAAATGTAAGGCAGACCATTTTACCTATGGTCGTAGTTACGGTAATGGTGACTTTATTATCTTGTTATTGTATGTGGATGACATGCTAGTTACAGGTACTAGTAGAAATATTATTGCAACATTAAAAGCTTGTTTAGGTAGGGAATTTGGGTGTTATTAATTAGATTCATGGGATTATTATACTTAGGGACGGAAAGAAATGGAAAGTCTAGATAACCTATAAGGGTTATATTAAAAGAGTTATGTGTTGCTTCAAAATGCAGAATTTTAACCCAGTCAGTATTATATTCCCGGTTTGTTGCAAGTTGTCTTCAAACCAGTAATCTAGCACAAAAGTGAAGAAGGCAGATATGTTACAAGTACTTTATTCATTTGCGATAAGGAACCTTATGTTTACCATGACATGAACTAGACCAGACATTGCGCAAGCAGTGGGAGAAATCAATAAATACATGATGAACCCGAGCAAAGATCATTGTATTGTTGTGAAGTAGATCCTTCGTTACTTGAAGGGTACTTCTGAGGCGAATATTTGTTATTGCAGCCAAAATTTAGAGTTAGTTGGGTTTGTGGATGAAGATTATGTATGAGATCGTGATAAAAGAAGATCTACCACAGGTTATGTTTTCTCTTTGGTCGACAATGTCGTTAGTTGGATGTTGAGATTGCATTCAGTGGTAGCCTTATCTACTACAAAAATAGAGTACATATTAACTATAAAAGCATGCAAAGAAGCTGTTTGGTTGAATAGGTTACTAGAAGTTTGAAATTCAAGCATTAGAGCGTGTTACACTTGGCTAAAATCCGACATTCTGTGCTCGAACTAAGCACCGATGTTCATTATCACTTTGTTCACGATGTGATAGAAGATGGTTAAATCGCATTGTAGAAAATTCATACTGACAACATGTAGCAGATTTGCTGACGAAGCCTATTGTAAGGGAAAAGTTTGTTTGTTGCAGGACTTCTCTTGGGCTTGTTGTTACCTAGCAATTGGTGACTTTTTAACAGTTGTTATTAATAATATTTTTCCCACTATTAAAGAAGTTAATCTTCAATTGGGAGAATGTTGTTATGGTGCAGACGGTGTCTCCTAGTGATAGATGGATCTCTCTCTCTCTCTCTCTCTCTCTCTCTCTCTCTCTCTCTCTCTCTCTATATATAATTATATATATATATATATATATATATATATATATATATAATATATATATATCATTCTACCTCTTGTACGGCCATACATACAACCAAAGTCTATGTGAAGCCTAGTTCTTCTACACTCTCTTGTATGCTCTCTCTTGTTATGTGGTCTATATAAGGAGGGCTATGGGTAGAAAGGTATGACATTAATTCATCGTTTAGGTATTCTTTGTATGGGTGGGAGAGAGGTAATCCTTATATTTCTATTTCTCTTGTTTCTATTGAAGAAGAAAGTTTTGTGTTGCTACCCCGTGGAGTGGCATATTATCGAACCATGTAAATCCATATGTCTCTTGTCTCTTTCTTTAGTTTGACCCTTTTAACTTTTGTTTAATACTTTTCTTTTATGTTTTGGCCTCACTAACATTGATCAAGTGTGGTGTTTTTCCACAACATAAACAGGTTGGTCTTGTAAACACCCCACCTAAAGAAAAGAAAACCTGTTTTTCTTGATTTGGATTAAGACTAAAACCAACTCTGAGAGCACCCAAATATCATCTCTAAACCCATTCAAAGACTTTCTACAACACACATGTCACCAAAAGAGGCCCAAAATAGGAGAATATGGTCAGAGAAAATCTAATTTTTACATACTCTTATAGGCCAATCAGAGGCTACCACATGGCTCCCTGGATAGTAAAGTAATCAATAAACATTAGGATTCAAGCTACACCCACTAGCAAAAATTCAAATTCTACTACTATAAACCAAACCACGATATTATTATTTTTGGCAAAGGGGAGCCTCAAGGTTTGAACTAAGATACGAAGGCAATCAATAGAAATTTGATTTATGTCAACTCCTCTATATAAGAGTATCACCTACTTAAAACATGAGGGTCACCGTCCAAATCAAGCGAAGTAAGGTTGGGATAGGACACGTCCAATCACGTCTTTCTTCAAAGAGTGTTGAAATTTCTCATGTCCTCTCTCACATCTTCAACGAGCAAGCCATGCATTCTCACTTTGCTTCCTATAAGTTCATTCCCATACATACTCACTATATTGTTTCTCTTACTATTTTGTAAAATAAGAGTGCCGACTAAGTTATAACCAAGGTTAGTCGTCAACTTTAGTACGAGTGAAAAAGAGTACTTTACTCCTTTCTTTGTCACTGAGGTCCTTATTTGAAATTTTTGTCCACATGAGTCATTTAAGTTGGGGAATCTCTAATTCCATAACTGGTAAGTCCTTATTTGAAATTTTCGTCCACATGAGTCATTTAAGTTGGGGAATCTCTAATTCCATAACTGGTAACAATTTTATGTTGTCTAGCCAACTGTAGATTTCGATTGTCATCAATTAATAGCAACTTCAAGTAAAATGACACATATTGAGTTAACACACCCCACTCAAATGAACGAAACAAGCTGAGCTCAAGCGTCCATATATCTCAATCCCCAAGTCATTTAATTATGATGTGGCTATTGTTGGGTCATATCTTAGCTTATGATTGGGTATTGGTCAGGTTTGAGTCTTTTTAGATTTGGGTTTATGTGCCCATTCAAGATGTTAGACCTGAATTTGGCTAGGTTGGGGTTATGGTTTTAGGGTCATAGTTTTAAGACTTGAATGAATCCCGTGTGATTCATCTGAGATGATATAGAGCAGGTTGCTAAAATATTCTTGGCACAACTGGACCAAAAAAAGCCTGAACTGAAGCAGAAATAATCTGTTAAATTCAAGCTTAGACCTACGTAGGGCATGACATAATTAGGCCTTAGGCGCGTCTAGTTGAAAAAAATTCATTCCGGATAGGGAGAAATTGTCGTTTGAAGTGTGAATCATAAATTGGTCATAACTTTTCACCTCGGTATCATTACTGGACACGACTTATTATTCTTTATTGTAACAAGCTATCCGAGTTCAAATGCGGGTTGTATTGGTCTGTTTTGTGAGAAAATACTTCCTTCCAATTCAAAATCAAAATTTTAGAGGAAAAAAAAAAAAAAAAAAAAACCCCTACTATCTTGAGTAAGTTTTAATTTGGACATATTACCTCCATTTTAGAGATTTAATATATGTAGTCTTCTTAGGAATTGCTTGTAATTATGTTAGAAATGATCTAGCATGATTAATTTAAGACATTTTATTTTTGGTAAAATTTACTGTTTTAGGTAAATTTGATTTTAGTTGAATTAGGACTCCTAATTAAAATTTTATTTTTTTCTTTATTAGTGATATAATTGAAAAGTTTGAGAATTATTGAATAATAAGTTTTTGAATTTTTATTTATTCCGTAAATTCAAGAATAACCTTGCGGATTTAAGATTTTGACTACTGGATAAAGACATTAACCTTTTTCATTATTAATTCACGCTCTTCGCGTCACGAGGCACCTCAAGCTGAACAAGACCTGATCTCATTCAACACCCTGAGTCACACCAACTCGGGCAACTCATGACTCGACACTAGACCCGGTGAATCGATCCCAGAGACTGCGTCCTGTAAAGATGTGGGTGCTGATTGGATCTTATGGGTCCTCGCTTCTGGTTGAGTATCAGTCAGGTTCCGATTCGTGCCAGATTCTTTTTAGTCTTAATTGCTTTATTATTATTATTATTATTATTATTATTATTATTATTTATTTATATATATATATATATATATATATATAAAGATTTAAAATTGATTAGGTAATCGGGTAGCTAACCTAGACGTGTTTTAGGCACCTAATTTGACTCAGTTTTTTAAATGGGTCGTTGGTGGTAGATTCGAAACCGACCCATTCTTAGATGGTCCAAAAATTTGACCCAGATCTGATTAAAACGGGTTTGATGGCCCTACTAAAATTGTAAATGGGTTTGACGGCCATAGTCTATCTATTGAGATCATTTAGTACTGATTCGTTATGGCATGTGACTATATATTTTAGGAGAATTACATAGGCCCGGCTGGTAGACACCTCAATATGAGCTCATCTCATTTTAGTTAACACTAGCTATTCATTTTATTTTAGTTAACAATATATGTATTAGAGATCTCTAATATATAATTATTACTAACTAACATTAAACGAAATCTTCATTTAAAAAAAAAAAAAAAAAAATTCATTGGTTTCGTTGGAAGCGGATTGCCTGTCCCGGTCACATAGATATTTCTGTGCCCGGGGCTTTGTGGGGCCCACAGAGATGTCCATGACAAATCTACTCGGTCCATCGGTTTTGCAAGACAACAGATAGGACATTAATCTAAAAATAAGGCAGAACTAAAACTCATGTCTGCCATACCAATCGAAACAGCGAGAATTGAATTAATGGGGTGACAGAAGTTTTGTATCAGGATGATATTTGTGCCTACAGTTTATCTAAGCATTTATAACTCTATGAACAGTTTTGATGGTATATAAACATAATGGTCAGCCCCAAAAAGGTTTCAACGGTGGATGTCTTTGTTCCCACTGTTTCATTTGATGTGGCCCACCTGAGTTTTGGATATGCCTTATAATTATTAGATTACTGTCTATTGTGGCCTTTTAAATAGATGGACGGAGTGGATTTGTCACAGATATCTCTGCTGGCCCCACACAGCCCCAGGCACAGGTATATATCTGTGATGGCGTTCACAGGCAATCCGCTTACGGTTGCGTTTTGATTGCACCGAATGTCAAATTTCCTGATATTTGGTGCAACCAACGTGCCCTTAATGAGCGAATGCCCCATATTTAGAATATGGTGGACCCAATATGGTTCAACGGTTGAGCACTTCCATCCCCATTGTTCCCCCTGGCGTGGCCTACCAGAGCTTTAGATAGGTCTGATTTTGGTTCTTGAGTCCGAACATTAGGTGTTGCAGCTGATGAATTGTATGGATGTCCAAGCTAGGCCAGGTTTCATAAGGATCTATACTATACTCTAGTAGAGTTAGGTGGATCATACACATGAGCATATATCAAAAGGCTTATACGTGCTGAAATCGTTAGCCCCTAATGCAGGTGGGCCATAGAAAACCACATTTATCATGTTATCTTAGTGAATGATCAATCCAACACTGTACCGTTGAATTTGGACCGTTGATCATTCTTCTTTAAATTGGAGATTGCATGGCAAGCGCTTTTTTGTTTTTGTTCCAATTGGTGCAATTTTTTCCTTTTAAGGTTACACCCCATTCACTTCAGGCCCTCAATTAACCTCATGTATGCCACGTGTAGGTGGATGACTGAATGAGTGTGTAAGATCCACCATACGCTGCCTGAGTATCTTATATCTGATCTCATACAGATAGAGACAGTGATGTGAGTTTTTCATTGACAAGGAAGAATAGGAATATGGGTGATGTTTCATTTGGGACCGTCCAACTAGCTCCACCTACTGTGGATGGACAATGGCTCAAAATTCAATCAGATTGGATAATCTTGCCCATCTGATTAATAACCTTCAAAGAAACGTTAGAAGAACGAAATTTCTAGGATTATCTAATATAATACGATAGTTGAAAATAGGCCATCCATATAAGGAAGACTAGATGTACGGCTTGATTGATATATCATACTGCCACGTGTGCTGAAGAGAAAAGGCACTACAGTATGCTGATTCTTCCGACTTCCACCGGATCATCTCCCAAAGAAGAGTAGACGTCTATGTTGGTTGTGGTCCGTTTAAAAAACGGTGGTGACTCAACTTTCTTACATGTGATCCAGACCATTCAGTTTGTGGTACCAATCTTGATTGAGGATATCTATGAAATGACACTGATCAAGTACTAATCATAACCATCCAATTAGCTGCTGTATTGTTACAAGTAAAATAGTGAGTGATCCAAACTAGAAGTGAAATTGACATGGTTAATATTATCTTTTCAGTACAGATTTTTTGTTATTTTCCATCCACATGCATGTGGGTCAGCGACAGTTAAAGAGCTACCAACATTTTTTAAATGGTGCAGAACAAACATGTTAGTCTAGCCCATATATGTATTAGAGAAATTTACGAATGTGGACCCCCCTTTTATCCAGCGGTTTTTCTGAAACAATACAACTTCGAGTACGCAACTGGACCTCCTCGTACGGAGTCGGGATTTCAGGACGAAAATACCCCTCCGTCTCACGGAAACTGAATCGGTACCCCCGCCACCCCCCTGCCACCAAGTTACGGCAGATGGTCGGTGGACTGTGGGCCACACCATGATGTATACTTTTCATCCATGCCGTCCATATATTTTAACAGATTATTTTATGGTATGAGACCGAAAATGAGGTATATTCCAATCTCAACTGGACCACATCACAGGAAAAACTGTTGAATGAACGTCTACTATTAGAAACCATTAGGAGGCCATAAAAGTTTCGGATGAAGCCGATTTTTGGTTTTTATCTTCATCTAGGCCTGTATGAACTAATCAACAGATTAGATGTGAAATAAACAGTTCATTGTGCATTAGGAGAGTTGTAATTGTCAATATCCAATGAATATGATCTTCTTGTGGTGTGGTCCACCTGAGATTTATATCCCTCTCATTTTCTGGAATAAACTCTAAAATGAACTGTAAAAATGAATGAACGGAATGGATGAAACACATACATCATGGTGGGGCTCACAAAACACCCACCACGGCCATTGGATGGTGGCAGGGTGAGTAACCAATCCGATTTCGGTTTAAAAAGTTGCTGCTACCTTCGTACGTTGCTTTCACTCCCTCAACGAAAAAAACCTCCTGAAAATAACAGCATTTCACTCCCTTTCAACCATAAATCGAGGTACGGAGGTTATTTTTTCATTTTTCTCATAGAATTCTCCATGAATCATGCTGATATCATCATTCTACATTTACAATTTTTCGTCTTGGCTAGGGTTACGTGAAATCCCATGAAGTAGCTGGACTTGCAATCCTTGAAAAGGTTCAAAATATTCCCTCACTCCAAAGCACCTTCCTTCAACCTACATTTGACTTGTACTATGGTAGTTGGTGGTACAGATATTTTGAAGAAAAATGTTCAGCTCGTACAATTGCATTGCATGTGAAGTTCGGTCAATTCTATGTGTTAGGCTTACTCAAATTCATGCGTTAGGCTTAGTTAATTTTATGTGTTGATCGGTCAAATCCATGTGAAACTCACTCAATTCCATTTGAAGCTCACTCAATTCCATGTTAGGGCTTACTTGATCTCATGCTATGCTCGCTGAATTTCATGTTTACGCTGCGCAATTTTATGCTAGGACCACTCAATTTAATGTTTGCCAAACTTAATTTCATGGTAGATAAGATAAAGTCAATTTAATGTTTGCCTTGATAAATTTCGCAATAGGATCACTCAATCTAATGTTTGCCCGGCTTAATTTCATGGTAGATAAGAGAAGGTCAATTTAATATTTGCCTTGATAAATTTCATGCGATCACTCAATTTAATGTTTGGCCAGCTTAATTTCATGGTAGATAAGATAATGTCAATTTATTGTTTGCCCAACTTAATTTCATGGTAGACAATTTAATGTTTGCCTCAATCAATTCATAGTATGATCGCTCAATTTCATGGTAAATAAGGTCAATTTATTCTATGTAGGGCTCACTAGAATGTATTTATTCTATATCCACACCATTTATCCGTTTTGCCATGTTATTTTAAGACAGTAGGCAAAAAATGAAGAAGATCCAAATTTTAAGTGCACCATAGAAAACACAGTGATTGGATATCCTACAATTAAATACCTCTTATATCATTTAAGACACGAGGCCAAAAATGAGGAAAATTCAAATTTTAGGTACACCATAGTAGCGAAAACAATGGCGATTTGACGTCTTATAATTAAATACTCCCTATAGCCCATTATAATGTTTCTTTAATGTTTGTTTACTATTCTACTTGTTGATAAGGTAACAAAAATCTTGATGAAAGAATAAAACAAAGATCAGCTTGGTTTAATGTATTGCATGTTTAATGTATTGCATGTTTCCCCCGCGCTAAATGTCATACGTCCCTCGATCAATTCCTAGTTTGCGTTGATCAAATTCTACGCGTTCCTTGCTCAATGTAATGATAGTTAATGTCACAAAATTAACATGCACCATATGAAATCATTCGCTTCGTTGAATGCCTAATCCGTATGAGCTCTAGTTGTTTATTTCATAGTAGCTCAGTGAATTTACTGATGGACTTATTTGATGGCAGCTAAGGTCAATTTAATGCAAGTCGATGCGCATGTGTTAGGCTTAATCAATTTCATGCGTCAGGCTTAACAAATTTTATGCGTTGATGGGGATTACATGCACTCGATTAAATGTTTGCTTGCATAACTTAATTTATAGTTTTCCCTACTCGATTTCATGTTTGGCTTGCTCAATTTAATGTTTGCCCTACTGAATTTCATGCTTACACCCCCCCCTGCTGCTGAATTTCATATTTACCTTGCTCAATTTGTATGTTGTCTCGCGCATTTTTCCAGCTTACTCCTTATTTCCTTAAGATTTGTATCATTCTCATCTATAAGGGAAAACGAGTTTTCGGTCTTCTATTAGTTAACTGAGTTTAGAATTATGTCAAGCTTCCGTTGTTTAACGTTTATTGATAATTTCTCATTGTATTGATTTCCAGATTATGGCTACGAGAATCATCTGTTGCTATGGCGGGGAGTTAGAATGGGAAAACACGCAATGGATGTACAAGAGTGGAAGTACAAAAACTATTTCGCTAGATGTTGATACTACGTACGAGGAACTTCTATCCAGAATGTACAGGATTATGAAGAGTACACACCACAGATTGTGATGTTCGGATGAAAGTTTTGTATCCCTGTTCCAATACATCAATCCCTCCAACCGTACTCGAGGACGACGATGACGTGAAAGAGTTCCTGACAACACAGCTGGAGCATTCGAAAAAGTTCATCCCTTTGGTCATCGAGACAATCCAACACATAAATATGACAACACACACGTTGACAGTCTGCCAGAAGAGCATGGCGTGGAATTTCAATATAAGCCAAATCCATTACAAGTAGGAGGAAACAAATGACCGACTCCCCGAGCCGCCCCAAACATCAAGATTTGTGAGTGCCGAAGTCAGCGATGCATGTGATGTTGACCTCATTTGTGATTACATGGCACCGCCTCTAGCAACAACAGCAGATCTGCCGTCATCATCCACAGCCCGAAGATACATCAATCCTGAAAACGACATCCCGCATCCAGACATGCCCGAAACAGCAAACTTCAACACCCGTCAAGTTCCCGTGCCGTTTGATGATGTTGCATTCACCAATGCGGCAATGCTGGAATATACGGATTCGTTAAGTGAATCAATTGAGATAGGCGAAGGGCAAACATTCAAGGATAAGAGTCGGTGCCAACATGTTTTGAGCCTATTTGCCCTTCAAAATAAATTCCAGTACAAGGTACTTACTCAAATTCCCGGAGATTTACGGTCGTATGCTTCGATGATAGATGTAAATGGAGGGTTCATGCATCACGCGTTGGTGATTCGGGTGTTTTCAAGATACGGACTTATACGAGAAATCACACGTGTGGCATGTCATGGATGAGGAGCGATCACACAGGCAAGCAGCAGTAAGTTAGCATGTGATTTAGTTGTTAGCCGCATCGAGCAACGCCTGGGGTTGAGGCCACGTTATATTATCTTCTATTGATAATACTCGTCCTACAACGATTCTTGGGTACAGTAAGATCTCCAGTCTTAAGACCGGTAATGAGGGCGAAGTCCATCTCAGAAAACTGCAATCGCCTCCCCTTGATCTTAATACTGAATCACCTTTGTATCTTTCTAAAAGTAGCTGAAATATAGCCCCTACAAAGCTAAAGGATGTAACATGCAATAAAAACGCGAAAGGGGATTGCCTGAACAGATTTAGGCGACTATCGTGTTTCTCCCACTCCATCCTTCACCTTGTCAAACACCAAGTCAGTGTACACCTACATGTTGGCTTGGAGATGACGGCAAAATTTTCATTGTCTGCAGAGATGGATTTAAAAAACATATCAAACATAAAATTAACAGGATAAAACATTGTCTATAAAATTAGACGGGCATGCTACAAATTCAGCGGAGCAAACTAGAATATCAACGGGGCATACTAGAAAGTTAGCAGGGCAAACTAGAAAATGTGTGAACCAAGCTAGAAAGTCAGGGGAAAAACATAAAAATGAGCGGGGCAAACTAGGCAATCAGCGGGGCAGACTTAACAAATAATTTCATGGCTTAAGCCAATTCCTATAAACGTATCCAATGTTCAAATGGAACACACCCAAATTAAATTTACAAATGAACTTCTAATGTTGATCATTTCATCTAGGCCACAGAAGTTTTGGATCAAGCTTATAATTGTTTATTCTATTGATCCATGTCAGTATGATCTTATGTCTAGATTTGATAACAAACAAACATACACACTGTTGGGCCCACTTATTGGCCCGCTGATTTCATGTTTGCCCCGCTAATTCTCATCAAGGTATACCAATTTCTACATCACAACATAGACATACCTTGCCACTTGCCCTTAATTATATTCTCTATTGAAAATACCGTTCATTCTAAGGTACACAGCTCAAGAAAGTTGTAATATGCATGATACACATGAGCCAAAGATATTGAAGGATCAATTAGCTTCAACCGGCTAAGGGTCAGTTTGGGCAGTGGGATTAGAAGGGATTAGGTGGGGATGGGATTCATCTGCTCTTGTGCCAATTCCACTCCTTGTTTGGGAGGAATGGAAATGCTTGGAATTACATTAAATGGAATCGCATTGGGTCGTGTGCTAATCTCACTCAATGTTTGGAAAGTTGTGTAGGTCCCAACATGATGTGTGGGCTATATCCACACCGTCCACCCATTTATCGAGATTATTTAGAGCATGGGCCACAAAATCGGGTAAATCTAATGCTCCCCCTTGATGTTTATATGCTATTTAAACCGTTTACAAGGTCATTCCCAATGGGATGAAGTAAAAAAAACCAAACTTATAGCCCCAAACCTAAAACTTTTATGACCATAAAATGCTTCAACAGTTCTTCGCGAATTCCCACGCTTTCCTCTCGTGTGGCCCACTAGGAAAGGAGCGAGGCAAACTAGGAAAAGCAGCGAGGCAAACTAGGAAAAGCAGCGAGGCAAACTAGGAAAAGGAGCGAGGCAAACTGAAATATCAGCGAGGCAAACTAGAAAAACAGCGAGGCAAACTAGGAAAAGGAGCGAGGCAAACTGAAATATCAGCGAGGCAAACTAGAAAAACAGCGAGGCAAACTAGGAAAAGGAGCGAGGCAAACTAGAAAAACAGCGAGGCAAACTAGAAAACAGCGAGGCAAACTAGGAAAAGGAGCGAGGCAAACTAGCTATAGATATTGAAGGATCAATTAGCTTCAACCGGCTAAGGGTCAGTTTGGGCAGTGGGATTAGAAGGGATTAGGTGGGGATGGGATTCATCTGCTCTTGTGCCAATTCCACTCCTTGTTTGGGAGGAATGGAAATGCTTGGAATTACATTAAATGGAATTGCATTGGGTCGTGTGCTAATTTCACTCAATGTTTGGAAAGTTGTGTAGGTCCCAACATGATGTGTGGACTATATCCACACCGTCCACCCATTTATCGAGATTATTTTAGACCATGGGCCAAAAAATCGGGTAAATCTAATGCTCAAGTGGACTCCACCATAGAAATCAATAGGGATTGAATACTTACCGTTGAAAACTTCTTTGGTGCTACATAAGTTTTGGATCTATCTGATTTTTAGGCCCATGCCATAAAATGAGGTTACGAAACAATGAACAGTTTAAATATAACACATGTATGTTATTCTAAGTAATTTCAAATGATGGTGGGTATATTCATTCAATGTACCACCGTATTATCAACAAAGTAGGGCATTAATTTAATCCCATGGTAATAAGGGACAACCATGCCATGGGTAATAATTATGTTTTTTGAATCCCATCCCCACCTAATCCCTTCTAATCCCACTGCCCAAACTGACCCTAAAATAAGCTCGCCGCTTAGGCAACTAGCATTGAGCAATGCTCGCAAGGATAACTCAATGAGGTGTTCATGAGTCATATATGACTTTCCTCGTTATTACAAGGTTGCGTAGCTTAGTCAACGTAGCGCGTCACAAGGTTGCGTAGCTTTGTCAGCACAAAAGATAAGGAACACTTGCCTTTATTCGGCCAGCATAGGGACATGGCCGTATGACAGGGAGTCAAGGCATGTATCTGTTCAAGTTTGTAGCTTTTACAGTGTTGGACCCCACATCATGTTATATACAAGGAGACATAAACATACCTTGGCACATGCCCGCAATTACATTCAAAGGAAATCAGCGGGCAAACTACAAGATCAGCGGGCATGCGTGTATATATACGTCTGTGTGGGAAAACGGTTCTATATGGTCGAGCTCATGTGAACTACCAATGAGGTCGAGCAGTGTGGGCCCTATCATGAGGTATGTCAAACATCTACCCCATCAGTTAGATGCACCATTCCATGGTGGGCCTAGAGCAGAAAAATCAAGTTAATTCGTGACTTTTGTAGGCTACACCACGTACAAACTTGAGAGGGGTTACCTTCCATTAAAACATTCATATTTGCCGCTTGGGCCCACCGAAATGTGTTTCACAAATCCAGCCCATCCACAATGTGTGTCCCACTTGGATGAGGGGTCGGACAAGTTTTAGACACATCCAAATTTCAGGTGGGCCCCACCAAGTAATTTTATATGTTTTACCCATGTCTTCACATGATTTTCGATGGTATGGCCCACCTGAGTTCCGTATACGGCTGATTTTTCGGCTATCCCGTAATTTAGAGGGGACCCATCATGTTCACGCGGCGTTGATGTTCGACATACGTCATGGTGGGGCCCACACAGCTCGACCTCATGGGGAGATCCCATGAGCTCGATCGTATATAACCTTTTCCTCTACTTAAAAAATATAAACGGAAGTACATACATTCCATGTGGGGGCAACTGAGTTTAAAACTATACCTTTGCTGCGTGCTGTCTTCTCTGGACCGACCATTTTGAGAAGAAGACAAAATGCGATTGAGGGGGGCCCACAAAAAGGGTTTTTAGAGGTCTTTTCTGCCGGAAAACAGTGAGGAAAGGGGGTGAAAGCAACTGCTGTGAAAACAACGGCTGTGAAAGCAACGGTGGAAAGGGAGGGGAAAAAGAAGCAGTGAAAATGGGAGAGGAAAAGCCACAGCCGTGAAAGGAGGGGTATTTTCGTCCTGAAATGCTGCGTCCGTACGAGGAGGTCCAGTTGCGTATTCTAAGTTTGTATTGTTTCAGAAAAACTGCTGGATAAAAGGTGGGGTCCACATTCGTAATTTCTCTATGTATTAATGTATGTGTGTGGACGCGGATTTCCTGCCAAAGCCTTTCGCACGTTCCTGCGCAAGGATGCTGGGTGGGGCCCACCTAGATGTATTTGAGAAATCCACCCCGTCCATCCGAATTTAGAGATAAATTTATGATTTATGACTGAAAATTAAGTGTATCCAACACTCAAAATGGCCACACGAGAGGAAACAGTGGGCATTCAGTAAGAATCGTTGAATCATTCTCATGGCCATAAAACTTTTGTATCAGGCTATATTTTTTGTTTTTTCACTTCATCCCATTAAGAATGACTTTATAAACGGTTTGGATAGCATATAAACATCAAGGTGGAGCCTAGGAAGGTATCAACGGTAGGAATTTCTTTCCCCAATTTTCCCTCTCATGTGACCCACTTGAGTTTTGTATCCACCTAATTTTGATTGAACGTTCTAAATTGGGTTCTCAAAACGAATGAACGGAATTGATTTCTCACATACGTTGCAGTTGGCCCTACCCACCGTCCTTGTGTTTTACCTGACTAAGGTGGGACGCAGATTTCCTGCCAAAGCCTTCCTGCACTGGGAATCTAGGTGAGGCCCATCTTAATGTTGGTGAGAAATCCACGCCGTCCATCAGTTTTGTGAGCTCATTTTAGAACATGAGAACAAAAATAAGTTGGATACAAGACCCAATTGGACCACACAAGAGGGAAAACTGGGGAAAGAAATGCCTACCGTTGAAACCTTCGTAGGATTCACCTTGATGTTTATGTCATCCAAGCCGTTTATAAAGTCATTAGCTTTGGGATGAATTGAAAACAAAAATTCTTAGCTTGATAAAATAAAGTCTTACAGACCATGATGAAGGGAAAACACAAATATCATCTTGATACACAACTTTTGCGGCTCATAAGTTTTTAGTGGTGGGCTTCCAATGACTACTATTTTTCTAGTGTGTGGTCCACGAGATTTGAAAATACTTATTTTTTCATCCATGCATGTTCTAAAATGAACTGGGAAAACTGCTGGACAGCGTGAATATAGAACACATATATCAAGGTGGGTCCCACAATCAGGGAAACACCCACTTCATTGTTACCTGGGCAACACTTGATCCACTCTTCTCGCCTGCTTGCCAGCGCATGCCAACATTACCTGTGGATGAGAAATCCAAGTGGTCCATTAGTTGGGTGTAACCATGTAGACCATCTGACCCAAAAACAAGCCCAGTCAACTTATCATGTGGTCCACAATGTTAAAAACATGCAGATGGATTACAAAACTTCGACTTAATCTTTTTGTTTCGTACATTAGTTTTGTAAACTACCACAGAAGGATAACTATAATAGCTTGATATTTTGTAATCTATCGTAGTGGGGTCCACCTGATGGATGGCCTGGATCTTGTACCCACTTACAAGTGGGACATATATAAGCTACCTCATACACGCATGCCAGGTTACCTAAGCTCAATATGATATTGGAAGTAAAAGTTACACACAAGTTATAAAATATATATATTGTCGAAACACAATTCAAGCCAAAAATTCATTGACCACAAAATGTGGTGTCGATGGTTCAACGAAACCATAGTTGAAATGTACCATCTAAATGATGTCATTTCATGAATCAATGACGCAACGTATGACTCAAGCTCCATCATCTACGTATACTTTACATTTTAGGCTAGAGTTCTTTGCATACCACTACCTCAGCTTTTTGACATTTGCATTTACCTCATCTGTTTTTTTTATTCTCAAGTTCTTCCCTTTTTTGGATAGTAAGATGACCAAAGCACCCTCTGTTGTTTCAAATTAAGAGGATGCCCTAAAACTTCCAAATTATCCAAAAGAGTATACTGAAATTACAGAACTGCCCATAGTGTTTTCCAAGAAAATAGAATAAAATGAGAAAAGATTAAGAAAGTAGAGAAAACCATTATTCTTGATTTCTTTCAAGTTGATTAGATGTATTTCATTGAGCATACTGGGCCTGTTTGGTTTTTCAATTATAATGATAAATAGCTATAAACAGGTAATGATTACTTATTCTTGTAATTGTGTAGTGACATCACTTATATTTGATTGCAACGATGATTTGGTTACATTATTTGTTTTACCTAGAAATCACTTTGAAAATGATAATTTTATCACATGAAAACGCATATAATATACTTATTTTATTTAGACTTACAAGCTATAGTTTGTTTAAACAAACACTTTAAAATGCTAATTATGGGTTATTTGCTTGCATTTTATAGGACTTTTTATTTTTTATTTTTTACACATGCACTCACACCCCATACACACCCACACACTCATACAATAGTGGGATTTCACCATAACAGGTATTCAAACCCACCATGAATTCGTGTTGAAACTCCGGGAGGAATAGCCCCAATAAGAGAAGATTATAGTCAATCTGGTGAAATATAGATAGAAAAGAAAAGATATACAAGGATAATCAAATTAATCTAATCTTTTCTAATATACATTCAGAAAAATATTTTTTTTTTTTAAAAAAAAAAAAAGAAAGAAAAAAAAAAAAAAGAAGGTGTTTTCCAAAAAAAAAAGACATTTTAAATGAAACATAAAAACAAAAATCAATCGCTTAACTACTAAAGTTGAAAATATTCAAATAAATAAAATAAAAATTTATATAAAGTACCCAAAATTCAGTATGAAACAAATAAATAAATAAAAATTTAGAAATAAAAGAAAGAAAAACCACCAAACTTGTGACAGAAACCACATAAGAAACCATAAACTAGGTGACATAAGCAGAGGTAGTCATTTAGGCCAAAAACAGAAAATAGGGAAAATGCTTTGAAGGAAAAAAAAAAAATGCCTTTGAAAAATTAGGAGAAGAGAGGAAGGTGAAGAATGTCTTTGATGTAGAGCGGGTCGTGGACAATTTCATGGCCAAGATGGATCAGAAAAGGGCTTGTCGACGACAGAAGTGATCCGGACCGTCGGACCTTAGATCGAGCGTATCTCACAATCCGGAATGAGTTATCGGGCGTAAAATATATGATTTTGGGGTATAACGAGCTACTTTAGCCAACCAACCCCGCTATGCCAGGTTACACAAGCCGAATTTGCGAAATACCCCTGGATCAACGGACGTTTCCCTGTTTTAATTTCATTTTTACTATAAATAGTAAGTTTTAGTTTGATTATAACTCTTCATCCGTCGGGCTTTAGGAGTTGTGCCCAATGTGAAAAGAGCTTAGAATAATTACGAGAACGGTTTGGTGAAGCCAAATAGGACACTTACTAATTTTGGCCGAAAACCTTGGCACTAGTAGACATCACGACCGTCTATAAATAGTAAGTTTACTATTTATAGTAAGTTGCGAATTCTAGGAGTTTTAGTTGTAGTTTGCTTCTGATTTCTCTCTCATTGTTTGGTACTCCTATTTAAAGGGTTGTGAACTCGTTTATTGGAATTAATTAATCAATCTCGAATTTATTAGAATTTATTTCTATTTTCTGATTTCTTTTCTCGTTGATTCGAGAAGTCTCTGTGAGGAGTCCAGAGAAGCTTCGTGGATTCGGAGTAGTTATCCTCTTGAGGAAGACAGTGATCGACCTCATCACGTTCATCCCTGCGTCAGTCTTCCTAATTTCTCTAAAGATTGAAGAATAGTATGATACGTTGCCTGCGTCTTTCAACAGCATACACAGCATATGCAGGTTTAAAATTTTTACATGTGCATGCCATTGTTCGGTAATCTAGACTGCTTATCTGATGCATCTCACCTTAGATGGCCTATTTTTCAATTATAGCATCCATGAGACAATCTTCACCTTTCAATTAGGGACCTGAAGATAGACGGTTGATAAAAAGAAATACAATGAAAGTAGTCCAAAGACAGGTCCTTGGGAAGTTCCAATATGGTATATTCCATTGTCATGATCCATCTACAAAGTGGGGGCATTCTCATCATTTATAAAAATGAGGGTGTTTTGATCATTTTACCATTTCAAATGGCTCCATCTAAAGAAAAAGTCAAGGTTGACGCAGTCAGGTCAGGGAAATAATAGAAATTGTTAGAGAATATTAATAATAATAAAAAAATTGAAATTTATAAAAATAAAAGAGATATCTACATATATTAGGGAAATGGATTGGCTACTCCCCCTGCCACTAGGGAAACGGATTGGCTACTCCCCCTGCCACAAGCCAATGGCTGGTGGTTGGTGCTCTGTGGGCCCCAACATGATGTATGTGTTTCATCCAAGCTGTCCATCGATTTTTCTAGATCATTTTAGGGTATTAGACCAAAAATGAGGTATATCCCAATCTCAAGTGGACCACATTACAGGAAACAATGTTGAATAAACGTCAACCATTAAAAACTTTTTGGGGCCCATAAAAGTTTTGGATCATGCTGATCTTTGTTTTTTCCCTTCACATAGATTTTTATGACCTAATCAACATATTGGATGTTAAATAAACAGTACAATGGGCCTTAGGAGGATTTTAATGGTGGATATCCAATCACTGTTGTTTTCCTATGGTGTGATCCACCTGAGATTTATATCCCTCTCATTTTTGGGGTCAAGTCCTAAAATGATCTGTAAAAATGGATGAACGGCGTGGATGAAACACATACATCATGGGTCCCCACAGAGCACCGACCATCAGCCACCGGGCTGGTGGCAGGGGAGTCCGTTTCCATATATTAGAAAGAAAAAGGGACTAATATGTAAAACACCCTACCGCTAACATTATAAATCCATGTGGGCCCACCATGATGCATACGTAACATCCAACCCGTCCATTACTTTAGCCAGCCCATTTTAGCAGGTTTACCCGAAAATGATGTCGATCCTAGACTCAAGTGGTCCACAGCATTTGCAAACATGGAAATAGAGACGTCCAATGTTAATGTCTTCCTGGGGCAATTGTGATATTTATATGAACATCCAACCGTTCATAAGATGAGGACATGAAGGATGATGACAAAAACCAAACATCTGCTTCATCCAATGCTTCAATATCTCAAAGTAAGGATTCAATGGTACTGTGGGTCCTATCCTGCCATTTCCTGTGGTGTGGTACACTTGAATTTTGGGATCTTTATAAACAATTAATAGAGTGAATTTCACACAAACATCACAATGACCTCATGGACATTTATGTTGCACCCGATATCTTGGTCATGTAAGAGAGAGGACACGTGTCAGCATAATAGAGCAAATCACCATAATTGTACTTCATATTTTATATAAATAAGGTCTTTAAGTCCAACCGGTTAGATCTTAGGTTGCCATCCACCCAGCAGATAATTAACTTCCAACCATTCATATGGTGGTGACAACCACCCAATCTGTTGTTAACTTCAAACCTTTCGTGTGCGTGTGACAACCACCCAATCTACTGTATTATAATGGAGATCACCTTGTGCAGAAATCAGCACATCCACTCATTGAGTGGACCACAGTTGTATTTTGGTTATTTATCAATCAATATATACTATTTTCCATAAAGTGGAGCAGCTGATGAGCGGATGAGGATGATTTTTTCGCAATGTGATCCTCACGGTGGGACCAACCTATTAGAAGGATTGGATGTCGCATGCAGTTAATAGATTGGAATTTATATGCTCGGTGGACTGTAATTTATAGTCCAGCTAGACAGACTTATAGAGTGCTCCACCGCAAACGAAAATCCTTGTCATTTAGGTTCCTCAATGGGTAAGATATTGCCTGAAGGCTCTTAATGGTTTTTTCAATAAATCTAGCAGGGATCCGCATGTTTTTTTTCAATAAATCTAGCAAGGATCCGAACAATGCACAACACAAATGTGTGCACTGCAGGACAAAGGGATGTCAATGGGCCAAGCTCGATCCGGGTAAAATCAAAACTTTAAAGGAATTTTACCCAAAAATTCCTCCCAGGTGCTGATTTTCTGAAAAAATATACCTAGCTAGCATTCGTGAATATGCTGCCGAACCAACTAATGAAGGTAAAAAGCACTACAAGAAACTGCAGTATAGCCGACATTGGGGATCTTTTGGCGGCACTAATTAAAAACTGAGCGCTGAAAAAGAATCCCTGTAAATAGAAAAAGACAATCTTACCCTACTTTCAACCACTCTCCCCATCCCCTACTCTCTCTCTCTCTCTCTCTCTCTCTCTCTCTCTCTCTCTCTCTCTCTCTCTCTCTCTCTCTCTGCATCTCATTCCTCACAAATCTCACAAAACCCTAGCGACCTCTCGATCTTAGTCGATTTCTCTAGATCTTTGACACATACATCAATCCTCATCTTCATTCCTCTCATAAATCTCTCAAAACCCTAGCGACCTCTCCATTTCACTCAATTTCTCATAAATCTCTTTTAATTTTTAATGGTTTATTTGTTTATTTGACCGGATTTGGAGTTTTACCGGAGGAGATTCACGAATTGCTATTGAGTTTCGCATGAGGAGAAGTGAAGATACCGAGTTTCTATCTCATTTGCTCTATTTTACAAAGATGGGATCATTTGGGGTTTGGATAGACCTCGATGGATATAAAGATTTTTTTTTCTTTTTTTATTCCTTCTACAGATTACATTATTTATCTTCTTCTCTTTTTAAAAAAAAATTGGGTAAGAGTGATGATTATTTGATGAAAGGCACCATTTAGGGTTTTAGGTTTGTTTGGATTGTGTAAGTGCTATATTGAATAAATCACACCTCTATTTATCAAATTTCGTTTAGACAAAACGGCATATGAAGTGGTCCGTCTATTGTGGATCAAGATGGAAAGTTCAAGATTATACTTCAAGACAAGTAGTGGATCAAGATGGAAAGTTCAAGACTCTACTGAAGTTCAAGATGACTGAATTCAAGTTCTACTACACTTCGACTAGAAGATCAAGCTCCACATTCAACTACAAGCTCTATTGAAGAATCAAGTAGAAGAACAAGTTTCATGAAGTTCAAGCATCCCATTTACTTCAATGTTCGGTCTTTCAGGTATAATAGACCCTAAAAAGACCTTAGGCTTAGGTTCTTTCAAGAAATAAACTTAAATGGGTTTTTATACTTACGTTAGGCTAAATTTCGACTAGTCTAGGCTAAGGTTCGACTAGTCTAAGATCTGGCTCGACCAGTTTCAAGAATCTTCGACCAGTCCTAGTTTAAATTCCTAAAAAATGGATTTTTTCGTTACTTCTTCGACCAGTCGAGCAGGCTGCTCGACTAGTCGAAGAGAGGCCTTCGACCAGTTGAGGGTTACTCAACTCGAAGTCCAACAACTGAATTTTGGCACCCTCGACCAGCCGAAGCCCATGCTTGACCAGTCGAACAGGGCCCTCAACCAGTCGAGCAGGGCCTTCGACTAGTCGAAGTTCTGTTTTATCCGATCGCGTTGAAAATTTGAAAATATGTTGGAACTTAGACGAGTCGAAGAATGTCTTAAACGAGTTGAAGAAACAACTTTTCTGCCTATAAATAAATGTCTTCTCTTAATCTGAAAATCCATCATCAAGAGAGATAAAAGCCCCTATTATACTCAAGTTATTGCACGGTATTTATAAACTTTTACACAACTTATTTGTTTTAATTCTTAGACCTCTTATTCTTTGAATTTCATTTTATAAAGAGAGTAGATACTCTTCTTTATATCTTGAGGAATTCAAACAAGTAGCCTTTGGTTTGAATCTATTTAAAATCAATCTAGAACTTTGAACCCTTGTCTATGTAACTGAACATTGAACAATTTATGACAAGAAAAAAGGTTTTACGGCTACATCGACTAATACATCTTCACGGTGAAGATAAGTATATTCTGTCTTTTATATTTTGATTTTATTGAGATAGCCAGAAAATCTCATTTGTTGGTTTTTCTAAGATAGACAAAAAATCTCAGTGAGGGGTTTTTGTGCTTGTGATAGCCCTTTAAAATCACAACTATATCAGGTTTTAAGGTGATCCTGTGAAAACCTTGTTTATAGTGAAAGTCAATATCACTGGATAGTGCTTATTGGGAGTGGAGTAGGTGTGGTTGTTTGAGAACAGTTGTTGTACACACCGAACCATTATAACTCTTGGTGTTATGGTGAATGTTTACTTTTTGTATTTGTGGAGAATGGTTGTAATTTTATTTATGAAAAAGTGGTGAATGTTTGTAATAGATGACTTCATTTTCTCTTGCTTGGTTTGAGATCTTGATTCTTACAATCGTTCGTGAAATAATGTTGTGCTACCTAAACTTTGTTTTGGGTGTAAGTTGTCCTATGAACTAGTTTGAATCAATTTTTTAATACTAATGAGATTGAGTTTTCTGATTTATTTATTGTTTCAACACTTTAATTTTTGTTTGGCATAGTCCTATTCACCCCCCTCTAGGACTTCTTAAGCTCGCCTTTTTAGATTATAAAGTAGAGAAGCAATTAAATGTATTTAGTTTTGGTTTCTGGGGTTGAATAATTGTAGGTTGTGTTTTTATACAAATCATTATGGATTTAGGATAGTGGATTCTTATATATATGGAAGCATGCATGCTTGTATATGGTATTATATATATATTATGTCATGATAATAGATTTCATAATAATTGTAGGTTATTTTTTGGTACAAATCCATGTGGATTTAGGATAGTGGATTCTTATAGGGAAGAATGTATGCTTGTATATGGTATTATATAAATTTTATTTCATGATAATAGATTTCATTATTATTTTATTAGCTTTTTCTTTGTTTTCATTATTGTCATATTGTAGGATAATAGGAGGGAATGATAGAGAGAGACTTCTCTCTTACTCTCAAAAATGTAGTAGAGCCTATATAAAGGTTTTCAAACCTACACGTTACAATAGAATGATGATTTTTCGATAAGAAATTGACTCCATGTGTTGCTTTGTTTTCACCTACCACTAGTTGCTATACTAATTGGAGAATTCCAACAGTCTCTTAGTTTTTTCTACCATATGATTTGATGTGAGGTGATTTTAGCTTTCAAGCATTATGTGAAGTATTTTGTTATTTTGACCTTGCTATATCAGTTTGTCATCAGAGCAAATTCTAATTTCTGGGGTACTTTTCATTTTTCAAATAATCAATTTCTTCTCGAGATCTGCTTATGTACACATAGGTTATCTTTTTTTCAATTTATGTGTAAAATATGTTTTCTGCTACAAAGACTAGTTTTGGAATCAATCTTTAGACTCTGAAGTTGTACTTCACTACACCAAAATTACAAATTTGAAACGGCTACGTCTTTGGTTTAAGAACGGTTTTAAACCATTTCTAATGTTATATATATAAAGGCCTAATTAATCGTGCATGGGGCCTGTCTCTCTCTCTCACTCACTAACCCTCTCCTCTCCTAAACTCTCCCCTCATGAACCTTCGTCAAATCTTCCCTTCAGCTCCTCTCTGCATCCCGCTTGCAGAAGAAACCCTAGAAATATCTAGGTTTTTACCACCATTCCCTTCTGTACGCACTAGATTTAGGGCATTCTCTTCCTCCTTCAATTAACCAGAACAAAACCCTAGAATTATTCCTTTCAGAAATTAGCAACACAAATTTGGAGAAAATCACAAGCATTAATAAGATCATCCTGTGCATTATGAAGTCGATGTGGTATCGTGTCAGACCAAAACCCTAGAATTATTCCTTCCAGAAATCATCAACTCAAAATTGGAGAAAATCACAAGCATTAATAAGATCATCCCATGCATTATGAAGTCGATGTGGTATTATGGCAGGTACAGAGAATCCGAAATTAGGCATCAATCGCTGCCAATATTGAAACCATGTGAACAATGCATCGCCTACAGAATGTTTAGTTTCAATGTCTTTTTAATGAATGGGTTAGTAAATATGTATACAAGGTGTGAGGATTTGGCACATGCTCGCAAGTTATTCGATAGTTTTCCTAACAGGAACACTATCTCTTGGAATGCATTTTTTTATTTCTATTTTAAAATATAATCTTCCTACTTACGATTGGGTTTTTGAGATGTCCTAGTTTGGATATTTGTGGTATTAAGGGTATTACACACTCCTCCCATCATTTGTGCAATTCATGTTAGGACATGGCCCAAAAATCAACCTGATGTAGAACTCAAGTGGACCACACTATAGGAAAAAGTGCATATGAGAATGCCCACCACTGAAACCCTCCTTGGATCCACACTGATGTTGAATGCCATCTAAACTATGCACAAGGCGATCCCAACATAGGTGAAAGGAAAAAAACTGAATATAAGCCTCAAAACCAATGTTTATACTCTTGGACTTTGCTCATTAACGATACATTCATTCATTACCCTAGTTAATGTGTGTGGAATATACAAATGATATTATGTAAATGGGTTAGAGAGAGGGATTCATTTGATTATCCTTGAAATTTCGAGATTGGATACAATAAGCACTGGCTAAAGGAGAATTACAGGTCATAAATCTTATTATCCTATTAAGCTATAACCATTTAGCAGGTTATGAGACAAACCTATGGTTATTATTATTTTTCTTCATCATCTGTGATAGGACTTGTAATAAGTTAGGATAAAATGTCTTCACCATTGGATGTTGCAACGAGTCGAGATGCTTTACTCTACCCCATATATGCTATAGGCATATGCTCTTGATATTGGACCTATTTGACACTTGCATCGGTAGATCGAGTTCAAGTCTCTAAACCAAGAAGCCCATCATGCTTGGATTATGATCAACTTGTGAATATGCTAGCTTTGATTAATTTCTGGACCTGAGAATGCATAAGGAGTTTAAGGTCTTGCTAATATGTGTTTTAGCTTACTTTATGAGGTCATCTGACATAGCTACATGTATACATCAAGATTTAATTAAGGTTCACATGATTTAACAAAGGATCGGCTTAGTTACCCAAGATGTTACTAATGGACTAATCTTATGGTTCGAACTATTCTTAAGTATTTTAAAGGTTGGCCAGTATATTAAAGGTTTTTTAATAGATTAATCAAGGATTTTTCAACCGTTAGCTTTTAGTTTTAGGCATTGATTTGTTTTAAACTAGCTTGATGGATATCCAATGGTTAGATCTAGTTATCCACACCTTAGGTGTACATACGTTATTGGCTAAAGATAGTTGCCATGGTAAGTGGAGATATTTGGTCAATTTAGTTGCATGTTAAGGTAATATCATAAATTTTTAATTCAGTAGGGCATATTAAAGTTGGTAGAAAGATGGAGCATCATATTTAGTATTTTCCTCTAGAATCTTAGTATCTCCTCATAAATATCTCATATCCTATAAGGAGAGAATTAAGAGAGAGACTTAGACATCCCAAGCCTCCCTTAGGCGTCATTTAGTGAGAGAGAGAGAGAGAGAGAGATATTCCACCCTCTCTCCCTCCTTCCACATAACACCTTCCACATGTGGGGGTGCACCACTGGACAGCTCTAGTGCAAGGTCATACTCTAGGACTAATGTGTAACTCTCATTTTACTCTTTCATCAGGGGTGAATTGGGAAGATACCTTCTAGATTAAAGGATCAACATCAACATTCTTTAGTTATGGCCTTAATCAAGGTAGTACTAGTCATAAATAGAATTTGAGTTTTTTATTTCTATAAACTTGATTATTCTAACAAGCATAACCTTGTACATCCACTAGTGAGAGAGAGAGAAAGAGACCTCCCTCTATCCTTTCTTACACATCACACATTCTATGCGTGGGAGTCCACTATTGGATGCTTCTGGTGCAACTTAGACCCAACTTTATGTTGGGGGATCGTGGAAGCATACAGAGATAATTCTAGAATAGTAATCCAATTGTACAAACCAAGCACCAAGAGAACACAACGATTTTAATGTCAAAAAATCCTTACGGGAAAAAAACTACAGCACGAAGCGACAGATGAACACTATGAAAGCAAAAATTACAAAGAGAAAGAGCTTACCTGATTCGAACAACCTCGAATCTCACCCTTTGCTACACCCTTTGAGCCCCTTGGGCGAATTTGAAAACCCTTGGAATATTTTCTAATCCCATTTGCACTCATATATATAGCCTTGAGAAGAATCTCAAATGGAAAAGGAAAGTGGGAAGAATCCCAAACAGAAAAGGAAACATAAAACTTGATTAAAGACATCAAATACAACAATATCCACCATGTCTTCAATCATCAAACGTGTAGCTTCTTGTCCTCTTCTCTTATCTCTGCCTTGCATCATAGCTTCATCAGCGCTTCTCGTGCACACTCCTTCTTCCTTTTACGTCATCACCAAGCCCAAGTGATGTAGAGCGGGTCACGGACAGTTTCATGGCCAAGATGGATCAGAAAAGGCCTTGTTGACGACAGAAGTGATCCGGACCGTCTGACCTTAGATCAGGCGTATCTCGCAATTCGGGACGAGTTACCTGACGTAAAATATATGATTTTGGGGTAGAATGAGCTAATTTAGCCAACCAACCCCGCTACGTCGGGTTGTGCAGCCCGAAATTGCAAAAAACCCTTGGATCAACGGTCGTTTCCATGTTTTAATTTCGTTTTTACTATAAATAGTAAGTTTTAGTTTGATTATAACTCTTTATCCGTCGGGCTTCAGGAGTTGCGCCCAACGTGAAAAGAGCTTAGAATAATTAGGAGAACGATTTGGTGAAGCCAAATAGGACACTTACTATTTTTAGCCGAAAACCTTGTGCACTAGTAGATATCACGACCGTCTATAAATATTAAGTTTACTATTTATAGTAAGTCACGATTTCTAGGAGTTTTAGTTATAGTTTAATTCTGATTTCTTTCCCATTGCTTAGTACCCCTATTTAAAGGGCTGTGAACTCGTTTTTAAGAATTTATTAAGCAATTTCAAATTTATTAGAATTTATTTCTATTTTCTGCTTTCTTTCCTCGTGGATTCGAGAAGTCTCTGTGAGGAGTCCAGAGAAGTTCCATGGATTCAGAATAGTTATCCTCTTGAGGAAGACGGTACTGGACTTCACGTCCTCCCCTGCGTCACTAAGGAAGTTGCATAGAACTTGAACTTCTCTGAAGAAACTACCTTGATGAGCATATACACTGGATTCACATTGGTGTGAATCTTCTCTAGAGTCACACCTCCTTCCTCAAGCACTTGTCGAATAAAATGGTGACGAACATCAATGTGTTTAGAACGTGAATGATAAACAGAGTTTATAGTCAAATTGATAGGGCTCTCACTGTCACGATTAACCGTCACGACCTCCTATTAAAGTCTAAACTGATTTATCATGCCTCTCAATCAAACACCTTCCTTAAATGCTTCTATCACTATCATATACTCTACTTCTGTTATGGAAAGAGCCACCACATACTGAAGCTTCGACATATCCAACTGATTTCTCCACCCGTTAACATAAACGAGTATCCTGAAGTCGACTTTATGGAATCTACATTGCATGTGTAGTCTGAATCCACATACCCTACCAACTTTACCCCTGTCTTTTCAAAAGTTAAGACATAGTCCTTGGTACCTCGAATGTATCGAAATAGCCATTTCGTCGCTTCCCAATGTTGTTTGCCAGGGTTTGACATGTATCTGCTCACAACACCAACTGCTTGTGAAATATCCGATTTCATACAGACCATGACATACATTAAACAATCCACAGCATTCGAATAACGCACACAAGATATATCCTACTTTTCCTTATTTGATTTAGGACATTGTTCTGAGGAAAGCTTGAAGTGAGCTACGTGGGGAACGCTCACTGACTTTACCTTGTTTATCCCATACTTGATCAACACATTCTCAAGGTATTCTGCTTGTGATAACCAAAGTCTGCTCCTCTTTCCGTCTCTTTGAATATCTATACCGAGAACCCTCTTTACAGCCCCCAGATTTTTCATCTCGAATGTCCCAGATAACTGAGTCTTCAGTATATCAATATCAAACATGTCATGATTGGCGATCAATATATCAACATATAATACCAAGATGATGAACTTGCCATCACTCAGTGTCTTGTAATAGACACAATGAGTGTATTCACTCCTAGTAAATTTCTGACTCAACATGAAAGAATCAAATTTTTTATACCACTGCCTAGGCTATTGTTTTAGGCCGTACAATGACCTCATTAAACTACAAACCTTGTTCTCTGCCCCTGAACTTTGTAGCCTTCTAATTGCTTCATGTATATCTGCTCTTTCAATTTCCCGTGCAGGAATGCAGTCTTCACGTCCATCTGTTCTAGCTCAAGATCGTATTGGGCAACCAGTGCCAACACGAATCTAATAGATACTTACTTTACAATTGGCGCGAATATCTCTATGAAGTCAATGCATTCTCTCTGAGCATAACCCTTTACTACCAACCTTGCTTTGGATCTATCATATTTCTTCTTAAAAATCCACTCGCATCTGATCGCTTTTCGGCCCACTTGAAGCTCCACCAACTCCCATGTGTTGTTCTTGTACAAAGAATTCATCTCATCCTCCGTTGTCACCTTCCACTTTTCTGCACCAGCCTCATTAAGAGCCTCCTGAATAACAAATGGGTCTCACTCATACGTAACAAGGGCATATATGATATTGAGTTGTCCTTGTATCTTACTACTAGCATGTGTTCTCGCAACGGATTTCTCTTAGGTGGCTCCTCCACCTCTTCATGTACCTCTGCTTACACATCTGTCTTATCCTAAGTATCACCTGTGTCAATCTAAATGTCCACAACCAACCTTTCTGGTTCTTATTGGTCCTCTTGATCATTCTTGTGGAATAGGGAGTCTTCGTCAAATTTAACGTCCCTACTAATAACGATTTTACATGTGACTCGGTCATACAGCCTGTATCCCTTCACACCATCACCATAGCCGACAAAGATGTACTTTTTGGCTCTATATTCTAGCTTATCTCTTTCAACTGACGGTACATGAGAGTATACTTCACAACAAAAAATATACAAATTTGAGTAATTCACTTTATGGTCACTCCATACTTCCTCTGGAATTTTACATTCAATAGCCGTAGAATGAGACCAGTTCACCAAATAGCAGGTCGTGTTAACAGCCTCCGTCCATATGTCCTTGCCCAACCCAACATTTCTAATCATGCATCAGGCTTTTTCCAAGAGAGTCAAATTCATCCACTTAGTCACACCGTTTTGCTCGGGTGTGTGGTGCACTTATTGGGCCTAATAATCCTTTCATCCTTATAAAATTGATTAAATTTACCTGAAGTAAACTCACCGCTAGTATCTTTCATTAATACCTTTACCTTTTGCCCTGACTACTTTTCTACCATGGCCTTCCATTGTTTGAAATTGGTGAAAACCTCGGATTTATGTTTCATGAAATAAATTCAAAATTTTTGGGAGTATTCGTCAATGAATGTGACAAACCATGATGACCCTCCAGCGAAAACCATGAATGACAGCCCCCATACATCATAATGCACATAATCAAGCACACCCTTACATACATGTTTTCCAAATTTAAAAGATAACATAGATTATTTACCATATATACAATGCTCGTATATATTTAAATCAAGACTTTTAAAACTAGGAATTAAACAATGATCGGAAAGTACCTTCATGCCCCGCTCGCTCATGTGGCCCAGACGTGTATGCCACATACATGTAGACGTGAAATCTACTACAGCTGCTGCAACTCCACCTATTGAAGTGCTCTCGATCAACCTGTAAAGATTTGCGTGCCTTTGTGATCTCATAACTACAAGCGCCCCTTTTGAAACCTTAAGAACCACACTAAAATAAGTGAACTTGCACTTTATTGCTTCGAATGCACCGAGAGAAATCAAATTATTCTTCATGTCAGGAATGTGCCTCACCTCAGTCAAGGTACACTCCATTCCATCAAACATCTTGATAAGGACAGTACCAATAGCTACAACGTTACAAGCATTATCATTGCCCATAAATACATGTCCACCATTGCACTCCCTATAACTGGCAAACCAAATCTGATGAGGAGTCATGTGATAAGAAGTTCATGTGTCAAGAACTCACTCATCTTTACAATCATCGTATAAGTGTCTGATCAAAAACACTGACAACACATCACCTCCGCTTGTCTCTTCATCAAACATGGCTGTATTGGCCTCCCTGAAAGAAGACTCTGTATTCTCTTTCTTTGCTTTAGGATTTGTACAATCCTTCTTCATATGCCCCAACATCCCACAATTCCAGCACTTTAACTTTCCCTTATCCTTGTATTTGGATCTTGATCTAGAGGATCATGTGTCCCACTCTGAATTTCTACCTCTCGTAAACAAAGCATCGGTAGAGGCCCCCATGTTATTGTTCTTCTTTCTCATTGCCTTTCTCTGAAGGGCTAAGATAACAGTATCAACACTAAGGGTCATGTTACCGGTGCACAAGGTGTCTTTAAAAGACTCATACGAAGTAGAGAGAGAATTCAACAAGATACACGCCTGATTTTCTTCATCGACCGTTATCTCCACATCCAGCAATTTGCAGATTATCTTGTTAAAATTGTTAATGTGGGCTTCAACATCTCCTCCCTCTGCCATCTTGAAATTGAACAACTGCAGCTTCAAGTGTAGGCGATTTTCAAGGACTTCTTAGCATAGATGTCCTCTAACTTCGCCCACAAACTTGTTGCGGTTTTCTTCATCAAGACATCATAGAGAATCTCATCCGTTAAACACAATTGGATTGAGGATTTCGCTTTCTTATCCAGTTTTTCCATTCATCATCATCTATAGATTCGAGTCACTTCTCAAAGACCTCATCTAATCCTTGTTGAATCAACGGGCTAGTCATCTTGACCTTCCATAATTCAAAATTATTTTTCTTGGAGTATTTCTTAACATTAAACTTAAGATTGGTAGCCATTGATACTCACTTTCAAATTTAAACTTGCAACCCAACGATAGCTTTGATACCACTTGTTGGGGGACCATGGAAGCACACAGAGATGAATCTAAGAGAGTAATCCAATCGCACAAACCAAGTACCAAGAGAACACAACGATTTTAACATGGAAAAAACCCATCCATTATTTATTTGTGCCACACCAAGGAAACAGTTTGGAGGGTAAGTGCCCACCAGCACACTGTTTCCAATGTTTCCAATGTGTGGTCCACCAAAATTATGGATGTAACTGATTTTTGTGCCTTGGGCCTAATGTGGGCCAACAAATCTGATGGAATATATGTGGTCATTAATACATTTTGCTAGTTTTTTTTTCTGATATATCTGTAATTACATGGTCAGTTATTTGATACTCTAGCAGACTATCTCAATAGGCTATCTCAATAGGTTTGCAGAAATTATTCCAGGTCATATATTAACTCAAACTAAACCAACTAAATTGTCCCGATAGTAGATTTCATGAGGTCCCGAAAACATGGTGGCTGGGATCATAGGGTCCACCTTGTGTTGTATATCCATGCCATCCACCTGTTTTGCCAGCTCATTTTTGGGCTTGAACCCTAAAAATGGTGCAGATCCAAATGTCAACTGGACCACACCATAGAAAACAGTGGTGATTGAAAACCTACCTTTAAAAACTTCATAGGGCCACCATAATATTTATTTGCCATCCACCCTTTTGATAAGGTCACACAGACCTTGACGAAGGGAAAAGACAAATATCAGCTTGACCTAAAACTTTTGTAGCCTATGAGAAGCTTTTAAAGGTGGGCTTCAATCCCCACTATTTTATTTCCTGCAGTGTGGTCCACTGGAGATTTGGGCCTACTTCAGTTTTTGAAAACTGCCCAGAAATGAACCTGCGAGATATATGGCCAACATGCAAATACAACACATATATGAAGATGAGCTCTACCATTACAGTTTCTCTCTAGTCTTGTTCCCTAAAAGATGTGGTACTCTTCTAGGTTGGTAAGTCATCATATGATAGAATTTGATTGGATACCATGTCACTGTTAGAAATGACTTAAACTTTTGATTGAAATATCTAAGCGTTTAGAAAGTTATTTATTGAGACATGAGTATCGGATATTTTTCAATTTCAATGCTCTAATAAATATCCATTAATCCAATATAAATGGTCAAATATGCATAAATTCTTTTTATCCTATATACTGCTGCCGATAATCTGGACATTGTAAATTTCAAAAGTAATTTCTAAGTGCCTGATTATCATCCATTGCACTGCCAGAGCAACAAAGTGTTGTACGAAGCCTAGTATGCTTCCCTCGTGATCCCTTGTTGAGGGACCGTGTGCACACATGCTGAAGATCCTGTCCATTCATTAGGTGGGGCAAATATGCACATGCTCTAACTCCAGAAATCAGGTTGATCCATTCATTAATGTGTCACACCTAAATGAATAAAACAAATGTTTGGAAAGATATGACTAATTTCCCTATTCAGCTTAAACCTGTGTACCACCTGATGAGTGAATTTTGCAGATTTCATGATGAGATCCATGCATTGAACAGTGTTCGAATCTCACAAACGATCTTGGTCTGGACATGAGTTTTTTGACCCATAGTTAGGGCTGTCAATGGGTCGGGCTGGCCCACTACGCTTTCTGGCCTGGCCTCTTTGGGCTGCGCATGGCCTGGACTTGTACACCCGACGGCCAGGCCCAGGTCAAACCTTTGAACAACTAGGCCACACTTGGGCTTTTTTCATCACCCAGCCCGGGCTGTTTAGGGCTTCAGGATTCGTCATACGTCACGAATATGGGTAACACTTTATGAATGGCCCAGATTTTCCACAAAAGAGGCAGACCGGCTCGGGCCTTGATAATCATCATGGGCCACAGTTGGGGCCCTGGCCCGTTGACAACCCTACCGATAACTAATAGGGTTAATCCTAATCTTGGGTACGCACACAAGCCAGACGGCCAGGATAACTCGATTCGGTCCAACTTATTTAACATGACTGGGGTTAGCCATCAGATCAGCCGGACCAAGGTCTGGGCCTGATATCAGCTGAGTATCTAGTTCTTGGGCCGGGTTCCAAAAAGCCCCTGCCGTTCCCAGCCCAGCCCATGTACAGCCTACCTCCAAACAGGGTTTTATTTACATAGGAATCTAATGGTGAGGCATTGAGATTGAACTCATGGTTCTTTTGGATGGAGTAGGGTCTCACAACCATGTGTGCCATTTTGCTTGATTCAACAAATCATGCATATGGGACCCACATTTTCATGATCAAGACTGTTCATTTGACTAGATAATCTTGGGTGGGCCATGTCTCAAAAATCCCCCCATCCAACAAATTTAACCTTATGGCTGGTGGGGTCTCACCGGATAAATAGTGTAGATCACTAAAGGCTAGAACCATCTATTAGAGTTATTGGGCCATGAAAACAATGTCATTTTACTGGGGGAACATTGCATTGCATATTTCCTCTTAAATGGTGTTAATTATGGATGCAATGTGTATGTAGATTTCAGAAGAAAATGGAAAAAATGGTTTTGGGGTCTCACCATCTAATGGCACACGTGTCAAAGATCAAGGTAATTTATCATTTGGGTACATAGTGAGCGTGCCTTACATGTAACATTGATAAGTTAGGTCAAAGTTGTATGAGATAAATTACCCGTTAGAAAATAATAACTTATTTTTAATGATTTTTATTTATTTTTTAATAATATAAATAGAAATACTTCAAATTTTATTTGATAAATTCATTGAATCGCAGTACTTGGTAGTTGGATAATTTTCCTTTTAAACATAATATTATTATCTATTTCATCATTAATTGTTCTTCAAATTTCAACCCTAAAATGAGTTTTTTATAGTTTTGTAAGACGGTCTAACAATTATAAAACTAAGAAACACGGACAAAAAATAATCTAAAGTGTCTTGGCATATGCTTTTGGACCTTTTAGATTGTAATATTCCTCTACAAGGAGGGAGCTTTAGACACAACCCTTTAGCGGTGACCATGTCTAGTCAAGAACCCCATTATTTCTTTCTTTCCATATTAACCACATCGTACAAAGGAACATCTTCTTTTGCCTTTTAAATAATTTAAGCTACTTTTAAAGATTCTTCTACCACTGAGGTTAGGGAAATATGAGTATGGTTTGTTTTATGGTTCCACACCAGTCCTTGACTATGTAAAGTATCTATCCACCGAAGTGGTGTTAGGGTTTTGTGTTGGCGTTTGTGCAGTTGTCTAAGATGAGAATGGAGTGAGATGGAGGTTAGGTTTTAATGCCAACTCCGACACTCTATTAAATCATAAGCAAATATATTGTGTATACTATAAGTTATTTTTTTGATTAATAATAATATAAATATATAAAAGATGAGAGAGATATATATACATATATAAATTTCTACGAAAATAGAAATTTTCTAATCTAGAAAGATTGTCCATATATACTCTAAGAGAAATTATCTCAACTCCCACAATTTCATTGGTCTTTTAAAAGTGAATGGGCCGAAAGCCGTTGGATCCAAGGGTCTCTAGATGGCCCATTTGTTTAAGACCCCAACTGATCTATTCTTTATGAGGTTTGCCCAGGAGGAGTTTTCTTTATCCACTATGATGGTCTAAATGGATTCAAGTATGTTGGGGTGAGGATACAAGGCAAGAGAATGTTGAATAGATGTCTTAAATATGTAATTCAACAATCTATCAATGACAGGTTCGATGTCATCGAGCAGGCTTCGATGCCAACGAAGTCGGCTCGATACCATCGAGATTTTCTAGATTTCCTTCAGTTGGTTGCTAGACATATTGGGTGCTTTTTCAATAACATCGAAGAGGGTTCGATGATATCGATGATCAAAGTTCGATGCCATCGAAAATGGTTTGATGCAATCGAGAAAATCTGATTATTCATGTTTGGTCGCCGGAATGTTTTGGTATTAGTTCAATGCTATTGAAGTGGCTTCGATGTCATCGAAGGTTAAGTTTTGATGTCATTGAAGTGTGTATGATGTCATCGAACGATTTTGCGCAGATTTATGCAGAGTTACGAATTCATGTGATTTGTTACCTATTTCGATTGTGATTCTTCCAAAGGCTATATATTTGGGTGTAATCGGGATTGGGAGGGATATAAGACTTTCTAATTTGTTCCTAGGGTTTCAAGGATTTGTGAGGGAGATTCGAGGCTTGTTCAAATCGGGTATTCTCTCTATCTCTTGTAATTTTCTGCTTTCATAGTGATTATTGTTTTTTTGTTCCGTGATTTTTTCTTGCAAAGGTTTTTTCATGTTAAATTTGGTGCATTTGTGTTGTGCTTGTTTTGAGTGTGAAATATTGCATATTTTTCCTTTGTTATTCATTGGTTTTGAGAACATAAATACACTTAATCGATCTATTTTCACATGTTTTCTCTTGCGATGTGATTTTTAGAGCTAAGGAAAAAGAACGTTTAAAGAGAAGATTTATGCTCAAAAGATTACCAAATAAAGAATTGGATATTTGAAAGTCATTAATGAAGAATTCACATGCCAAAGATCCAAGGAAACCAAGTGAGGAATGAAGAAAATTGAAGATTTAAAATAAAGAAAAGGAATCTTGAAAATTGGCCAGAAAAATGATATTCTGAAACTCCGAGTTTAAAAAGAAAATTTCTAAAATAATTTCAAAAATAGACTTCGATGGCATCGAAGTCACTTCGATGGCATCAACAATTTATGAATTTCGGGCTCGACTTGTTGAACAGTTTTGGACGAGTTTCGATGGCATCGAATGTCCAATCGAAGGAGCTTCGATGGCAAATGATTACCATCGAAAATGCGCAGAGTATGTAAATTTGAGGCGGTTTGCAAACGTTTACTATTTGTGATTATTATTATGGTTGTGTGTATAATATTACTCCCTCCCCATCTAGTCACACCCTCGACTCGGTAACTAAGTCAAGCGAACTCGGGTTTCCAGAGCTAAAGTGTGACAATCCCAAGAGGGAGTGATCAATTCAATATTACCATTTTCATAAGTTACACATGTTATCAAAACAATCAAGTGTAGTTAATGATAACACAACATCGTAATAATTCTCAAGGCTAGTTAATTATATGCATGTATATTATGATTTGCAAAACATGTCTCGAGTATATAATAAGGGATATTCGAATAGTACTTTGGCCTTAAATAGTCAGCCAGGCACCCAATAACATCCATGCATGAGGGTCATTTGAACAATACTCTGGCCTTTAATAGTTAGTTAGGCACTTGATAACGTCATGTCATGTATGACTATTTAACATGGCCTTTATTTGTCCATTTACATACAACCATGTTAGCAAAACTAGGATACCACCAATATTATATCACAAGTCAAGTAAACCGGATCACTTGGCTTGCCGCCAATGTCTTGTAATCCAAATTAGGGTTATCACCCAACATCAATCATAAATAAGAAATTCGAAGGTAAAATGACTTATTGCCCAAAGATGTAAATAATACGTTAAGGGTCGTCATAGAAATCAATAAAAGAATGGTAAGTTCGCCACCTCCATTAATGCTCACTAATCACTACAAGAGGCCCATCACCCAGCATAGGCCAACAGCGAGACACGTTGTCTCATACCACCATGTCCGACCCATGAGTCTTTAGCTAGGATTGCACTAATTATTATAATTATGACCCCAATTTAATGAAACTCGTGATATCTGTTCACGATAACCCCAAGTGCAAGGTTGAGATGTAGTAATAACTCGGTGAGACCAAGGTCGTACCCACAGGGACTTGCTATTTCTGTAATTTCTGCATTACATTAGAACTAGAACTAGAACTAATTTAAATACTGGATTTGGTGTAGAGAGTAATTGTGAATTAAAACTATCAAAGATAAAATATTACAACATTAATTAAGGATCCACTTATAGCCATCTTAATGTTATTCTACTTGATTCAATCAATATAACCTAGCTAAAATTGAAGTCTTAATATATCTAGTCAAATGATAGAGCGGTTGAAACATCATTCATTAAACAAAATAGATCTTAACCTTCATTGAATGGGTTCCCTCATAAAGCATCAGCGAATTAATAGTAGTTCATTCAAAGCATTTATCATGCCCAGAGTCAATAATAGATCAATGAATTCTTCATATCAAAACCTCATAGGTAAGAAAGCATTCATAATCTTCATAAGCATCTAATGTGCCCAAAGTTGACAATGAATCAAAATAAACTAGAATTTTTCTTCACTCAAACCAAAATAATGAATTCTTCAACATATAGATCAAAAACTTGAATCAAAGTAAAATAAACATTAAGAAAAACTACAAGTTTCACCTCTTAGTTCTAGCTAAGAGATTAATCAATTATAGACATGATTGAACTAGAAATCTTCAAAAATATATATAAAAACTAAATAGAATTGAAGGATTGAAGAGAAGGAAGAACTCCTTGAAGCACCATAATTCATTGCTCTACTCCTTCTACCCTGATTCCTGCTTAGAAACTCCTAAAACATCCTTTTAAATAGGCTTAATTTGCATTAACTTCAAAACTGACTTTAATTTACATAGTTATCGAAGATTTGATGGCATCGAAGTCCCATCAAAGAGTCCAGATTGAATTAGGAAACTGTCCAGCGACCGTCTTTTGAATCTGCGTAATGTATCGATGTCATCACATGTATTTTGATGGCATCGAACATATCCTCGATGACATTAAAGAATGCTTCAAAGTGTCCAATGACCAAAATCATGAATACTTGATTTTTAAGATGAGATCGAGTTGTCTTCGATGGCATCGAACACTGCTTCGATGGCATCAAAGGGGTGCTCCAACATGTCCAGCAAGAGATTCATATTTTTTGATTTTGTTGATGGGATTGAACTACCTTCGATGTTATCAAACACTTACTTCAATGACATAGAAGGTCATCAATGGCATCAAACAATTGATTTCAGCACTGCCGATTTTCTGAACTTTGTAACTTCAGTTTTCTTCCTTCTTCACTTGGTTTCCTTGGATCTTTGACTCTTGAAATCTTCAATCTTGACATCCATAGATCCAATCCTCACTTTGGTAATTCTTTAATCATTAAATCCATGCTTTAAGCATCATTTTCACCTTAGCTCTCAAAATCACCTTGTAAAAGAAAACACATGTAATTAAATTAATTAAGCGCATCCATGTTTACAAAACCAAAGTATAAGAAGGGAGAAATATACAATATTCCATACTCAACATTATCCTTAATTATATAAAATGTTGCACAATAGTAAAGCACATAAACGATCAGCTTTGCATTGGAATAATCCGATCGATCACCTGGGAACTACAGCGAAATAGACATTGGTTGTAAAGAAACCCATGTAGTTCTAACTACTGTTGGTCATCTGTGTTCTGCCTCGGTCAACTGAACAAACCTGAGATATCCAAACAAATGTAGGCCATCCCCTTACTCGAACTGTTAACAAAGCTTAATCCACAATAATAATGATACAAATCATTAGATACATGATTTCAAGCATAAAGCAATTTAATACCATACAATGGTAAGCTAATCGAATACATGCACAAATTACGGGTGCACACGGGTTAGTTCGGTCCGGTTATGGGGTGAAACTGAAACCGAACCGTTCCTAACAGTTCTAAGATTTTCGGAATCGGAACCGGACCATTAGCACCCTAGAACCGAACCAGAACCGTACCGTGAAAACCGGTTCGGATCCGAATTGGTTCCACGGTTCTAGGCTTTTTAAAATTCAGCCCAATTAAGCCTGAGAATAACTCAAGCTCTAATGTACAAGTCGGGGAGGATCATGACAAGGTCAGCACCATGGGAACTAGAGGGATGACCCGGAAGGGAATTCTTTAACACCAAATTCAGGGGAAGTGAAAGACATCCCCAACAGGAAGTTGTCTGCATTAGTTGCTCCCTTCAGTCCGTCTGCAACCATACGTGGCCCTGTGCCAATGAATATTAGTCTCCCCCTCGTACAGGTGCAATTGCACCCTGGCCAGTAAATGTGACCCTTCGCCCTGGTCCTACAGCTGTTGTTCCAACAGTTACACCCATTTGCTCCTCTCCTCACCACACCTATGTGTTATCCTTGAGATCACCTAATGTTATACATCTCTTGTCGTTCATGTACCCTCCTTCTCGACACCCCCAAGCAGTACTAAATGACACATTTACCATGAATAGCAACATGTTTCATACCAATCATATGCCATGGCAATGAAACTTGAACTTAAACACATCAGAATTTGTTCCAGGGACAGTATGGCCAGGCTGTCATCCAATGGAATTCTCTGTATTGCCAACGGATATTAAACCAGTTACTCAATCCATGATTCGGATCCAAGGTTCAGATCCATGATTTGGGTCCACCGTTCAGATCCACGGTTTGGTTCATAGTTCGGTTCGGTTCTACATGCCCCTAAACCAGAACCGAACCATATCCAATGGTTCTTGGATTTTTTGAACCGAAATCGGAACCGGTACAGTCTAGAACCGGACCAAACCAGACCGTTTGATCGGTTCCTATCTGGTTCCACGGTTCTACCGATTCCATGTACACCCCTAGTACAAATCCTTAATTAACAATTCACCCGATTCATATAAATGCAACTTAACAAGCAATATAGAACGATTTTAAAATCAGGATTTCACATCGTGCAGGTATTTCATTGAACATATTATCAACCGATAACAAATAAATCATGAGAAATACAATAATAAAGCAATCTAGGATTTATAACATATAAAAACTCAACCCAATCATGAATATACTAACTTAGACTATTAAGGGATGATAAAAGGTATCTTAGGATAAATGGTCCTCACCTTGAAAAGAGATTACTCGGTCTACTAGCACTTAGGATTAGGAGTTTTAGGGAAAACATCAATTCCTAAACCAAATCCAAAGGAAATCCAAATCAGATTAAGGAATTTATCACTAGATGGTTTAATCGAAAGCTATGATGCATTTCTTACCTCCAATTCCAAGTAGAGGTGGATCTAGTGAAGTAATAGGTATCTACTAGTGTTATATCAAAGAAATCCCTCTCATACTAGCACCATGCTCTCTCTCTCTCTCTCTCTCTCTCTCTCTCTCTATTTCTTCCTCTCTCTCAAAACTAGGAAAAATTCATATGAGGGGGAGGGGCTACCCTAAAAGGGGTATATATAGTCTCAGAAGATGTTTATTTAGCCTTAAAAACAAGGCAATTGGTTATATAACCCTATAATAGATTAATTTTAGCTTTTAGGGTCCACTGTGGAGTTTACGAACCGATATATGCCATAAAATAATTACCCCAAGTGGTGATCTATGCAAGGCTATGATCGTCCCATAATTTGGACACAACGATCGATGGATATGGTCAAGAGATCAGTTCGATGGTTACCGATCGTCGATCAGAGTTGCGGCTATAGGGATGTTTGTATAACGATAATTAAGGTCAGTGCCCATAATTTGATCATGAACTAATGGTATGAATGACTCAACATTGGATAAATTCAGAGATGTATAATTAACTTACTTTTTTGTAATTTCTAAGGAACTTTACGCATCTCATGTGTTCACCTTACATCTCCAAGTTGAACGATTTTGTGCGTGGTCTCAACTTAATGTTCCACTGGAGACGACAAGCCTATTAATACGAATGCCTTTCTATATCCTTGAGTTCAGTAGTCCACTAGCAAGTGGTCTAGAGCTTGTTTGGTCAATCCATCCATCTCTGGAATGAATTGAGTAGTGGAATTTCTCGTAGATGATAGGTAAGTTTTGGATTAGTGAGGTTCATCGTTTGACCTCTATGCGATTAGCAAAAATGGTGATTCGGTGTTAATTACCCTAAACCATTGATTTCTAGGCTAAAAGGTGTAACTAATTGGGCTTATACAATTCTTTAACAGTAATACCTGCATATACGTTAGGATCAAGTACGGTGTATTTTACGGGATGTTACATAAACAAATTATCCGTTGAATAAGTAGAAACCAAGATAAGCTACTTGTGTCATAAGTATCTTATCTAAATTAACCTACAATCTAAGCACTCCCTAAAGATAAGCTACTTCAGGTATAAGTAGCTTATGTAAAGTAACTGTTAATTCAAACTAACCCTAAAAGACCAGAACTACTTCATTTAAAAAGGAAAAAGTAAAGAGAGGAGAGTGTTGTCCTTGTTGGCTAGCTCTTATATAGAAAATAACTATATATTTTTGTTGGTGCTATTATGTATAAAGCACACTCTTGTTTGTCCAATTTTGATGGGACAAAACAACTTATGATATGGTTCACACATCAAGATGGAAAGTTCACCTTCAAGTGAATCAAGATGGTAAGTTCATCTTCGAGTACTAGCCATGAAGTTGGAAAATGCAAGCTTAAGTACAAGTCATGAAGATAGATTGTTCAAACTGAAATAAATTCAAGTTCTACTACACTTCTAGTAGAAGATCAAGTTCCACTTTCGACTGCACTTCAAGTAGAAGTCCAACTATGCAATATTGAAGATTCAAGTAGAAGATTCAAGCTTACACTTCAATGTCCAGTTTTCTCAGGTATAATTGACCCTAGAAAAATCTTAGACTTATGTGCTTTCAAATAATAAACTTATATGGGTTTTTATACTTTGGTTAGGCATTAGTTTGACTAGTCTAATCCTTGGTTCGACTAGTCTAAGCTGTGGCTCGACCAGTCTAAGATTATCTACGACCAGTCCAAGTTTAAAATTCAAAAAATGGATATTTCTAGTGATTTCTCGACCAGTCGAGCAGACTGCTCGACCAATTGAGGGGTGCTCAACTCAAAGTCCAATGACTAATTTTTAGCACCCTCGACCAGTCGAAGCCTGTGCTCGACTAGTCGAAGAGGACCTCGACCAGTCGAAAGATTGTTTTATCCGATCGCGTCCAAAATTTTAAAATTTAATTAGATCTTAGACGAGTCAAAGCAATAGCATTTTAGCCTATAAATAGAGGCCTTCTCTCAATTTGAAATTACTCATCCAAGCTAAGAAAAGCCTCCACTTAGAAAGAGAGAAGTCTCTACTATCATCAAGCTATTGCACGGTATTTTATATTTTTATTTATATAGCTTTTGTTTTTAATTCCTTAATCTCTTTTCATGAATCATGTATTTTAAATAGAGTAATCACTGTTCTTTTGAGATCTGAGGAATTTAAACAAATAGCCTGTGGTTTGAATTAATTTAAAATCAATTTAGAACCTATAACCCTTGTTTGTGTTACTGGACATTGAACATTCTACTTCAAGCGAAGTGGTTTTAAAGGCTGCATCAAGAACGTCTTCAAAGAGAAGATAAGTATCATTTTATATCTTTATATTTTGGTTTCTTTGAGATAGCTAGAAAATCTCATGTTTTGGTTTCTTTGAGATAGCCAGAAAATCTCAGCGTGGGATTTTTGTTTGTGATAACCCTATTAAAATCACAACTATATAGGTTCTAAGGTGAACCTATGAAATCCTTGTTTATTAGTGAACACCAAAATCACGTGAGTTCTGATTATTGGGAGTGGAATAGGTGCAACTATTTGAGAACAGTTGGTGTACACATCAAACCATTATAACTCCTGGTGCTTGTGGTGAATGTTTAATTTTTGTATCTATGGTAAATGATTGTAATTTATATACATATGTGGTGAATGCTTGTAATAGATAGCTCTCTTATCTCTTGCTTGGTTTGAGATCTTGATCCTTACAAACGTTTGTTAAATCAGGTTATCCTACCTAAAACTTTGTTTTTGGTGTAAGGTTGTCCTACGAACTAAGTTTGAATCAATTTTTCAATACTATTATTATTGAGATTTCTGATTTATTATGATTTATTTATTATTTTAGTACTTTAAGTTTTTATTTGGCATTGTCTTATTCACAATCCCCCCCCTTCTCTCTCTCTCTCTAGGACTGTTAGCTCGCCTTTTTCAAATTTCAAATTTTACCAACACCATAACTTTAAGAAGAAAACGTCATAATCATTTTCTAATTTGATTAAACCAAAGCTTGCTTAATAACTAAGTACTAATTAAATTAGAACTTGATAATGATTCTCAACATGAAACACCCAAGCGTTGTGGGGCCTACTATATTGTATATGTAAATTGTTAATTGAGTGCCTTTAATCTAGCAGAGAAGGCCTGTCTGATCAACCGAGTTTTTTGTCAATTGACCAACAGATTCTTTTCCTCTGCCGATCAACCGAGGTTTGTTTCGATTAACTGATAGTCCATGTTGATATATTAGTCGACCGAAGGCCCAATTAGGTCGACCGACGAAACATGTAAGTGCACGCAAGTTCTACGTAAGTGGGGGTTTTGTTTCTAATTACATACGAAAGTCTGGATAAGCTTTGTAATATGAAATTAAAGTGAAGAAACGAGTGCGTAACGTATAGAGAGGGATCTAGGGTTTCGAATCTATACGTTGTTCCATCTCTTGTAACTTTATGATAATAGTGGATTGTTCGTCCTTTGTACCGTGGTTTCTTTCCTACAAGGGTTTTTCTACATAAAATTCGTGTGTTCTTTATGGTTGCTTGAATTTTCTCTCTTTCTCATTGTTTGATTCTGCCTGACGTTACTTCCATGCCCGATAAGTAGTGATAGGTCTTATTGCATTCCCAACAAATGGTATCGTAACAAACGTTGGGTTTTCATATTAAATCTAAGACATGGATCGAGATGATCGAATGTGCAGTTCAAGATAGAGAAGTTCATGAATAAAAATAATTTTGAAATATGAAGGTTAAAGATAAAATCCCTCTTAATTCAGTAGGGAATGCAGTAAGCGCTCATTGGAAAAGTGAAACATCTTAATCTATGAAAGAAGATGATTAGGATGAACTTGATCAAAGGGCGATTAACACAAGCCAATTGTACTTGACCGATAAAGTCCTTTACAATGTCATCAATTAGATGAATATCGTGGGCCTATGGGCAAAGTTAGAGAGCATCTACATAACAAAGTTGCTCTCCAATCATCTATATATGAAGAAACAGTTTTACAATCTTAAGATGGTGGAGGGGTCAAATCTATTTAAGCACATTAACATCTTTCAACAAGCAGATTTGCAAGTTGACAAGTGTAGAGGTGAAGATTAATAAAGAAGACAAAGTCCTAATTTTATTGACATCTCTCCAAGAGTCCTACGAGTATCTGGTTAATACTCATTGTCATGTGTTCACAACCTCAACTGTAGGATCGCGATGTAGTAATAACTCGTGAGAACGAGGTCGAATCCACAAAGACTAAACTTGTACGTATCCTGAAATGAACTAGAACTAGAACTAGAAGAGGATCTAAATCTGAATTTCAAAATAAAAGAGTAATTGTGAATAATGTTTAACTTATCAATTAAAGGTGGGAACTAGGATGCCAAGGATCCACTTATAGCTATCAAGATACTACCTTACTTGATTTAAGGAACACAATTGGAATTGGAGTCTTATCCTATCCAATTAGAAGATAAAGCAATTTAAATCAAATCTAAACTTTTCGTTGACCTAATTCTTAATGAAGGAGAATTATGATGATTATAAGAGATTCCATCACCCTACCATGCCTAGGAGACGATGGTGAATAACAAGATTTACCAATCTCACTATCTCAAAATAGGAAAAAAAAAGATATACAAAGCTATCACAATATCTATTATAATTTAAGTCACAATAAATCGTAAAAAACTGAAAATATTTCCTTAATATCAAACTAGAATCAATGAAATTCAATAAGAACAAGAATCAAAGCAAAATAAACATCCAAACACGCTACAAGCTTCACCTCTTAGCCCTAACTAAGAGGTTTAGCCAACCATAGACATGATTGAAACTAAATCTCTTAAATAAAACATGAAAAATAAACTAGGGAATAAGATAAAAATCTTTGGCAGCTTCTCCACCCTTGTGTATGCTCCTTAAGACCTTTCCAAACCTTAGAAGATGCTTTGGAGCATCCTAGGAAGTCCTATTTATGCTATGGAACTCCAACTTTCGCACAAAGTTAGAAAATCTAAAAATCGCCTCAAATTTACGCACTCTACGTAGTTTCTGAAAATAGACTTGGAGTTTTAGAATATGCCTTTTCAAGACAATTTCATAAATCTGTTTATTTTCAGGATTCCTTTTCTTCACTTCAAATCTTTGATTCTCTTCATTTCTCACTTGGTTTTCTTAGATCTTTGGCATGTGAATTATCCATTAATGACTTCCAAATCTTCAAATTTTCATTTAGTAATCTTTTGAGCATAAATCTTCCTTTCGGCATCAATTTCACCTTTAAGCTTTCGAAATCACCTCGCACATGAAAACATACATAGTTAAGTCAATTAAGCACTATATTGTTTATAAAACTAATGTATAAATAGGGGAGATATGTAATATTTCACACTCAACACACCCCCCAACCAGTATTTTGCTAGTCCCGAGCAAAACATGCGTGAAGTGATATTCAATCTTCAATGTTCAAATCACTTTTGGAAAACAATCTTTTGTGCAATCAAATATGAATTAGTACAATCTAAAGAAGCGAGAGTACAATTTTGAAAACCTAGAGCCGAATTACACGAGCAATCAATCAAAAAGTTTCTTTATCAATCATTTAAGAGTTAAGTTCATATATTAAAATTTTCCAACGTGCTTGAATTTTATTTACTTTCCATAACATACTACTATTTCATAATGTTAGTCATGCTCATTACCTCAAGTTTTATTGAATAATCAAGTACTGATTCTGAACTTATCACTTTTTTCTTCTTTTTTCAGTTTTTGATTTTATATCGACAGTCCCTTTTATTTATTCATTCTTTTCAAACTTTTCATTCATTTCCAGTCTTTTCATCATACATGACTTTTTTATCAATCTCTCTGTTTTTTAACTGGTTCTTTTCATCTTTTTAAGGTGGATAAAATTCTCCAGACTTAATTCTCAATATCTTTCAATGATATTCATACTAACAATCAGAAATTTTAGTACTATTCACAGAAAGCAAATTGAACGTGTCTTGTGATTTAGATTAACATGATATTCAAACTTCCTCTTAATTAATTAAATGCAAGAATTTAGACGATAGTCTACTCGGTGGATCAAACTCAAACAATTCCAAGTTCAATCTCATCTTATCATCATACTCAAAGCATTCTTAATTCCATAAATTATCATTTCCCAAACATGTTTTTAGCTTGAAAAATTGAAAATTTTCACAATTTTTGCTCAAAACTAAGAAAACACTGATTAGTTTACCTAATCTACACCATCCAACCTAAAACCTACATTCTTCTCAATGTAAAAGATATGAGCATGCAATGCACATGAAACAACGAAAAGAAATGGGATGTGATGGGAAGATAATATCTGAAGAAGGAGAATTGAAGCTTTTCCAAAATTCTTAACATGTAAATGAATTAGCACGAAGACTAAACAAACTGAAATCAAATTATCCTAATCCCAATTCCTATGAAAGCAATAAACCTAACTACACCTTCGTCAAATTAGGAGGTTAATCCTGGTACACCATATCAGTCAGAGGCATGGACATGTCTTCTGAATCAAACTTCTCAACAAATGGCTTGAGATGATGTTCATTCACTTTGAAAACATTTCCATTCATCGAATTCTTTATCTCGATAGCCCCATGGGATAGACATTAGTAACAATGAAGAGACCGGTCCAACGAGATCGAAGTTTTCCTGGAAAAAGATGTAACCAAGAATTGTACAGAAAGACTTTTTGACCGGTTATGAATGATTTCCAAAGGATGTTCCTGTCATGGAATACCTTCATCTTGTCCTTGTAAATTCTCGAGTTCTCATAAGCATCATTCCGGATTTCTTCAAGTTCATTCAATTAAAGTTTGCGCAGCAAGCAAGCGTTGTCCAAATTAAAGTTTAAATTTTTGATAGCCCAGTAGGCTCTATGGTACAGCTCCACAAGTAGGTGACAAGCTTTCCCATAAACAAGTCTAAAGGGAGACATTCCAATGGGGGTCTTAAAAGCTATACAGTAAGCCCATAAGGCATCAGTCAAGCGAATCGACCAATCCTTACGATCAGGGTTAACCGTTTTTTTCAGAATTTGTTTAATTTTTCTGTTGGAAATCACGGCTTGCCTGCTTGTCAGCGGGTGGTATGGAGTGCTCACTTTATGAGAGATGTCATATTTCTTCATTAAGTTCTCAAATGGCTTATTACAAAAGTAAACCTCCATCACTAATGATGGCTCAAGGTGTTCCGAACTGGGAAATGATATTTTCTTTTAAGAATAGAATGACTGTTTTATTATCATTATTCTGGCACAGAATCGCTTCAACCCACTTAGTGACATAGTCAACTACTAACGAAATGTAAATATTCTCAAAGGATTGGGGGAATGGTCCCATGAAATCAATGCCCCGCAATTAAATGCTTCAATGATAAGAATGGGGTTCAGAAGCATCATATTTCGATGAGACAACCCTATCAATTTCTAACAATGCTCACAAGATTTGTAAAACTCATGAGTATCTTTGAACATCATGGGCCAGTAAAAGCCGCATTACAGAATTTTGGCCATGATCTTTTTAGCAGAAAAGTGAACACCACTGGACTGAGAATGACAAAAGGACATGATACTCTGATGTTCATTGTCTGGCACACATCTCCTTAGAATTTGGTCTAGGCAATATTTAAACAAATAAGAATTATCCCAGAAAAACTTATGTAACTTAGCAAAGAATTTTTTTCTTATCTTGAGCAATCCAATATGTTGGCGTGAAACCTGTAGCAAGATAATTTACAATGTCAGCAAACTAAGGTAGTTGGGAGAGTTTAAATAATTGTTTGTCGGGGAACTTATCGTTTATCAGTGTCAGCTCAAGGAAATCAGGGAGGTCAAGTTGAGAAAGGTGGTCGGCCACTACATTTTCTACTCCTTTTTTGTCTCGTATTTCAATATCAAATTCTTGGAGTAAGAGGATCCTTCTTATCAGGCGGGGCTTGGCATCCGTCTTAGAAAAAATATACTTTAGCGTCGCATGGTCCCTATAGATGATGATCTTAGATCCAATTTGGTAGGACTTAAATTTGTCCAAAGTGAACACTACGGCTAAGAGTTCCTTCTTCGTACTAGAGTAGTTCACTTGGGCAAAATTTAAAGTTCTACTTGCATAGTAAATAACGTAGGGCATCTTTTATTTTTTATGGACTAACACCGCCCCAATAGCATAGTTAGATGCATGACACATAATCTCAAAAGGGATGCTCCAATCAGGTAGCTGCATGATAGGTGCGGTAGTTAACATGACCTTGAGCATAGTGAAAGCTTTTTGGTATTGTTCGGTCCACTCATATGGTACATCCTTTTGAAGTAGATTGCATAAAGGACGAGAGAGATGACTAAAGTCCTTTATGAATCGTCTATAAAATCCGACGTGTCCTAGGAAGGATCGCACGTCACATACGCTCTTGGATGGAGGTAGGCTAGAGATAAGATCAATTTTTGCCTTGTCTACCTCAATTCCCTTGGACGAAATTATGTGTCTTAGCACAATTCCTTTGGGAACTAAGAAATGACATTTAACCAAATTCTTTTCCTCGCATCGCTTCAGCACACATTTAAGATTTTTCAAATACTCTTTGAAAGATGGACCAAAGACAGAGAAGTCGTCCATGAAGACCTCTAAATATTGTCCCACCATGTCAGAAAAAATACTCAACATGCATCGCTGAAAAGTGGCAGGGGCATTACATAGTCCGAATGACATCCTTCGGTAAGCAAAGGTGTCAAAGGGACATGTAAATGTTGTCTTCTCTTAATCTTCAAGGGCTATCTCTATCTAATTGTAGCCCGAATATCCATCAAGGAAGCAACAGGAAGAGTGACCGGCTAGTCTTTCCAAAATTTGAACAATGAAGGGCAAAGAAAAGTGGTCCTCCCTTGTGACGGTATTCAACTTCCTATAGTCAATGCACATTCTCCGACCAGTAGTAACTTTAGTTGGCACAAGTTCATTGTCAGCATTGGCTACGATGGTGATTCCGGACTTTTTAGGAACTACCTGAGTTAGACTCACCCATCGACTGCCAGATATAGGGTATATGATACACACATCCAACAACTTAATTACATTAGCCTTAACCACCTTATTTCATATTTGGATTGAGTTGACGTTGTGGTTGTTAGAAGGTTTTTGCATTATCCTCAAGATGAATGCAGTGAGTACAAATTAAAGGGTCAATTCCCTTGAGGTCCGCAATCGACCATCCAAGAGCTCATTTATGCTCAATGAGAGTGAAAATGAGCACACTCTCTTGTTCTTTCTCAAGATGGGAAGAGATCACCACCAAGTATGTCTCATCTTGACCTAAATAGACATATTTATAATCAACGGGCAAAGATTTTAGGTCAAGCTTCGGTACTTTGAGGTTAGACGGTAGAGGCACTACATCGGTTTGAGGCAATTTCTCAAATTGTGGCCTTCACCGATTAACTTCAAGTATTGGCATAACATCAAGCAAGGCATTCATCTCTCTAATCATGTCATCATCTAAATCAAGGGAGTGGGCCAAGCATGTTTCTAGAGTGTCAGATTATAGAGTCAAAAGTATTCTATCTTCCACGAAAGAATTGATCATGTTAATGTCGTGGGTATCGTCACCATTCTCTAATTGTTTGTTCATATTGAAAAAGATGTTGAGCTCCAATGTCATATTTCTGAAAGATAAATTCATAATTTTATTCCTACAACTAATGATAACATTTGATGTAGCAAGGAATGGGCAACTAAGAATGACAGGTATTTGAGTGCTCATATTTATGATGGGTTGAGTATCCATGACAATAAAATCTATTAGATAGTAGAATTTATCAACTTGGACCAACACATCCTCAATTATCCCTCTCGGTACACGAACTGAACGATCGACAAGTTGTAATGTGGTCTGAGTGGGTTTTAATTCACCTAGAGCCAATTGTTCGTAAACCGAATAAGGGATCAGATTTACACTCGCCCCCAAGTCAAGAAGTGCATGCTCAATCCGGTGGTTCCTAATTACACAAGTGATGGTTGGGCTACCGAGATCTTTGTATTTTTGTTGCACATCTTGCTTGAGAATGACACTCACTTTTTATATCAAAAAGATTTTTTTTGTATGTTTTGTCATTTTTTGGTCGTATATAAATCTTTCAAAAATTTAACATATGAAGGGATTTCTTTAACGACATCCAGTAAAGGGATGTTGACCTTCACTTGCTTAAGCACCTCTAGAATATCCTAAGAGTTAGAGAGAGATTTTGGTGCAATCAACCATTGAGAGAATTGGTTCTAGAATCGGCTTACTTTGAGGTTCCGGTTTTAACTCATGTGAAGCATTGTTAGGTTTATCATTCTCATCTATTTTCGGGTCCTTAAGCTTTTCACCCCTCATTGAAATAGATTTGTCAATTGTCTTCCCACTCCTAAGAGTGGTGATAGACTTAGCCAGCTTCATCTATTTTGAAGAGCTTGGGTCACTGATTTCATATTGTTGTTTTGGGTTGGGGGAGGTTGAGCCGAAAGGATCCCTTTCCCCAATTGAATTTTTTGTTTCAACCCTTATATGACCTTTATTAGGTCTTGAAAGGCTTGCAGCATACCCTAATTAAAAAGCTCTTGATTTTGTATATGTTTTAAGACCGGATCTTCTTGAGGTTTCCTTTGATTCAAAAATTGGTTAAGGATCCCTTGAGGAGTAGTTGTTTGTCCATTCCTCCAACTGAAGTTTGGATGGTTCCTCCAGCTTGAGTTATATGTATTTGAGGTGGGTCTACTAAAAGGTTTTTGGTAGTTGTTTACGGCATTTGATTGCTCATTCAATATCTCTTGAAAAGCAGGAATTGTTGGACAATTCTTAGTTGTATGTATGTTACAAGCACAAATACTACAAATAACTTCTGCAGTCTTTTCAGGTTTTACCTTCTTAAGTTTCATGGCCTCGACTTTTCTTGTGAGTTTAGTCACTCTTGCATTTATATCATCTTCTTCTTTTAGAACATAAATTCCTCCCATTTCATTTGATTGAGTAGGTTTAGAAGTGGTAATTCTTAAAGAGGTATCCTATGATTACGCGTTTTCAGCAAGTTTATCAAAATAATCTCACGCATCATCGGCTTCTTTATTCATGAATTCCCAATTACACATCATCTCCACAAATTGACGCATGGGTGAGGTCAATCCCTCATAGAAAAAGCTTGTTATACGCCATGTTTCGTAGCCATATTGTGGACATGAATTTTGAAAGTGCCCTTGTTTGTCAACTAATGTGAAGGTTGAGTCAATCGGTACAGTGAGCCCCATATGAAAGAACTATAAGATGCAAACTCAACACAGTGGATGTATCAAAAGTTTCAAAGGTAAATTAAACCTCACATCCCATAACCACAATACCACAGGTAAATAATACTCGTTAAAAAACACTCTAGTCTATTGAAAAACTAATAAGGAAAACATGTTTTATAAATTAGGTGATAGAAAACTAAGTTGGAAATTTATATGAAATCATATCAGTTTTCTACCTCCTTCGAGTCATCGAACACTGTTCGATGACATCAAACATTCATGCTCGATGACATCAAAAAAGTGCCTACAGATGTCCAGCGAGCTCAAGTAGAAAATCATCTAAAAATTCGATGAATCAAGACAACGTTCGATGACATCAACGTGAACTTTCGATGACATCGAACGTGTTTCGATGACATCGAAAAAGGACCTTCAGATGTCTAGCGAGCTCGGAAGGAAAATCACCTGAAATTTCGATGAATCGAACTCCAATTCGATGACATCAAACAGACACATGAAAATGTCCAGAAAGCTTTGAAGAAAAATCACTTAAAAGATCAAGGAATCGAACTCGATTCAATGACATCAAAATTCAAATTTCAATGACATCGAATCATGTTCGATGACATCGAGTTAAGTCAAGAACTTATCCAGCAAGCATTAACAATTTTTCATCAAAAATCTCGAGTCATCAAACTGTCACTCGATGACATCGAAGGTGGCCTTCGATGACATCAAACCTGATTCGATGACATTGAATGCAGAAAGATTCTACCCATTTTATTTCCGTTGGGATTTTTGTCTATATATCTGGAAGTTTGCTTTCTGAGTTTGTATTGAGAAAAATAGAGAGTTCTAAGAGGGTAATTACTTACCCACTATCATAAATCATTTTTCTCATATGAGTTCATTCCTCAACCCTTTCTTAAATGCAATCATTGAATATTCAATAGATTAGATTGGAGAATGAACTTTACCATTCAAGGATCCTCCAACAACTTACTTAATAGTAAATCATTATGCTGGAATCTCTTGAATGCACAAACCCTGAAATCACTCTGACTCTTAAATATTAACATTCATTAGAGTAGATTCCATCAAATACCTTAACCCAACCCCGGTTACTTATGTTGGAGCATCTACAAGTGTTGCGGTTCAAGGAAGCTGAAGACTCTTCATCATGAAGGGAGATCATCTTCATCATGTGCTAAATCAGGGGCTCACCTACTTATAGGTAAGTGTTTAAGAGTCCATAAAATCTGATGATCCTTACTTGTGTAGGATTGGTCTTCAAGTTGTTATTCATAATCTTACCAAGAGCGTTTACAGGCCTCCAACGGGAGAATACGCATAGAGTCCTTGTGGAGGATCTATTGTTGCCTTGTGTAGGCATGACTGGTTGTCTTGTGTAGGCATGTATGAATGCCTTTAGTAGGCAGTTCCTTGTGTAGGATATATTTGTCTTGTGTAGACAGCACATTGTGTAGGTTGTGAAGGTTTGTGGTTAACCTAATTTAAAACCATCCGATAGTGAAATCCGGCACACTTTAGGGTGGAGTGCTTCAGCCGGGAGTGGAGTAGGCACATATTTCAACTACTATATATCGATGTGTTTGTGATGATTCTTGCATATTTGGATTGATGGCTTGATATGTTTATATATGCAGTATTTGTGTTCTGATTAATATGCTTTATAGCCATAAATGTGAATGATTCTCTGATAATCTTGTTGAACTAATTTGGAGTAGTAAACACTACAAGTATGTAAGATTAAAATTTTTGAAAAGTCTTATTCACCCCCCTCTAAGACATTTTGACTAATTTCATACTTCTACTATAGCAGTATAGCCACAATTTCATTTATGAGATCCTTAAATCGCTCTCAACATTGGAAGGTCTCATCCTCTTTTTGCGTAAAATTTATGATTATTTTCCTTAAGGTAGTTGTTTTATGATAGTGCAAGAACTTTTTAAGGAACTCCCTTGTCATATCAGCCCACGTGCCAATGGACCTTGGTCTTAAGGAATGTAACCACGACTTAGCCTTTTCTTTTAAAGAGAAAAGAAACAATTTTAGTCTGACAGTGTCCTCAGACACGTTTGGGAAGTATAATGTAGATATGATTTCGTCGAACTCTTTTATATGCAAGTATGGACTTTCAGATTCTAATCCATGAAACTTATGGAGGAGTTGAATTACCCCTGTTTTAATATCTATAGTTCCTGTATTCAATGGAAATATCACGCAGGAAGGTGTACTCACCCCTGCCGTTTGTAAATAATCTCATAGAGTATGAGGCGGGGATGCATTATGCACCTCATTTTCATCTTGAACTTCCTCAATTGGTGGTTGAGGTTGATTTACAGCCATTACTTCAATTAACTGAGAGGATCTCAAGTGGTGCTTAATCATTTGATGGATAGGCAAACCTTCGACTAATCCTCCTTCACTCAAGAGACGTTGAGTGTTTTCACGAACCCACTTGGGCATGAAACACGCACAGCCCTCAAGCACCAAACAACCAAAACCTATAAGAAAGAAAACCAAAGCAAATAAGAAATCTAGAAAAGAAAGAGAGAATTGGAAAGAGGTTACCAGATTAGAATTATTATGTTAAGATCCTACAAAACAGAAAACAATGTTAATTTCTAAAAATAATTTTAGAAAAAATCATAACCTAAAAAAAAGTAAAAAGTTAACCCTAATCTTAACCTAATTCTAATACTAATTAATTTCAGAAAAACGTAGGCGTAGTCCCCGGCAACAGCGCCAAAAACTTGTTCACAATTTCAGGTGTAGGGTCGTGATGTAGTAATAACTCGTGAGAACGAGGTCGAATCCACAAGGACTAAACTTGTACGTATTCTGAAAAAAACTAAAACTAGAATTAAAAGAAGATCTAAATCTAAATTTTGGAATAAAAGAGAGTAATTGTGAATAACATTTAAACTATCAATTAAAGGTGGGAACTAGGGTACCAAGGATCCACTTGTAGCTATCAAGATGCTACCTTACTTAATTCAAGGAACACAATTGGAATTGGAGTCTTAGCATATCCAATTGGAAGATAAAGTAATTTAAATCAAATCTAAACTTTTCATTAACCTAATTCTCAATGAAGGAGAATTGTGATGATTAAAAGGGATTCCATCATTGTAACACCCCGTACTCTTAGTACTTTGGTGTTACCCTGAAATCCTAATTTATTTTACCATCCACATACACTCTAGTCAAAATCTAATCGTTGATTTTAAAGATAAACCATCACATCATCACGAAACCCACATTTTAGCTTGAATTTAGCCACTAAGATGAGTCTACATTTTTTTAAAATTGAGTCCATAATGACCGATTTCCAATCCATCATTGAATCCTTAAATCAATAGTTAAACTATAAGTTTAGCAATTCTTAGAGATCTAAGAACCCATATGAGTCCAATATGAATTAATCTAACCGGAAGACCGCCTAAAATTGACAACGAACACCATGGATCATCCTAAATAAAGAAAATCAAACTGTTAATCTTTCGAGTCAGGAATCAGATCATCAGATCCACCATTCAACGGGTCACAACAAACGTTTACACAATCCAACACAATGTTAGCTAAATTCGGATCAGTTGGATGAAAAGTAATAATATGTAAATACCTTAATCAATTACTGGAAATCATTACATCACTACGGAATGACTACAAACCAATCAGACTGTTGAAATGTTCAAAAACAAATAAACCCCAAAAAATTCACTATCATGGCCCATCTAATCACCTGATTTGCCCCACACTTCATCCAATACCCTAGTAGGACCGGACAAAAATAATCAATGGTCTGGATCTCATTCATAAACATCTAGGGAGTCCCACTGTAAGTGCGTGTGCACAAGGTGCACATGTGCATACGATGCACCAAAGCCGTCAACACGGTTAAACCGTGTTGACTCGATAGAAACGAGAAAAAGGAGAATTTCTCTCCTCCGTTTTCCCACCAACAGAGAATCTAAAATCGGGCCCACCATTTGTGATTGGATCAATGATCCGAACCGTCTATCTTGTAGAGCAGTCAACTCTATACAAAACCTATCTCATTCTGTTGCGCTGAAACGTGTGTTTATACACATGATTCTCGGTGTAAACAAGGTGTGGATACGGTTGTTTTTGAAAATGGGAATCCCTTTCAGTTCCACGTTGGCAATCCGAGTCAACGAGTTTTCTCTCATCTCAGTCGTTGATAAGGGAGATCCCAGCCCTCCATTTCAAAAGAGCAGATTGCCAACTGTACGACCAAATAAATGAATCCGTTTGAGGAGTGAGAGCGTGCAAGTAAGAAACCCTAGGTTGAATCTAAACCGTGCATCCTTTTCAACCAACGGCCTAAGATTTGTTAGGGCAACCCTAAGAGAGGGAATAAATCGGACAACAGTGCCGCCCGCCATTTTTGCAACTACGGAAGAAAACCTGGCCGCAAGCCTCCACCCTCAAACCCACCATGAAATCAACAATGGAGCTCCACTCTTTTGCTCCTACAAGCTTCCAGAGGCTTGTCCGCACCACGTAGAGCCTCCGTTTTGAGGAAAAACCCACCCGACGTCCATTCGCCATTAGCAACAGCCCTTCTTCCTCGTTGAAGCCGCACCGAGTTGTCTCGAGTCGGGGCGAAATCGGGTCGAGCCAGGGGCTCTTTCAAGTCTCTAAAACAACAGAGAAGCAAAACAGAAGAGGAAGAAGAGGGTGAAAGAAGAAGAAAGAGAGAGTATGAGGGAGGTGTGAGCAGCTGCTGCGTGCGGCTCTAGCTCAACTCGTTGTCGAGACAGGGCGAGTTCTGGTCGGGTTGGAGCTGCTTCTAGCCAGAAAAGAAGAAGAAGAAAGGAAGCAGGAAGGAAAGAAGGAGAAATGAAGAGAGAAAGGAAAATGGGTGCACTGTTGCACTGCTCGAACCGAGCCAAGTTCGGGCCGAGTTGTGGTCGTAACTCAGGCCGAAAACGGATCAGGCCAAGTCATCCGCTTGTTGTCCCATGATCCAGCGCATTCAGAGCTGGTTTGGGAACCTAGCAAGGGAAAAAGGAAGGAGAAGAAGAAGTGAGGGAGAAGAAGAGAGTGGGCATGTGAGTCCCTATCGCACCATTTGTGCGGCGCTGAGTCGACTCGCTGACGAGTTATGGAGTTTGGTCAAGTTCGACTGAGTCTCCTACTTCTGACTGAAATGCAGAAAGAAGGAAGAGACAAAAGCAAAAAGAGAGAAAGGAAAGAAATAAAGAAAGAGAAGAGGAAAGAAGAAAGGAATGAGGGGTTGCTGTCGGTTCAAATCCTCCAGTCGTGCACCACCTCCTGGGTCAACTCACTCGGCCGCGTTGACGCCAAGTTTCCAACGTTGTTGCTGGATTAATTGGAACTCGATTTTTCACTGAGTTAACCCAAGCTAGTCCGTGTCCAAGTAAGTCATATATCCTATCTTGGTTTAATTCTATATTTTAAAACCTCTATTTAGGAAATTAAGAATAGAAATACTCTTATTGTAGGCCTTATCCCCCAAACGGATGAATATCAGGTCGAGTTGGAAGTTGTTCAATGTCAGAGTGGATTAGATGAGATCGAAACAATTAGTAGAAGTAAGTTACTCCTGACTCATATATGGCGGATTAGGTTCATCTGGTCTGTAAATCTTGATATTAAAACTTAAATTTACACTCTGGGTTGGAAACCTTAGACCTACACCAGTAAACTCCATTTTCATCCTATTCGTATAAATAAGATGTCATTACGGGCTAATCACATATTATGTACTAACTTTGCTAGAGAGGTTGACCCTAAACATGTACACAAATACTCAACGACATTGGAAGCCAAGTCAACTCTCTAAGGTGAGGATCACCCTTCAAGCTTCTCTACATCTTGATAGTTAACTTAATTTGTTTATTTCATATGATTTTTTAATATATTGTTATTAAATGTTAATTTCTAATTGAAGGATTATTCGTAAATGATTGATTGTTGGATTTACTTTCAATTATTTGAACATGTGAAAGATCTCAAATATCTCACGTTATACGTGTAATACTGTTGATATATTACATAACTTGTTTTCCAGTTATGAGTACTGTATGGTGTATTTAAAGGTCCTCGAATTAGTAGCCACTTGTAAAATGGATTAAATGAAATTATACAATGGACTTACTATTTATGGATCATTTGTTGCCTAAGTGGCTTTAGGGACAATCCTTTTTTATCACATCCTTGGGATGGACTGTTTGCCCTATGCGGCCTAATGGAATATTTGCCCTATGTGGCTTGAATAAATCATTTGTATAACCTTGCGAAGGTAAGTCCCGCTTGTAGAACTATAATTGGCCACTAGTTGAGTAGGTTACCTTTAAAACATCTTATTTGTTAGTCCATGAGCCAGGGATGGTGGAATGGGATACTATAACTGAGTTGTCGGCCTGTGCTGGGTGACCAACCCCTATAATGACCTTTGAGCTTTCTTAGATTGATTGTTTAAAATTGAAATAATAATGGTTGAGCTAATCATGCATTTTCATGACATATATTACGGTCTTTTTCGGGTGGTTAGTTCTCCTTGGGCATACCTTTGCGTATTTTTCCGGGTGACTAATCCTCCTTGGGCGATCTATGTATTATTACGGTCTTTTTCAGGTGGTTAGTTCTTCTTGGGTGTACCTTTGCGTATTTTTCCGGGTGACTAATCCTCCTTGGACGATATATGTATTATTACGATTTTTTTCGGGTGGTTAGTTCTCCTTGGGTATACCTTGTGTATTTTTTCGGGTGACTAATTCTCCTTGGGTGATCTATATTATATAGTCTTTTTCGGGTAGCTAGTTCTCCTTGGGTGTACCTTTGTGTATTTTTCTGGGTGGCTAGTTCTCCTTGGACGACTTTTTACCAGCTGGATGTATATCCCCAGGTCTATGAGCATATGCATGCATCCATGCATTTAAACGAGATTATTCTGGGTGATTTATTTAATGAATGCGTATCTGATGAACCTTATCTGATTCCCATGATAATCATTGTATAATAGTTGTTATATCTTGTCTCTGATACCTATGCTTAATTATCTTGATGATACGATAAATTTGGGGGGTATACCTCACTGCGATAGTCATTGACGCTATCGAACCGTACAATGTGCAGGATGTAGATGACGCATATGCTGGTGTTCATGTTGAATGGGAGGAGCCAAATGATCTTGCGACTCTCCATTCCTGATTTTATTTGTATTTAATTTATATTGTTATGTTTGTAAAGGTCAAGACATTGGTTTGTATAAGTTTTTGGGTAACCACTTAAAGACCTTGGTTTTGTATATTTGGACTCCCTCTTATACTTAAATTGTTTTTATTCCGCTTGAATGGTTAACTCTGATAAGAAAAAAAAATGCACGTGAAATTTGAGTTACAGTTAAAGGCTAACACTCAGGCTTTTTTGGAAAATGAGTAGTGTACTCGAGTTCCGGGAACCGGGGTGTTACAATCACCCTACCATGCCTAGGAGACGATGGTGAACAACGGGATTTACTAATCTCACTATCTCTAAACAGGAAAAGAAGATATCCAAAGTTATCATAGCATCTATTATAATTTGAGTCACAATAGATCATTAAAAAACTGAAAATATTCCCTTAATATCAAACTACAAATCAATGAAGTTCAATAAGAACAAGAATCAAAGCAAAATAAACATCCAAACACGCTACAAGCTTCACCTCTTAGCCCTAGCTAAGAGGTTAATTTAGCCAATTATAAACATGATTGAAACCAAATCTCTTAAATAAAGCATGAAAAATAAACTAGGGAAGAAGAAAAACTCTTTGTGGAACTCCAACTTTTGCACCAAGTTAGAAAAATCCAGAAACCGTCTCAAATTTATGCACGTTGCGCAGTTTTCAAAATATGCTCGAAGTTTAAACCGCCTCAAATTTATGGACTCTGCGCAGTTTTCAAAAATAAACTCAGAGTTTCAGAATATGCCTTTTCAGGATGAATTCAGGAATATGTTTGTTTTCAGGATAATTTCAGGATTCCTTTTTTCCACTTTAAATCTTTGATTCTCTTCATTCCTTATTTGGTTTTCTTGGATCTTTGACATGTGAATTCTTCATTAATGACTTTCAAATCTCCAAATCTTTATTTAGTAATCTTTTGAGCATCAATCTTCCTTTTGAAATCAATTTCACTTTTAAGCTCTCGAAAGCACCTCGCACATGAAAACATATATGATTAAATCGATTAAACATTATCATGTTTATAAAATCAAGGTATAAATAGAGAAAAATATGCAATATTTCATACTCAACATTATGGTAGGGATACCTTGGATGTCGATACCGTTATCGCAATCCTTCAGTCGAAGTAGTTGAGAAGAAATAATGGAGGAAAAGCTACCTCTACAGGTGCGTTAGTTGATAGGGGAAGATCGTCTAAGCGAGAGAAGGGGAAGTCGTGATCGAGGTCTAAGTCAAAGGCAAAGAAATTTGAAGTATTGGAATTGTAGCAAAATAGGACATGTGAAGAATGATTGTACAAATCTCAAAACCTAGAAGGATGAGAAATTAGATAATTCACCAAAAGGGGCCAATTCAGTAGAAATCCAGCGAAGGGACAAGTAGTTGTGACGTTTTATCTGTGTCTAAGGCCGGAAACTTGTATAATGAATTGATTTTTTATACAGAGACATTGTACCATATGTGTCCTCACTGGAGTTGATTCACCACATACATTGAGTATGATGGTTGCCTAGCTCTTATGGGGAGCGATCATGCCTGTAAGATGATAAAAATTGGATCAGTTCGTATCAGGATGTTTGATGGGGTAGACCATACTCTAACGGATGTCAAGCACGTTCTATATTTGAAGAAGAATTTAATACGCGGGTGCAAATTTGCCAGTTTCAAAGGTGTCCTGAAAGTTTTTAAAGAAACATTCACTGTTTTTAAGGCATTGAGATGCGAAAACCTTTATATGTTGATCAGGAATATTATATCGGGTAGAGCTGCAACGTCTTATGTATGTCATGGTCTATACTAGGTTAGATATTTCACATGCAGTGGGTGTTATGAGCAAATACATATTAAATCTCGTAAGCAACATTGTGAGGCTGTGAAATGGTTACTTCATTACACACGAGGTACAACTGACAACGTCTTAACATTCAAAAAAATTGAGGAGAGACTTACAGGTTGTAGATGCGGTTTATTCTAGTAATGTGGACAATAGAGGTTAATTTTCAGTTACTTATTTATGTTAGCGAGTGAGTGATCAATTGGATGTCAAAGCTTCAGTCTGTGGTTACTCTTTCCACAACTGAAGTGGAATATATAACGAAGCATTTAAGGAAGTTGTTTGATTGAAAGGGATGATGAATGAGTTAAGGCTCTAACATGAAGTCATGCCCTGCATTGTAAAACGAAAGTGCGATCAATTTGACAATGAACTTCGTATACAACTCCCAGATTAAACACATTGATATTTATCATCATTTTATTTGACATATGCTAAAGGAATGCGGTGTTACTTTTGAGAAGATTCACACAAGTGAGAATCTGATGGACATGCTTATGAAAGTGGTTCCTGCAGAGAATTTCAGGCTTTACTCAACTTCTCCGGGCATTGTGAAGAAAGAATGAAGATAGAGCATGCACGAAAAGCGACAATAATGATACTACTATATGGGATAGTAGAGATGGTGACAATAACTTGGAGCAGTGAAGATGAAGGATTAAAGCCATGGGTGAAGATCGTTGATGAAGTGCCTTTAATCTACCAGAGAAGGCTTTTCTGGTCAATTAAGTTCTGTGTCGGTTGACCAATATACTTTGTTCATTTGTTGGTTGACTATGGTTTGTTTCGGTTGATCGATAGTCCTTATTAATATCTCGGTCAATCGAAGGCCCAATTAAGTCAACCGATGGAATGTGTAAGTGAAATTGCGCGTGGAGGTGGGCCACAGGCTGTGCGTGGAAGCTTGACAAAGGTAAGATATGATGGTTATGTTCTAGAGGGGGTGATTAGGACTAATTAAAAATTATAGTCAATTAAAACACAATTTCCTAACTTAAACTAATATTCAAATTAAACTAAGGCAATTTAACTCTAAGGCTTTTAAGCCATTAGAGGGTCTAATCACATTAACTTTAAAGGATGTGGCAATTAAGCAACTAGTCTACAAACATGATAGTGTATATGCGTGTGTGGGATGTGCTACCTATCAATTCCTAACATTTATCTAATCATGCATATACATAATTAAACATTCATCCCATAAGCATAATAAAACAAGTGCTCAAATGTAATTCTAAACACAAGCATGTATAGTGGTTCGGTTTCCCTACTCTACTCCCGATGGACGCACTCAACCCATGAGTGTACCTGATTTCACTATCTTAGATTTTAAATTAGGTTTACCTTTAAACTTTATAGCCATACACAAAAGACCCTAGCGTACACTCTCATTGGAGGCTCCCATAAAAGACTTTAATTGGTTTTCTATCTGTTAACTAACAACCTCAGTCCAAGTCCAATGATCTACATTTACTATTACCAAAGGTCCTTAAAAAAAACTAACACATACACACCCATGTTTGGTGGCTTACACATAGACTTAATTTATGTCCTACACAAGAATCTAGTCAAGTTTGGTAATTCAAACTCTTACACACAATCCTACACAAGAAGTGTACATGGGCCGTTACACATGACAACTTACTTGTTGGATTGAGCTCATTTTGTAGTGCCTTATTAAGTTGCTTGATTGATACTCTCATGTGCTTCAATCAGCTCCTCTTTAATCCCTCGATCATGATACCGATGCATTGTCAATGCTTCAACTCAAAGATCTATCACTTTGCATGTGATGCTCATTAGAGGTGACTAAGGTGATGAGAGGTTAGGTAAATTCTCCTACAATTAATGGAAAGTTATAATGCCTGGGGGATTCGCCTTGATGGGTCTTCTAGAAGATTTAGACAAAAATTTGACTATAAGTTCAAGTCTAATCTTTAGAAAATAGTAGAGTTTGAGCTCATCTTCAAGGTAGAGGTTGGAATCCTCATTAGAGTATTAATCTCAAAGAATATAACTTTAAATTCATTGGTTTAGAGGCTTGGAATGAGGGATATGATCATGAAATCACTTAAGCTTCTATTGTACTAAAAACTCATTTTAATTACCCAAGAATTGAATGCCCTTAATAAGGAGTTCGAGCTCCAACGGTAAAAAGACGAGCATATAACGGCTCTATCAATGGCATCGAGTACGCTTTCGATAGCATCGACAAAATCAAATTTTCAGTTGAATTATTGCTGGACAATTTTCACACTGCTATCCAATGTCATCGAGTGGACTTCGATGACATTGAGGGAACCCTTCGATGAGTCCTCGATTCCATTAAGAAACTCAGATAAAAAATTACACTACTGGACAGATTTGAGTTACCCACTCGATTCTATCGATGAGATCTTTAATGTCATCGAAGACCCCTCGAGGGCTGCTTGATGAGATCGACCACCACTTAAAAGTTTGTTGTTTTGGGCATACGATTTCATAATAGCTTTGCACCTCTACTATTCATACTTATCGTGCTCCAATTAAGCTTCTAAGACTAATGAATGATCAACAAGGTTTACCTATAAAGCTAATGATCATATAGAGGTTGAAGGGATTGTTTTGGTTAAGGGTTAGTGTTATATGTCTCCAGTTCTGTATTTAAATTTGTAAATCTTTATAATCTTATACATGTAATATTTTGAGTTGTTTTGGTATGTTATTGGTATGGACAATGATATTGTCTAGTTAGGTTTTTGTCATGTAATTGACAAAGGGGGAGATTGTTAATGCACGAATTTGTGCATCTTATTTATTAATCACATGCGTCCATGTGTCATGTAGTCAGTTGAGCCCTTGGAAGTTGAAGACCGAAGAGACAACAAGACATGAGCATCAATGAGTGGAGAATAGGTAAATGAGGTGCCTTGCTGACCCTAACCTTTGACCCAAATCAATTCCTTTAACTTTTAGATGATCCTTAGCCTTATATATAAACTTTGTTTATTATTCCTTATATTTATAAGCTTAATTGGAACATAATAAGTAAGGTTAGAAGATGTGTAAAGTTGTTGTGAAATCGTATGTCAAAAATAACAGACTTTCAAGTGATGCTCGATCTCATTAAGCAACCCTCGTGTTCTCAATTTGATAGTAGCTTTGCACCTCTTATAGCCTTACTTATCATGATCTAATTAAGCTTTTAAGTTTAAGGAATGATCAACAAGATTTACCTATAAGGTTAATGATCATTTAGAGGTTGAATGAGTTATTTTGGGTCAAGGGTTAAGGTCATTAAGGCACATCATTTATATGTTCTTCGTTCCTTGATGCTAATGTCTTCTTATGTCTTTGGTCTTCAACTTCAAAGGACTTAACCAACTACATGACACATGGACTCACGTGATTGACAAACAAGATGCACAAATTTGTGCACTAATAGTAATTGCATGCAAGTTCTACGTAAGTGCGGATTTTATTTCTAATTACATACGAAAGTCTATATAAGTCTTTGTAATACGAGATTAGGGTGAAGATATGAGTGTTTAATGCAGAGAGAGGGTTTTGAAGGGGATCTAGGGTTTCAAATTTATGAGTTGTTCAATCTCTTGTAACTTCTGATAATAGTAGATTGTTCGTCGTTTTGTGCCATGGTTTTTTCTTGCATGGATTTTTTCATGTAAAATTCATGTGTTCTCTGTGATTACTTGATTTTTATTTTTATTTTTCTCTTTTGCATTAATTGATTCTGTTTGAGATTGATTTCAGGCCTGACAAGTCGTGTTAGGGCTTGTCATGTTCTCAACCTAAATCCACTATACAGTGGGAGCCTTTATTTGAAGGCGCACCCAGAAGGTCAACATGATAAAGAATTCCCATGGTCCATGGCATTAGAAACAATGTAAAATTATTATTAAAACTTTAAGTTCATGCAATGTGGTCCAACCAAATCATCCTCATGAGTTAAACTTAATTACCATGTTTGGCATCCTGCAATCCTATCCCTCTTGGTTACCTTGGGTCATGTTTAGTTTTTCAATTTCTTATAAAACTTAAACAAGAATTTTAGTTCATAAATTAAGAATTAGATACACCTGTAAAAAATGTAACTAAAGTATGTTGTAATCAACACATTTTTTATATTATAAAACTATCATTTTTATAGTAAAAAAATGACATGGTAAAATAATCTTTACAATTAGATATAAGTGACGTCATTGCATAATTCCAAGAGTTAATAACCATTAACCATTTACAACCATTTAACCTTATAATTAGAAAACCAAACACTCTTGGCATAGCAACCTAACTTGTGTATGTGGCTGATTTTTATCGCCGGGACCAGTATCAATGACAGAATTTGATGGACCGGGTGGTTTAAATATGTAACTGGTGGGCCCAACAGAGATAGGTGTTGATGAGGATTGGGGTTCTAAAAACAGCACCATTGGAATTTTTGATTGCCACTCTTCCAGCAAATGTCCGCCGATGGGATGTTCAATGATAAAATACATGTAATATTTGGCTCATGGTAAATCTGAAGCAAGACAAGGAATTGGAAACAGAGGCATTTTCATTTAAGTGAATTGTATGACACGTATGCAAGCAGTTTTTAAGTAATTCTAAGGGCAAGTGTATCATCCATCACACTGCCCGAGTAACAAGGCTTTGACTCGTAAAGATCATCAGTGGATTCATTAGGTGGGCCACACCCATAGAATGAGTCAAAACACTAGCTGACCATCGATTTCAACGGGTTAGACAGCCTGTTGAGTGGGCCATCCTGGGTATCACCTCCCTTCCGAAATCGGATTGCGTGCTTAGTAGGGTGCTGAGTAACTCAGTACCCTAAGCGTATGAGTAAATGATGTGAGGCTCACCGTTACTTATGTAGTTTATCTACTCTGTTCATACATTTTACGAGATAATAATTTTATGGCTGAGACAAGAGATGAAACATTTCAGAAGCTCAAGCAAACCACACCATAGGAAACAGCGTGAATTGAAAGTGTCTACCGTTGAAAAATTCTTGGGGGCCATAGAAGTTTTGGATCAAAATTATATTTGTTCTTTCCCTTCATTCATATCTTTTTTATCTTATGAACACGTTGGATGGCAAATAAAAATCACTGTGAGCCCTAAGAAGGTTTTAATGGTGCAAATCATTGTTCTCACTATTTCTGTGGTGTGGTCCACTTGAGAATTTTATATGCTTAAATTTTGGTTTCCCCGTTAAAATTATCTGAAAAAACGGATGAATGATATAGATAAACTACATACATTCAAAGTGGGCTCAATAGAGTTTACTTAGTAGGATAAAAGAGCACTGAGCTGCTTAGCGAAATTGGATTGCGTACTTAGTTACTCAGCACGCTCTTATTGAACTGATTAAAGCTCTGTTGGGCCCACGATGTATGCGTGTGGTTTATCCATGCCGTCCATCCATTCTTTCAAATCATTTTAGAGGTTGATCTCAAAATTAAAGCAAATTCAAAGCTCAAGTTGACCATACCACTGAAGTATTGATTTCCAACATTGAAACTTTCATAAGGCTCACAATAATGCTTATTTGTCGTCCAACTTGTTGACGAGATCACATGGCCATTACAAAGGAAAAACACAAATACCAACTTGATCAAAAACTTCCGTAGGTAGATTATCAATTCACATGTTTCTAGTGGTGTGGTCCACTTGAGCTTTGGATATACTTCATTTTTGGACTAAAGTCCTAAAATTATCCAATAAAATGGATGGAAAATGCATAAATGATGATGGCCCCACAAAGTTTACTTCATACCCTATCGACTTACCTTTCTAGGCAGATTAGTTATACCTCACTCGTCCAGAATGGACAGGGGCTTGGAGGTCCACGGTGATGTAGAGGTACATCGTCCATCCATTCCTCCGTATCATTTTAAGGTACAGAGTCTGGTGCGCGGATTGCGTCCTACCCGCCGGTCTCTAGCCGCATATGGACAGTTCTATGTGTGGGCCCACCGTGATGTATCAGTTTATCCACGCTGTCCATCCTTTCTCTCCGATCATTTTAAGGTATGTGCAGAAAACTGAGGTAGATCCACTGCTCAAGTGGACCACACCAAATAATAAGCCTAGTTGCATTAAATACACAAAGCATTAAATAAAAGTTACATTAAATCTTATGAGTTGTGGCACATTTAAGCGTTCTCGTACCTTAAAATGATTAAAAAAAAAAAGGAATGGATAGCCTTGATAAACAGGTACATTACGGTGGGCCCACTATAGAACTGACAGTTTGCTAGAGACCTGCAGGGTCAGGACGCAATCCGCATGGATAATAATACCTACGGTTAAAATCTTCTTAAAGCCCATGGTCATATATACTGGATGAAGGGTTAACACAAATATCAAATTGATGGAAAACTTCTTTAGCCACCAAAATGTTTTCAACGGTAAATGTTTAATCCCTACTGGGTGGTCCACCTGAACCTTGGAACTGCTCATTTTTCTGATTATTCCCAAAAATGATACGAAAAAATGGAAAAAAAAAACCCATACATCACGGTGGCCCAGCAGAGCCCTACAGGTTCCTAGCTAAGGACACGCAGGGTGGTAGCCAATCCGCCTCCCTCCCTAGTCCCTTCATAAAACAAATTACCAAACAACCCCTGAAAAAAAGAAGAAGCAAAAACTAATTAATACGGACGTCACAAGTTCCATAAAGACTTTCTTTCTCTATCAAGCAAATATCTCCTCCCAATCCAACCGTCGAAAAAATTACCCACCTTAAATCTCAGCTGTAGCTTTTGAAGCCCACCTAGGGTTCTTCTCAATCAGACCCATCTAGGGTTTTGTCTTTGGGCCATGGTTTTACATACCGTTTTCTTCAATTTTGGAAGGGTAGAAAGATAAAGATTGTAGAAAACTGTTATTTTTAAAATTTTATTATTATTATTTTTAATCTCAAGAGGGTGGAGAGAGAGAGAGAGAGAGAGAGGAGAGAGAGAGGAGAGATGATTGCAGAGAAACCCAGTTGGATCAGGCATGAAGGGATGCAGATCTTCTCCATTGATATTCAACCTGGTGGGCTGAGGTTTGCCACTGGTGGAGGAGACCAAAAGGTTTTTGTTTTTCTTTTTTAATTTGTCTAATATGGGTACTTCTTATTTCTTCTGAATCGACGTGGGTTTTCTCGATTCGAGTTGTTTTTGTGGTTTTTGAATTCAAATCCATGGATTTTCAACATGGGTTTTTGTTGTTACCGAGTAATTTCAGTTCCTTTTGATTATTGAGTTCTCTGTTATTTTTCTTTTTAATTGTTGTGTTGTAGTGTTTTTTGTTTTGCTGCAAAAGATAGTTATATGAGAACTAGAAATGAATAAACTTATGCTCCGAGGTGTCCATATGTAGATCAGGGTTATAGTGTTTCGAAAGTGCAGTTTTGTTATCTGCGCTTGTTTTAATTTAGGTTTAGGATCCAGTGCTGTAATCCTAGCAAACGTTGATTGGTGAACATTGGCAATGGATCTCCACCGATAGATTAGTAGGCCACCTTTTGGATGAGTCGTAGCCCGAAAAGTGTGCTGATTGGAAGTCCTCAAACTAATGGATTTTTCACCCATCTTTTAGATGGTCTAGAAAACTTTGAAGAAATGGACCTTGAAAGAGCTGGGGAGGTGATGAGAGGTCACTTCCGGTTGTGGCTGCTGTCGTCTTCGTTTCGTGGTTTCTTGATATATTTTGTTGTCTTTTCAAACAAAAAAGTAAAAAGAAAAGAAAGAAAGAAAGAAAGGTCTTGGAATGAGTCCGTGGATCGGATGGTTATGAACAGTCAAGGTGCGGCAACGTTTGACCACTTGCACATCTGTTGGTGGCCCATCATTTGGTCAGTCCAGGTTGATGGACAAACTCAATAATCTTGTGGTTTAGGGCTGATACCATTTACTAAATGCTACTTGATGCACATTGGATCAAACCTTTTCAATTTTAGGTATAATCAAGGTATTCCATAATGGTAACGGTGGCCGTAACAGTCATCACCATTACCTTTATGATACAGGCTGTAATAGCTGTTATGGCTCCCGTAATGCCTATTACAGTCTATGTTTTTAATTTATTGAAAAAACCTGAAAAAATTGTATCAGCCCTGTAATGGACCGTTACGGGGCTGTTACAGCCTTTATCGGGGGCGTAACAGGCCATTACGGGGGCTGTAATGGCTGTTATAGGTCATTTTTAGAAGGCACAATAAGGTTGTGCAGCTTCGCGGTATTTTATTGGAGGGATTATGATTTTGGCAGATTTTGATGGATCATTCCTTGTGTGTCATCACCATTACCTTTATGATATAGGCTGTAACAGCTATTATGGCTCCCGTAATGCCTATTACAGTCTATTTTTAAAATTTATTGAAAAAACTGTATTGGCCCTATAATGGACCGTTACAGGGCCGTTACAGCCTTTATGGGGGGCGTAACAGGCCATTACGGGGGCTGTAATGGCTGTTATAGGTCATTTTTAGAAGGCACAATAAGGTTGTGCAACTTCGCACTATTGTATTGGAGGGATTATGATTTTGGCAGATTTTGATGGATCATTCCCTGTATGTCATCACCATTACCTTTATGATATAGGCTGTAACAGCTGTTATGGCTCCCGTAATGCCTATTACAGTCTATTTTTTAAATTTATTGAAAAAACCTGAAAAAACTGTATCAGCCCTGTAATAGACCGTTACGGAGCCGTTACAGCCTTTATGGGGGGCATAACAGGCCATTACAGGGGCTGTAATGGCTGTTATAGGTCATTTTTAGAAGGCACAATAAGGTTGTGCAACTTCGCGGTATTGTATTGAGGGATTATGATTTTGGCAGATTTTGATGGATCATTCCCTGTATGTCATCACCGTTACCTTTATGATATAGGCTGTAACAGCTGTTTTGGCTCCCGTAATGCCTATTACGGTCTATTTTTTAAATTTATTGAAAAAGCCTGAAAAAACTGTATCAGCCCTGTAATAGACTGTTACGGGGCCGTTACAGCCTTTATGGGGGGGGGGGGGGGGGGGCGCAGGCCATTACTGGGGCTGTCACAATAAGGTTGTGCAGCTTCGCAGTATTGTGTTGGAGGGATTATGATTTTAGCAGATTTGGATGGATCATTCCCTGTATGTCATCACCGTTACCTTTATGATACAGGCTGTAACAGCTGTTATGGCTCCCGTAATGCCTATTACGGTCTTTTTTTTTAAAAAATTTATTAAAAAAACCTGAAAAAACTGTATCGTCCCTGTAATGGACCGTTACGGGGCCGTTACAGCCTTTATGGGGGTCGTAACAGGCCATTACAGGGGCTGTAATGGCTGTTATAGGTCACTTTTAGAAGGCACAATAAGGTGGTGCAGCTTCGCGGTATTGTATTGGAGGGATTATGATTTTGGCAGATTTTGATGGATCATTCCCTGTATGTATATGTGGCATGCAAAATATGTTTGCATCAATTTGGATAATCTTGTATCATCAATTCATTTTAATTTTGGGCCAATGCCACATCTACAATGACTTGGACGGTTTGGATTAAATAGAAATACATACATGGGGCATGTACAGTGGATGAGTGCATGCATGTTACGTACCAACTTTGCAGGGTTATGGTGTAATTCCTCATGATATTGTATAATGCTTTGTAGGTGGTCTCGTATTTCATTGGCTGATCCTGTGTAGAGAGACTTATCTCGAATCGTTAATCTCATGTCTATATCTATTGATATGTGATGTTGGTTTCATGGTTTGATTACACTGCTGAAATTCAACCTGTAGTTAATAGACTAGATGAGGAGAGCTATACAAAATGATTCCTACTTCAGTTAAATTATGTCCTGTGGAAAAGAAATTTCGGAATTTTGATGCAGCAACTTGTCATCGGTCTCCTGATGCACCCATTTCCAATAAGTGGGCCCAATGGCTCGGTGATCTACACCATCAATCTTATCATGCGCACCGAAGATATTGTGTAGCCCAAAACTCTTCCAGATCGAAAGATCCTAGATATTCAGTGTTTGGTCTTTTATCTTGATCATTGCTGTATTTTTCTCGCAAATGCCTATTTGTAGGTCACTGATCTGAGGGCTAGACATTTTATCTTGGGGATTTTTGCAGAATCTCCATCCATGGTAGGGCCTGCCATACGAATGCTCTGGATTACTGAACTGTGGGTACCATTTGGGAATATTGGTGCATCAGGACATTTCACATTCTGATGCATCAGGCTTCTTTAGTTCCTCTTTGTAGAATAGTTTCTATTGATTGATATGGTGTAGAAATACCCAGCTGTGAGGATTCCTAGGGAGGGCCATGTGGTTATTTCTACACTGCTTCAGTGATTTCTCTGTATTAGATATTAGTAAATCTTTTTATTGTAAATGGGTTATGCATACATTCAATCAACTGTTTCTAGTTCAGGTGTTATTTGTACATTTTGTTGTTTTTGATGTCTAATTTCAACTATCTATGGATAGTTTACTTGCTGTTCAAGCGCTTTTAACATCAGTCCTTTGTAAAAACCTTAGTTTGCATGAAATTTCAATGCCTTATAACTAGGTTTTGTGACTTCAACTGAGAACAGAATATCTGACCATTGGATTAATACATGGATACACATTATTTGTTTGTTCTAGGGATTAAGTAATCACACCTTTTATTTCATGCCATACTCTCATTTCTCCTTTTATTTTGAGGTTACCTATAAAAAATAAAAGAAATTCCTGCATTTTAATTAGCACCCCAATGGGAATTGACACAATTCAACTTGATTCCATTTAGTTTACGTGAATCATACGATTTGGTTGGTTGTACCAAATTTCATGAATTTCGCACCAAAATAGACCGATTAATCGTGAAATTTCATGATATTCGGTGCAACTAAATGCAACCTTAATCAATATATAATAATTCATGATTGTTAATGACTTTTCATTTCATGATTTTCTTTTAGGTTGTGGTTGATTGTAGTGAATTTCATGAAATATCATGAAATTTTGAACCACATGGACTGATTAATCATGAAATATCATGAAGTTTCATGATACTTGGTGCAACCAAACACACCCTTACTCAATATAATACGTCATGACTGTTAATGACTTTTTCGTTTCAAAATGATTGGTAATGATTTCAAAGCTCGTTGTATCACTGGCTTACATTTAGGGCCTGTTTGTTTCGTCAACTACCCTAGTAATGTAAAGGAAAATTGTCATCATTACTCTTTAGCTACCACCAAACCAAATAAAGGAATTGTCGGTCAAATACCGATACATTTAGGAGATAGGTAATTGTAATCATTGCACTTTTTCATGGCATCGCCGTAAAAATCTCGAATCCAAATAGCGACATCAGTGTATTTTGGTGATGATTTGACATTAATGTAAAAATGCCATCATTATGATCTTAAAGCCGATAAACCAATGGCGGGAATCGATAGTCAAATGCAAATGTTGTTAGGAGATTGGTAAAGTAAATTATAATCATTGCACATTTCCTTTACATTACCGTGGTAATTGGTAATACAAACAGGCTCTTTAATGAGGACATCACTTCACCTACACATTTGCGTACGTATCAGAGGAGGCAGGCCGCACCGATTTCCCAGTGGCTAGGCAAGTACTCGTGATCGTGCTGAAGACCCCATGTGCATGTGCGAGCATTTGGAAGACCTCACACTGGGAAGACGCGCATGTGCTGCTTTATGGAGGGATCCAGACCGTTGGTTTGGAGGGACGTGACGATCGGGCCGTTGGATCACATGATTGGGCCATTGATCGTAGATCATCCACATTAGTTTTTCTTAGATTTTATCAAATTAGTGGATTTAGTTTTGTTTATGTTATGTTTGGACACTATTATGAGTGTTTCTAGTTTATTTTAGTTAGACTAGGGCTATTTTCGTCAAAATTCACAAAACGGAGTATTTATTGTAATTTTTGAACTTTCTTGGAGTTATAAAAGAGGGTGGGCGTGTGACCCTCCCCCTCATTGGATTTTGTGAAAAAAAGAAAAAAGAAAAAGCTTTAGCTTTCTTCTTCTTCCATCTTCATGCGAATTGAAGATACTTATATGCGATTTGGAAGGGAGATTGGTGCGAGGCTAATATTCATCAATGGAGGTGCGAGGTATCTATCTATCCTCACACCATCATCTCCTTTCCCCTCCATCAAGGTATTTTCTTCAGGTTCTTCGATTCACCCATCTTAAGCTTTCTTCTCCTAAACTCATCTTTCCCTTATTTATCTATCATTCAAACCCTAACCGACCTAAACTGATGCAGGACATGAAATTAAATATGAGGTGCAACATTTCCAGCTTTAGATCATACCAATTTCTAAACAATCACAAAATAAAAAAAATCACGTCCCACATACGTTCAAAACATTCAGCAAGGGGAATCTACGGGGTCCAAGCCTACACACATTTAGGGCTGGATCAAGTAAAAGTATAAACCAAACAATATCCAATGGAGTGTAGATTCATCCAATCCTGCAAAGGACTGTTCCCCAATTCAAGAGATTCACCATGTTTCAAATAGGGGAAAAACCTAGGGTTTGCAAAAGTTGGAAATACTTAAAATTTAAGATTTTCTAAGGCTAGGGTTTGGGATTTAAGGCGAGAGAGGAGAGAAGAACCTGAGAAGGATCCTGTGTGTGGACAGCAGGCCCACCTGGATGCACGTGCGTGGCTGTCTGGCCGTATGTGTGTGGGGCCCATGAAACTGAAAAAGGACTCCTTGGGTGTGGTCGGCCAGGGGAGGCCTACCCTCACACCAAGTTTCGCGACGATCCGCCTTTCCGTGTGTGCGTAGTGCTCTGCCAAAGTTTCAGCCCCTTTGGTGGGCAGAATCTGAAATCTGCTGTAGTGGAGAACTTGGGCACAAAAAAAGAATAAATCTAAAGAAGGGAGGGTTGTGGAAGATGGTGGATGTGGGGTGGAAGAGATGAGGATGATTTGGGATAGTTGTGGCTTTGCACCACGGTAGTTAGCCCTTAGAGGAAGGGAGAGGTTCGCACCCAATTAGCTGCTTCAACTCAGAGGGATAGAGAAGAAAAAATGCAGAATTTTATTCATTAGTTTCAATGAAAAAAACCTACATGGGGTTGCCTATTTGTAAGAAAACCCTAAACCCCAAAAGTCGCGCCATGTGCCCACACTAAGACTTAGAGACGAAGTAACAAAAATAACAACTAATCAACACAATCAAAATTGTTCATGATGTTTCTAATAACAATAATAACCAAAACTCAAAATCCTAGATCATCTAGGGTAGTGGGCCACGATCATGAGATTCAATGGTAGGATTCACATGATGATCGGGTCCACTCCAATGATCTATAGCATAGCTCCCTAACTAAGAGGTCCTCCATAGATGTCGTTGTCGATCCAGATCGATAGTGGGGCATTCCTCTTCCTTGAGTACGTGCGTAGGGTGGGGTGTGTGCGTGTGTGCATGATGTCCCCATCATAAACCCATCCATCTCACGCCATGGGGTTGCCTATTTGTAAGAAAATCCTAAACCCCAAAAGTCGCGCCATGTGCCCACACTAAGACTTAGAGACGAAGTAACAAAAATAACAACTAATCAACACAATCAAAACTGTTCATGATGTTTCTAATAACAATAATAACCAAAACTCAAAATCCTAGATCATCTAGGGTAGTGGGCCACGATCATGAGATTCAATGGTAGGATTCACATGATGATCGGGTCCACTCCAATGATCTATAGCATAGCTCCCTAACTAAGAGGTCCTCCATAGATGTCGTTGTCGATCCAGATCGATAGTGGGGCATTCATCTTCCTTGAGTACGTGCGTAGGGTGGGGTGTGTGCGTGTGTGCATGATGTCCCCATCATAAACCCATCCATCTCACGCCACACGTGTGACCGTACAACCACACGCGTGAATCCTTTGAGTTGGCTGTATGGCCACACCTTGCCCCTTTCGGTTTTTCATCATCCTTATAATAAAACTCCTTTCTTCCATTCCAAAAAACGTAACTTTAAACCTAAAATTCCTAACTTTCCAACCTTCCAAAATTACCCCAACCCTAATTTTTACCCTAGGTTGTATTACGCCTTCTACTTTGAAATAGACTATACCCTATGCTAATTGAATGTCCTTACATCCATTAGATCATAATTTTCTTTTATTTAATGATCTTGTGACGATGTTGGTAACTTAGGCTAGGATTATGCATGATGTTCTTTTGGTTTCATGGGATTCGTGATGATTATGGCAATGTGTGTTTTTTTTTTTTTTTTTTTAATTGTCTTAATTCTGCTAATTGATCTCACATGTTATTTGGTTCATGCATCGGTCCTGCATTACCCTTAGTTGAAATAGACTTGCAAACAAAGATCGATTTTTTTTATTTTTTATTTTTATTATTATTATTTTTAAGTGTCTTAATTCTGCTAATTGATCTCACATGTTATTTGGTTCATGCATCGGTCCTGCATTACCCTTAATTGAAATGGACTTGCAAACAAAGATCAATTTCTTTTCTATGCCTGATTGGTAAATTATAATCATTGCACATTTCCTTTACATTACCGTGGTAATTGGTAAAACAAACATGCCCTTAGTGAAATGGACTTGCAAACAAAGATCGACTTCTTTACTATGCCTGATCGACCAAGATTCTTTATATAGTTCGTGACCATGTAAATGCCATTTTAGCAAACCTGAATTTGATGCAAATGTTCAAATGAAGTTGATTTGGCAAAATACTAGGTTTTGCAGATTTTTGGTTCTTTTTCTTATTAGTTACCTAGAAATGATATTGCAAGTCTCACAAAATATAACTTGATCAGTTTTGACTTTCTTACAATTCACAATTCACGATTGGATTCGCTTTCTAGAACATTATTTTGAAGCTTAAGCATATCATAAAGCTCATGTTTTTCCAATTCTTTTTACCATTGATTTGCATCCTGTATAGGTCCGGATATGGAACATGAAATCAGTAGGCGGGGAGTCAGAAACTGACCAATCAACCCAGAGATTGTTGGCCACCCTCCGTGACCACTTCGGGTCTGTTAATTGTGTTAGGTGGGCCAAGCATGGCCGATATGTTGCATCTGGTTCTGATGATCAAGTGATTCTTATTCATGAGAGAAAGCCCGGGTCAGGCACTACTGAATTTGGCAGTGGAGAACCTCCTGATGTTGAAAATTGGAAAGTGACGATGACTTTAAGGGGCCATGCTGCAGATGTGGTAATCAAATGCTTACATTTGTTTCTTATCTCACCTTTGCTAGGTACAGTTTGAGTTTTGCAACACCCAAGCACACTTTACATGCACGACATTTGAGCCATTCATCATCAGGTGGGCCCCTCAATGTAGACGAACTGGTCCTAAAATAGGCCAGCCTAACTTGCCAGGTGGGCCCATCATGGATGTTAAGTGCGGTCTGGGGGCAGCTTCTTTTAATCCATCCGTTGTTTCTATACCCTTGTGGCCCACTTGATGAGTTGATCAGTGATCTGTGTGCTAGTTCATCTAGCCCAAAAATGGGCTGGCCCAACTTGCGAGCCCAAAAAAGGGCTGGCCAACTTGCCAGGTGGGCCAATTGTGGATGTTGAGTGTGGATTGGTGGTGACTTCTTTTAAACTGTACCTTTCCAAAAAAAAAAAAAGCAGAAATTATTTATACTTCCATTGTTTCTATGCATTTGTGGCCCATTTGATGAGTTGGCCAATGATTTTTGGGCTAGTTCATCTACTTGTTTTTTTAATGGCCCGTTCATCTACACGTGGGGTCCACTTTTTTTATTTTTAGTTTGGCGTTTGGTGATCACATCATTTCTTCTAACCGAGGAGTTGTTTTTCCGTGCTTGAAGTAGGTGGATCTTAATTGGTCTCCTGATGACTCAATATTGGCTAGCGGCAGTTTGGATAACACCGTTCACATCTGGAACATGAGCAATGGCATCTGCACTGCTGTTTTGAGAGGCCATTCCAGCCTGGTTAAAGGGGTTGCGTGGGATCCTATCGGTTCCTTTATAGCAAGTCAATCAGATGACAAGACTGTTATTATATGGCGCACTAGCGACTGGACCCTTGCTCACAAGACAGAGGGGCATTGGGCAAAATCTGTATGTACAATACCTGCAGCAATTCATTTTCTTTATGCACATTTGAGGGCTTTTTCATCTGTGAGGAATTGTGTGAACCAAGAACTGCAGACTTGCACAGGATTGTCTAGTGTTTAGTCTGTATAAGTGGGGCCCATTCTTCCACAATCCAGACCATAGATCTGATGGGCCTACCATTGATGGGGATGCCCTCCGAGATTGGAAGATTCTTAACATCATTTCCCTATTTTCCATTGAAAATGAAATGTTACTATGATCTTCTTCTCAACCATCTTTTAGCAGGCTGCCGGGCTCCTGATTGAAGGGTTAGAATTTTCCCATTCCATCTGTGGTGGGGCCTCATTAGACCAACATTTTGGATCACTGAATGGTGGGGATCATTCAGTCATTTTGATGCCTATGCATGTCCCTGGATTGAGGATCATGCAATTCCTCTTCAATTATATGCGGTTGGTTTTTCATTCAAAGTGTTTTTTTTTTTTTTTTCCAGCTTGGATCGACGTTTTTTAGGCGTCTGGGATGGTCCCCGTGCGGCCATTTTATCACCACCACTCATGGTTTTCAAAAGCCAAGGCACTCAGCACCTGTACTAGAAAGAGGCGAGTGGGCTGCCACTTTCGACTTTCTAGGACACAATGCCCCCATTATTGTTGTGAAGTTCAACCATTCTATGTTCCGAAAGAATTTTGCGAATGGTCAGGAGGCAAAAGTTGCAACGGCTGGATGGTCTAACGGTGCCTCGAAGACCAGCACAAAAGAATCACTGCCATATAACGTGATTGCCATTGGTAGTCAGGATCGCACGATAACTGTATGGACAACAGCAAGCGCACGTCCTCTCTTTGTGGCCAAGCATTTCTTTTCTCAAAGTGTTGTTGACTTATCCTGGTAAGGAACGGTTGCTATTTACTGTGGTCCAGAGCGTTGACATGATGGAGGCCATTGGGGATCCAGGCCGTCAATCTGATGTGTCTCACAGTGGATGGGGGACCCCCAAAATTCAAAAATCTCCCAGATTGGGAGATGTTAACCCATTTTTTCAGCGGCCTAGAAATAGATGTGTAAGGACATTAATGGTTTGAGGAAAATGCCATGATTTGGATGACTAGGATCTTCTGGTCTATTAGATTTTTTGTTGGTATCTTACATCCATTGTGGGGCACATTACATCAATGGTCTTGATTTCTGAACCATGTTCTTCTGGTCTATAAGATTTTTTGTTGGTATCTTGCGTCCGTCGCGGGGCACTATCAGATCAATGGACTTGATTTGTGAATCATGGTCTTCTGGTCTATAAGATTTTGTTGGTATCTTAAATTTGTCGTGGGGCACATCACATAAGATCAATGGTTTAGATTTCTGAACCATGGACCTAGCTTATGGAATAGATATATAAGGATTCTCCTCATGTCCTGATGTATCAAATGTATCAAGATCTGAGTCCTCTCTTGATATATTCCTGTATCTTAACTTGCATTTTTTGTTTTTTTTTTTGTTTTTGTTTTAACAGGAGTCCCGATGGGTATGCACTTTTCGCTTGCTCCTTGGATGGGACGGCGGCCACATTCCATTTTGAAGTGAAAGAACTGGGCCACAGATTAAGTGATACCGAGTTGGACGAATTGAAGAGAAACCGCTATGGAGATGCTAGAGGAAGGCAGGCAAACTTGGTGGAAAGTCCAGCTCAGTTGTTGCTAGAGGCAGCATCTGCCAAGCAGTCTACTAACAAACGAGGACCTTCCAATAGTCAGCAGAATCAAAATCCTGGCAAGTTACCTATGGATTCAGTGAAACCGGCTGTCAGTCAGTCACGTGTTAAGGCATCTGAAACCGAAGTTGAAGACGGGAAGAAGAGTGGAGGAACTGGCGGTGACAGTATAAATAAACCCACTTCTGTTCGGATTTCTAGTCCTGTGAAACAAAGAGAATATAGACGACCTGATGGCAGGAAGAGAATAATTCCTGAAGCAGTTGGTGTTCCCGCTCATCAGGAAAATATCTCGGGTGGGAACCAAGCTCAAGCATTGGACTTCCCACTATCAGCTGTCTCTGATCAACGGAAGGATGATAATGGACCACTTCTTGTGGACAGTGGAGCTAAGGAAGTTTATCTCAAGAGCTCAGAAGTAAATAATATTTCTGGAAAGTGCTGCCACTGCAGTGTGAAGGAGCGATCGGGGGCCACAGCAAGGGCCCACATCACTGAAAACCTTGTTATTGAAAAGGTGCCAGCTTCGTCCGGTTCTGATGGAAGAATTAATGTAGAACAATCTGGACTTATAAGCACGTCGGGTTTTCAGGCTTCTTGCAATGCTCTTTCAATTCGGGTCTTTAATAAGAAAGAAGGTGAAGATAGCGTGCCTGTCTGCTTGGAAGCTAAGCCAATAGAACGAGCATCAAATGATGTGATTGGCGTAGGGAATGCATCCATGATGAAGGAAACTGAAGTTACTTGCACAAAAGGTGCTGAAACTGTTTGGTCAGATAGAATAGCTGGGAAAGTAACTGTCTTGGCAGGAAATGCGAACTTCTGGGCCGTTGGTTGTGAAGATGGCTGCTTGCAGGTATATAGAACTAAAAAGAGGATTGCAGAAATTCTAACACGATGCACACACTTCACGGAGGTCCATTAAGTGCACATGATCACATCTTCTCCATACATGTTTCTTATGTCAGTGGTAAGTACCATTGATTAGGTGGGCTGTCATGTGGATTGGCCATAGCGGAAACGGGTGGTGTTCAGATGATGGCAGCCATCTGATTGTAGGCTGCTAATGGAGGGTTGACTCCAAATTGAACAGAAATGAGCGAAGATCCATGTGTGGTCAGATGGTCAAGATTGTCCAATCACTGTGATTTCGGGCTATCCACCACCATACAGTGGTCCACCAGGCATGCATTTACCACCGGCAGAGTGGAGATTGCACTTCATAGGACTTATCTGAAGCGCCTCTTACACAACATTTCTCAAATATGAATCTCTTCTATTGTTTCCATTATAATGCTTTGCCCATTCATGATTCACTATTTGCCTAAGGGGCTGTTTGATTTTTCATATAGCCTGTAAATACCTTGGAAATAGGTAATAATTACTTACCCTAGTTAATTACCACATCATTCCCAATATTGATGTTGACACCTGTTTTTTGAACACTAAAATCAAGGACAGGTGCGAAATAAATGTGGGGCCCACCGTGATGTATGTGGCTTATCCACACCATCCATCCATTATGCCAGTTGATTTCAGGGCATGAGCCCACAAATGAGGCAGATCCAAAGCTCAAGTGGACCACACCATAGGAAACAATGGGAATTGAATGCCTATCGTTAAAAACTTCCTGGGCCCCCAAGAAGTTTTGGATCAACCTGATATTTGTGTTTTCCCCTTATCCATGTGTTTGTGGCCTTATGAACATGTTAGATGACAAATAAACATCAGGGCCCGGTAAAGGAAACTACTTTCAACAGTGGACGGTTTAAGGCCACTGTTTCCTTTGGCGTGGGCCACTTGAGCTTTGGATATGCCTCTTTTTTGGCTCATGCCCCAAAATGTTCCGGTAAAACAGATGGACGGCATGAATATGCCACATACATCACGGTGGAGCCCACAAATTTAAGCCAGTCCTTTTGGACTGGTTTTCGAGGCAGAAATACTCTTGAATTTTCAAACAAGTTGATAGAGTAATAATTACCTATTTACAGCATATTTACAAAGGATATGAAAAATCAAACATGCCCTAAAAGTAATAATAGAATGAGGTGGAGATGGCTGATGTCACATTTATACTCCATTTAAAATAAAAACATCATGTGAGTTGTGCTTGTCAGACACATCAATAGCCGCAAGGGAAAGACCCTATCATTTATCTTGTTGTTTAGCATGATGTATAAGAAACACCTACACAAGTCATGGCATGCATGTATGAGATCTGGGCAGTTCATCTGTTGGGCCCTACCATGAATAGGCTTACACCAAAATTCACATGACACCAATCGGATGATCCTCGCGGTAGATGTATTTCTGAGGATTAGAAATGGGTGGTTAGAAAAATGTTCAATCAATGCTTGAGGCTTCATTGGGCAACAATTCTTCCAATCGGTGATTAGGATCATCTAAAAGTTGTGTTTATTCGAGCATATGGCCCAGTCCCTTGACAAATGAATGTTTCGGACCATGTTCATATGCCACCTATGAAAAAATTGTGTGCTTGACAATGAACTTTGGTGCATGCTTGTATTTTGGACCCTATATGTATATTGAAATGTAGATGGAAAGGAGTGGGAAAAGAGAGAGGAGGAAGAGAGAAGGGTGATGTGTTGTATCCACCCTCTCTTCCTTAATTCTTTATCAATAGCAAGGTATTCAAAATTGGTTATGTAACAGCCGTTATGTAACGGTAACGGTCATAACCGTTATGCGTTACGGGGTCGAAATGGCCGTTACAGAAAAAACAGGCCGTAACGGTCCCGTAACAGACCATAATGGCCTTGTAACGGACTATAACGGTCCTGTAACAGTTTTTTCAAAAAAAATAAAAAAGGATCATAACGGCTAATACGGGGGCCGTTATGGCCCGTATCATAACGGTAACAGTGGTGACCGTTACAGCCACCGTTACCGTTTTGGAACACCTTGATCAATAGAAGATAAGTTTAACAAGAGGAGAGGACCAATTACAATTAGAGATGGAAAGAGATGAGAAAAAAAAAAAAAGCAATTATGAAACCTAAGCCTAACCTTATATATGGTAAATCGCAAGTACACGGGTATCTATGTACACAAGTGCTATGTACATGTTAGGTGCACATGAATCTGTGTACACTCACTCCCCCTCAAGTTGGTGCATGGACATCATTTATGCCAATCTGGAATTTTGATATTGATGGTCTTGAAGCGCATAGCTTTGGTGAAAACATCTGCTAACTAATCCTCTGAACAAACAAAAGGTGTATGTAGAAGCTTGACAGCTAATTTTTCCCGAATGAAGTAGCAGTCGACTTCAATGTGTTTGTGTGTTTGTGGAAGACGGAATTGGATGCAATATGGATGACTGCTTGATTATCCCAATGTAGCGGAATTGGGGAAGATGTTATGAATCCCATATCTTGAAGGATGACTTTCACTTGCATGACCATTGCATGGTATTCGACCTTGTCAGAGGGGTGAGTAACAACAAATTGCTTCTTACTTTTTAAAGTAACTAGGTTTCTTCCTCCAAACATGTAATACCATGTAGTGGAGCGTCAATCAAACAAGCCAACCCAATCAGCATCGCAGAAATCGTTGATACTCAGATGATCATGATTTCAGTAGTGAATATCACGGCCAGGTGCAACTTTTAAGTAACAAAGAATTTGATGGACCGCTTCAAGATGATCAAGGTGTTCCGTAACGGTAACAGTGGCTGTAACGGCCACCACCGTCACCTTTACGATATGGGGCATAACGGCTGTTGCGGTCTCTCTCTCTCTCTCTCTCTCTTAATTATTGAAAAAAACCTCGAAAAACCTGTATCTACCCCGTAATATTGATTAAAAAGTATGAAAAATTTGTATCTACCCCATAATTAGAGTTGTACACAAGTCAAGCCGAGCCGAGTATTGCCCAGCTCATGCTCGGCTCGCACTGCCAGACACCCAGCTCGGCTCGGCCTTCGAGCTCGGATGCCCAGCTCGTGCTCGACTCGTCCGAGTTTGAGCCGAGTTCGAGCAGATATCGAGCCGAGTTCGAGTCTTCGAGCATGTTTCGAGTATGAGTTTTCGAACCCTGTGATCCATCCATCCCAAAACAGAAGAATAAAAAAACAAAGCTCTGAAAATCTCAACGTTGGAAGCCCAAGAACCAGAAAAGCCAAACCATCTCCGAATCTCTGGATTCTTCTTTAACGCGATCCGAGGTGGTTATTTCTGATGGAGGGATGGAATTTAAATGAAACTGAAATTCAAGACTTCAATGATATATGGAAAGCAGCTGTAAAGGGAAGGCCTTAAAAAAGGAAGCTGGAAAAAAGAAATATATATCAGAGGTTTTGTCTTTCTAAAGCTCCTGGATCGTTTGTGGAATCCAATAGATTTGATTTTTCTTCTGGAAAGAAATAGGGGTTTTAGAAGGGTTTTGGGATGGATGGGATAAGGGAATTTCGTGGAAGGAAGGACGGATGGCCTTCGAAGGGTGTTGACTGGGAAATGGCTATCTCTTGTCTTCTCTCCTTGGGTCTGCAGAGACTGCTGGCTTTTCGTGCATGTCAAGTTCTCTCCTTAGGGTTTTTTGGTTTTGAGGTACATATACCCCTGTTTGAGTACCGAGTCGAGTCCGAGTCGAGTCGATTTCAAGTACTATTCGAGTCGAGTCGAGTCGAGCAGGGTCAAGCTCGTGCTCGGCTCGAACTCAATTCGAGCACCAAAAATCAGCTCGTGCTCGGCTCGAACTCATTTTGAGCCGAGTCGAGTTGAGCGAGTTAACGAGTATACTCTACCCGTGTACAACTCTACCCGTAATAGACCATTTTGGGGTTGTTATGGCCTTTATAAGGGATGTAACGTGCCGTTAACGGGAATTATAGGTCATTTTTTTTCCATAATGGTTGTTACGGCCGTTACGACCCCGTAACGCGTAACGATTGCCACCGTGTCCTTTACGTAACGGCCTTTACGGCCCCGTAACGGCCTTTACGGCCCCGTAACGGCCTTTACGACACACCATGAAGATGATGCCGACAAGGTCATTTGCATAAACTGGCTAACAATTCCAACAACATAAGAGATATCCGGACGAATAAAGTTGAGATAAATTAGATGACCCATTAGTCAACGATAGATGCTTAGATTATTAATTTTGTCTAATTGTCCCTCATGCAACTTATGATTTACTTCAATAGATATGTCAACAGGGCGAGTACTAAGTAGATCTACATCTCTCATAAGATTTAAGCAAACTTATATTGGGATAAGAAGATTTCATAGTTTGAGCAAGCCACTCCAATTCCAATGAAGTACTTTAGCATCCCTAAATCTTTAATCTCGAATGACAAGGCCAGGAATTTCTTAACATTTTCTATCTCAGTTGTGACGAATGTGGTTATTTATCTATCTCATTTGTGCTCATGCCACTTAGAATAATATCATCAACATATACCACAAGAATTGTCGTGTTGCCATCCATGTGTTTTACAAACACAATATTCAAATGTGCTTTAAATATGATGTTGGAAGTTGTATTGCCAAGCTTTTCAAACTAGGTCTGAGGAGACTGTTTGAGCCCGTACAAAGCTTTCCGAAGACGACAAACTTTATCAGTCTCCCCCTTGGGCCAAAAACCAGGAGGAAGGGCCGTATACATTTCTTTATGAAGATCCATGTATAAATTGTCTTTTTGACATCCAATTGATGCAGAGGCTAATTATGGTTTATGGCTATAGGCAATAGGAAGTGGGCATAATTTAATTTTGCTACTAGGGCAAAGGTTTCACAGTAGCTTTTACCATACTTTTGGGTGAAGCCCTTGGCCCTCGGCAACTAGTTGTGTTTTGTATCTGTCTATCGATCCATCTGACTTGTATTTAATGTTAAACAGTCATATGCTCTTGATAGTATGTTTGCCTGGTGGAAGAGTGACTAATTCCTTAGTTTTCTATTTTTTAAGGGCAACCATCTCTTCTACCATGTTTGATTTTCATTTAGGGTCGCCTAAGGCATCCGTAATCTTGGTCGATATAGAAACAGATGATATAGAGGAAAAGAATGACTAATAAGAGAGAGAGAGATTTTTGTATGTGACATAGTTACCAATGGAATGATGTATACATGATCGAGTTCCTTTGTGAATGGCAATAAGGCGATCCAATTTTTTTTTTTTAAGAGTAATTGGGGGATCCACTTGTTCTGGTTCAACTGTTGAAGAGTGGTGGTGCTCGGGAAGAGGAGGGGTTTTGTTCCTTTAAGAGTAGATCTTGAGTTCTTTGGTTGGAATGGAGCTTAGTTCATCATCAATTTAAGGCTTATCTATGACAGGAAGTGGAAGAGATGCAAGGTGTGTATCGTCTCGTGAATTGAAATAAGCACATTTTCAAAGAATGTAACATCCTTGGAAACATATTTTTTTCAATTTACAAGACAATAACATTTGTACTATTTTTTAGAGTTTGAGTACCCTAAGAACACACATTTTATAGATTTGTTGATGGGGACATCTCGCGCACATGTACGCCCTCCCTACGCACGTACGCAAGGAGAAAGAGGGCCCCACCATTGATCTGGATTGATGACGACGTTCAGGGAGGGCCTTCTAGTTAGAAGACGGAGTTTTGGTTCGTTGGAGTGGGCCCGATAGTCAAGTAAAGCCCATCATGGGATCTCATGATTGTGGCCCACTAGTCTGATTAATCTCATATTTTAGGTTTTGCTTATTAATGTTATTTAGAGTATCATGAACGGTTTAGATTTCTTTGATTAATTTTTATTTTTGTTTACTTCATCGCCAAGTAATATGTTGCGCACATGGCGCGAGTTTTGGGGTATAGGGTTTTCCTATAAATAGGCACCCCTTGTAGGTTTTTTTTCTTATTGAAGTTTAATAAAAATTCTACGTTTTTTCTACTCCTCTGAGTTCTAATTGGGTGCGAAGCCCTCCCTTCATCGAATGACTAACTACCGTGGTGCGAAGCCACATCTATTCCAATCCGCCCATATCTTCTACCATCCATACTTCTCACCTTCTACATCCATCCTAGCTTCGAATCCGTCGGTTTTTGCAGCAGTTCTTCTCCCTACAACCGATTTTCAGAATCTAGCCCCGCAGGAGGGCTGAAACTTCGACGGAGCATCATGCACAGACCGCGCATCCGATCGACACGAACTCGGGGGTTTTGAAGCCCTACCCTGGCTGACCAAAGCCAAGGAGGCGGTTTTCGGATTCGGGGTCCCCTCGCACATGTGGCCAGGCCCTTGCGCACGTGCGTCAGGCCTGACCCGCTGTCCGCACGCTTGGACTGTCGCTAGGTTCAGATTTCCTACCTATTTCATCCCTCTCCTACCTATTTTTCATAACCTCAACCCTAGATTGCATTATTTTCAATTTGTTTGCCCCTTTTCTAATCTTATGGTTCTCTGAACTGAAACCAGTGAATCCCTTGGATTAGGGACAGATTGTTGTGCATGTGTGGATGAATTTACCTCCCTTTGAGTATCGTTTGGTCCATAATTTTTATTGATCCAGCCCTAACATGTGTAGGCCTGTACCCGCATAGATTCCCCTTGATTGAATGTTTGAACTTTTGTGTGGGATATGAAATTTGTGTAATTGTTTATGAACTAATGTGATCTTAAGTCTGAAAATCTTGCACATCATATTTGAATTTCATGTCCTGCATCATTTGTGGTCCTAGCTTGGCGCATGATGTTCTAAGAATGTGGATAAAGCAGGTGTACTCACACACTTTTGGTGTTAGGGTTAATAGAGATGCACGACATTGTAGGGCTTGTAACGAGTAGTTACCCTTGAGGACATCGGTTGGAGTCCGATTGATTATGTATGTTGCAAGAAGAATGGCTTTATCCCAATACGCTTTTGGTATTGACATGCCTATTTGTAATGATCTCTAGTAAGTGGCAGTTTTTACGTTCCGCCACTCCGTTTTTTTGTGGTTTAGAAGGGCACGAGGATTGAAATTCTATGCCATGATCTACAAAATATTTTGTAAATCAAGGTGTAAAAATTCTTGATCATTCTCAGATTGAAATGTTTTAATTTTAATATTATATTGGGTAGAAACCATTCGATGAAGCATCTTTATAATCAATGGGACTTTGTCCCAACTCTTTAGGAGTTAAATTCATATATATCGTGAAACATCATTAATAAATGATTAGAATTTTTTGAAACTAAATTTAAATGCTAGTGTAGCAGGTCCCCATACATCTGTAAGTTGAAATGGATGCAACGTCTTTGTATTATTCAAGGAAAAAGTAGTTTGACTATATACTTGGATAACTGACAAGTTTCTCATTGTAAGTTATCAGAACGAAGATTAGATGAAAACAAGAGGACATGGACTATAGAAGAGATGGACAAGGAATCAGAAAGACGGAAAGTTCTCTTTCCCAGAGCTTTAAAGAGGGAACCATCAACCAATCTGATGTTATTGAAGATAGGTGAGAGAAGTATAGCCATCGGTCATACACATCATGTAGTCAGATACCCAAATCAATGATCCAGGATGTTTGAGAGATGTGGTTCGCGGAATTATAGTTGTAGAAGTGCATGACTTCCCTATTTGGTTAGTGGTAGTGATGGAGGCTTAGAGAGCTACAACTTCTTATTGTAGCTCATTGATGGTTTTGTCCCTTGGGTGTCGGTCACTATCAGCGGGAAGTTTCTTCAATGGTGCTTACATTAGCAGGAGACTTTGTTTTGACGTTCTTTGGCCGAAGATGATGATGAAGATCCTAACAATGTTCCTTTAGATGCTGTCTTTTTTTCACAATGTATGCATCTGAGTTTATCTTTGATTACATTTCCTCGTCCAGTTCCTTGCTCCTAACCATTTTAAAAGTATGTAGTCTATCGTTGAACCTCTATGCGAATGTGGTCATATACAAATTCGAGGGTAGGAAGTAATTTTCTCCCAAGAATCTGTATACGTTAAGGTTCGAAATCCGAATGAAGACTAGCCAGAAATTTAAAGATTCCCAGAGATTCCCAGTTGTCGTATTTGATTTTTCAGGTCTTCAAATTGTAGAATAACTGTTTGACAGTTGCTCAGTTCTTCCCATTTTTGGTTCAAGTTAACAAAGTATTCTTCTACAGTTCTATATCTTGTTTGAGATTGTTAATCCGTGTCGAGTTGATAATGGCATGCCAAGTCTTCTTGGTGGGAGTACATTTTGGCTATTTTATCCTATACATCCTTAACGGTTTTTAAGAGATAAAGACCACGACTAATATTGAGTTGCATTGAATTTAGCAACCAAGACATCACAAGCCAATTTTCATTCTCCCATTTATTATAGGTGGGATAATCCTGATTGGAAGTCCAATTTACATTTGGGCTGCTTGGGACCACTCCAAATAATTTGTGCCATCTAGTTTTATTATAGTTATTATAAGACTAGGGTTGTCTGTATATTCCATATCCATATGGAATCTAAGCGTGTTTATTTTCTCCCATTTAACAAAAGGAAAAAAAGAAGAAGAAAGAAAGAGAAGCGAGGAATAACACTTATTCGAAGTAACCCCTCAGCGTCTATCGAAGGTCCAAAAGAGAAAAATCGGCATGTGGAGTCATACTTGACAGATCTGGAAGCAATGAGTGGTCCAGGGGTTTGACGGTGGTCTGAGCTTCTAATCAGACCCCAATAAGTGGTCCACAGGGCACTTTCTGCAGTAATAGAGGCCCTTGGACTTGAACCTGGTCCCAGAAAGAGCCTCGAATAGAAAACTCTGCGGTCCAAGATATCAATGTATGTAGATTGGGAGTCGAGGAGGAGATCTGGTGAAGGGAAAAGTGATTCCGGTGATTTCCAGCAGCCCTGGACAGTTCCCAGTGCAGTTCCGGAGTTGCTATAAGACTTTGGAGGTGCTTCCGGCAAGTTTAGGCAATGTTGGACTGCTCCCTATTAGTTCCAGAGCCAGTAATCAGATCTGGACTGATTTCTGACAAGTTGAGGTGGCTCTGGGGTGATTTCAGGCGAGATCTGGTGGCACAGGGCTGCTTCTTATGCAGATCCTACACCGGAAATCATTTCTGAATGGATTTTCGGTGAGTTGAGGTGTTCTTAGGCTGCTTATGATGCAGATCCGGTGCTGTACAGGGCTAGCCAATGGTGAGTTTTGCTTCCAGAGATAACTGCCGATGGAGGAATCCCTTCCAGATGAGACAATGGTGCACTACAATTGCATTGGTACGATACAAGATTTATCACAATTTCACCATCTTACAGAGAGAGAAAAGGTCTGATCAACTTTCAAAATAGAGGTTTGCTATAGAGAATGGGAAGAAGAAAGAGGAATAATTGGAACAAGAAAAAGAGGACGGGATCAAAGAAGCTCTGATACAATGAAACATAAATGGAAATTAGAGGGAAAGGAGAGAAGAGGAAGAGAGAAGGATGTTATTTTGTATCCACTGGACCCTCTCTTCCTTAGTCCTTTATTTATAGAAGATAATTTTAGCAAGAGGAGAGGACTAATTACAATTAGAGGCTAAAAGAGATAAGAAAACAGAAGCAAGTAGGAAACCTAAACCTGGTCCTGTATACGGTGTAGGATCCGTGTACATCACAGGTGCTGTGTACACCTCAGGGGCACATGAATTTGTGTGCACTAACATATACCATTTATGTAGTTCGAGGTTTCTGTAGTATCTAGATGTATTCCTCTACTTCAGGGCCTTATGCTTTTATAATTGCTATTCACTATCTTTTAAAAAATAATATATCTTTCAATATCATGGCTCAAATTGCCGCCTTTTCTTGCAAATATATTTTAATATCAAAATATTGTTTTTGGACAGTAGATAACAAGATCATCTGCAAGGCCTTGCAATTGGTTGCATTTGGACATGCAGAGGGTCCGATCATTGATCTGAAGTCTGAACTATCCATTTCAATCAGCACAATCTTCATAGGCCATGTAAACATCACAGTGATAGGATCATCCTTGATTATCAGATCATTGCCTACCAAAAAATGGGCACTCTAGATCATTTATTGAAGATAGGTCCAATAATCTGAATCATCAATTTAATAGGACCCACTTGGATTGCTTTATGATCATAAACAATCACTTTGGTTCAACAATGCTAACCATTGGATCAATGACTTGGAAAATGGATGTTCATAACAAAGGTATCCAGCATTCAGATGGTTAGGATCATCTGATCAGTATGACTTTTACACAGTGGTGTTCAAAGAATGGGCTGGAAAGAATGGCCAGTCCAGGCTGGTGATGGACTATCCACACATCTAGACTGTACCAGTCGTTGCATTGCATGTGATCTTTACACATGATAGTGTATTATAATTAGAGAACTGTTCATAAACACTACTTCTGGTACTGTTACTACTGTACCATTGTTCCCAATAAGATGCACTTGTTTAGGAAATCTCTAACATGAAATCGATAGGCCCCACCATGAAGCTTCCCCTTCTGGAAAATCAGGCTGATCTGCTCACTGCATGCACCACAGCTGTATCTTGAGCCAGACCGTTGGTTGCCCATCGATTTTGACAGTGTGGCCCACCCAATGAGCCTACCAGCCTGATTATTGTGTCAGGTGATCTTCATTGTGGGGCATACTATTTTCATGGTATGATGTCCTACACAAGTGGCATAATAGTGGGAAAAGATGATAAGTCACTACAAGTGGTGGAACCTTGCCTGTAGTTGATCAGTTCTCTTATAATTATTTACAGTAGAAAAATATCCCAAAATATTATATAACAGTTAAAATCCTAAAACTCGGTGCTCCAGAGGTTTTGGACACACATGTCCATGTTGATATGGTGAAACAGAAGTTCCTTGTCTTCTTATGTAGATAAATATTTATTTAGCCCATACCAATAAAGAGAGTTTTTTTTTTTAATTTTTATAGGCCCTTGTTTTTTGTTTCTTGACCAGGTTTACACAAAGTGTGGAAGACGAGCCATGCCGACTATGATGATGGGGTCTGCGGCGGTATTTATAGATTGTGATGAGTGCTGGAAGCTGCTACTTGTCACAAAGAAGGGATCGATTTACGTGTGGGATCTTTTTAATAGGACCTGTCTTTTACATGACTCTCTATCTTCTCTCATTACTTCAAGGCAGGATTCAGCTAACAAAGATGCAGGTACAGCCTTTTCTGAGCATCAGTTTTTATTTTTATTAAAGTTGTTTTTTCAAAGGTTATTATTAGCCATTTTATGGGCACATTGACCCTATGCCCCTGGGATGTGAACCCCAAACTATGGGTGTATGGACCGTAGCGGTCCGCATACCATATGTTCTAAAAGTGAATCTGGTCTGCAAAATGTGGTGAATCGGCATGCCTATACATGGTTTGGGTTTATACTTCTGAACCTGGTTACTATGTGAGAACCTACCATTTGACACCTTCACTTGTTAGCAAAAGTAGATGTGGCACATGCAATGCACATGGAGAGAGGAAGTGGTTTAAAAGATGTAGGATTGTGGGAGAGAAGCGGTTGTCAGAAGTCGCTACGATACATCCGAGTGTATACATTGGTCACTAGATCTGAAGTCCTTTTCAGTTATCCAAACTGCGTATACTCATAGTGGATTGTGCATACCCAAAAGAAGAAGAAAAAAAATCTCAAATTAGTATATTTTATCCTTTTGATCATTAAAAAGTTAAGGACATTGTCCATGTTCAGAAGAACAAATTCAATGATGAAAGGGTTAAAATATTCCAATCTTAAAGTTTTTATTTTTTAGTTTGTCCCCCCAAGATAAGGCGCATCACATAAACATTTTGGATCATTGAAAGATTACCACAGAACCAATGGCTGAAATCCTGAACTATAGCAATATGTAGGTGCGTATTCTAGCAAACTGTCTCTAAAATGGGCTTCTTTGGGATTAGTCTCACTTCAAAAAAGAGGTGGGGACACCCTGTGAAAAAAAAAATAAAAAAATAAAAAAATGGGCTTCTTTGGGATTAGTCTCACTCCAAAAAAGAGGTGGGGACACCCTGTGTCTTCAAAAATAAAAAATAAAAAAATGGGCTTCTTTGGGGAGGTTAATTGGTTTATCACACAGATTTGGTGGGACTTTTGGTCTATATTCAATATTGTCAGCTGTCTCCCAAACTCTGCACTGTCCTTGCTAGCAGCTTGGCAGGGCCCGAAGTTAGGTAAAGTGAAAACCCGTATTCGGAGAATGGTGATTATCGCTATTTGGTGGGCAGTCTGGAAGGAAAGGAATGAAAGATGCTTCAACGACTCACAGTCTACGGCTAAATCTGTGGGATCCTTTGCCAAAAAGTTGATTTTTGAATGGGTGTCGAATGTTTTGGGCTTAAAAGACTATAATCTTGTTTTCTTAGGATTATAGGTTGCTTTGGTTCTGCTATCGTAGCAGTCCTGCTTTGTTAGTTTTCTCTCTCTTATTTTAATATCATCGTTTACCATCTAATTGGCTCGTGTTTGTGGACCACTGCATATGTGTGACACCAACCCATCAAGATGCACCCCACCATGAGAATTGGACGTGCAAAAAATCAGGCTAATCCAATCATCACATGGTCTACACCATGAAAATCGTTCTTTTAGCTTTTCCTATCCATTGTTTCTTGTGTTGTGGCCAGCCTAATGATTAGATTGGTGTTATTTTCAGGGTGTCCCGTTTTCATGGTGGGCCACACCTTTTGGATGGAATGGATATCACACAAACATAAGTGGGACCCACACATAAGTAGACTTGTCGTCATTTCTTGTCAAAATTTCTTTTGTGTAGAGACATCTACCATATGGTCAGCTAAACGTTCATAATTCCCTACCTACCTTTACTATAAAATTTTGAATCCATCCCATGTCCTTTTTATAATGCAATGTTGATGCCACTCCAAAACTACTTGCAGCCTTGCGGGAAAAAATTTTCCCTGGTTACTTGCGCAATATATAGTAGAGATGACATGCTTATGTAGTATTTTTTCATGTATCAGGCTCGATTAAAGTTATATCTGCAAGGTTCTCGAGATCCGGTTCACCTCTGGTTGTTCTAGCAACCCGTCATGCTTTTCTTTTTGATACGAGCATGATGTGTTGGCTGAGGATAGCTGATTATTGCTTCCCTGGATCGAATTTCATGAGCTCTTGGAATTTAGGTTCGGTTCAAAGTGGTGAGCTAGCTGCTTTGCAGGTTGATGCTGGAAAGTTCTTAGCCAGAAAGCCAAGTTGGAGCAGGTTTGTATGTCTTCATGTTCTTGTTTACAAAAGAGAAAGACTACACAGTAGAGTTTTTAAAATAAAGGGGGGGAAAAGAGTCTAAAGGAGAAGGTAGGATTTTGGCCTCTCCCCATTTGTGCCAAAGTTTGTGAGAGTTTAACTGTTCTTTAGGTGGGCCAACCATGTATGTTCTGTGGCCCCAGTGTCAGGCTGGATCTGATCATTGAGTGGGCCAGCCAGATGTCTAAGCCAAATGTGGATCATTGGTCGATTCTTTTCAGTTGCCCACGACGTGTATGTGTCTGCCTGCATAATGATTTGACCAGCCTGATTTTCTTGCTATGCATGTATATGGTGGGCCCAACAGATTAACCCCTTGGATCTCGTGCATGTCTTACAATAACACGTTCATGTGATGAACCCCTTGGTTTTTTTACTTATTAGTTATTACTTGTGTGGCTAACATCAGGGCCAGTATCCAGAAATGTTACTTCTATATTCTAATATTTGATTTCTGGAGTTTTGCAAAGTCCACATACACCAACCTGAAATGTGTGTGGGACATCCAACCTGTGCATCAGGTGAGCCCAATCATGTGACGCCCCTATCTTTGGGTCAAATCATTGGCACGGTTGGGCCCACTTGATGCATAGCTGAATATGCCATGCATGTGACAGGTTAATTGATCTGCAGCTGCATGTCATGAGCTGCATGTGAGCGTATCAAAAAAAAAAATTGTGAGTTTTCCAACCAGTACCTGTTGAGTCTAAGGTTGAGATTGTGAATTTGATTTTGGTTGCTTTTGACACAGGGTGACTGATGATGGGGTGCAGACCCGTGCTCATTTGGAAGCTCAGTTAGCATCATCTTTGGCATTGAAGTCACCCAACGAATATCGCCAATGCCTCCTGTCTTATATACGATTTTTGGCAAGGTTAGTGCATTCTCATTATTTTGATGAGAGTTCTGTCTGTATTGGAAAGCATGTTAGTTCTTGGGGGAAAAAAACCTTCTACTTGGGTGGTTGATATAGGTGCATCTCCACACTAGGGTGGGGTGGCCCACGACGTGGGGCTTGTGAGAGGCACGATGGCCACGGGGTGGGTCTCACTGTGGGACCCGTGAGATGCGGGGTAGCCCACAGGGAGGTTTCGGTCAGGTTGCCTAGGAGGGCCAGGATAAAGGGATAATCTAGTGCTTCCCTAACAACTTTGGAGCTTTTGGTGCGTTGGCTGGTACTCCCTGCATTAAGTGGTATCGGAGCAAGAGACTAATGTTCGAGTCTCCTTACTGTTATAGGTGGATGATTCTGGTGCATCTCTACATTGGGGTGGGGTGGCCTACTCGGTGGGGCCTGTGAGAGGCAGGATGGCCACGGGGTGGGTCCCATTGTGGGACCTGTGAGATGCAATGTAGCCTACAGGGAGATCTCGGTCGGGTTGCCTGGGAGGGCCAAGATAAAGGGATATTTCGGTGCTTCCCCAATAGATCTGGGGCTTTTGGTGTATTGGTCAGTACTCCCTAGATCAGTGGCTTTACCTTCACAGTCAAGCTTTGCCATACCCACTTGCATAGATCGAAACCCACCCAAATGTGTCAATTTTGCATGTGCTTGTGAGGTCTAACCCATCCATCAGGTGGGCCTAGTAGTTTAGCTCTCCTAGGCTTAAAAATGAGGACATTCTAGGATTTAGGTGGGCCCGACATCACCAGCCGTTAAAAAGATGGTGGGATCTAATGGATATCTGATTTTGATGTGTTGTGATTTGGTGCACTGAACTCAGTGGTCTCTATGTGCACATAATCTCTTCCCTTAGGATGCATTTGGTTGTACCAAATATCACGAAAATCATGAAATTTTATGATATTTGGTGCAACTAGAAGCACCCTGAAGTTAAAAAAGAAAAAAAAAGAAAAAGAAGAAAACTAAACCACAAAATTGTGCCTATTTAAATAGGAATGCACTACAATTGTATAAAGTTATGTGAAGAATAGACAACTTGGAATTTATAAAGAATGCATTACAACTTCGCAAAATGTAATTTATATATAGGTGCATTCACGAATGGCCGTGGTCCAATAATGATCTACAATGTGATGGTTAAAAAAAGAAATAAAGCAAACGGACCACATTTTAAGGAAAAAAGACAGATTGGTCAGCTGGAATCTTCCTTTCTAGGAATCTTTGTGAGCATAATCCATCTAAGTCAATACCCTATCAAATCAAAGATCTTTATCACTGAACCATAGGTCCTATCTGAGCAAATTGAAATCCCAATGGATGGTATGCGTATCTTCTGGTGGAGGCTCATATATTTCCTCTTTTCTTGAAAGTTCTTTCTTTGCTGTCCATATAGAGATGCGCTCCGTATGCACACTTGTGTAGGCCCATTCCGTTCATGAGTATAGGTAATGTATGTATATATGCATGTATCAGCTCCAAATAGCTAGTATCAGGCTATGATGATGATGTAAGCATGCATATATGTATGCATCGCACATTTTGGATATGTTTGTATGCATGTGTATGGAGTTCCTATTAGGTTGACCTTACTGTAAGTTACTGTAAGGTTGAGCTTGGGTCCCACCAGACATCCACCCCATCCATTAGATGCATCCCCCCATTTTACATCTAGAGTCCAAAATCCAGCCTGATCCATGACTCAGGTGAGCCATACAACAGGAAACAGTTGAAAGTAGATGCCCACCCAATAAAAGCTTCTTGATTGTTTTTGGGGCTCACACAAGATGTGGTTTAGATATCTAACCCATCCATTGTGTGTGTCCCTCGATTCCCTGCTAGATGAGGGTTCTCACCAAATTTCAAGCTATTCCAAAACTAATGTATTTATGTATGTAATGTTCGTTGTAATAGTATCATTACATGTATCGATGACTGGGGGATATGGAAACATATATTGATATCGCCAATATTTGAAAAGGTATCAGTGATTAAGGGAAACAGGGAGAAAAAGGTAGATTTTTTCAGTGAAACTGCGGGCGATGCTAAAAGACACATGTTTACATATTTTAGAATCAAAATATTGTAATCGAGACAAAGATATTGTTAAGGAATGGGCTGCCGAATCTTTGGCTATGGTGTCATCTCAGTTTCCCGATGACTAGGTAGATTTGTAACTAGTTTTCTTTTTCTTTTTCTTTTTCTTTTTTCTTAAAAAAAAAAAAAAGGAACCATACATAATTAGTGTTGTTGTAAACAACTAGTGCAATAGTAACCAAAATGAGTTCATATCATACAAATGCTGGTAATAAACAATAAATAAGACATCCAAAAACTAAGGAAAATGAAAAGCATACCTACTCAGCTATCATTCAAACTCACACAGAGTTACAAGGAATGTTGAAGTCATCATCTCTTTTCTTACTTGGTCGGCCATGATGCCATTGTTCCACATGTCGATAGTATTGTGTTAAGGTCACCGTCTGGTTGTAGCAATGGAGGTGCTCTCTCAGGTATCTTTGATACTCATCCTCCTTGAACTATTAAGTATAATCTAAACGTGGCTACTGCGTAATGTAACATGCTACGGTTGAGTAGGGTCTATAGGAAATGGACCAACTCCAACCTCAACTCCTGGATAGAAGTGACTCGAATCATACAGATACCTGAATATCCCCTTCCGTACTCATAATCGTAAACGCTCTCCTATGGTTGCCTATATCCATAGTTGGATGACTGTGATCGAGTGTCATAATTGTAGTCATACTTGTAGTACCCTCAGTGCGCATAAGGTGGGAAGGAAGTTGAGCTCCCTTGCTCTGAGCTAATATCTATTGACGACAAGCTCCATGCTAGAGACTCCTCGTCATGTGGGACCTTCTTCCTACGCTTGCAATGCTTGAAATGCTAATTGTGCTTTTCTGCTCTCTCTTGCTCTCTCTGAGTATGATGGACAAGATTCATGGCCTTGTTCTTGAGTGGCATGGTCAAAGTATGCCTCAGTGAACTGGCTAATCACCAGCTCTGACTTGTCGTGTAAGCCCCACCGCTGCTGCCTCCAGCCTTGATGCTTCCACCTCCACACCACCACCACTGTCAGTGCTACTCACGTTGGACTAGCCTCCACCCCCACCATCACCACTGCCATCCTCGTCCTCATCCCTGCCATTACTGCTGAATGGGGATAAAGTCTCATCATCATAATTCCTATTGTCATTGCCGAATGGGGATAGTCTCATCATCATCATTGCTCAAGACGACCCGACATCGGGGAGTATGTTGTAATGATACCTCACGACCCTCATTAGGATGTATCAGGCTCCTCAACAACACGTCGAAAGAGTTGGCCTGAGCCCTCTTTTTTTTTTTTCACACGCACAGACACCCCACACACTCACGCCATAGTGGGCTTTCACCACCTATGGATACTCGAACCCTTGATCGGGTGTTGAAACTCTTGAGAGTCTACCACCTGAGCAAGAGCAAGGATCCTTGGCCTGAGCCCTCTGCTCATCCATTACCTAGTCGACGTCAATACCAATAGACATTGCTCCACATTCCACTATAGCATGGCCTCCCTTAGCATCACTAAGATTTGCCTATGCTCCTCAACATCAGGTCGAATGGGCCACGATATGGCTCCATATGCTCCACCTATAGCTACCTCTTTTTCGACTTCATATTGTAGTGACAATATACGAGCTTCTTCAACTTCTCATAGCCTAATTTGTTCCTCTTGTTTGTGTGGATGAGCAACTATGTGCTCTAATTCTCTCGTATGGAGAAGACAGTTTGGGTGAGCACATGGATCATTAGTAGCTACAGCATGGGAATGTTGACTCTGTACATCGCTCACCACTCACTTGACAATCTATTAGAAGCATCTCTTAGTTGAAATGGAGAATGCATTAGCTCCATTACAAACCATATTATTTGAATACTTGAACAAATACATATACTTACACGGTTTCATCACATCCCTTGATGCTCTTGCAATTGCTATCAAAAACACACTTCAATCACAATTCATCATTATTAATCACCCATCTAATAGTAGGCTATAAGAAAGTAAATGACTTAATTTATCATTACCTCATTCCTAAAATGTGCTTTGATCATCGACTTAGGGAATGGCTTCTTGTAGACCTGATGGATTGCCATCTTTAGATCATTACTCCTAGAGCGGATGTTTGTAGTGGGAGTTCGGGTTGAAGTAAAATACTGAAATTCAAAAAATATTTAATCAACAACATTAACATAGAAATAAAAGTAATACTTAATCAACAATTGAGAAACTTACCAACTTGGTGACGTTAAATGTAAGAGACTTAGCAGCCTAGTAAAGTGGATGTCCGAGGGTCTTGTACCATCTATCGTCTTCAAGGTCAAGCACCATCCATACAAATTAGGGATGCAGCCTGCCCTTCTCTCATCGATCGCATAAGCTCATACATGGACTCTTTTGATGGCCACATCTCATTACCTATGGCCTTTAAAACCCTGTACATCGGAGGCAAGATGCCAACCACATCACGAACTCTATCCTATAATCTGTCACTTAGCATTGTCCACAACCCTCTATGCACTCTAGGTTTGTCTCTGATTCCACTCCACATGTCTCTCACATCTAAAGAGATTTTCAGTCCCACCCTTTGTCGGTACAAGCTATATAGTGCAATAAAGTTCATGGTGAACTATGTCACCTTCGGTCGAATAATATGCCCCTGGCACTCATTGCGCATCATGACTAATAACCCGGAGTGGTTATATATGAAGTTCGTCGCTCTCCTTGCTGGCTTTATGGTGGACCTAACCGACTCTCTCTGACTTAACGACTTAATCTTGAGGTCAACACAGTGAGCCATGCACGAGGCCTAATAGAACCCGTACTTTTTCATCAACTTCTTTCCCGCCTTGATGAACACACAACCATTGTCTGTCACAACTTGCACCACATTCTTCAGGCACACCTCTCTAATCGCTCCCTTCAAATGGTCATATTTACAGGAATAGGAGTGATCCTTTATGTGAGTGGAAGTATCAATAGATCTGAGAATTATTGGTTGCCCTCTATAGTAAATCATGAAGTTGATAATCAATAACTTCGTGGGCCTCGTCCACTCATCGCACAACCTTGCCATCCCTTAGATCTTCCAATTCAACTCCAAGTCCTCCACCTGCTCTTTCTCAATAGCCCCTAAACCCGACACAAGAACCCGTGACTTGTCTTTAATATCCCTCTCCCATACTTGCTACTGCCACCTGTGTGCCTTACCCTTGCTCAACAACTTTCTCATTTCCATTCTCACCTCCTTTGAAACACTAGGGCAATCATCCACATCCTTGTACCCCCTGCCAATTGCTCCTTTAACCTTGAAACCCCCCCACTCCACACTCACAGTAGTTGCAAATTGTTCCAAATCCATTCCACTCAGTTATTGTTGTATTTCTATATAAGTAGCATAAATTAAAATGTTGGGAAAAGGACATGGGGGGGGGGGGGGGGGGGGGGGGGGGGGGGCTGCTGAGATAGCAGAACCACCTAATCCTCAAGAAAAGTCAGATCTACATTAAGCCCATCCCTATGGGACACCCATTCAGCAATCAAACATTTAACAAAAGAAGACACAAAGTGGGAAGGCTTCACATTGTTCCGGAAACACCGATTGTTTCTTTCACTCCAAACAGCCCACCAAATCGCTAAGATAGCCATCCGCCAGACCCGAGTAGCTGGTTTGCCTAGTCTGACGCCGTGCCAGGCTTTGAGAAGCGTGTCAACGTCTTTAGGGAAGCACCAAGAGACCTTGAAACAAGATAGGATGGCTGTCCAAATAGAATAGGCAAGCGAACAATGGATGAGTAAGTGATCCACCGATTCTTCCGAAGACAGACAGCAAATACAAACGTTCGGGAGGATCATTCCTTTTTTCCTAAGGTTATCCAGAGTGAGAATTCTTTTGTTCCCAGTTAGCCATCCAAAAACCTGTATCTTAGGAGGAACATCGTATTTCCAAATGAAGTGGGAGCATTGTGGGGGGGTTGTACCACAGGAGGCTGAAAGTTGGTTGAAAAACGACCTGACCGTGAATCGGAATGACTTCTCTGCTTTCCAGATAATATTGTCCTCTCCTTAATTCCTCCATTGCTCTATAAATCTTTTAATCTCCTCTACTTTCCACCCGTAATGGTGCATTTGGAACATGAACGATCTGGGTGTGTTGTAGGCCGGGTCTGCTTGAACTAGAACCATCATCGCCCCTACTGCTGCCCTCACCCTGCTCCCACCAACCTCATGTATAAAGCCTCCAAACGCCAACCTAGTTTCCTTAAGCCATCATCCTTACTCCCTATTCCAACCATTGTTCAAAGTATCGGTATCACTACAAGTTTCAATAGCTAGGGATATGGGAAACAATATCGATATCGTTGATAACCGGAAATGCAGAGAAACATGGGAAAGACGAAGGAATTTTCAATGAAACTTCAGGAGAGCTAAAATACACATTTGCCTATTTAGGAATAAAAAAATTGCAAAAAGAATGTATACATAATAAGTTCTCATTTAATGGAAACCTAAAAGCATGTGCCATCATAAGAAATAGTCTAATCATCCCATCCATCCAAACATCCATTGATATTGTAGAATATCAATAACTCACGATATTTTGCCAATAAATCATCAACAACTGGAAAGGAAATGAAAGATTGTAGTCTTGATATCACGCATGTTGCAATAACAATAATATCGAGATATTATCAAATATTATCAACGGCAAATTGAACACTGCATACAACCATGTGCCCGTAAAAAAATTTAAATGGAATTTTTTTAACAAATATATATTTATATATTTTTTGTGATTTCTCTACGTTGGCGATATTATTAAAATATCGCCGATACACTCGTGATACAAGCGTCACCTAGAATTTACATAGTTGAAAATATTGGCGATACATTAACGTTATTGATACATTGGCAATACAAGCGACACCTAGAATTTACATAATTGAAATTATTGGCTATATCGATACGTTGGATACTTAGCGATGCATTTGCTGATACCTGGAATTTATGATACTACTAGTGTTATCGGTATTACGACCAATGTTATCGGTATCGCCGAGCTGGAGATAACGATAATATCGAGGATAATTCGAACAATGATCCCAACCTAATGCCAAAAACTCATGCATGGTATTTCTGTACTTCATCCTTTCTCGCTTAGTAACACAATCCTCGGGATATGCCAGGCCCATATCATCATGAGCATCATCCCGCTCTTTCTCAATAGCCCCTAAACCCCACACAAGAACCCGTGACTTGTCCTTAATATCCCTCTCCCATACTTGCTACTGCCACCTGTGTGCCTTACCCTTGCTCAACAACTTTCTCATTTCCATTCTCACCTCCTTTGAAACACTAGGGCAATCATCCACATCCTTGTACCCACTGCCAATTGCTCCTTTAACCTTGAAACCCCCCCACTCCACGCTCACAGTAGTTGCAAATTGTTCCAAATCCATTCCACTCAGTTTGTCATCCATGTCTCCACCCGATGTCCTTTGCTCCTTTTCCCAACATTTTAATTTATGCTACTTATATAGAAATACAACAATAACATCATTAAGAACACAAACATCACTTAAAAGGTATTCTAAAACAAAGAAAAAGGCATAAATACATCCATCCATCCATCCATGCATACATACACATCCATACATGTCTATCCATCCATCCATGCATACATACACATCCATACATGTCTATCCATCCATCCATGCATACATACACATCCATACATGTCTATCCATCCATCCATCCATCTATACATAGATTTATACATAAATAAATTCATACGTTCATCCATGCATATGTACATATGTACATGATCCATCCATCCATTCATGCTTGCATTGATACATACATTCATACAATATATAAACATACATCCATGATCCATCCAACCCTCCATCCATATATACATATGTGCATACATGCATACAAACCTGATCCATCCATCCTTGCATACCTACATATACATATATGCATGATCCATCCATCCATCCTTGCATACATACATACACACGCATTTTCCACCCATCCATTCATGCATACATGCATAGATTCATCATGCATGATCCATTGCCCACCTATCCAACCATCCATTCATCCATGCACACATACATATACAAATACATTACATACATTTATGTGAAATTGCATGGTTATCTAACACGATACCACAAAGCGGAAGCTTAGAATTATGGTTAAGTCCTAGAGGTGAATAGGACCTTTTAAAATTATTTACCAATTAGTTCAATTAAGCCACAAGGTGAAGTGGGTCCAAGATCATAGACTATAAAAGATACAACATATGTGCAAAATAGTCTATGATGTAAGATAGAGATATCTAGTGTGTGCAATGAATTAAACACCTAGCATACAATCTATCCATGCATCCACATAAATAAATCTAATCATAAGCATAAATAGAATTGCATACGCATATCAACAATCGCAAATACAACAAAATATGGTAGTTCAGCTAAATCCTTACTCCACTCCCGGATGACAAACTTAAACTCGAGTTTTTTGGATTTCACTATTTCAATAGTTTTCTATAGGTTCACCATCAACCTTTACAATCCTACACAAGGACCCACATACACATCCATCGGTGGCTTATACAAGGTCTTACTCTATTAGTCCTACACAAGTACTAATCCAAGTACACTCCCGCTAGAGGCTCACACAGAGACTACCATGTACACACTCGTTGGTGGCTCACACAGAGACTTACACGTTTACATCCGTTGGTCGCTCACATAGAGACCTAAATATACACACTTGTTGGTGGCTCACACAAAGACTTAATCGAGTTTGCATTGCAAACTCTCTACCTAAATCTACACAAGAATTGAGTATACAATTGACTCAAAGCTTAACTCTAATTAGTTGGATGAGCCTTGTTGATAGCGCATTTCTTGAGATGGTTCTTCACACTTGAATCGCCTTCTCCTCAGCTCCCCCGATCTTTGAAGTAATTCTTCTTCAGCTCCAAGATCAGCAACGTTGCAATTGATCTACCTATGAGGATGCCAAAGTAATGGGAGAGTGGGTTGGTCGAATCTCCTAATGGGATAATTGGTTTCAATTGGGGATTTACCTATATGAGCATTCTAGAGGATGATAGACAAATGATTTACCTATAAGATTAGTGTCTAACCTTTAGAGAATGCAAGAGAACATGTACATCTTCAAGTCGAGCTTGGAATGATCATATAGAGTGATGAATCACATGGAATATGACATAAACTCAATGGATTAGGGTTTAAATGAGGAGAATAGGAGTTGTATGCATAGAACCTCTAAAACCATAAAAATAAAAATAAAAACCATCTCATTTGCAAAAGTTTGAGTGCCCATTTTATAGAAAGAATGCTCCAAGGGATATATAACTGCTAGTTATCGATCGATCACTCGATTTGATCGACTTGAATTGATACTATTGATTGGATTGTCGATTCGATCGTCAGTACCCTGAATTAAGCAGTTTTGATCATTGGACACTTTTGTGCTTTTTCGATTGAATTGACAGGATCTGTCAATCGAATTGACTCAAATCGACAGATCTTTCAATCGATAGACCTCTGAAATCCAATGATTTTGGTTTCCAACCATCAACAACTTTGCCCTTCTATAAGTCTAGCTGATCTTGTTCATAATTAAGTCTAAGGCTTGGGATGATGAATCAATCATTTTGCTATTAAAGAGAATCATTTAGAGGCAGGTTGTTTTGGAACTAAAGGTGTTTAGGGTCAGGATCACCAAGGCACCTCAATTTACCGGTATCTTCATGCCTTGATGCTGTAAGTCTTCAAGTCTTCAGATGTCTTCATCTTCCAATGGGGCTCAACCGACTCAAGACACACATACTCACGTTATTGAGAAACTGATGCACTTACAATATGTATATATGTATAAATTCATTATAAAAAAAAAAACAAAACCTCCACCTATAAATACATTATACATCCATGAAGAAAAATATTTAAAACGACAAATAATTGTTTATAAATAAACATTTTTTATTTATTTATCATATTTTTTAAAATCTTTGAAGTAATGTTTTTCTTGAAAATAGAAGACGCCATTCATCAACATCCATCCATAAAAAAAAAAAAAAAGAAGTAAAACAAAATACATAAATAATTATTCAAATAAAACAGATTTTAATTTATTTTTGTTATTTAAATTTTTTTTTTCTGAAAATTAAAAAAGTTTACATCAATCGATAGATCAGCCAACTCTCATCAACGTAATAAATTTCGAGCTCTCAATTAGTAATTTTAGGGAAGAAAATGAGAAAAATAAGTTTTTTTTTTTTTTCCAATTTCTACCTCCAAATGGTGAGATTTTCAACTCAAATCCATGTCAATGCATGAGAAGTGTGCATAGATATGGATTTGGGTTGAAATCATTGCTCAAATCTTAAGAAGAAAAAAAAAAAAAAGGTTTTTCTGCAAAAAATCTCACCATTGAAAATCCAGCCCACTTTCGCTCTCATTGCTTGAATCCTCCCAAAATTGTAGCCTTTTTTGTTTTTTCTCTCCAAGAATTCGAATAGCCACGGTTGAAAGTCCATCTCACAACAGCTTTCCCCCCAAAGAACTCTCCCAAAAATAAAATAAAATCTTCTGACACGAGGAATATGTACACTGACAGTAGGCACAATACAATGAAGATATCGAGACATCGGCGATATGGCCAATACCAGGAAACAATGCAATTTCCAGCAGTTTTGGTATCGCTGGGGTGGCAATTCTGATAATATCAGTGATAGACAATATTGCCGATATTTTGGTCAATGCATGTATGGATATTATGTACACACACACACACACACACACTTGGGCATGTATGTGTGCATCTCACATTTAGAATCTTTTTTTTTTCCTTTCTTTCTTTTTTTTTTTTTATATGTGGGAAACATATTAAGCTGTTCAAGTAGTGACCATTGTATAATTGCAAAATGAACGTTTCTTGCTATTATCTTCTTGCAGAGAAGCTGATGAGTCCCGCTTGAGAGAAGTCTGTGAGAGCTTTTTGGGCCCACCGACAGGAATGGCCGAGTCTGCATCCTCAGATCCCAAGAACCCCGCATGGGACCCTCATGTCCTTGTAAGGCTCTCTCTACAGCTTCATTTCTCGAACTCAAGTCTTTTATGAAATGGCTCATTACAATCTGAAAACAATCAAAATACACCGTTTACCCATTTTCTGATCTTTTTCATTTTGATTGGAATGGAAACGAATACATGAAAATAATAATAATAATTTATCGAACTCATTCGAGCCTTATTTGGACTTCAAAACCAGGTTTCGGGAAACCAGTTTTGTAGCCCCATGCTGGTCAGCGAACTTCGTTGAAATCAGAACTGAACTTTAACCCGGTTTCTGATCTTTTTCATTTTAGATTGGAATTCAAACAGGGGGGGACAGCCATTTATCAAACTCATTTGGGCCTGGTGGCCCCCAAGAATGTTTGAGGGGCAGATGTTCAATCCCCACTGTTTCTTGTGGTTGGGCCCACTTGAGTTTTGGATCTCCCTTATGCTGGGGCTCATGTCATGAAACGAGCTGGCAAAACAGGTGGACAGAGTGGATATAGCCCATACATCACAAAGGGCCCCACAACCCGGGGTTACAGGGTATTCCTGTAATCCTGGGTTATGGGTAAGCCACATCCAGTTTTGTAGCCCAAACAAGGTTTGAAATGTCCTGTAGAAGAACCCGTTTACTGAATTCGTTAAACCCCATGATCATATACATTCACTGAAACTCACAACCGTCGTTGTAAATTGTACAGGGAATGAACAAGCACAAGCTCCTGCGAGAAGACATCCTCCCGGCCATGGCATCAAACAGGAAAGTCCAACGGCTGCTAAACGAGTTCATGGATCTCCTCTTGGAATATGAAAGCAGTGAAACAAACCCGGAACCAGTGGACCCTGTCCTGCCTGTGAAGGATGACGGATCATGATGATAAGCAGGCCTTGCCCATCGTCAAAGAAATCCCATATGGGGGGGAAAGGCATGAGAGGAAGAAATCATATATACAGGGAGAAGACATGATCCACCTTTGGTTTTGTATGTATATTTTACTTGATTAATCCTCTTCGGTCAGCAGAAAGGGCTTTTTGTGTGCCGGGAAAGCTTCAGATCGTGGTGCACTGTTTATTAATGTGGTTTATCATCACTAATCTCTTTTAGAGCTCGAGTGTCTATTAACAGAAGTAGCAGCTTCTCTTTTATAATTGAAATAGAATTTAATCTCTTTCTCTTTGATTAATTTAGCGGGCCCCAGTTTTACTATATGGTGATGATGACGGTAGCTGCTGTGTGGTTCTTCCCAGTGCATACATCTCTATGCCTCAGCGATTCCTGGCAATTACTCAGGTTGACCTGCCGGTGGCTGGATTCCTCTACAACACCTGTTTTGTACAGCATGTAAAATACCCAAGCTTGTGGGACCTGCCATGCTGTATATGAAAAATCCACTCTGTCCATCAAGTTCTATCCTCTATTCTAGGAACTGGGGCAAAAAAATCAGCAAGGTTCAGGGCTCAGGTTGGCCACACTACTAGGAGCAATGGGGATGGTATGTCAATCATAGGTTTGTGTGTGGGATTACCAAGGTGTGTATCTTTCATCAAACCTGTTAATCAAGCGTAAGTCACCAGGATGAACTGAATGGGCACACTGAACTTAAAGAGGTTTTGGGAGCAGTTTTACATTGTTACTGTTGGTGTGGTCCAATTTTTATTGGGCTGGCCTTTGGTATATACAGTTGAAATAATGGTTTTCTCATGATAGGAGTGGATTTCTATATTAAACATGGCAGGAATCGCAGGTGTGTTGTAGGCGTTTCCAGTCCTGGCCCAGCAAAACCTAGCCAGCAGGTCAGACGGTCTCGGGCTGAATTTATGGGCTTTTTGGGTCAAAAGACATCGCCCATTTAAGTGAACAGGTGGGTCAGCTCGGTTTTGGGTGCGGCCATCTCATCTCATGACAAAGGTTGTGTTCAGGCCTGGAATCTGGGCCGTTGCCAAATGGGGAACCGATGCGTTGTGTAAATGTGATCCGGCCCATCCATCAGGTTGGTGACTCTGCTTTGGCATTGATTTGATACGAAACTTAGGTCATACCTTAGAATGCTAAATACTTGTGTCCCTGGGCATGTATGAGTCGAATGTGGCTCCAATCTCGAATCAAATTGAACGCCTTATGACCTCAACCGTCAAAATAGACCGATTAAGATTGAATCCATGAGGATCATCAACCATCGATCACGAAGTATCATGTGATTGATGAAAGGGAGGGTTTGTCCTTCTATTGAGTTATTTTTGCCTTAAGAGAAATGACTTTTAATTAAGAGCGTAATAGCTTGTATTGTTCGACAATAATACAATATCTATTAAAAGTAAAAATAACATTGAAGCAGGTAATATTAATATGTCTAGAGTAAAAAGGATAGCTAACGACAATTTGATCGTTGTTTGGTAAAATACTATGCTTTTTGGGCAAGAAGATCGCTGGGCACGAAAGCTAGATTGCATGTTTAGTTACTTCATGACAAGACGGTTGTTAAAGATGATAGTCTGTTCATCATGCAACTAGGTTTTATTATGTGAGACAATGATGGTTTGTAGAAAGGATGGCCACCTGTTCCTCTCTTGACTGTCTTCATAGCAAGGCGGTTGTTGGAGATGACTGTTTGTTTATTACACAGGTCTGAATTTTGTAGCAAGACGGTCGATGGTGGGTGGACCTTCGGCAATCCATTTGTCGCACAATTGGGCTTCGTGGTGAGATGTTGTTAGGAATGACAATACATTCGTTACACCTTACAATTGAGCTTTGTGGATGAGTCGGTCATGGTTAGATGATCAACCATTCATTACTTGGACACATATTTCGTAGCAATATGGTTGGTGGGGTGACAACCTATCAGTCACTTTGGATACTTTCTTCGTGACGAGATATTCGTGGGAACACGGTCATTTGTTGCTTGAAACTTGCTTTGTAGGCAAGAATGTAGCGATTTGATTGCCTATTCCTTGCTTGATTGGGCTTTATGGCAAGACAACCATGGTCAAACAAAGGCTTATTCATCACTTTGGTCAAACCTCGTGGCGATGTGGCCAGTAGAATTCCTAAGCACGCTGCACATGGCAACATGACCTTGTTGCCTTTTTGTTTGAGGCCTAGGATCTTTTTATGTTGTCAATATAATAGCGAACATAGGGTGGCAAAACAAACTAATTCTAATCTAATCGATCTGGATTGATTTGTGGCATGGCGCTAGCTAAGAGTAGAGAAATTAGATTGAATAATAATAATAATGATAAGTACTTATAGTAGATGATAAATAGGTAGCATGACATCAAAAAAATAGTGTTGTGTTGTATTGGAGTTGCGTGGGCCTCAAGCTCTTCAGTCTCTGCTAAGTTTATAGAAGTTTAAGACAGTTTGTTGGAAACTTGTATTAGAATCGACTTTCGTGATCTTCTCTCAATTAATTTGGCCAATTGGTAAATATAACCGATTATACTTGTAACTAAAAAAAGGAGTCTTCAAAATCTTTGTCAAATTAGCCAATTGTATGGCAAGCCTGGTTGATTATATTTCTACTCTTGAAATGAACCAGCCTATATAATCTTCACATGACTAATTATATTATATTGTTTGTCAGTATATCACTTGACATATGCCCTGTGTCATGAAAAGGATCACCACAGCCTAAAAGCAGCAATCATGAATGTTAATTCTAGGCCACTAGGGAGGGTACGGCTTCTCTTATTTTACCACAAGCAATGTGACTTTTTTTTTGTTAGCTCGTTAGTACACCCACTGTTAGATGACACTTCACTGTTAGCCACCCCCACTAGGGAATCGATGCTAAGACCTCAGCGTTGAAACGAGGTATCTTTCACTCAATCTACCACTTGAGCTATGGATCTGGTGTCACTGTGACTTAACTTATACTCCAAACTCAATTGTCACATGTCTCGGGGTGAGAACCTTTCTTGCGCTTCAAGATCTCCCTTGCTAATAATCACGTCTACTGCAAAAAGTCGGTCTTGATCTTCTGTACGGTAGTGTGGCTACTTGTCAATTTACTAACGATGGGATCTGACATGATCACGGGACCCGATTTCCTGCTAAATGATTCTGGTAGGGGTATACTGTGATGTTTGTGAGAAATCTAATCTAACTCATCTCATAACATACGACAAAAAATTGAGGAGAATACAAAACTCAAGCGGGCCATGGGAAATAAAACAGTGGGGAAAGGAATTATTACTGTTGAAACTTTTACAGGCTCCACCTTGATGTTTATATACAATCCAAACAGTTTATAAGGCCATATTCACTGAGATGAAGTGAAACACCAAAAACTTAGACTCGAAACTTAGACCCAATACAAAACTTTCGTTGCCTATAAATGTTTCAACGGTGGTCACTAAATCCCCACTGTTTCCTCTTGGGTGGCTCATTTGAGTTTTGGATCTACCTTATTTTTTGTCACATGTCCTAAAATGAACTCACAAAACGGATGGAGAGATTGGATTTCTCACAAACATGGCAGTGAAATCCCACCCAGATTCCGCGTCCCAGATCAGGTGTAAACACAACCCCGACACAAATGAGTGCAGGAACTGTTCGTCTACAACTAGTTGCGCCTGAGACTGTAGAAAAATCCTCCCATGCAATTATGGCTCATCTTTTGTGATCTAGACCGTTGATGGAGTCAACGTGATGAAGGATCCCAAAATCTCCCAGGTAGGAAGATGTAGATCCTGGCCATACAATCTTCGATCACTTTACCAATGTATTTAAGATCGTGACTGAAGGGTTAGGATCTTCCAATTCGCTTTCCGTTACTGATGTAAGGAAACAAAGGGACCCACCTAGGTTCCACTGGGGCCCACATAATCGCAAGCCACGTCAGTCGTTCGTGGGAGTAGCTAATTTGGTACTCTGGCGCAGTACCTTATTATTCCCATTTCTCATATAACATGCTTACGAGTTACAGTTAGACTCTACACACGCCAGGCGCACTATAGCATTCCTTTGCCGTATGTTAGCTGAAATGGCAGTTGTAGGGAACCCATGAAGCAAACCCATTGTAGAGGATAAAAACGATGATATTCAGACCAGTTTTGAAATCCAAACAAGCCCAAAAATCCCAAGCTTTCAGAGCTTTCCAAAAGCTCCTATCTTCTCAAGCATGTCAGGTGTTCGACGAAATGCCTCAAAGAGACCTAACCGAGTATAACCATATGCTCTTCGAATACTCCCGTAACAATCTCAATCGAGAAGCTCTGAGTCTCTTCTTTGACATTCGACGATCGGATATACCCGTCGATGCATCCACCCTCTCCTGCATTCTGAAGGCCTGCACCTGCTTGTATGATCGATTTTTTGGGAAGCAGATACACTGCCACTGCATCAAATGCGGATGTGAAGCCGATACTAGCGTGGGCACTTCTCTTGTTGATATGTACATGAAATGCGATGACATTGAGGATGGGAGGAAGTCGTTTGATCAAATGCCTGAGAGAAATGTGGTCACGTGGACTTCATTGCTTGCGGGTTATACGCGAAATGGGCTTCCTGAGCTTGTGCTGGAACTCTTCTTTCAGATGCGGTTGGAGCGCATCAAGCCAAACCCTTTCACTTTCGCGAGTGTTCTTGCAGCTTCGGCAGCTCAAGGTGCTGTCAGGGAAGGAATTCAAGTTCATAGCCAAGTCATCAAATTTGGGTTCGAGTTAACTGTGTTCGTGGGGAATTCCTTGATAAACATGTATTCAAAGTCGGGTTTGGTTAGAGAGGCAAGGGTGGTGTTTGAAGGAATGGAGAACGGAGATGCAGTTTCTTGGAATGCTATGATTGCAGGGTTATTGTCAAATGGGTACGACATTGAAGCACTGGAACTGTTTCATCGGATGAGGGTGGTGGGTATGAAGCTGACCCAATCGATATTTGTGACCATTATCAAGCTGTGTGCAAATCACAAAGAGCTGAATTTTGCCAGACAGCTTCATTGCTACGTGTTGAAAAATGGGTTTGGGTTCGATGTCAATATAAGGACGTCACTCATGGCAGCTTATAGTAAGTGTGGTGAAATGGATGACGCATATGATCTGTTCTCTACGATGCCTGGAGCTCAGAACGTTGTTTCATGGACAGCTATGATTTGTGGGTACTTGCAGAATGGTGGGACCATACAAGCGGTCCACCTCTTCTGCGAAATGAGTAGGGGGGATGTTCGGCCTAACCATTTCACCTACTCTATCATCCTTACAGCTTCCCCCACTGTATCGCCGTTCCAAGTCCATGCCCAGGTTGTCAAAACCAACTACGAGAGCTCGTCGTCAGTAGGGACTGCACTGCTGACTGCCTATGTTAAGCTCGGGAATACCCATGAAGCTGCCACTGTCTTTGGACTAATCGATGAGAAGGACATTGTTGCATGGTCCGCTATGCTTGTGGGGTATGCCCAGATTGGAGATGCCAAGGGAGCCGTTGAGCTTTTCTGCAAGATGGGCATAGAGGGAGTTAGGCCAAATGAATTCACCTTCTCTAGTGTCATCAATGCATGTAGTAGCCCGATGGCAGCGGTAGAGCAGGGGAAACAGCTTCATGGATGCTCGATCAAGGCTGGATTTGAGAATGCCATTTGTGTGAGCAGTGCTCTTGTTACCATGTACGCAAAAAGAGGGAGCATTGAAAGTGCGCATGCTGTTTTCATTCGGCAAGTGGAGAGGGACTTGGTTTCATGGAATTCGATGATCTCGGGCTATGCACAGCACGGTTACGGGAAGAAGGCTCTTGAGATTTTTGGACGGTTGAAACAAGAAGGCTTGGAAATGGATGGAATCACATTCATTGGTGTGATTTCCGCATGTACTCACGCAGGACTTGTGGATGAAGGGAAGAGATTTTTTGAATCAATGACCTGTGATCATGGCATCAATCCAACAATGGAGCATTACGCTTGCATGGTCGATCTTTATGGTCGAGCTGGTAAGCTTGAAGAAGCCATGGATCTCATAAAAGGGATGCCATTTCCAGCTGGTGCAACTGTATGGCGGACGCTCCTGGGTGCTTGCCGGGTCCAACTCAATGTAGAGTTAGGAAAGATTGCGGCGGACCACCTCTTATCCCTCGAACCGCATGACTCTGCTGCTTATGTGCTGCTGTCAAATATCTATGCGGCAGCGGGAAAATGGGAAGAGAGAGCCAAGGTAAGGAAGCTAATGGAAGATCGGAATGTGAAAAAGGAAGCTGGATACAGCTGGATTGAGCTGAAGAACAAAACACATTCGTTCATAGCCTGTGATCGAACACATCCATTAACAGATCGCATATACATGAAACTCAAAGAGCTGAATTCCCGATTGAAGGATGCCGGGCACTGCCCGGACACGAGCTTCGTGCTTCATGATATAGAAGAGAAGCAGAAGGAAGTGATTCTTTCACAGCACAGCGAGAGGCTGGCCATTGCTTTCGGATTGATAGCCACTCCTGCGGGGACCCCGCTGCAGATCGTGAAGAACCTTAGAGTGTGTGGCGATTGCCACATGGCTATCAAACTGATATCGAAGATTGAGGAGAGAGACATTGTGGTGAGGGATTCGAACCGCTTCCACCACTTCAAGGGAGGCTCTTGCTCGTGCGGGGATTATTGGTAATCCTCTTATTAGATTGTGGAAGCCAAGTTTGCAGGTTTGAGTGTTTGAACTTTATTCAAGGAAAGGCTGGGAGAAGTATATCTTGATACAGGTGACCGCAATTTTCTTATGGATGTCTAGAACAGGATGATGTTGAAACCAGTTCGCGAATTCAGAGCATGATAGTAGACTCCTATGCAAGCATGTCTGTGGCTCTCTTCAAGGTACGCCAGGCAAGATTTTTGATACATCGGGTCAAAATGTGAAAGATATTGGCATGAATAGGATTGAGAATACTTATAATGGCACACTTGTGCAAGATCTGTGCCATTCATCAAGTGGACCCCACCATGAACATGTGCTGGTGCTCATTAGGTGAGGTCCAAATGCTTACAATAATAATGGACAGTATACTAAATCAACCACTGGTTGACTTTTACATGCAACCTACCTGGTGGGTGGACCAGCCTGATTTTTGGGTCCGAGCTTCAAGATGTTGCCTGACTGATTCTCAGCCAAGATCTTGCACTCATTTGCCATACTCACATATATGCCACAGAGTATCCTATTCATGCAAATAAGCATTGCGGGGCTTGCAGGACTAGTTACAGACGGCTGTGACGAATATGCAGGTGATGATTATTTATTTCAAAGTTGAAGCCCATTGAGTTTTCGGTAATCAATGGAGATTTTCAGACTACAATGTTGAACTGTGTATGTTGGTGGAGATGGAGGATCTCGGCCACCACTATAGAACCATTGCAGGGCGTGAAGAACTAGTTACAGACTGATGTGATGAATATGCAGGTGATGATTATTTACTTCAAATTTCGAAGCCTGTCTGCATTGAGTTTTCGGTCATCAATGGAGATTCTCAGAAGACAATGTCAAACTGGGTATTTTGGGGAGAGGTGGAGGTATGCAGTCACCACTTTAGAAGCTACGGGGGCCCATTTGGTTATGTTTGCTACAAATCAAATCAAAATCTCCAATCACCACCTTCATCCCGAAGATGAGCAACTAGATACAAATTCTTCCATTTCATTGCTCGCTGTAAGGAGATTGACATCTGCCTTCCAAAAAACTTCCTGACAGAAACAAGATTGACGGATGTTCAACACCACAATTTCCAAATCTTATTCATTCCATTACTAAAGAAAGATTGATGAATGATCAAAAGGTACATTGACTAGTCCACTTTTTATCTTGTTGAGAACCTTTCACTGAGTGCATTTCACATGATCGAATGCTACCAAATGGGTTAATGGCTTAAGGCTGTGATTGGATGCACAACTGAATCGAAGTGCAATAATTAGTTGAGTGGAAAGGACCAAATTGCAGTTAAGTTTTCATGTTGACGGACTAGGCTTGGAATATTACAACAGTTTTATTGTTTAGTTGGACTTAAAAGGAAGAGAAATTATTTGATACTCTGTTGGAGCGTGATGAGTGATACTCCAACACTTGCATTCATACACATGGCATGGTCATGTGCTCAAATTAAACCATCCAAATCATGGCACCCACTGTAGACAAGTTCACATCATGTGCTCAAATTAAACCATCCATCATCATCATCATTATCATCATCATGCAATATCTAATTTAAGAAAAATTGTTTGCTGAATTTGAATCTTTGATCATTTTCCATGTAGACTGTACATTAGATATAAAGTAATCAACTAGTTAAGGCATCATTTTTTGTATAATTGTTCTTTTATAAATCATCTAAAGTGGTATTTGTAAGACTTTTCCATTAAGTGTGCCATCATAGATCAACGGTCTTAATCAAACATGATCAGATCCAACCATTGGATTTAGGTAATGATCATGCTGGTGGACAGGTGGAGCCCACTGGTCATGCAATTGTATCGCACATGATATTGGCCAACACATTGTCCACTTTATCATTTGGTGGAATGCTGGCACGATTGGACTCTCTAAAAGCGTATAGATTTGACCGATTAGGAGTCAGGACTCTTGATGAGTTTAGGGTTCATTAGAATTCAAGCTGGGTGGAAGAAGTGGAGATGTGCATGTGGAGTTTTATGTGATAGTCATGTACCACTCAAACTGAAAGGGAAATTTTATATGATAGCTATAAGACCAGCCATGCTTTATAGATCAGAATGCTGGGCTGTTAAGGAACAACATGTTCATTGGATGAGTTTAGCTGAAATGAGTATTTTGAGATGGATGAGTGGTATATGTCATTTGCAAACATCATATATCATTGTTTACTCCCTCTCTCATCTTGTTAATTGAAACTATATCATTTGCAAACATCATATACCATTGGATCTCTTCTTGCAAATGCCTTGCCAACGAACCCATAAATAATGGAAAAAGGTTCATGCTCAATGCCAACCCCTAATGCAGGCCTATAGTAATTGGAAACTCACTTGTCTTTCCACTGGTAACTCTCACACTTGTTACTGCTTTCTCGTACATTTTCTTAATCGTGTAAATATATCCTCTTTAAACTCCTTTCTTTCCCAACACCCACCAGCTTAACTGATGTAAGATTGAATGAGATACAGCTAGAAAATTCGATCAAAGGATATAACTTTGCGATTGGTTATCCATTGTGTGCATATGATATGTTGGAAAGACATTGATAAGCTCTGCATGCTACCCAATGTCAAAGGCTATTCGCCCTTGATCATTTTTTCTAAAAATTTCTCATTTGAGAGGTTAATTTTGAGTTTAAAGTTAACATTTACTATTTTTTGTAAGTAACAATTTGTGCCATTGTTAGGGTATTTAATGGTTTGGTGAGTCCTAGAATTAGCTTAAACTCCTTATTTAAGTCATGTAGAAGAATTTGGGTTAGTTTAGAAGTCAATTACTATTTTGAAAAAGATTACTATTTCAAGAATGTTTTGAATTTAGATTTTAGAGCTTATATAAGTCATGATAATGGTTATATACAGAAACTGTATTCAGACTTTCATTCAATAGTATCAATTTCCTTTCTTGTTCGTAGAGCTTTCTCCCTCTCTTTTATCCATGCACCTGCTACATTATTAATTCTCGGCTAATCTCGATTTTTATATTTTCCTTTCTCTGTAGTTCTTTTGGGTTTTTTAAGGTTGTTATCCTGTTACAACGTAAATAGATGACAATTGTTATAGTTTTTTATATTATTTATTGCACAAAGGCATTTGGAGCCAATCGACAAACACAACTTACTAAAGATTGTTGAAAGAGTTGTAAACTCTTCTTTGCTCTTTTTTCCTTCAGAAATATTACCACTAACTCAGATTTTAGACTAAAATTTCAAAATACACATCCAACAGATGATTCAAGCCATCTAAAAGCAACAGTAATAGAAAGTGAATAGAAGTAATTGTAAGATTTTCTATAAAGTGGGCCTTCAATTGATCAATGGTTTGGATCTCCCTAAGGGTTGGATAATGCGATCGGGCATACCAGTGGACCCCACTAAGGTTGTGATTGATCTAATGTCATGTAGGGGTGTTGCATTATGGCTGTGTTACCCACACAGTTGTTATAATTGGATTAGGAATGTCAAATTAGTGTGGAGCCTAAAGCAGAGGATTTTCGGTGGGTTATAAATTCCTCACCCTTAGTAAATATAAAAACAGGCCTGGTTCGCAAGCCTACACACATTAGAAGCCTCTTCATCGCATCTCAGTGCTTCCCTAAAGGTGTAAGCTACGAAAGACTCTGGCAATTGATCCACAGCAATGGCAGCCCAGCTAGTTAGGAATTTCAATAAGATTTCTCCATCTCCGATGCACTGCACAATCCTTTAAATTCCACATATAGTTTTACAGGTGGTATCAGAGTCAACTGTGCATCGGTTATGGTAGATTATTTGATAAACCTGTTCATAGACCTTTTTTTGGGCCAGATCTGGACTGTCTATTAATGGACTTTTCATGTCAAATATGGACCATTGTTTTGGACATTCGAAGTTGGAATCCAGCATCATTCAAAGACAACCCTGATCATTGGATCTCTGGCAAACTGTAACATTGATAGAACCCCATTGAAGTTCGATTCCAAATCAGGGGTGGGTTTTGTCGCCAGAAAAGAGAGCCGCCACCATTATCTCCAGCGACAACCATTAATGGTGCAAGTACATCAGCCAGTCATCCTTGCCTGCAAGCACCCCCTTTCTTGTTTCCTTATTCATTTTCGGCACCCATAGATGCAGCAGCATAGGCCACCATTGATGTTGGCATACACATCAGTCATATGGTTTCTTAAAATCCATTAACATAGGAAAAAGGGGGAAGAGGGATAGGTTTTTCCAATTCGTTTTCCAGCAGCGGTGGGTTGCCTTTAGGGCTGCATCAATTGGCCCCCTTTTGTTATCGTTTCAGGCTTGCGACAGCTAGATTGCAAAGGTGTGTGGCTATGACTGCTATTTCTCCATTGATCTCAGCATGGATTCTTCTTTCTGGCAGTCGATTTGATTGATTGCAATGCCGATTTAGGAGGTCAGTCGTTGGTTTTGGAGGTGATGGAATCTTTCCAGCAGCCATGGATTCCGGTGAATTCCTTTCTTCAAGCCACCAATTCTGAGATTTTCAGGCGTGTTGTCACCGATTTTCTATATTGGAACCATTTTTCAGGGGCAGTGGTAGGGGCAATTCAGGGGCATAGGGTTAGGGTTTCTGTAAAACCCCTTTCCGTTCAACTGCAGCTGGGTCGCTCAGGCCGTTTTTTACGTTTGGTGGGCCTGGTTTAAGGGCCTGACCTTGTTAGTGCACCACGTGACAGGCCTTGCTCTTAGGATGATCTGATCCAGTGATCCGGGATATTCACAATCACGCTCCTGAATCTGGGCCTTTATTTTGTTTTGGGTCCAAGTTGGAGCTTTTCTAGTGGGTTTTTAATGGACCAGATCATGGGTCTGTTCTAATGCTTTTGGGCCCAAGTATGGATTATTTTGGCTGTTCCACTACTAGCCCTCTTGTGGGCTTGTTAATGTTACTTTTGGGCCCATTTTGGGCCTGGTAGCTGATCTTTGTAGACCCCTATTTTAGGCGTATGCCCATTTTTTTAATTAGCCCAATTTCAAAGCCTGTTGGATGCCCATTTCAAATTTATGTATGGGCCTGTCCTTTTAAGCCTTTTTATGGGCCTTTATCTTATATCTTGACCATTTATTCAAGCTATAATAAGTATATAATCTGAGTCATTCACTAGATGGACAATAAAGCATCTGAACCTCTCATCATGTGGACCTTTAACATCAGATCCTAATGTAAGGATCTCATCATCCATCTAAATCATTTTAATCATTCAACATGGGTGTCCATCCTATGAATGTTAAAGGCCAGAATTGGGATGCTCATTGATGATGTTCAGATCATAGAGTCTCAATTTGGCTCAATTGTGGACCCATTACCCATACTCCAGAAGCTGACATGGACCATTGATTTAAAAGGGTTGAGACGAACTTAGTAGTTTGTTTTCTTTTAGGATCCTCTATATTTCAATGATCGATGCCAACTACTTTCTTGCCAAATTAGGCTATTTAATTAATAATCCATTGAGGGCAGGATTATATTCGCAATCCTAAGATCTAAATTCATAGAATTAGATCTGGTTGTGTTAGACACCACTGTGACCTCAATCGGCGCAGACTTTACTGGTTTTGACTCTTGATATTGGGATACAGTGGTAGGATTGCATATGGTTGTGTTTGCATCCAATGCGGATGGTGATAAAAATGCAAACGATCACTGTTTGGTAATGTGAGCGGTGTCGAGTAAACGGTGTTGGTAGTGAGTTGAGAGACTCATTTCACCCGCAGGTGATGAGTGTCTTAGATTTATATGATCGGCATTGTTTAACTTTATGTTCAAGAGAGTCACTTACATGTCATAACTACCTCCCATAGGAGGAACAATGATGATGTGACTGATTCCCACTAAGATTGATTGGTTGGGCCCATCTTCATCTTGGGCAATTCAATTAAAGGCCCCAATTAATTGAACTTGTGATCATTTTGCTTGATGTTCAGTTTTGTTCATGTTTAAAGTATACAAATTAATTAATGTGAGTATTATGTAATCGAGTTAACCTTCCAACTCGATGATATTTAGTTTCCCTTTTAACAGGATCTTATCATCCCAGAATGAAATTCCATAAAGTTAGACCTAGAGAGCATAGTAAATGACCTTAGCTCAGATGGTTTGGTAAGCAAGATAAGGTTCACAGTGTTCATTTAGTAACCTCGGGACAAGGACATAATGGGATTAAGAGATCTTTAGGTTCTAAAAAAGTTACTTATAACTAATTATAAACCAAAATTACTTATCTGAAATAAGTCACTTATTTACTGCTGTAGTTAGAAAAAGTAACTTACGCAGTGGTATCCACACAGGCCAAAAAGACCTCTGTTAAAGTTGTTGAGAAAAGTCTTAAATTTGAAGGTTTTGAGGTCGTTCGACCGGTCATGGGAAGCTTCGACTGGTCGTGGGAGGCGCTCAACCGGTCATAGGTTCGAGCCCTGGCACGACTCAAAGTCCAGCGAGTTTTTGTTGTTTTTTACTGTAGCTACGACTGGTCAAGGGTCAGCTACGACTGGTAGAAGGTGGGCTACGACCAGTTGAAGACTCGCTACGACTAGTCGTAGGTTACGCAGTTTGTTCCGCGATTTTGCGCGAAACTGCGGATTTGAGTCCTTTCGCAACTGGGATGCGGAAGGGAAGTTTCTTAAACTATAAATAGGTATCCCTAGGGCTTTTCTAAGGTATGGTAATGTATGCTAAGGCTTCCTAAAGGGGTTCTAGGGTTATCAAAAAGTATAGCAAGGGTGAGATTTGAGGTTGTTCGAATCGGATGTCCTTTCTCTTTGTAATTGATGCTTTCATAGTGGTGATCTGTCGCTTTGTGCCGTGGTTTTTTCCCGCAAGGGTTTTCCACGTTAAATCTGTGTATTCTCTTGTGTGCTTAGTGCCATTGGATTACCATCCTAGATCTAGATCTTTGTGATTCCGCAGGCCAAAAATCCCAACAAAAGTGGGTTCGGTCACACCCTCAATCAAGAGGTGTCTTAATTTAGGTCCAACACACATCATCCATTGGACTCTACACGTGATAGTGACATGAGTAGGATCATCTATCCCATGACATCAACATGGTTACACCATGGGGATATGGATTCAGTGGATTTCGGGAACTACAGGGGTTTATTTTATCTCAGGTGTCCAATCGCCAATCAAAATCTATGAATGGATGTAATAATGGATGTCATTTTCAGCCTTTGAGATTCCTAGTTGGGGGGTCTCATTTGTAAACAGTCCAAACTGTCCAAATACAATATCGGTAGACCATGTGCCCATAGCCAGAGAATTCTGACCACTCACGCATTGTCCTTTACAAACTATCATAGGTCAGCCCTACATGATGTGGCCATAGCCAAACGATTTTAATCTCTTACGTGTAGTTGTGACACCTAGGATTTTAAGTTGAAGGCAACACTTTCGTGTGCTGGGTCAGGGACTGGCACGAATTAGGTGAGTCTGGGTTAACGGCTTAGTCGGTGGAGTCCCTGATTGTAGGGCCCACCTCGATGTATGTGTTGTATTGTATGTCAATGTTGTCCATCCATCTTGCCAATATATTTTAAGGACATGGTTCAAAACTGAAGTAGATACAAATCTCAAGTGAACCACACCATTAAAAACTTCCTAAGGAATGGAAAGAGAGCCCTACCGTTCATTTCCCATGCCTACAACATCCAAGCCATTGAAAAGGTGGTCCCCAGGATGAAGTCTACATGCAGAAATCAGGTCAGATCGATCACCTGTACGGCATACAATGGGAGGCATAAAAAATCAGGCTTGCGAACAGTGATTGAAATATAGACATGATCAGTGGACCTTCCTGTTTTTATCTGCGTGATGGGGCCCACATTTTGTTCCAACTAGTATATCATCCTAGTTTCGCATATGACCATGTTCATGTTGTGACCACCCCATGCATATTTCTTCTTAACCGTCCTCTTGCAAGCCGCCCTATTGAGGTGACTTTGGGGGCATAGTCCATCTGTAGTGAAGCCTAACAGACCAATGATCTGGATCATCAAAACATGGGTCCCCCACAGGAGCAAATACAATCAGCATCCCAATCCAACCGTTCCTTGCAACCGAGTCCCAATGGTTTGGTGACCCAAAACTAATCCTATTTGGATTACCCATTTGCACGGTTAATATTGCTACATCAATGTCTACTCCATCCACAAATGTGTCCCACAATTTGGATGGTCCGAACCAAGGTGTTCCGTAACAATAATGGTGGCCATAACGGCCACCACCGTTCCCTTTACAATACGAAATGGGGCATAACGGCTGTTACAGCCCCATAATGGCAGTTACGATCTCTTTATTATCTATCCGGTGGTGTTGATTAAAAAGTATGAAAAACATGTCTGTACCATAATAAACCATTACGAGACTATTATGGCCTTTATAAGGGTTATAACGTGCCGTTAACGGCAATTACATGTCATTTTTTCCATAATAGCTGTTACATCCGTTACGACCCCGTAACATGTAACAGTTGCCACCGTTACCTTTACGTAACACGGCCTTTATGGCACACCATGGTCCGGACTCCAAATAGCCGAATCTACATACCATGTAAAGAGTCCATTTGAAAATAACAATTAAATAAAATTCTATCAATAGAAACCTCAGCTGTGAGTGTGACAATATTGTAGTTTTTTTTTTCTCTCTTTTTCTTTCTTGGATATTCAAAATATTTCCACATGCATCAGCACACCATGCCGTTCTCATTCCATGCTTTCTCCACCTGCGTATCTGAAGGTTTCAAATCCATGCATTATATGCATTTCTTTTATGATATGCTATGGCTATTCGGATCCTACTCTCCCCCCACCTATGGAAGATCCAGGCTGTTCATCAGGCGAGCCACACATACGAAAAAAGTACGGGTAAAAAAGAGGACTGGTGTGCGGCATCCGCTACATAAAAACTTATAAGGTTACAGGGCAAACATGCAGAGTGAATGGAACTTTTGTTCTGATGGGTCATCACGCGATAGACCATAGCCCAAAAATCAAGGAGAGTAAACCATCACAACCCTTCAATGAGTGGCCTAAAGAAGGAACTGTTATCACAGCTGTCTACATTCAACCATTAAAACTTACAACAGAATTGTCTAAGTTATCCAATCACTGAGATTTTTGTCCCATAGACCATAGCTCATCTGAAGGGTAGCTCACCAGACTGACAGTTCCGATTGCCCCATGTTCGCCATGTTCGCCTTGAGGGAACCACATCGAAATTACTTACAAACCTCTTAAACAAATTGACCACTATTCCACATTTGTCATCCAGGTGTGGTCCACCTGATGACTAGACCAGGCCTAATTTTCAGGCCATGACATTCATAGGCCCACCTAACGAACAGCTAGGATCCCACACAGTCCACATTGGGATATTTGGAAAAGGTAGCAGTTAGCCGCAGAATGGATAACGTGTATGCACATGTAACCGGGGTTACGCATGTAAAGGTTTGAACAGGGATCATAAAAAAGGAATGGATAAGCTGTGGTGAAGAACCCTCAACATGATGTCCAGCTCATGCCCAGCCGCTATGCACTGTCTATTCACGTGTTTTGGGAGAACCTGTTGTAGGTGCTTTCGCCGCATGACCTTTAGTACTTGCGGTAGGTTGTCCAGCAGAAGCTTTTGTGTTTCCTGCGTCGGTCCCTACGATCGACTTTTTGACCTGGGTATATAAATGAAGAACACCATATCAACATTCGCAGTAGGGGATTTGTTGGAATACATATGCGAAGCTGACCTCGAGATCTTTTATAGTACATTTGAACTTTCGATTACCATGGGTTGATCCAGTGGTATGAAGAGTATATATGATAGGACTTGCCTTGGTGATCATTGCACCGAAAAATCCACCAGATTGAAAGATGCTACAGAATACTTGGGCTTTTTTGGTTAAATGTCAACCACTTGCTGTTCTTTCTTATTGAAGGGTTCAGATTCTTCCAACTGGGGAATTTTTTGGTGCACAGGACATCACAGTGGGAAGCACCATATCAATGGTTCAGATGACTGAACTGTGGACCCACCTGTACAAACTGACAATGAGAAAAGTACAGCACAAACATTCGGCCTGAGAATTGTACAATTCCTGCATCAATAGATGCAACCTTTTCTTTCATCTTACCAGCAAAGGCATAGTTAGCTAATGCAGGATTTCATGCATATGGGACAATGCCTAGGTGATCCGAACTGTTGATCTAATGGGCCCTACCTTGATTGGAGGATGAAACGAAGAATCTCCCACTTGAAAGAACCTAGCAGTGGACTGTTTTTTATTGAATTAAACATCTGACATCTTTTGTCGGGAACGTCAATTCACAGGCCACTGACCAAAGGGTTGGGATCTTCTTACCTAGAAGTAGAGCTGGGCAGGGGGCAACTTGACTTGGTGGATCCGACTCGTCCGACTCAGTCAACCCGATCCAAAACCCGACCAAGTCGGGTTCGAGTTACATAGTAACTCAACCCGACTGGAACTGAAACTCGATTCGGTTGGACTCGACCCGATCCGAAACCCGACTCGATCAAGTTATCGGGTACTATAAAAACAAAAAAAAAAAAAAAAAAACAAAAAACTTTATACCTACCCTAACCCTACCAAGAGCCGCCTGCCACACCCAACCCAATCCAAGAACCCTACTCCGGCAGAGCCATCATCTGGCCACCCTCTATCAGTGAGCTCCTCCTCCTCCTCTCTCTCTCCTCCACCCATCCGTACAGCAGCACCCGTCCGACCAGCGGCCACCCATACGAAGCTTCGAGCTCCTCCTCGTTCTCCTACTCTCTCTGTCTCCTCCACCCGTCCGGCTCGATTTCAGGTATTATTTCTTCTTCTTTTTTTTTTATTGTTTTAATTAGATAAATCATCAAATGGAGCGGCCTGGGGCGATCCAACTCGGTGCCAACTCGATCCGACTCGGTATTTCTAACCAGGTCAGACTTGGTTCGGATTAGGCCAGACCCGGACTCGGATCGAGTCAGGCATGCTGGACTCGGTACCAAGTCGGATCAAGTTCGAGTCAGGACTTTTTCAAAACTAGATCGAGTCAGGTCAGCCCTAACTTGGTCCGACTAGACTTGATGCCTAGCTCTACCTGGAAGATATCCAAGCATCCCCCATCATCAGATTAGTAGTTTGGATCACCACGGGTATGGAATCCTACACGTTAGCCAACTGTACAACTGCTAATGAGTAGGACTAAATAATTCCTTCGCTAATAGTGACATGCATATGCATGCATGAAAATGCGCTTGTGCAAAGGCAGATAGCCCATTCTTTTAAGAAATTACAAGTTCATACAACAATGGAAGAAACAAATGCCAATGTACACATGATTTCTACTTTGTGCAAACCTAAAAAAGGAAAAATACCCTTTTTCAGAAGGAAAAAAGGAGAGACGTACAACAATATATGGGGATGGTACAAAGATCTGGACCACTCCAACATGATCATCCCTTATTTTGTTCATCTCACAAAATAATATGACTAAAGGGAGAAATTTCAAGATGTCATCCTCTTGGCCATAATCTTCAAGTTCCCAAGTTCATCCGCCAAACGACTAATTCACCTGACAACAAAGAGATAAAAATCCTCGGACCTTGTACCTTGTAGAAGTGCAGTTGCCTCAAAAGCATTTCGGGTCTCTCACTTTAGTGGGACTGGGACCTGAAACCCCCTATTTTACGTCCCATTGTCATCTAAATCAATAGCTCCAATACCAACCAATCTTGAATTGTGAATAAGGTTCCTTTCAAGTTTATTTTGAGCATTCTTACCTAAACTTTCCACAATGCTCATGCTTGTTCTTCCTTGGAACAACAAACATAAAATTGTGGTTCACACCTTACACTCTAAATCGGTTGTTTAGAATTGGACAGAACCCCCACCCCCCCTGGAAAGGTAACAGTACTAGGTAGAGGTGGGCATCAAGACGAGTCGGACCGGATTGGGTCCAACTCAACTCAGTTCGAAATTTTCAATGGATTGACTCGAACTCGATCCGATCTGGGACCGAGTCCGCGTAATCTGACTTGATCCTATCCGTTGCACTGCTGGCCTGACCCGAACCGAGTCCAACTCGGTCAAGGAAACCGAGTCGGATCCAGTTCGGATCAAGTCTTCCTTTTTTATTTTATTTTTTGAAATTTAAAAAAATTAATAAATAAATAAATAAAATTAATGTGATTTTCACCGTTAAAAAATTCGTAGGGCCCACCATAACGTTTATTTTTCCATCCAATCTGTTAATAAGGTCACAACTACATGGATGAAGAGGAAAAACAAATTTCATATTGATCCGAGACTTATTGATCCGAAACTTCTGTGACCCTTAAAAGAGTTTCAACGGTAGACATTCAACCCCCCACTGCTTTTTGAAGTGTGGTCCACTTGATCTTTAGATCTGTCTTATTTTTCGGCTCAAGCCTTAAGACGAGCCCGCCAAATGAATGGACGGTTTGGATATAACACATACCTCATGATGGGACCCACAGAACTTGCTGACGTCAATACAATGTTGGTGCATGGTACACATGCCAATCCGCTTCAGGACGTCTCATCACGTCAATACAGATGCGGATTTCCTGCAAAAGCCTTCCGCAGAAAGTAACCGCCCTGGAAAGTTAGGTGGGGCACACCGTGATGTTTGCGAGAAATCCACCCCTTCCATCCGTTTTGTGAGATCATTTTAGGACTTGAGACCAAAAGTGAACTGGATCCAAGACTCAAGTGGGCCGCAATAAAGGAAAATGTGTAGGGAAATTCCTACCATTGAAACGTTCCTAGCGTCTACGATGATGTTTACATGCCATCTATACCGTTTATAACGTCATTCCTATTGAGATGAAATGAAAACACAAATATTAGCCTAATTCAAAGATTCTGTGGCCACACATATTTCAACTATAGACATTCAATCCTCACGTTTTCGGCCCACCTGAGTATTGGATCCAGCTCAATTTTAGGCTTATGTCCTAAAATGAGCTCACAAAACGGATGGATGGAGTGGATTTCTCAAAAACATCATTGTGGGCCCCACCTAAGTTCCAAGCGCAGGAACTTCCTGCGAAAGGCTTCTGCCCGCGTCCTGTCAATCCACCAGAGCTCGGTCAAAACAAGGTGCTCGAGGTGCCTCGAGCCATGAGCTGAGAGGAGATGGTGGTCGGTGCTCGTGGACCCCACCATGATGTATTTACTTCATCCATGTCGTTCATCTATTTTTCTAGATCATTTTATGGTATTAAACCAAAAACGAGGTATATCCCAATCTCAATTGGTCAACATTATAGAAAACCGTGTTGAATGAACATTGTGCGGATCGGATCGCATCCAATCGGATCGGTCCGAATTGGCCACTGATCCGAACTCGACTCGATGTACAGTCAGATCTGAGTGGGCCTACTCGATCCAACCCAATCTTGGCCTTCAGTTTGGATCGGATCAGGTCGGATTCTGCCCAGCTCTAGTACTAGGGCTCGAACCCTAACCCGTTTTGTTGGGCAGTTTTTCCCACCAATCCGATCGAACTACTGGCTGACCTCCAACATCCTAAATGATGCATACAGCATCTACATCAATAAATTCTCCACCGGTGATTTCAGCATGGCCCGTGACTTTACCATCTGGTGAAACGAATTCATGTCGAAATGTGATCAAATCGTTGTTTGTGACCCCAGAGGACTGACCAGATCCCACTTCAAGATATGGTCGTCACCATTCTCATGTATGGCTCACACTAAAACCAATTAAAAGAAGATCAATCCACATGTCCAATCAACAATTGAGATCAATCATTCTCAACAGGCCATAACACATCCCTTGTTTATCCATCAAATCACTAAGTTTGGACAATCAAAACCTTTAGATCTAAATAAAGCCCACAATGTAGAAAATAAACTATCAAGATTAGTCCAACAGTTCAGATCAAGGCAAGCCTCATGCTTCTATAACAAATTAAGTAGCTCAGCTAGTAAAGAACATGAAGAAGACAGACAATCCCAAGCCCACTGAGCCGAAAATGCTACAACTTTTGCACTCAAGTTGTATGCAAAAGCATCACTTTATACTATTTTTCCCACCAAACCAATAATTTCCTCTGTGTTGAGAGGCGAAAGGTTAGGGGCCAGGTCGGTCCCACAGAGTTCTAAGCTCTCCAAAATTGATGTTTTCCTTGCGAATGCAGCCTTGAGTAATGCAAGCACCTTGCATCCGCTTTCTAATAGGTTTCCTTACCTTTTCACATATGATTTTCACTCCTTTCCGAGACCCATATGAGCAACTATCAAAAGGGAAAAGATGTTAAAGATTTTTTTATTTTTTTATGCCCACTTGAAGCTTAAGCTCGGGGGGCCACAAACCCATTTCTTGATCCACACCAACTCACAGTTAGTATAAGCCAATGCTATATATTCTGCTTCAACACTTGATCCATATGACTAGATTTCCTCCCATAAGCGTGCGGTATCCAGTAGTAGATAGCATTTCTTGATCCGGCCCAATCTACACCAGAGTATCCTAGGACCTGAAGATGATTGTTCGTCTCTATAGAATTCCTTGACCCGGTGCCCTTTATGAGTATCACAAAATTCGAACGACTGCATCCATGTGCAGTACCCTCAAAGAGCTCATAAACTGACTCACCACACTCATGGCATAAGAAACATCCGGCGGGGTGATGGTTAAATAGATGAGTTTATCAATCAACTTTTGATACCTCCCTAGGTCATCAAGCACCTTTCTTGGATCACTAGTAAGTTTGTGATTCAGATCCAATATGTGTATTTACTAGCTTAGTTCCAAGAAGACCCGTCTCTATGAGTAAATCCAAAACATATTTTCATGGAAACCGATTAATTCTTTACTTTGATCTAGTAACTTCTATACCTAGGAAGTATCAAGGATGTCCCAGATCTTTTGTGAGAAAGTGTCTTGCATATTCCTTTTCAGGTCCTCTATTCCGTTATCATCACTTCTAGTAATAACAATGTCATCAACGTATGCTACTAACACAATTAGACCTTACATGCCTCTCCATATAAAGACAAAATGATCTACATTGCTTCGAACAAAGTCATAGTTCAATACAAACTTTAATGAATTTGTCAAACCATGCACGCGGTGACTGTTTTAGACCATAGATTGCCTTTCGCAATTTACACACCTTGTCTGACTCCATATGAGCAACGAATCCAAGCGGTTGCTCCATATATACCTCTTCTGTGAGCTTACCATAAAGAAAGGCATTTTTAATATCTAGTTGGAAGAGGAGCGAACCATAATTAACGACCACATAGAGAATAATACGAATTGAATTTAATTTGGCAACTGGTGAGAATGTTTTGATATAATCAAGACCAAGTGTATGAGTATATCCTTTGGCAACCACGCTAGCCTTTAATTGTTCAATTGTACAGTTGGGTTGGAATTTAATGGTGTACGCCCATCTACAACTAACAGCACGTTTCCCTGCAGGTAGATTGGTGAGCTACCAAGTGTTATTTTGATAAAGAGCAGCCATTTTCTCTTCCATTGCTTGCTTCCATCCCTCATTTAATAATGCTTCCTGATATGACTTGGGAATAGAATAAGATGACAAGGATAGAACGAATTTATGAAAATTGGGAGATAAACATTGAAAAGACACATATTTGGAAATAGGATGATCAATACATGCGTGCTTACCTTTCCTAAGGGTAATAGGAATATCATACCTGTTTGGAGACTTCGATGGATTATAAGGCTCGTAGATGGCACATCATGAGAAATTGCATTGTCTGTCCATTTTCAACATGTGAAAACTTTCAATTGAGATATAGTGGCAAGAGATGGAACTATCTTCGTCAACTGTAGTAGGTATAGGGACAGGTCCTATATCAGGGCACAATTGCAATTTCTCATGATGTGCCTCTGGGTATTAAAGAAACAACCATAATAATTGATGTTGTTTGCATTTTTCTATAAATTTGGAGGATTTTGACTTCAAGTGCGGCAAACAAAATCTCCAAACTCTTCTCCTTTTTTACAGTTGACCATGTAAGCTATGAAAAAAAGTGGAAGTCACGTGAAACAGTGAGGAAACTTGCGATGAAACAAATGGTTGTGGTATTACGTGTTATGCAGGCTTGTATAGGCAAGGAAAATGCCGATTTAAAAGGAAGTAGAACTCTTTATCAGCCCCTCCCAACCCCAAACCTTTTCCCTCTCGATATGTGAAATGCCAGCTACGCAAGGAAGCGGACTCACAAGAAGGGCAGTAACAGGTTTGGTGGAAAAATTGCGCAAAGTGCTGTGTATGGGCATTTGCACACTCATCCTGAGTGCAGAAGGTGCAATGTCAGCGGGCCTAGGTTTTTGATGCATGACAATTAACCACTTGCTCTAAAAGCTCGAACTGATAGAGCATGGCAAATCAATCCCTTTATCTCATAGCCCAGGCCCCACATCCCATGGGTTAGGACCTCAGCCGAACCCCCCTTGTGGCCCCACATCACATGGGTTCCGCTTCACACAAGCCACCCGCCTCACACGGGCCACCCACCCCGAGTGTGCCCCTACATCCCACAGGCCACCCCAGGCAAGCCTAGTGTGAAAATGTCCCTAGATTAGTTTGTTTCTTCAGCTTGGACCTCCATCGTGTACGTGATTTTCACGTCCTTTACGCACCTAAACTCCTTGCTTTGTTGTAGAAACATGGGGCTTGCCCTGATCTAAGTCGGACTAATATTGACCATGATCTATTGTGTTATGACGTCATTTCACCTAAAGGTTTCAATTGTCCAAGCCCTGCAACCTGGTGGATAAAGAAGGGCCACATTCTAGCCCACTCCAAATGACTAATCTCGATTGTTGATTGGACGCGTCAGCTGATTTTCTTTTGATTGGTACGATTTGAGCTTTCCATGAGAAGGTGATGGTCATATCTTAAGGTGGGACCATAGGACCAATGGAATGATCAATCCACCAAGGTCATAGACATTGATTTGATCACAAATTGATATGAATTTGGGCCACCACATGTGATGCAAGACATGAAATTCAAATATGATGTGCAAAGGACTATGCGAACTCTGATGGCCTATGGGATAATGACATAGGGACAAGATCGATAGGCTTCCTAGGAACAACATCACACCAAAGTGTGGCTTTATATGACCCAAACTAAATAGGAACAAAACAACGGGCCAATCATCGGTATTATTTGTTTGTGTAAAGGCGCGATGCACAACTGCAAGGGTCACAGACTATTGCGCTCCCTCTTCCTCATCACTAAGGGTTTCTACTGGCTCATATTCTTCTTCTTGGGAACACTACTTCTATTTGCCCATCAATAAGGAGCATCTTGGTGCCCTCTCTCATGCCGCACTGATGGGCAAAGTGACCAAACCCTTGACACCTAAAACACCTATTTGCTCCACTCTTACGTGAGCTAGACCCGATAACTTCTTTACCCTTATCATCCTTGGGCCTGGGTTGAAAATTACTAGAAGGTTCGCATTAGTACCCAGTGTTAGGCTTAGCCTCAGAAGGGTTGGCCTTAGCGCCAGAATCGCGAAACTCAAACTGTCTTCCCACATATATTTTGAGGTATGGCTCAACCTCCAACACTACTTGATACAACTGTTCAATAGTGTCTATGTCTTTGGCGAGTAATTCTCTCCGAATGTCAGAATGGAGGCCCGTTTTAAATCGAGCAAGGGTGAGTAGGGTGCACACGGGTCGGTTCGGTCCGGTTCTGAGGTGAAACCGGAACCGAACTGTTCCTAACGGTTCTAGGATTTTCGGAACCAGAACCGGACCGTGAAAACCGGTTCGGTTCCGGATCGGTTCCACGGTTATGGGCTTTTTAAAATCCAGCCCAATTGATATGAATTGCTAGGGGTCATCATGATGCATAAAATCCATTCTTGTTTACGTACAGGAAATAGTGGAGACAGCGAGAGAGAGGGCCAACGAGAAAGGGACGACGAGAGAGAGAGAGAGAGAGAGAGAGAGAGAGACGACGAGAAAGCGATGGAGAGAGAGAGACAGTGAGAGAGAGAGAGAGACGCGAGAAAGAGACGGAAGAGAGAGAGAGAGAGAGAGAGAGAGAGAGAGAGAGGGCAAGGGGCCTAGGCAGCCGCATGTAAACGAGAGAGAGAGAGAGAGAGAGAGAGAGAGAGAGAGAGAGACTTAGGGTTTCTTTTTCTTTTTTGTTTTAAACTATAGTTCAGTTCTATGGTTCGGTTCATAGTTCGGTTCTAGGTTCGGTTCCACGGTTCGGATCCATGGTTTGGTTCACGGTTTGGTTCGAATCTACATGCCCCTAAACCGGAACCGAACCGTATCCAACGGTTCTTTGAAATTTGGAACCGGAACCGATGCACTTAGTAACCGGACCATTTGATCGGTTCTAGTCCGGTTCCACGATTTTACCGGTTCGATGTGCACCCCTAAGGGTGAGTACGGAATCCTCATCAACTTCACACCTGGTCAAGTACTCTTCAAACTTCTCAATGTATTCTGTCACACTGATGGAACTTTGTCGAAGAGACTGTCATTCCTCAATCAACCATAAACGATAAAAGAAAGGAAGGTACTTCTCCTTAAGCGTTTCTTTCATTTCTCCCTAATGAACTACTGGGAGCTCCCTCACTCTTTCTTTCTTTCGCTCTAAAGTAGCCCAAAACCTCTTTATTTGGCCCACAAGCTTCATCTTGGCGAATCGGACTCGACAAGCATCCGACATGTCATACCACTCAAAATAGTGGTCCATATCCGCCAGCCAATCTAAAAAGGCTTTAGGGTCCAAGTGGCCATCAAACATAGGGGCATCTACTCTAACTCCCTTGAGGAGTTGCACATCTAAGTCATATTGATCAAGATGTCCCTCACGGTGTGGGTGCACGGGTGCGCACCCATGACTAATTCCTTGGCCACCTTCATTCCTTGGTCTAACCTCCTGATCATCTGCCTGAGATTGGGCATCTTCCCCAATGGTGAGGTTTGTCCCGGCGGAGGCTTCTAGTTGGGTAACGCGCACATTAAACTGCTCAAAGTGTTGGTCTATACGTTGTTCCAAGCACTTACCCAAAGACTCAAACTGTCGGATTAGGTTGTCCATTAATTCTTGCAATTGCTCCATGTTTAGCGTAGGGTGGAAACCAAAACCGCGACCAGTACGTATGGGCATACAACTACTTACTCAACTTAAAGACCTTCTAATACGACTATATGCGCCTAGATGGGACTAAATACTCCTATAGGACTCTATATGGGGGAAACGACACAATACTACTCAATTTCCAGCAACGTATCTGCTCAAAGAATCTGTCAACAGAAAATCCAGCAAAGGGATATGGGGATTTTCTGATAGCAGAAAATTCAGCAACTAATATCAGGAATTATGGACCTCTAAATAGATCTATATGATAATATTTGATGCATAATGGACACAAATAAACTAAACCCTAAACATGCGATGCATTCTCCTATGAAAACCTTGTGCTCTGATACCAAATTTGATGCAGGACATGAAAATTTAAAGATGCTATGCAAGATTCCGGGCTTTAGATCATACTAGTTCAGAAACAGTCACACAAACTCCACATCTCACATAAAGTCAAGCACTCAATCAGGGGAATCTATGCGGGTCCAGGCCAACACATGTTAGGGCTAGATCAATAAAAGTTATAAACCAAACACTACTCAAAGGAGAGTAAATTCATCCACACATGCACAGAAATATTTCCTCAATCTAAGGGATTCACAGATTTCAATTCAGGGAACCCTAGAGTTGAAGAAAAGGGCGTGAAAATGAGAATTTAAGACAATCTAGGATTAGGGTTAGGGTTAGAGAAATAAAGTAAGAGATGAGTGAAAGAGAGGAAAGAGTGAACTTGACGCAAGCCCGCACGTGGACAGCAGGCCAGGCCTAACGCACGTGCGCTGGTGGCTGTCCGCACGTGCGTGGTGCCCACGAACACAGAAAACCCCTCTTTGGGTCTGGTCGGCCAAGGCTGGGCTACAAACCCCCCAAGTTTCGGCCCGATCTGACATACGGTCCGTGCGTGGTGCTCCGCCGAAGTTTCAGCCCTCCTACAAAGCCAAATTCTGGAAATCTGCTGTAGAGAATGAATGGATGCAAAATAACAACGGATTTGCAGGTGGAATGACTGTAGCCTGTAGGAGAAGAGGAATATGGATGGTAGAAGATAGGGGCGAATCGGATGGGTGTGGCTTCGCACCACGGTAGTTAGCCCTTCGAAGAAGGGAGGGTTTCGCACCTAGTTAGGCTTTCACAACTCAGAAAGGAGCAAGAAAACATAGAAATTTTATTCAATCTTCCATGAGAAAAAGACTACAAGGGGTGTCTATTTATAATAAAATCCTATACCCAAACTCGCGCCATGTGCGCAACCTATTACTTAGAGATGAAGTAATCACAAATAACAACTAATCAAAGCAATATAAACTGTCCACAATGTTCCTAATAACAAAAATAACCAAAACTCAAAGTACTAGATCGTTTAGAATAGTGAGCCACGATCATGAGAACCCATGGTGGGATTCACATGACAATCGGGTCCACTCCAAAGGACCAAAACGCAGTCCTATAGCTGGACGTCGTCATTGATCCAGATCGATGATGGGGCCCTCCTCCTTGCGTACGTGCATAGGGGCGTGAGTGTGCGCGTAATGTCCCCATCAAAATGATAAAATCATAGGTCGGTGAAGTCGTAGGCCACACTGAAATTGACGCGGGGGGGGGGGGGGGGGGGGGGTGATTTCTTAACCCAAATGACTCCTATATTAGAATAAAGAACGAATAAAATAAAGTTTGAATAGTTGAACTAGATCATTTCAAACCATTTCTTTCCCATAACAAGATTATAGTGACCAAACCTATTCCATAAGTGGGTCCAGTCGTAATCACATGTCATCCACATTTTAGAAAGTTACACTAACTCCCAAATACTCTTTCTTGTTACTCCCCAATCAATGATCGTAACTCCCGCTATAGATGCCACTTAATCTATAAAACCATTTCTTTCTTTACTTTAAAATTTCCATATCATGACATAAGGAAGAATTCTCCAGTAAAATACACCCCTTATTATGATAAGGTCCCCTAGCCACCCTTAATCCAGAAGACCCTACTCACAAGATAAGGATTAAAAAGAAGCAATGCTCCTGAGAAACACTGAGCACTGGACAAGCACATCATCAATTGCCTCTCCCACCTCTCTTCCTACACGTTAGGCATATGCATTCGGAAGCCAAACCATCTGATTGTTGGTCTGATCATTGGCCTCTGTCCACAAAAGCCATCCAACAAAGGGTGTTCCAATCTTAAAGAAAGGGAATAACCCCATACCATTGCAAAAGGTGACGTTCTACCCCTAATGTAGAAAGGCAAAACTATTTGCATGAATGGAGTGTCTATTTCAAACTGTCAACAATGTGTAAAAACCGAGAAAGCGGAACGACTACAAGAACGAAGCATGAATACAAAAAAGGGAGCGACGCCTTGATAGGAAGGTCGTGCAATCCTTCTAAATTCCTTGAGCATTAGGTTCATTATCCGAACAATGACTAGCACTACATCCTTACTTTCTATGCATGTACTCGTTCCCTTTTTTCACATATAGTCGCTATCAAAACTCATCTTGCTTTCATTAGAGGATCTTCGAAGGGAAATGAAAAGTCCAAAACTCCTTTCAATATAGAGAAGAGTACCTTCACTAGAATTTTGTATAGGTTACTCACAGAACTTATTGGTGTTCCCTTTTCTAGAATAAATCCTGACAATGGTAGCAATTTCATCGCTGCATTTACTGATACAACCCCTTCAAAAGAGCAGATCTATGCATTATGTAAATATGCATCCATGTAGGGTTGATTTAAAGTATTTTAATGACCAGAAGCAACATTTCTAATACTACGATGAAATCACATTTTATGAGCATTCTGAATTTTAGAGTACCTTATTTGCCTATGCATGCACCCATGGATGCTTGCTGACAATAGCATAAATGTTATGCAGCTTCAATTCTCTCCACAGAAAAATGTGTGTGATTCTTGTAACTATATATGTATATATATGTATGTGTGTGTGTAAGGAAACAATATTATGAGGTCGAGCTTTGTGGGCCCCATTGTGATGTGTGATGGACATCCACACCCTTCCAAGGTGAGCCATGGGCTAAAAATCAGGCCAATCCATGACTTGGGTGGGCTACACCACGGACAACAGTTGAGAGTGGATACCGCCCATTGAAACCTTCCTGATTGCATATAGGGCCCAGTAAGATGTGGTTTAGACATCCAGCCCATCCATTGTGTGGCCCCCACTTGGATGAGGGTCACACCAAATTTCAGGATATTCTAAAACTCAGGTGGGCCCTAATGCGTACATGGAATGAGGACCATTACTGTGGGGCCACAGATCTTGACCTCATGGGAGTTTGTGTGCGTGTGTGTGTGTGTGGGTGTGTGTGTGGGGGGGGGGGGGGGGGTGGGGGGGGGGGGCACAGTTGGAGAAAAAAAAAAAAAAAAACTAATTCAGGAAAACGGTTGAAACATACCGCTGCAAGCCGCTCCTTGTGGATATCATTCATGAACTGCAGATCTCCCAAGGCAAGCAACCAATGATGAGTATTCAGAAATAGCATTTTACGCTATGATGAAGAACAACAGGATTACAGAATAAAACTGTCCTTTCATGAGTAAGCTGATGTTCCCTTATACTACCTCTGGGAAAGATACAGGAATGCTGCTACGCCCGCACATGACAACCTGGCACATGGGGTGGACATCAGAGCGCTGCATCAGATGGGCCCTACTGGGCTCAAAGCACAGCTCAAAACTCAGGCTGGTCGACTCATCAGCCAGGCCACATGCATACATGGAATTAGAACCATTAGCATTTTCTTTTTGCAAACAATCCACTGTTTTCATACATGTGCAGTCCACTTTATGAGTTTTGACTTTTGGGACAATCTACAGAGCATAGATATGCAGCTCCGATGCCAACCACGTGTGCAAACCTGAGGCTGCATGTAGAGGGGTGTAGCGAAGCCCATGACACCAGAAGAGATTCTTACCGGCTTCTTGCAGCTTTTAATCTCATCTCCACTAAAACCAGGTAGTGTCATATTCCAGTTTCTCTCTGTGCAGAAATAAAGAAAAACAGAATCATATGCCGGTGGCATGTTTGCACGCGCAACTGAAATGAATTGCAACTCACATAAAACCAGATGGTAGATGATTAGAAAATCTAACCTAAATGTAATAGTATGTCCTTTGCTTCCAAAATGGTTGATTTGCGGTGCTTGGCCAAAGAACAAGCCACTGTTGTTATCTGTTCAACAGAAGATAGGATTAGAATTAAAAGGGCATCAGTTGCATGTACTGTCAAATGCATATGGGGACTGCCAAACCAACAAGGTGGGCTTGGCATTTGGAGAAGAGTAGAAAATGAAATCCACATTAATCAGGCTTCCATTTTCTGACTTCCCCAAAATCACAAGTGAGATTTGTGCACGAAGTTCCTGAACATATCTCACTTCCAATGTGGCATTGCCTACCCTATTGGCCTTGGAAACCAGTAACTTCATTGGCACAAATGATTTAAAGAAACAGAAAGCAATATCATTATTGAACTAGCATAGCGGCACATGTCATCCAGTAGGCAAACATGGTACGATAATCAGAAACAGCACAAATGACTAGTAAACATGAACATGAAATTTTAATCAACCCTAAAGCATCATGTCTAGCATGGCAATGTATATTATATGCAGATTTATTGTGTGATTAGTTGATTTTTTTTCACAAATCAAAACTTCATTGAGTAAAGAAGGAAATACAATTGAAAAACCAAGCTATTTCCTGTGGCATTGACTTCGCTATAGGTGTGGACAATCTAAAAGCAACTACAAACTGTAATCATGTCAAAGGACCTTCGTGAATGGCCTCAGCTGTAGTCTGCATGTGTATGTGTACGTGCCTCTCTTCACCCATTTTCTTTCGCTTCCTTCTTTCTTTAGCTTTTCAAATTAAGATAACCAAATTTTCATCCACTTCCCATGGTTTTTATGGTAGTTTCACTTATGCCTTTTCTTCTCTTTTTTTTTTCTATAATATTTTAATGTCTATTACCATGGTTTGCAAATTGGCTTTGCGTATCAAATTGTTCACGACTCATGCACGGGTCTTATCACCCTGTATCGGCTTGTACAGGGCTGTATGGAGCCAATACATCCATATTGTTCACAGACAAGACCAGTACATATCACGTCAAAACTTGGTGTATACCCCTATAGGATGCTAAATGCACACCCATTAACACAAGCAAGTTCCCATTGGGGACACCTGGCAGCTTTGTACACAATCCAGGTAGCTTGTCGAGTAGACCCACCATGAAGAAGCCATGGACCAAAAAAAGACCCATAATAGTATTCTTCCTCGAATCAAATAGGATATTCTAATTGGCCTAATATTTGGCCATGGCCCATCCCCGTAAGCATGCCGAACAAGTGATCTGAATCTTGTACATATCTGCCACACCCCCATGGGACTTGGCATCTAATAGAATATGTGATAATTGACAAGCCATGTGCAATTAGTGTTCCTTTATCATCTAAAGTTGCATCCCTTTCACATATCAGAACCATCTTTGTTGTATTTTGTTGCTTTAACTAGTGTTGTCTGTTTCCACTGTTTCCTCTTTTCTTTCTGGAGATTGCTTTTTTCAAGATTTTTTCCCAATCCCAAGACAAATATCATAACGAGCCACAATATAAGGGCCTGTTTGGTAGACGCCTGAAATGAGTTAATTGCATTTTAGTTAATCATAATTATTTATTAGAGATCATGATCCTGATACACAATTCCATTTAGTTAATCATAGGGATTTTTACCAAAATGGCTCCAAGGTATGGTTGTTTCAAAAGAATAGACTCCCTATTCATTTTCCTTCTTTTTTTTAAAGCCTCTGACAACTTTTTAGCTTTCAATGGACCAAAATGCCCATGCTTTTGAGAGTTGTGCCCGTACTTAGATTTGTCATGTGCGGTCGCATATGCAAATATGCGATCGCATATCATGGCATATACGATCAATGCATATATGAGATCGCATATATTGCAAATGCAAGAATATGCGATCGCATATGAGATGTATGCAATCGCATATTCGCCTAACAGTAAAAAATCTGACCGTTGGGAACTTTTTTCTTTTCTTTTTTTTTTTCCTTTTTTTGCAAAATCCGGACTTTTGGCCTATAAAAAGGCTTTCAAGTCCCCTCTATATGCAAGTTTCATTCACTCAAACTCTCATCTACTCTCATACTTTCAAATCTTTCATTCTCTCCTACATTCTCCATATTTCAACTCTCAAGTTCCAAGTCTCCAATGCCCAAGCTCCAACTTCTTTCAAGCTTCAATCAAGAACCAAGATTCAAGATAGAAGAAGCAAGAAGACATCGAATTCGAAGTCTCACATCACATAATTCTACATTCTCTCATTTCATTTTCTACATTCTCTTACTAAATACTATTAGTTATTAGTACAATTTAGTAATTTACATTCTCTCATTCCATTTCTTACTAATTACTATTAGTTATTAGTGCAATTTAGTAATTTACATTCTCTCATTTCATTTCATTTTCTATTTTTAAGTTTCTAAATACATTCTCTCATTTCATTTTCTAGTTCTACAGCTATCTATTCTCATTCATTTCATTTCCTACATTCTCTTATTAGTTACATACTAACATTCTCTCATTTAATTTTCTAGTTTTAACTTTTAAGTTTCTAGAACTAGATACATTCTCTCATTTCATTTTCTAGTTCTACATCTATCTCATATTCTCATTCATTTCATTTTCTAGTTCTACATCTAGATTCTCATCTCTACAATCTACAATCTACATTCATTCATTCTCATTTCTTCAATCTACGGCAATGATGATGGTGGTGGTGGTGATCAAATGCCACAATAGCAAATAGATCAATATATATCGTAGCATTTACCATTTAGTATTATTTTGTTAGTGACTTAGTATATGACTTATTGACTTATAAATTATATTTCCATTTTCTACAATCAATAATAAATAAATAGCTTCTTCATTTTCTTTACTTAGTGTTAATTGATATTTTTTAACTATATTGTCGAATGTTAATGACTTAATGTTTAATTCATAGTTTAATTGATTTTATTTCACTCAAATGTATTTTACACATATAAAATTAGCTATCTATTAACTTAGGAAAGTTCCCCCTACTTTCTTATATATTTTTTCTTTTCTTTTTCTTATTTTCCCCTATTTTTCTGTTTTTTTTTTCAAAAAAAAAAAAAATTTATATGCAACTGCATGTGCGATTGTGCGATCGCATATGTGATATGACAACATTGCCTGTAGTTACTTTGCTTATGGGAAAACCTTCCAAGCTCCACTCCTAATGCATGAGGTCGTCATAATGTGATGATTGGGCCCACTTAAAGGTAGATCTAATCTGTTCATTCTCTTCATGACCCACTATTTCAGCGACAATACACTAACTTCAGCTTGATACAAGATCTTTGTCACCCAAACGAACGATAACGGTGGTCGTTCACTCTCGGTTGTTTCCTTGTGATGTGGTCCACTTGATCTGCGAACGTGGCTCATTCTTTAGTCCATGGCCATTTATGAAACGCAGAATTCAATGGTTGGAGTGGATTCAGCACATACCCGATGGTGGGCCCCACAGACTCCGTCCATATGGTGTTAAGGGTTAGGGTCATGGTTGTCATGTGTTAAGGGTCAAGGTTGTCACGTGTTAAGGGTTGAGTTTGTCATATGTTAAGGGTCCGGGTTGTCATGTATTAAGGGTCTGGGTCGTGGTTGTCATGTGTTAAAGGTATGGGTTATCAAGTGTTAAGGGTTTGGGTTGTCATATGTTAAGGATCGAGGTTGTCATGTGTTAAGGTTTAGATCGTGGTTGTCATGTGTTAAGGGTCTGGGTTATAATGTGCTAAGGGCCTGGGTTGTCATGTGTTAAGGATTTGGGTTATCATGTGTTAAGGGTCGTGGTTGTCATGTGTTAAGGGTTGTGGGGTCCACTGTCGGGTATGTGTTGAATCCACTCTACGCATTGGATTTAAAATTTAATTTAACGCCATGGGCCGAAGAATGAGTTACATCCACAGATAAGGAGGACCCCACTACAAGGAAATAGTCAAGAGTCAACGGCTACCATTATCAGTCGTTGTGGGCCACAGAGAGCTCATATACGGCTGAAATTAATGTCTTCTAGCCGAAATGGTGGGCCATGAAGAGAATGAATGGATTGGATCTCCTTTCAAGTGGGCCCAATCACCACGTGATGGCCACATGATGCATTGGTAGTGGAGCTGCGAGCACAACTCATAAAGGCAAGGGCATTTTGGTTCTACGAAAACTAAAAAGCTGTCAGGAGGCCAAATAAAAAAAGAAATGAAGACTATTCTCTTGGAACGGCCATACCCTAGGGCCATTTTGGTAGAACTCCCTTAATCATAACTATGTATTACAGGTCATGATCTCTAATACATAATTACGATTAGCTAAAATGAGATGAACCCATTTTCAGGCTTTACAAAATGGGCATGGCCATGTGAAACAGAAAACAACAAATTGAAAACAATTGAGAAAACTATGCGGCTTTCAATGAGAAAAATAGTATAGGAAGCGGTTCCCTAACTAATAAAGTTTTCCAGTCATGAAGTATATTTCCTGCGTGGTGGCGTAGATGTGAAGGCTTGGCACTATCCGGATGTACCCCACAATGTTTTTCATTAGTAATATTACAATTACCAGATCCATCTGGGTACCCATTGCCCTAGGTGATGGACAGGCTTTCCAATTCAGATTTTGCAAGACACCCAAACATCCCTCGAGGAGGATAATTTCATCAATTCATGAATCCATCAGCAAGAGAAAAGAAAGAATTCAACACCAGAACAATAGAGAATTGTGAAGTCTGTAGAACTCACAGATTCGACGAAATCCTCAGCAATCTCCACAAGAACATCTTCAACTTCAGGATCCAACTTCTCAGATGGATCGATCTATGCAAGAAGCAAGTTCACTATGTTAAAACAAATGTGTAAACCTTCAATCATCTACAATCTGCAAAACATAACAAGATAACCAATTCTTGCAAAGAAAAAGTAAAGTGCCATGCTTCTGAACTCCATATATGGAGATCAAAGGCCATTTAGACGTCATTTATAAAGATCTTGTACACCTAGGTTTCATTTTCTAAACGCGATTGTGCTTGTTTAATCTTTGTTCTCTATTTTCAAGGAGAGCATAAACAGACATACAATGGAGTTCTACCAACTCCAAATGCACCTCCACACTCAAAGATACCTTGTTACATCCAACCCATGCATCAGGTGGATGCCACTGTAGACAACCTATCCCAAAAATAGGGCTCATCCACTCATCAGCATAGTTGTCAAAATCCTATGTTAACGATTTACTAAGAGTTAGGTCAAATCTTAGGCTGAACAATTTGAATCTCTTTTTAGATGTATCCTACTATTCGAATCCTACAATTTACAATTCAAATCCCAATTTACAGTTCAAATTATTGTTCTCTTTATAAAATTTATTTTTTATTTTTTTTAAAAAGTTATTTGGCTTCCATCTTATATCATTAAATTGGTGGGGGCTTTAAGAATATTTTAAAATCGGTCAATTCTTTATTTTTATTCTTTATAAAAGATTAAATGATGGATCATCTCTTTAACAATGATGTGTGGAGTTGTATCTTATGATTTCTTACCTCTTAACTGGTCAAGACACCAAATTGATCTACGATTTATCTGGAATGTTTGTATGAATGGTTGCAGTCATGTTGTCATCCATCCATATCTTTTCATCCCCAATATGTAAATGGAGTTTACTTCAACTTGAAGACCGAGACTTTTTTCGGTCACGTATCTTGAATTAATACAATGATAATATCACTCTTTAATTTGCAGTCAAGTTTTTCAACTAAAAGCTTAGGTAATGGCTTTGACTAGACCTTTGAAGTAATACAATGACCACATGTGTAGTTATATATTCGACAATTATCTACAAATTCTAATGTAGAATGATAAAACAATAAATATTCGGTCAATATTTTTTAGATTTTGTGAATATAATTTCAGAGGCAATTTTAAGATTTGCAATTTCAATCCTCTTATGATTTACGATCACATTTGAGGTTCTAGACATTGTTTGTCAAGCAAAATATACATGTACATTGGATCATCTGTTCAAGTTGTCGGTATCGCTACATGTTTTGCTGGTTGGAGATAAAGATATAATATTATTATCGCTGATAACTTGAAATGTGGGGAAAGGGGGGAAAACACGGGGAAAATGATGGAATTTTTTAGTGAAACTTCAGTTCATGCCTAAATGCATATCTTTGCACATTTATGAAAACAAAATTGCAATAGGAATGCATCACATAATAAGTTTTCATTTAATTGGGCCAAAAAAAAAAGAAAAAAAACATGGGTTGCCGTAAGAAACCACTCCAATAGTAACCAAAATGAATTTATATAATACAAATGCAACTAGCATACAATAATTATGTAGACCACCAGAAGAATCTAGAAGTTTTGAAGTAGTTTTGACTAGTTTCTTTTAGTTTGGTCCATCTTATGATTGTATGGTCCTGATTTTTCATAAATCCAATCATCATGGTGGGGTTCACTTGATAAGTAAATAGTGCACTCAGGGTATAAAAAATACAATCACCTGTAAACCTCTGATTCAAGTGGGGGCTCACGAAATGGTTGGGCCTACATGATTATGAGGTGTCCTAATTTCATGACAGGATGATCCTTTTGAACAGATTGCATCCATGAAAATGCCTAGGTGGGGCCATGTGCAACCGTTGTAAAAATAAGCTTATTCTACAAATTTTGTGGAGGATTCTTCAGTAATTTGAGCACTTAGAAATGGCATACTTGACACGTATTAACTCAAATTAAACATTGTCTGAGAAAAATCCTAACCTCTGACTCGCGGCACTAGTTTTTAAAAAATAAGCCATTTTGATATTTTTCATATTAACCTTTCATACATTGTCCAATAACCTAACAGTTAGATAACTACATAAAAGTAGTTTTTGAATGGTGGGTATTCAATGATCAATGTTTCTTGTGGTGTGGTAAACTGATGGGGACATCATGCGCACGCACACACCCCCACTCTTACGCACATACTTAAGGAGGAAGGCCCCACTATCGATCTGGATCGACGACGACATCCATGGAGGACCTCTTAGTTAGGGGGCCGTGCTATGGAGCATTGGAGTGGACCCGATCATCATAGGGATTCCACCATTGGATCTCATGATCGTGGCCCACTACCCTAGATGATATACGATTTTGAGCTTTGGTTATTATCATTATTAGAAACATCATGAACGGTTTTGATTGCGTTGATTAGTTGTTATTTTTGTTACTTCGTCTCTAAGTAATAGTGTACGCACATGGTGCGGCTTTTGAAGTATAGGGTTTTCTTATAAATAGGCAACCCCTTGAAGGTTTTTTTTCATTGAAGTTTATGAATAGAATTCTGCGTTTTTTCTTCTCTATTTCTTCGAGTTGAAGAAGCTAATTGGATGCGAAACCCTCCCTTCCTCAAAGGGCTAACTACCGTGGTGCAAAGCCACAACCATCCCAAATCGTCCCCACCACCTACACTCCATATCCATCATCTCCCACAGTCATCCCATCTTCAAATCCACCACTTTTTGTACCCAAGTTCTCATCTACAGCAGATTTTCAAATTTTGGCCCTCCAGGGGGGCTAAAACTTCGGCGGAGCACTACGCACACACCGGATCGCGGACCAACATGAATCTTGGCTTGAGGGTGGACTTCCCGTGGCCGACCAACCCCTAGCTGGCCGTTTCCAGTTTCATGGACCCCACACATGTGCGAACAGGAACCCACGCACGCGCGTGTGGGCCGGGCTGCTGTCTACACGTGTGGACTGTCTCAGGTTATTATCTCCCTATTTCACTCCTCTCTCGCCTCAAATCCCTAACCCTAACCCTAGATAATCCCAAATTCCAAGTTTTCCAACTTTTGCAAACCCTGGACTTTCCCCGAATTGAAACATGGTGAATCTCTTGAATTGGGGAACAATCCTTTGCAAGAGTGGATGAATCTTACACTCCTTTGGGCATTGTTTGGTTGATAATTTTATTTTTCAGCCCTAAACGTGTGTAGGCTTGGACCCCTGTAGATTCCCCTTATTGAATGTTTGACTGTCTGTGGGACGTGGAATTTTGTGATTATTTAAAATTGGTATGATCTAAAGCTTGAAATCTTGCATGTCATATTTAATTTCATGTCATGCATCAAATTTGGTATCAGAGCCTAGGTTTTTTTTTCATAGGGGAATGCATTACATGTTTAGGGTTTAGTCTATTCACGTCTATTTTGCAACAAGTCTTCATCATATAGGGCTGTTTGGAACCCATCATTCACAACATGGACTGCTGAATTTTCTGTTGTTAGAAATTCCCCAATTTTCATGGCTGAATTTTCTGTTAACAAACTATTTAGGCAGTTATGTTGCTGGAATTTTAGTAGCGTTGTGTAGTTTCCCTTATATAAAGTCCTATAGGATCATTTAGTCCCATTTAAAGTCGCATATAGTTGCATTAGAGGGTATTTGAGTTGAGTGAGTAGTTGTATGCCCACACGTACTAGTTGTGGTTTTGGCTTGCACCCTACACTAAACATAGAGCAATTGCAAGAGTCCATGAACAATATAACCTGGCAGTTTGAGTTTTTGGGTAGGCGCTTGGAACAACATATTAACCAATGTTTTGAACAGCTTAATGTGCACATTACCCAACTAGAGACCTCCGCCAAGGCAAACCCCACCATTGGGGAAGATGCCCAATCTCAGGCAGGTGGTCAGGAGAATAGACAAAGGAATGGAGGTGGCCAAGGAATTGGTCATGGGCGCGCACCCGTGCACCCACCCCGCGAGGGGCATCATGATCACTATGACTCAGATGCGTGATTCCTCCAGGGAGTTAGAGTAGAGGCCCCTACATTTGATAGCCACTTGGATCCTAAAGCTTTTCTAGATTAGTTGGCGGATATGGACCACTATTTTGAGTGGTACGACATGTCGGATGCTCGTCAAGTCCGATTTGCCAATATGAAGCTTGTAGGTCAAGCAAAGAGGTTTTGGGCTACTGTGGAGCGAAAGGAAAAAAAAAAAAAAAAAAAAAAAGTCGAGGGAGCTCCCAATAGTCCATTGGGAAAAAATGAAAGAAACTCTTAAGGAAAAATACCTCCCTTTCTCCAATCACTTGAGGTTGGTTGAAGAATGACAGTCTCTTCGACAAGGTTCCATGAGTGTGCCTGAATACATTGAGAAGTTCGAAGAGTACTTGACCTGGTGTGAAGTTGATGAGGATCTCGTACTCACTCTTGCTCAATTTAAGATGGGCCTCCCTTCTGACATTAGGAGAGATTTGCTCGCCAAGGACAAACACTTTTAAACAGATGTATCAAGTAGTGTTGGAGGTCCAGCAATACATCAAAACACCTGTGGAAAGGCGGTTTGAGCCTCGCGATTCTGGTGCTAAGGCCAACCTTCTGGGGCTAAGCCTAGCACTGGATATCAATACAAGCCTTCCAGTAGTGTTCAATCTGTGCCCAAGGATGATAAGGGTAAAAGAGTTGTCGGGTCTAGCTCGCACAAAAGTGATGCGACTAGGTGTTTTAGATGTCAAGGGTTTGGTCACTTTACCCACCAGTGTGACACAAGAGAGGGCATCAAGGTATTCCTTATTGATGGGCAAGTAGAAGTAGTGCACCAGAAAGTAATGGTGAGGAAGAAGAATATGAGCCAGCAGAAACCCCTAGTGATGAGGAAGAGTGCAGTTGTGCGTTGCGCCTTTGCACAAGCAAAGAATACCGACGATTGGCGCCGCAACACGACCCTCTATACTCACGCAAAATGTGGTGATAAGAGCTGTAAGATAATCGTGGATAGTGGTAGTTATACCAACGTGGCATCAACTGGCACTGTGAGCCGTTTGGGCTTGAAGCTTGAAACCCATCCTCAACCTTATAGTGTCTTGGGTTGATGAAACTTTCAGCCCAGTCTCGCACCGTTGTCTTGTTCCTATTCAGTTTGGATCATAGAAAGTCACGCTTTGGTGTGATGTTGTTCCCAGGAAGCCTATTGATCTTGTTCCCATGTCCTTGTCTCATAGGTCATTAGAGTCTGCAGAGTCCTTTGCACATCACATTCATTCATCGCATCAAGAAATCAGGCGAAAGATCAATACTAGTAATGAACATTACAAAATTTCTGCAGACCAACATAAACATTCAAGGAATTCAATGTAGGGGACTCTGTGATGGTCCGCATCAGGCCAGAGCGGTACCCTCAGGGAGCCGTTCATAAATTAGACAAGCATAGCGCTGGACCATTTAAAATTATAAAACGAAACGGTCTCAATGCGTATGTAGTAGATCTTCCACATTCCATGGGAATTAGTTTCGCATTCAATGTGGAGGATCTAGTTGCATTTCAAGGGACCACTGATACATTGTCCAGCCTTACACCGAACTATCCTGATTCCCCAGACCTTTACCTTGATTCATGGCCTCTTCCCGACCCATCTTCTCATCCTCTACCTCCCATACCTACCATTCCCACACCCAGAGAGGAGATAGAGGATATTCTAGACCATCAGATAGTATCGACGTCGGACAGCGGATTTCAAAAGTTCTTGGTCAAGTGGAGGTCACGTCCAACTTCAGACAGTGCGTGGCTCACTGATCCTGACATCTTGGAGCGGTTCAAGAATTTTGTTTCGCTAATGGAGAAATCTTTGCAACTGGGAGAGTTGATGGGGACATCATGCACACGCGCATACCCCCCACCCTACATACGCACTCAAGGAGGAGAAAGGCCCCACTATCGATCTGGATCGATGACGACAACAATGGATGACCTCTTAGTTAGGGGGTCGTGCTATGGAGCATTGGAGTGGACCCGATCATCATAGAGATTCCACCATTAGACCTCATGATTGTGGCCCACTACCCTAGATGATATAGGATTTTGAGTTTTAGTTATTATCGTTATTAGAAACATCATAAACGGTTTTGATTGCGTTGATTAGTTGTTATTTTTGTTACTTCGTCTTTAAGTAATAGTGTGCGTACATGGCACGGCTTTTGGAGTATAGGGTTTTCTTATAAATAGGCAACCCCTAGTAGGTTTTTTTCATTGAAGTTTATGAATAAAATTCTGGGTTTTTTATTCTCTATTCCTCCGAATTGAAGAAGCTAATTGGGTGCGAAACTCTCCCTTCCTCGAAGGGCTAACTACCGTGGTGCGAAGCCACAACCATCCCAAATCGTCCCCACCTCCTATACTCCATATCCATCATCTCCCACGGCCATCTCATCTTCAAATCCACCCCTTTTTGTACCCAACTTCTCATCTACAGCAGATTTTCATATTCTGGCCCTCTAGGGGGGCTGAAACTTCGGCGGAGCACTACACACACCGAATCGCGGATCGACGTGAAACTTGGCGTGAGGGTGAACCTCCCCTGGCCGACTAACCCCTAGCTGGCCGTTTCGAGTTTCGTAGGCCCCACACACGTATGAACAGGAACCCATGCATGTGCGTCTAGGCCTGGCTGTTGTCCACACGTGTGGACTGTCTCAAGTTATTCTCTCCCCTATTTCACTCTCTCTCGCTTTAAATACTTAACCCTAACCCTAGATAATCTCAAATTCCAAGTTTTTCAACTTTTGCAAACCCTCGACTTTCCCCGAATTGAAACATGGTGAATCTCTTGAATTGGGGAACAATCTTTTGCAAGAGTGGATGAATCTTACACTCCTTTGGGCATTGTTTGGTTTATAATTTTATTTTCTAGCCCTAAACGTGTGTAGGCTTGGACCCCGGTAGATTCCCCTTGTTGAATGTTTGATCATATGTGGGACGTGGAATTTTGTGATTGTTTAAAATTAGTATGATCTAAAGCTTGAAATCTTGCATGTCATATTTAATTTCATATCCTGCATCATAAACCTGAGATCTGGTCCCAAACATTAAACAGATCCAAATCTTAGATGGACCAAATCATAGGAAACAATGGTGATTGAACACTCACCGCTAAGAACTTCCTAAGGCCCACCGTAATGTTTATTTGCCATCCAACATGTTGATAAGGTCAATCAGACTTGGATGGGGGGAAAATACAAAGATCGGCTTGATGCAAAACTTTTGTGGCCCACAAAATGTTTTTAATGGTCATTCACCAATGTTTCTAGTTGTGTGGTCCACGTCGGCCTGAGATTTGGATCTGATTAGTATTTTAGATCACATAGTAAAATGAGTTTTAAAAATGGATGAACAGTGTTGATACACAAAAAATTCATCAAGGTGGACCCCACATGGTATGGGTAACACCCACTAAGGTGTTAGCCAAGTAAAACTTAATCCACTGAATGTGGATTGCGTACCGAATAACTCAGTATGCTTTTTTCGTACTGAGTAAACTCTTTTGGGTCCACCTTGGATGTATGTAGCTCATCCACGTCGTCCATCCATTTTTTCTGCTCATTTAGGGGTTGGGCCCAAAATTGAACTGTAAACAAAGCTTAAGTGGACCACACCACAAGAAACAATGGGGTTAATGATGTCCACAATTGAAACCTTCCTACGGCCCACAGTGAAGTTTATTTGTCATCCAACCCGTTCATAAGATTAAAAAGATGCGGATGAAGGGAAAAAATAAATATCAGCCTCATCCAAAACTTCTCTGGGCCCCAAAAAGTTTTCAACAGTATACGTTCAATTCACACTGTTTCCTGTAGTGTAGTACACATGAGCTTTGGATATTCTTGAATTTTGGGACTGTGCCCTAAAATGATCTAGAAAAATGGATGGACAGCATGGATATGACCAATGTTCGAAATATCGGTATCGCGTTATGTATCGTGAAAGAGTGTGAAGTACATACAGGGGTCACCTTCACGATTAAATACATGGAATGAGATCATGAAATGGTTGAATTTGTCATCTCAGAGAACGATGAAGCTAGATGTCATGATACGTTGGAATTCAACTTGCGAAATGTTGAATTCAGAGATGCATTCTTTCACTATGCGGAGCGTGATAATGCGTATCAATGGTTGCCTTCTGATGATGATTAGACAAGCTGAAGCAGTTTGCAAGTTCCTTTCAGCTTTTTACAACACAACAAAGATCTTTTTAAGAAGCAAGTATCCAACAACAAATATATTTCTACTGAAACTTTAAAAAGTAAAAGATGTTTGATTAGACAAAAGCTGAAGCAGTTCGCAAGTTCCTTTCAGCTTTTTACAACACAACAAAGATCTTTTTAAGAAGCAAGTATCCAACAACAAATATATTTCTACCGAAACTTTGAAAAGTAAAAGATGTTTTATACATAAGTTGTAGTAGACTAGACTTTCTACAATTAATGACTATGGGTATACAGTTAAAGTTTAATAAGTATTGATCTGAGTGCAATTGGTAATAGTTGTTGCAGTTGTTCTTGATCCTCGATACAAGATGTTCATGGTTATATTTATTTTTAATAAGTTGTATGATGAGAAGAATGTTATTGAGATCAATAAGATTCGTGGTGCAGTTGAAGATTTGTACAATTTCTATGTACAAACTTTGGGGGCCGCAAAAGACAATACCGCGGGTCAGACTCCTGAAGTGGGTTCTAGTTATAGTGTTAATGCGCAACGAAACACGATCGACAATTTCATGTCTTTCATCGCACAGGTTGAGACTCAAATGCAGACAACCCAAATATAACTTAACAACTATCTCAATGAGCCACTTGTAAAGTACAAAGGCGAAGAATTTGATATTTTAGACCGGTGGAAGTTGAAAGCTCGTGAATCTCAGTACCATGTGCTCTCGTTAATGGCACGAGATATATTATCAATTCCAATTTCAATCATGGCGTCAGAATATGCTTTTACTACGGGGAGTAGAGTCGTGAACAAGTATCGAAGCTCACTTATATCGGAATCAGTTAAAGCGCTCATTTGTACACAGAATAGGTTGCGCCCGATCTGGGGAAAAGGAAACACTGTTGATGAGGAGTTCGAGGAAGAGTGAGAAGTAGGATGAGACAGTACCTGCAACAATTGCATGAAGTAGGATGAGACATTGCCTTCTATTTCCCTTGCATTTGCTTACAATAATTTGACAGTTATTATTTATGGACTTAAATTGTAACATTTAATGGGTGGATAGATATTTTCTATGCTTATCACTTATCAGGTTATGTATTTTAATGTTTCTTTTTTATATTTTTCCTCTTTTCATTTATACTTTTAAATGACTTAATGTTGCTTAAATCCCATATGGTTAGCTAATTGTGTTTATTTATCTTCATTCCTTAATTATTTATGTTACCTTAACCTAACCAAATATTCTTTCTTTCAAAATACACACTTATAGATATGTTATCGGAAGATGATCCATCAGCAGATATTTGGGATTATGGAGCCCAAGTCTACTCCCAGGATGGAAATAAAGTTGCAATGCAAGTTGTGTGGAAAACAATTTGTAAACAAAATAAATCTGTTAAAATTACATTTAGCTTTTCGGGGAGGAGACATTACCCCATGTAGCAAGGCTCCAAGAAGTCCGGGATTTATTTCGAGTCATTCTCGACTCAAATACAAAGACTTTCACCAAGCCTTCCCCTACAACCAATTCAACCAGCCATAGAATATATAGAAGTAAGCCTATTATAATTGAAGAAGGGTCAAGCAGAGGAATTGCCCCCACAGTTAGTAGAGAAGAAGAAGACAAACTATTAAGGGAACAAGAAGAACAAGATTATAAAGAAGCCGTAAAACAAAGCTTGAAATTGGCATTCAGGACTAGACAACAACATCAACCCCCTCTGAGACAACATGATGCCGAAGCAGGCACGAGTACGACACATAAGTCAAGCGATAAATCATCAAAGTTTCTTAAAAGTCTCGCAGCATTCTATAGGCAGTTGGGAATCCCATACAAATCGGATCATAAAAAGAGGCTGAAAAAACTTGTTGAATCTATGAATGAGGACGATAAAAAGGCATCTCCACCATGAGGTAAACAACCATCTTTTAGACACCTCCAACTCGGACTCAGCCCAGAGTTCTCCCGCAGTTCAAGTCATAAAAAGAAAACCAAAGAATGATTCTGGCGACAAATGTGGGAGAAGGGTTACTATTATGGACAAGGTTACTCGGGTTACACGTCACAAAGGCATTCATCATACAGAGGATATTGAATGAATGAATGGTTTATTGGTTTGGATGTGGAACTCCATCTGAGATTCTGAACATACTTTTCATTTTTAACAATATTTATTTACTTCGTTCGTTTTATGGACATGGTTTATTTACTTTTGATTTCAAAACCGAATCGGGTCGAGTCAACCCTAACTCAATCCGACTCCACTCGATGCCCAGCTTTAGGAGGGGTCTTCTTTCAATTGCAACATGCAACAAATGCAATTGGGCTTATTTTATTTTTTGCATGACTAATCTCATACTGCTAAATGGGAAAGGAGAAGTGATAAAAAATGTAGGTTTGTTTCATACACATGATTTTGATCATTGAAACATCTGTAGCAAATCCAAGAGTGCTTTTAAGTGACGCCTGTATTTTGAACGATGTAGGTCGTCGATTACTTTTAAACCATTCATTCTTTTTGTACAGCAGTAAGCAACTTAATGATTGCATCAAGCCATTCACCACTAGCATAATTTGGACACCCAGGGCTACATTTTTAAGCTTGGGCTCAGCCCTCGGGTCAAGTGTTTGAGCCCAAGCCCTTGTCCTAGTAACCCAGCCCAGCAACCCAATCCAACTCGGTGCCAACTCGACCCGACTCGGTATTTCTAACCGGGTCGAACTCGGTCCAGATCAATCCAGGGCAGACCCGAACTCGGATCGGGTCAAGCACGCTGGACTCGATACCGAGTAGAGTCGAGTTCGGGTTAGGCCTATTTCAAAATCGGATCGAGTTGAGTCAGCCCTAACTCAATCTAACTCGACTCGATGCCCGGCTCTACCGATCTGCCACGTATCGGCCAATGCGGGTCAATTTTTTATATCGTGCCGATACAAATACGATACGACCATATTGGCTGATACGATATCGATATTCATATCTATGCTGCTTACATCTCTCCCGCTTACAAAGTGGCACATGTTTTGTAGCCTATATCTTAAGTTACGTGTAGGGCTAGCAAACTTCAATTAATCCAGCCTTAGTAGAGAGAACATTCTACACTCTTGAGCAAGGACACTAAACCACTAGATCATTAAGGACTCGAGTTCGAAGGAAACACTCTTATGACTCAAGCTATGCAACTTGGACACTGTGATGTGTCAAACATGGATACAGGATGTTGGATACAACTTGGAATGTAGACATTTCTATTAAGAAAATTTAATAATATTTTAATAGCATATTGTAATTATTTATTTATTGTAAAAATAGAGCATGACTTCTATGCACCGAGGGTGCACCAAGAATTGGCATGCATATTGTTTCCTACCATTTAAAGATAGTTGGCACGTACCTATGAGAATTTCAATTTTGAATTGTCAAGTCCATTTTGAAATGTGTTAAGATTCCCATCGACTATGGGCGCACACTGAGTGTCCATGATCTTTTCCATGAAAATAATAACAATAACAAACCTAAGGGTCGATTAACCTTCACCGGGATAGTAAAGTTTGTTAACTTTCACCAAAGCCTTCATTGTCACTGAACCGAAAATGTGCTCATTGTTCCAGCCCATAACCTCTTCGATAAGCCATATCCATCAATTTGACAACCAATTCAATTTCAGCCTAATGTTTTGAAAGTAGGCTAAAATTGCATTGACCAACCAATCAATGAACATTGGGCCATTTTACTATGCAATTTGGGCAATGGCCTATCCAAAGGCGACCATTCCAAATAGACGGCTTGGAGCAGTGAGCATGTTCACTGCTACAGGCAAGGAAGGCCAGAAAAGGTTAGCATTTGTCAACACAGTAGTGACGTTTAACAAAACCCTTGGGAGAGAAACAAAATAGAATGTAAGGATAATGTAAAAATAGTTTCTAGATATAAATTAGCATTTTATTTACATGGGAAATTCCTATTGCTAACAGAAACTACGAAAGGCACAGATTCCAAATATCAAAGTTATCTCCCAAACAAAATGAGATGAATTATCTCCCAAATGTCAAGGCACGGATTCCAAATATCAAAGTTATCTCCCAAACAAAATGAGATGAATTAAAGCATTCAAACAATATTTATGTAAATAATTGATAATGCAAGGGCATTTTCACACCTGGCTCGAGTGGGGTGGCCTGTGGGATGCAGGGGCACACTCGGGGTGGGCAGCCCGTGTGAGGCGGGTGGCTCGTGTGAGGCATGCCCCACCCGTGTGAGGCGGGTGGCTCGTGTGAAGCGGAACCCATGTGAAATGGGGCCCACGAGGGGGGTTCGGCTAAGGTCCTAACCAATAGGATGTGGGGCCTGGGCTATGAGATAAAGGGATTAATTCGTCATGCTCTATCGATTCGAGCTTTTAGAGCAAGTGGTTAATTGTCTTGCATCAGCTGAACATGTGATAACAATTATCAATACATGTAAAGTAAATACAAATACATCCTTGAGAGGGATATGTGCAAAGTAGATTAAGACGAATGGCTTTCTCCTAAGTGCGATATAAATATTTAATGGTTCTATCCGATGCAGTGTTTGAAGATTGGTATCACTACAAGTTTCACTAGTTGGGGAGACAAAAACAATATTGATATTGCCGATAATATCGCCGATAACCATAAATGCGGGAAAACATAGAAAACGGTGGAATTTTCCAGTGAAACTTCATATGCTAAAATACATTTGTATATTTATCAATAAAAAATTGCAAAAAGAATGCATATATAATAAGTTTCATTTAATGAGGACCTAAAAGCATGTGTTGTCACAAGAAATTAGTCCAACCATCCCATTTATCCGTCCAACCATCCAAACCCATCAATATTTTAGAATATTGATTGGTGAGAAATCATCAACAACATAAAGGAATCGAAAGACAATGGTCACAATATCGGTCATGTTGCAATAACGATACTATAATGATATTATTGATATTATGTTGACAATTTGCACACTGCATACAAACATGCACCCATTAAAAAAAAAATGAAATGGAAATGGAAATTTTTTAATAAACAGATTTTTGGCGATATCGATACATTGGCAATATTATCGAGATATCGCAGATGCACTGGCGATACAAGCGACACCTAGAATATACATAGTAGAAAATATTAGCAATACATTGGCGATATCGATACATTAGCGATATTGATACATTGGCGATACTTAGCAATACATCACCAACACCTGGAATTTCTGATACTATTAGTGTTATCGGTATTTCTACCAGTGTTATCGGTATCGTTGAGCTAGAGATATGGTTAATAACGGGGATATTTCAATAATATCGGGGATACTCTAAACAATGATACAATGTAACAGAGAAGTTTGAGATCAATTCGAGGTTTCAACTATGCAAAATGGAGACCACCTTTTCGAGGTTGTGAACTGTCTTGACGCATTTGTGTTTGTTCCCAACACTCCAAACATGGCTCATATGAATAACTAAACTTTATATTCTTGGGATGCTTTTTACATATAAATAAATGATTTTCTTAGGGGTGTGTTTGGTTACACTAAATAGCATGCGAATTGTCATGAAATTTCATGATATTTGGTACAACCAAACGCAACTTAGGCTATTATTATTTATTAGGATAATTTTACATGTAAAATACCACAATATATTTTCAAAATATTAATTTTATTACTTTAATATTTGTTTGGAACACGTGTTTGTGCCCAAGATACTTAGGGTTTCAATCATGCCAACCTGGCATTTCATTTCTACAAATCTATACTTCCCAAAATGAACAATGAATGTTAAGAATAAAAATTGAAGAATAGCAGCATCAGCCTGTGCTCTATAAATGCATGGACTCCGAATATCAAAGGTCATCTCCCAAACAAAAATGATATGAATTAAGGAATTCAAACGCTATATGTGCAAATAGTTGAACATGTGAAAACCATTATCAATACATGTGAAAAAATAAATAAATAAATGCATCTTTGCGAGGGACATTGTGCAAAGTAGTTGATTGAGTAAGATGAACGGCTTTATGCTAGGTGCAAGACGAATGTCTTCATGGTGCTATACACTGTAAGAGAGAAACTTGAGATCAATTCAAGGTTTTAACTATGTAAATTGGAGACGGCGCGGAAGTTGTGCAGTGTCGAGAAGTATGCGTTTGTTCCCACTTCCCAACACTCCATACATGGCTCATATGAAAAAGTAAGTTATATATTCTTGGGGTGCTTTTTAGATATAAATAAATGATTTTCTTTGGGGTGTGTTTGGTTGCACCAAATATCATGCAAAATATCATGAAATTTCATAATATTTAGTGAAACCAAACGCACCCAGGCTATTATTTTAGTTGGGACATTTTTACATGTACAAAAGCACAATATGCTTCCAAATTTTAAATTTTATTGCTTTAATATTAGCTTGGACATGTCAAACACGTGTCTATGTCCAAGCTACATAGGGTTCCAACCATGTCAATCTGGTATATTTTCATTTCTACAAATCTCTACTTCTCAAAATATCCAACAATTGGTAAGATTAAAAAGAGAGAGACAGCAGCATGTGGTCTAGAAATGCATGGACAATGAAATGCACAACTCACCTGGGTGACCAACTCATGGATGCTTCTCTTGCTTAAGATCTGGTTGCCAGATTCAGCAGCATCTGTACTACACATCATGGTGCTAGGCCCCAACTGGGCCATGCTAGGTTGCATGCTCCCCAGGGCAATAGACTTCTGACCTGCCAATACAGGAGGTCGCATTGGTTGATGTGGATGTTGCACCGGTTGTTGGGCCCTTAGTGAAGGGAATTGCTGACCATAGTGTTCCTGGGACTGATGTGATTGTGACAATTGATGTTGCTGCTGTTGGGAAGTAGGCATTTGCTGTGGGTGAGAAGTCGTTGGCAAGGGATGTTGGTGCTGTTGCGGAAGGTGCGGTCTTTGTTGGAACGTTTGTGGCCTCATGTGTGGCCTATATGGAGGGGACGGTAAGGAAGGTTGATGCATTTTTCCTTGGGCTGATGACATCCATGGCTGCGAAAGAGGCTGCGAACCTGGTGGTGTACCGAGTGATGGAGAACTAGGAGAACCCATAGATGTGATTCTTCCCATACCATGGCCTTGGAATTTCTGCAAAAAACCAATTCATTTATCTGAGAAAGGAAGAAAAGGCCTTTCGCATTCCTTAAAAAGAAATCTCAACCCTCTAATCTTCAAATACACATACACACACACACACACACACACACACACACACACACACACACAGGATGCAAGAGGTGGTTTTGGGGTAGAGGTTTGTCATAACGAGGAGAAGAGTTGGAAGGAAAATATGGCTGTGTGTTTGTGTGTGTGTGTGTGCGCATAAGCCATAGCCCTTCTCGTAACGCAATAGCCTCCGCCATAGGCTGTTGAGAAGCTAACCAATATGCCAAAAGCCCCAATATTGATGGAACGGGTCAAGCTAGGCTCTTTAAACCACTAGGATCGAAACATTCCACCACGTTTCCACAATTGAAGTCCGCGGCAGCTCGCTCTGTATGGGGGTTGCACTCTTGTTGTCCAAGTAGCCCTTTCCATGTTGTAGCAGCTTTCACTTTAGTCAAGGTTGCCCTTTCCACAATACATGGTATATATTAACCCAAATTAAATCGGATAAATCGTGGAGCCCATTATTACTAAGCCACAGCCCCAAAATCAGATTGTTTAAACGATCCTAACCTTTGATCCGTGGACTCTTGTTTGTTGACACAGGAACATTGGATATTTTTACTACTAAACGTCCAACAAATGTCCACTAATTTGATACTTAAATGATGAAATAAACGCAATTTCTGAATTATGGTGCATCTAAACTATGAGACATAATTTGGGCCATTTAATTTGAATTACTTGTATGCCAGGAGTGGTATTTGTAAGTAATTTCTAAGTGCCTGTGTATTATCCATCACACTCTCTCCCAGTAAACAAAGTTTTCACATTTAGAAGTTAAAACTCTACGTTAGTTTAGCACCACCTAAAAATTGGCAGTGACTCTTCAAACACACACATGGCATAGCTGTACAGCAATCAAGGCCATCCAAATTGCTGACCCAATTGTCGGGGAAGCATAACCAAAAACATACAGTGCAAATATACTATTAACCATCTGATTTGTGCATTCGAGTTCAACCCACTCACTACTCTACTTTTGATCATCCATTTAATAGCCATTAATTGGTTGGTTTGGACTTGGGATTACTTAATCAGTGTCATTTTAGAGATACACTCCATCCATAATGAGCTTAACAATTTCAATAGACTAGATAGTTGGATATCAATTTTGTGTGCTAGACTAATTTGGATGGTTTAATTTGAATTTGGATAAATAAAGGTGTTTTTTTTTCCGAGAGATGAAAAAGAATTTATTGAGGCAAACGCCAAAAAAGGAACAAAAAGAAAAAGGAAAGGAAAAAGAAGCTATACAACCCCGCCCCGCCCACAGCCTTGGCCCAAACAAGGCAAGAAAAAACCTACACAAACACACCCAAGGAGACTACTCCGACTTCCAACAGACCCACTCCGAGATATTTTGGAGAGTTCAACTGAGAACTCCCTGAACAGACTGATTTACATCTCTGAAAGTCCAGTTGTTTCTCTCCAACTAAACCGACCAAAGCAAAGCTGGCAGTGCAATCCTCCATCAGTGGAAACCCAAAGAACCCCCTTTCTCCCCATGCCATGCTCTGAATAAAGCATCAATCGATCGTACCCAGCAGGACCCAAGAAACATTTGCTTTGTTGAGGATGGCATTCCACAAAAAATTAACAACAGCACAGTGAATAAAAAGGTGATCCACCATCTCTTCATCATCCAGACATAGGATACAGACATCAGGCAGCACCATGTTACGTTTGCGGAGATTGCCTATTGTTAGAATCGTTTTTTTTTTCCAGGAAGACAAGCAAAAGCAACCACTTTAGGCGGAGCCCCATGGAATCAAATGTCAGCCGTATGCAAGGAGCTCCCAATCCTATCTGGTTACAATAATGCTTGAAGGAATTAACCGAGAAGGAGCCGGACGTCGCATACCTCCAAACCATAGAATCAGCTACCACTTGCAGACGACCTATGCCTTGCAACTGAGAAAGCAAGCTAACTAGATCATCAAATTCAGAATCACTTAAGTTCCTATGACAAGGAGGAATCCAAACTCCCTAATATGAAACACAGCTGGCTACCCAAAATCATTCAAGTTGGGCTCAAATAAGCGAGATTCGGGAAAACCTCCTAGAGCAGGGAGTCCCCAGTCCCCACACCAAACGTCTTCCTAGAATCGTACTCTAGACCCATCTCCTACTTGGAATCTGATACCCTCCCTCACCATAGGGGCTAATTTCACAATACCTTTCCACACAGAGGAAGCGCAATAAATAGATTTAACGAATGATTCCGAAATCTAAAAGACGACTACTAGTGCAATGTCATGGCCATGGCGCTGTCAGTTTGAGGGGCTCCGGTAATCTGAATTTGGGCTTTAAGGGCTTCAAGATGGAATGAATCGCTGAGAGAAAGATTGTAATTGGGGTACAGTGTAAAGAACACTGTTCCAGCGCTCAATGTAGTTTAGATGGTGTCGGTCACTACCTGGTTGTATTTCTTGAATTGAGTATCCAAGACTGTGATGTTGCTGGCTATTTCGAGCACATGATGCCCATGAAAAGTGAGCGCAATTTTGATAGCACCAATGTGCAGATGGGTGAATCCGTCTGCAAGCCATTTTGGATGAAGGTGAGCCGGCAAATTTAGAGTGACGAAAGACTCATTTTGTCCCAAGCAGATGAGGTGTTGATCAAACTTTGATGCACAAGCATATTCTTTGATGATACTAGAGTGCTTTGGGGCCACTAGCTTTTTTTATAGTCTTTTTGCCAGAGTTATCATAAGGATTGGCATAGATAACATAAGGGTTAACCACTGGATAGTTGGTAGCTGGAATTTTCTTTGTAGGAGGTTGGTATTCTATTTCATAAAGATGATCACGTTTAGAGGCTGAAAGAGTTCAGAAAGAGGATGTGGAGGGTAGGGATGGGGTAGGTATATCAGGGGATGACACTGTTGCCATTGTATAATAACTATTCCTTAATAGTATTCAGCACGGGCTGTCCTTGGGATTTTAAAAACAGTGTCTGCCTAACCAGAACGTCATGTACTATACTAAAGTATAGCAAAGCAGTCTTCAAGCAAAAACTCTTTTTCAGAGGAGAGTAATATTTTCTCATAAGGTTACATCCATTGAGCTTCATGACCTCACCTTTTCAATGGCATCTAGTGTCAAGGTCAGCAGTAACAATAAGAGAGAAAATTACTTAATCTCATCAGATTAAGAGATTATATTGCCAGGACTCCATGCCAGTTTTCTCTTGTGAGAGATCTGATAGAACGGCAGTCACAGAGGATACTAATCAAGCAAAAAAATTCTGAAAATATATGACCCTCAGTCAGTCCTTGCCATCCACCAGCCAGAAGAACCCTCTTCTCCTCTCTTCACTTCTGATCCTGAAGAAGAAATCAACACTTTCTCAATGGTCCCAACAAACTTGTTCCCCATCCCACCAATTCCCTCGTCCAAACACATCTCCTTTTGGACACTTATTCTCTCCCCATTCCTATCATTGCTTTCCTTGACACAGGTGCTTCTTCTTCTATTCTCAATCCTTCTATTCTTCCTAACTCCTTTTGGCAACCCCATACTCAAGACTTTCAAAGTAGCAAATGGAAATGTATTTTATACTAAATTATACTAAATTGCACAGCAAAACTGTCATTCTCAAACTATTTCCTCATCTGCAAATTCGCCATAAATTTTTGGGTTCTAAGATAACTGGCAAATATCTGATTCTCGACTTCAATGTCTTGCACTCCATCAGTCGATTACAGCGAACACCTATTGGCCTCTCTCACAAGAACCATTTTCTCCCATGGACCGACTAATCTCAAAACCCAATTCCCATTGAAGAACAACTAAAACGAATTGTCGTGTTGAAACTCACAATGAGTTTGCATTAAAACATGCAAGGCCACTCTGGGCAAATGCTGACTTCTTTGTCCATCTTCCTTTCAAGAAAAATGCAGATATCAACCTGACAAAAGCATCACACTGAGGGATGTCTCCAAAGCATCTTAATTTGGCTCGAGCAGAACTCTCTGAGCTCATGGACCAGAAGCTCATTGAACCAACCACTTCGTAGTGGACCTGTGAAGCTTTCTATGTCAATAAGTGAGCAGAACAGACACGAGGAAAACCCAGACTGGCGATAAATTACCAGCCCTTTAACTCTTCCCTTGCAGATGAAAAGTTTCATCTTCCTCACCAAATCTCATTATTCCAGCAATTAGTTGATGCTTGGGTGAATTTGATTACTATGTGTAATCAAATTCACCACGCACAGGAGGGCAAAAACCAATGACAGTAATCACCAATTGATAAACAAACCCACAATGCAGCAGACAACTCAGCAACAAATCAACAGTGATCCATTCGATAATGTAACCCTGCCAATAGCTCAACAATAAAAAGTACAAGACCAAAGAAAATCAAGGTATATAGAGCTTTGTCTCTTTCACACTCTCACGAACGAGCAAATAGTTTTCAAAACTCGATGACCATGGCCCTCATTCGAGTGGAGACTATTTATAAACAAAATACTCCTAATAGATGGTTTCTAAATCAATAATGAATTGAAAAAAAAAAAAACTAATAACCAATGAAAGAAAAGAAACTAATAACAAAGAAAATTCGAGATGTAAAAAGTTCTAATTTTAGGGGGGTTTTGGCCAAGCATATGGGTCCACAAGCCCCCAAACCTATCTCTCATCAACACGTGGCATGGAAGATGTGTAGGGAGAAGCCAAATATGAGAATAAAACCTGTGTATTGAAGATCAGACATAACAAGTTGATGTTATTTGCATTTTTCTCTAATTTTGGAGGACTTTGACTTCCAAGTGGGGCCCGCAAATCTACACTCTTCCCCCTTTTTATAGTTGGCCATGTACACTAGGAAAAGACATGAAAATCACTTGTGAAACAACGAGGAAAATAGTGATAAAATGAATGCAAAGTGGTTCATTACGTGTTACACAGACCTGTGTAGGCAAAGGAAATGCCGATTTTGGAGAGCTTAGAAATGAAACCCTCCCAACCCTCAAACCTTGTTTCTCTTGATACGTGAAATGCCAGCTACAAGGGACACGAACTCACAAAAAGGGCACCAACAGGTTTGGCGGAACGGCGCGAAGTGATGAGTTAGCACATTTACGCACGCATCTTGGGCATGGAAGATGCAACATTTTGAGCTCAGTGAGCCTTCGGCTTGGGCCTTCATCGTGTACATGATCTTCACGTCCTTTACTCACACAAACACCTTGATTTGTTGTAACGTGGGGCCCACCCTGATATGAGACAGACTAATGTTGAGCGTAGATTTGTTGTGTCGTGAGGTCGTCTTTTCATCTGAAGGTTTCAATCTCCCAAGCCCTACGGCCTAATGGATAAACAAGGGCCACGATATGGCCAGGTCAAAATGATTGATCTCGATCATTGATCGGACGCATCAGTTGATCTTTATTAGATGGATACGATCTAAGCTTTCCATGAGAATGGTGACAATCATATCTTGAGGTAGGACCGTGGGACCAATAGCATGATCAATCCACTAGGATCGTAGACAGTGATTTGATCACAATTGACATGAATTTGGGCCACTAGATGGTAAAGTAGTAGGCCACACTAAAATCGACAGTGGAGTATTTCTTTATCCAAATGTGATGCAGGATGAAGGTTTTCTAAGCTAATGTGATAATGAGATCAATTTCCAAATTAATACAATTAAATCAAGCATTTAAAAGCACGTACTCTACCACAAATCAGAAAATCAGATTTGACTAACAAGGTTCTAACTAAAGTTATCATCATAATCAATATAAAACTATGAAAGAATGGCCCATACGAGATGTGGGAATCCCGTTCTAGCATAAGATAGTCCCAACACTCGACTAGATTGATGATTTCAAGTCTTGGACACAATTTGGGACTAAGAGTTCAAAATAGGAAACCTAAGGCTAGGGTTTAGGGGAAGATTAGGATTAGAGTTTCAAAGGGAATAAAATAGGCTATTAGGGTGATGGTTTTTTTTTAATGAGAGAAACAAAGCAGAAGGAAGGGGAAAGTGACTGTCCACGTGGACAGCCCTGTACGCCCATACGTGCGTGCGTGCGCACATGTGTACGACCACGGGAAAGAGTGCACGGCTTAAGGTTTTGGATGGGTTGGGTGTTTGGATGATTGAGGAGAAGAAAGGATGAAGAAATAGAGAAAAGGGATAGGGTTTAGGGTTTGAATAGGAAGAAAATGAAAAGAGAGAAAAATTGGGACTTACCTTTGAAGAAGAAGAATAAGGGATCGATGAGGATCACCCTCTAGGCTTCACACCTTCTCACCAATCCTTGGAGAGTCTAGATCTTCACCTGCAAATCTCATGCAAGGAGGAAGTGAGAAAAGAAAGAGTTTTTTTTTTCTTCAAATCGATGGGATAGGGTGTGGACGTTGCGCTAACACTTGAATACTGTTTCTCGTTGCTACTCAATCAATTATCGCAACTTCCGCTATAGATGTCACTTAATCTATAAAACCCTTGTCTTTTTCTACTTAAAATTTTCCATATCATGACATAAGGAAGAATTCTCCGCTAGAATACACCCCTATAATTAAGTTCCCCAGCACCCTTAATCCAAAATACTCTACTCAGCACGCAAGGGTTTTAAAAGAAATAGTGCACTTGAGAAAACACTAAGCATTATTCAAGTACATCATCGACTACCTGTTCCATCTCTTCCTACACATTAGGCATATGCATTCAGAAGCCAAGCCTTCCAATTCTTGGTTTGATCATCAGCCTTAACCCCATACCATTGCAAAAGGTAACATCCTACCCCCAATGGAGAAAGGAAAAAATATTTACATGAATGAAGTATCTATTTCAAAATGTTAGGAATGTGTTAAAACCTAAAAAGTAGAAGGAGCGTGAGAAAGAAGCATGAGTTCAAAAAAGGAGCAGCACTACTCCATTTTGAAGTATCTATTTCAAAATGGAGAGAAGCATGAGTTCAAACAAAGGAGCGTGATAGGAAGTTCATGCAATCCTTCAAAATTCCCTAAGCATTAGGTTCATTATCCTCACAATTACTCTTTAACAACATCCCACAATGACTATCACTACCATATTTACTTTCTACACATGATTCTTACTCCCTACGGGCATATATTGATGGGGACATCTTGCGCACATGCACACCCCCTTACACACGTACGCAAGGAGGAGGGCCCCACCTTAGATCTGGATCGATGACGACATACATGGAGTGCCTCCTAGTTAGAGGACTATGTTTTGGTTCCTTGGGGTGGACCCGATCATCATGTGGATCCCATCATTGAATCTCATGATCGTGGCCCACTACCCTAAGTGACCTAGAACTTTGAGTTTAGTTTATTACCGTTATTAGGAACATCATGAACGGTTTAGATTGCATTGATTAGTTGTTATTTTTTATTACTTCGTCTTTAAGTAATAGTATGCGCACATGACATGACTTTTGAGGTATAGGTTTTTCTTATAAATAGGCAACCCCTTGTAGGGTTTTTTTTTTTTAATTGAAGATAATTAATAAAATTCTGCATTTTTCTGTTTCTCTAATTATCTGAGTTTTGGAAACATAATTGGGTGCGAAACCCTCCCTTCTTCGAAGGGCTAACTACCGTGGCGCGAAACCACACCCATCCCGAATCGCTCCCATCTCCTACCCTCCATATTCCTCATCATCTCCTACAGTCATCCCCTCATTAAATCCACCCACGTTTGCGACTAATCTTTCCCCTACAGCAGATTTCCAGAATCTGGCCCTGCAAGAGAGCTGAAACTTCGGCGGAGCACTGTATTCAAACCGATCATCCGTTTGACCTGAAATTTGGAAGGAAGGTGGCCCATCCCTGGCCGACCAGGCCCTAGCTGGCCAATTCCAGATTCGTGGGCCCCACACACGTGCAGGCCGCCATCCACGCAGTTGCGTTAGGCCGATTTGCTGTCCACACGTGCGGGCTGATCACAGGTTCCCTCTCGTCTCTATTTCACTCCTCTTTCGCCTTGTTTCCATAACCCTAACCCTATATCATCTCAAATTCCCAAGTTCTATTCCACTTTCGAAACCCTAGGTTTTCCCGAATTGAAACGTGAGAATCCCTTGGATTGGGAAATAATCTTTCGCATGTGTGGATGAATCTACTATCCTTTGAGCATTGTTTGGTCTATAATTTTTAATTGATTCAGCCCTAACATGTGTAGGCTTGGACCCTCGTAGATTCCCCTTGTTGAATACTTGACTTTATGTGGGATGTGGAATTATTGTGATTGTTTCTAAATTATTATGATCCAAAGCCTGAAATCTTGCACATCATATCTAATTTTCATGTCCTACATCAAATTTGGTATCAAAGCTTGGGTTTTTCATAGGGGATTGCATTGCATGTTTAGGGTTTAGTCTACTCTCTCGCATTTATTTTGCATTAAATTTCATCATATAGGGCTGTTTAGGACCCATCATTCACAACATAGACTGCTGAATTTTCTATTGTCAGAAATTCCCTAATTTCATTGCTGAATTTTCTGTTAACAAACTGTTTGGACAATTATGTTGCTGAAATTTTAGGAGCGTTGCATAGTTTCCCTCATATAGAGTCCTATCGGAGTATTTAGTCCCATTTAGATGCATATTGCATTAGAGGACCTTTGAGTTGAGTGGATAGTTGTATGCCCACATGTTGCACTGTTGCGGTTTTGGGTTGCACCCTGCACTAAACATGGAGCAATTACAAGAGTCAATGGACAACATAACCCGACAATTTGAGTCTTTGGATAGGCGCTTGGAACAACGTATTGACCAACGTTGGGATCAGCTTAATGTGCGCGTTACCCAACTAGAGACCTCCGCCCGGGCAAACCCCGCCATTGGAGAAGATGCTCAATCTCAAGCAGGTGGTCAGGAGGATAGACAAGGGAATGGAGGTGGCCTTAGAAACTGACATAGGCGTGCACCCGTGCACCCATCCCGCGAGGGGCATCATGATCATTATGAACCAGTTGTGCAACTCCTCAAGGGAGTTAGAGTAGAGGCTCATACGTTTAATGGCCACTTGAGCCTTAAAGCTTTTCTAGATTGGTTGGCAGATATGGACCACTATTTTGAGTGGTACGACATGTCGGATGCTTGTCGAGTTTGATTTGCTAAGATGAAGCTTGTGGGCCAAGCAAAGAGGTTTTGGGCTACTGTGAAGAGAAAGAAAGAGAGGTTGAGGGAACCCCCAATAGTCCATTGGGGAGAAATGAAAGAATCTCTTAAGAAAAAATACTTCCCTTTCTCTTATCACTTGAGGTTGGTTGAGGAATCGAAGTCCAAGTCTAAGCCTCTCCATATTCTAAATACCAAAGACTTTCAGCGAGAAATTGAGTCGAAATCGATGATGTACGCCCTTATAGATAGGGAAAGTGCACCAGAGGCTAGTGCAGAGTTACCCACTGAGGTCATTCCGGTAGTGGATGAGTTTTGTGATGTCTTTCCCGATGATCTACCGGATGAGCTTCCCCCTATGAGGGATATACAGCACGTCATTGATTTAGTCCCTGGGGCGACTCTACCTAACCTATCTGAGGTGGTCAATAGGAGTCTGGGAAATTTGCTCAGGTGTTTAGTGGGAGAGCATACCAGGACCTGGGTCATTGCATTAACTATCGCCGAGTTTGCATTTAATAGTTCTATCAATAGATCGACAGGCTTAAGTCCTTTTGAAGTCGTTACTGGTTATAAACCTAGGAAACCTATTGATCTTGTCCCCATGTCCCTGTCTCATAGGCCATCAGAGTCTGCAGAGTCCTTTGCACATCACATTCATTCATTGCATCAAGAAATCAGGTGAAAGATCAATACTGGTAATGAACATTACAAAATTTTTGCTAACCAACATAAACGATTCAAGGAATTCAATGTAGGGGACTCTGTGATAGTCCGCATCAGGCCAGAGCGATACCCTCAGGGAGCCGTTCCTAAATTACACGCGAGTAGCGCTGCACCATTCAAAATTATAAAACGAAACGGTCTCAATGCATATGTGGTAGATCTTCTACCTTCCATGGGAATTAGTTCCACATTCAATGTGGAGGATCTAGTTGCATTTTAGGGGACCACTGATACATTGTCCATCCTGTCACCTAACCATCCTGATTCCCCAGACCTTTCCCTTGATCCATGGCCCCCTCCCGACCCATCTTCCCAACCTCTACCTCCCATACCTACCCTTTCCACACCCAGAGAGGAGATAGAGGATATTCTGGACCATCAGATAATATTGACGTCAAACGACGGATTTCAAAAGTTCTTGGTCAAGTGGAAGTCACGCTCAGCTTCAGACAGTATGTGGCTCACTGAGGAAGAGCTTAAGAAACTTGATCCTTACATCTTGGAGTGGTTCAAGAATTTTGTTTCGCCAGTAGCGAAATCTTCGCAGCCGGGGAGAGTTGATGGGGACATCTCGCGCACACGCACGCCCCCCTTACACATGTACGCAAGGAAAAGGGCCTCACCTTCAATCTGGATCAATGACGACATTCATGGAGGGCCTCCTAGTTAGAGGACTGTGTTTTGGTTCCTTGGGGTGGACCCGATCATCATGTGGATCCCATCATTGGATCTCATGATCGTGGCCCACTACCCTAGGTGAGCTAGGACTTTGAGTTTTGTTTATTACCGTTATTAGGAACATCATGAACGGTTTAGATTGCATTGATTAGTTATTTTTTATTACTCCGTCTTTAAATAATAGTATGCGCACATAACGCGGCTTTTGGGGTATAGGTTTTTCTTATAAATAGGCAACCCCTTGTAGGGTTTTTTTTATGAATGATTAATAAAATTCTGCGTTTTTCTGCTTCTCTAATTCTCTGAATTGTGAAAACCTAATTGAGTGCGAAACCCTCCCTTCTTCGAAGGGCTAACTACCGTGGTGCGAAGCCACACCCATTCCGAATCGCTCCCATCTCCTACCCTCCATATTCCTCATCTCCTACAGTCATCCCATCATTAAATCCACCCACGTTTGCGACTAATATTTCCCCTACAGCAGATTTCCAGAATCTGGCCCTGCAAGAGAGCTAAAACTTCGGCGGAGCACTGTATTCAAACCGATCATCCGTTTGACCTGAAATTTGGAAGGAAGGTGGCCCATCCCTGGCCGACCAGGCCCTAGCTGACCGATTCCAGATTCGTGGGCCCCACACACGTGCAGGCCGCCATCCACGCAGTTGCGTTAGGCCGGTTTGCTGTCCACACGTGCGGGCTGATCACAGGTTCCCTCTCGTCTCTATTTCACTCCTCTTTCGCCTTGTTTCCATAACCCTAACCCTAGATCATCTCAAATCCCCAAGTTCTATTCCACTTTTGAAACCCTAGGTTTTCCCGAATTGAAACGTGAGAATCCCTTGGATTGGGAAATAATCTTTTGCATGTGTGGATGAATCTACTATCCTTTGAGCATTGTTTGGTCTATAATTTTTAATTGATTCAGCCCTAACATGTGTAGGCTTGGACCCTCGTAGATTCCCCTTGTTGAATGCTTGACTTTATGTGGGATGTGGAATTATTGTGATTGTTTCTAAATTATTATGATCCAAAGCCTGAAATCTTGCACATCATATGTAATTTTCATGTCCTACATCAAATTTGGTATCAAAGCTTGGGTTTTTCATAGGGGATTGCATTGCATGTTTAGGGTTTAGTCTACTCGCATTTATTTTGCATTAAATTTCATCATATAGGGCTGTTTAGGACCCATCATTCACAACATAGACTGCTGAATTTTCTATTGTCAGAAATTCCCTAATTTCATTGCTGAATTTTCTGTTAACAAACTGTTTGGACAATTATGTTGCTGAAATTTTAGGAGCGTTGCATAGTTTCCCTCATATAGAGTCCTATCGGAGTATTTAGTCCCATTTAGACGCATATTGCATTAGAGGACCTTTGAGTTGAGTGGATAGTTGTATGCCCACACGTACTAGTCGCGGTTTTGGGTTGCACCCTGCACTAAACATGGAGCACTTACAAGAGTCAATGGACAACATAACCCGACAATTTGAGTCTTTGGGTAGGCGCTTGGAACAACGTATTGACCAACGCTAGGATCAGCTTAATGTGCGCGTTACCCAACTAGAGACCTCTGCCCGGGCAAACCCCGCCATTAGAGAAGATGCCCAATCTCAAGCAGGTGGTCAGGAGGATAGACAAGGGAATGGGGGTGGCCTTAGAAACTGACATAGGCGTGCACCCGTGCACCCATCCCGCGAGGGGCATCATCATCATTATGAACCAGCTGTGCAACTCCTCAAGGGAGTTAGAGTAGAGGCTCATACGTTTAATGGCCACTTGAGCCTTAAAGCTTTTCTAGATTGGTTGGCGGATATGGACCACTATTTTGAGTGGTACGACATGTCGGATGCTCGTCGAGTTTGATTTGCTAAGATGAAGCTTGTGGGCCAAGCAAAGAGGTTTTAGGCTACTGTGAAGAGAAAAAAAGACAGGTTGAGGGAACCCCCAATAGTCCATTGGGGAGAAATGAAAGAAACTCTTAAGGAAAAATACTTCCCTTTCTCTTATCACTTGAGGTTGGTTGAGGAATCGAAGTCCAAGTCTAAGCCTCTCCATATTCTAAATACCAAAGACTTTCAGCGAGAAATTGAGTCGAACTCGATGATGTACGCCCTTATAGATAGGGAAAGTGCACCAGAGGCTAGTGCAGAGTTACCCACTGAGGTCATTCCGGTAGTGGATGAGTTTTGTGATGTCTTTCCCGATGATCTACCGGATGAGCTTCCCCCTATGAGGGATATACAGCACGTCATTGATTTAGTCCCTGGGGCGACTGTACCTAACCTATCTGAGGTGGTCAATAGGAGTCTGGGAAATTTGCTCAGGTGTTTAGTGGGAGAGCATACCAGGACCTAGGACATTGCACATTACTATCGCCGAGTTTGCATTTAATAGTTCTATCAATAGATCACAGGTTTAAGTCCTTTTGAAGTCGTTACTGGTTATAAACCTAGGAAACCATTGATCTTGTCCCCATGTCCCTGTCTCATAGGCCATTAGAGTCTGCAGAGTCCTTTGCACATCACATTCATTCATTGCATCAAGAAATCAGGTGAAAGATCAATACTGGTAATGAACATTACAAAATTTTTGCTAACCAACATAAACGATTCAAGGAATTCAATGTAGGGGACTCTGTGATAGTCCGCATCAGGCCAGAGCGGTACCCTCAGGGAGCCGTTCCTAAATTACACGCGCGTAGCGCTGCACCATTCAAAATTATAAAACAAAACGGTCTCAATGCGTATGTGGTAGATCTTCTACCTTCCATGGGAATTAATTCCACATTCAATGTGGAGGATCTAGTTGCATTTCAGGGGACCACTGATACATTGTACATCCTGTCACCTAACCATCCTGATTCCCCAGACCTTTCCCTTAATCCATGGCCCCCTCCCGACCCATCTTCCCAGCCTCTACCTCCCATACCTACCCTTCCCACACCCAGAGAGGAGATAGAGGATATTCTGGACCATCAGATAATATCGACGTCAAACGACGGATTTCAAAAGTTCTCGGTCAAGTGGAAGTCACGCTCAGCTTCAGACAGTATGTGGCTCACTGAGGAAGAGCTTAAGAAACTTGATCCTTACATCTTGGAGTGGTTCAAGAGTTTTGTTTCGCCAATAGCGAAATCTTCGCAGCCGGGGAGAGTTGATGGGGACATCTCGCGCACACGCACGCCCCCCTTACACATGTACGCAAGGAAGAGGGTCTCACCTTTAATCTGGATCAATGACGACATTCATGGAGGGCCTCCTAGTAAGAGGACTGTGTTTTGGTTCCTTGGGGTGGACCCGATCATCATGTGGATCCCATCATTGGATCTCATGATCGTGGCCCACTACCCTAAGTGACCTAGGACTTTGAGTTTTGTTTATTACCGTTATTAGGAACATCATGAACGGTTTAGATTGCATTGATTAGTTATTTTTTATTACTCCGTCTTTAAATAATAGTATGCGCACATAACGCGGCTTCTGGGGTATAGGTTTTTCTTATAAATAGGCAACCCCTTGTAGGGTTTTTTTATTAAAGATGATTAATAAAATTCTGCGTTTTTCTGCTTCTCTAATTCTCTGAATTGTGAAAACCTAATTGAGTGCGAAACCCTCCCTTCTTCGAAGGGCTAACTACCGTGGTGTGAAGCCACACCCATCCCAAATCACCCTCATCTCCTACCCTCCATATTCCTCATCTCCTACAGTCATCCCCTCATCAAATCCACCCACGTTTGCAGCTAATCTTTCCCCAACAGCAGATTTCCAGAATCTGGCCCTGGAGGGCTGAAACTCTGCGGAGCACCGTGTTTAAACCAATCATCCGTTTGGCCTGAAATTTGGAGGGATGGTGGCCCATCTAGAGCTGGGCATTTCTGACCCGATCTGGTAGATCCGAACCGAAGGCCTGGATCAATGCAGTTCGAGTAGGGCCAATCAGATCCGATCATTCATCGGATCGAGTTCGGATTGTTGTCAATCCGGACCGATCCGATCAGGAATCCAATCCGATCATGTAGTATGAAGTTAAAATAGAGTCGTTGGATTATTTATGTAGTTATGTTATACTGCAGGTGATTATTTCTGGAATAAATACAGGAGTTATTTGAAACTCTGGCTACGTATGGAGCTTGATACGCAGGCACTTGGAAATAGAATACCTATCACATGATAACTCAAACTGGACCGACTAAACTGTGAAACCTTCTGTCAAAGAGTTAAAAACTAAAAATTAGATTTTTAGGACAAATGAAATATTTGATTCGTGGACACTTTTTTTGATGAAATAAGACCGTTGGATAGTTTCATTTTTAACTACCTAATAAATATTCCCAAATCTAATAGTCAGATGATAAACTAAGTGTAATTTTTGGTTAGTGTTACAAATAGGCTTATGACCAAAATTTGGACCGTTTAATTTGAATTATTTGCATTCCACATGCAATTCCTAAGTAAATTCTAAGCGCCTATGTATTTGTCTACCAAAGTATCATTCTCTACCAGAGTATCAAAGTTTATCTACAATAAATATTGGTAAGATCTGGCAGATGCAGATTTCTAGCGAAAGCCTTTCGCAGGAAGTTCCTACGCAAGGATGGTGAGTGGGACCCACCGATAATTTTGTGAGAAATCCACTCCGTCCATCCGTTTCGCCATCTCATTTCATGACATGAGACCACAAATCAGGAGAATTCAAAACTCAAGTGGGTCCCACGAGATGGAAAATTAGGGAAAGAAATTCCTACGTTGTTAAAATCTTCCTGGGCTCCACCTTGATGTCTGTATGTCATCCAAACCGCTTATAAGGTTATTCCCACTTGGAAGAAGTAAAAACACAACAAACTCAGGCTGATACAATACTTTTATGGCCAGTAGAATGTTTCAACTATGCTCGCTGAAAACTGACTATTTCCTCTCGTTTGACCCACTTAAGTTTTGAATCCTGGTGATTTTTGGTCTCATGTCATGAAATGAGCTCGCAAAACGGATGGACGAACTGATTCCTTAGAAACATAACGGTGGGTCCCACCTAGCACCCTTGCACAGGAACTTCATGCGAAAGGCTTTCACAGGAAATTCGCAAAGGAGACATGATGAATGATGATACGTGTCGTGCGAAGACCAGCACGTACGCGCCTCGAGCTCGAGTTGTACGAACGGAAATGAGATCAAAGTTACATGGGCCCCACCATAACGTTTATTTTTCATCTAATCTGTTAATAATGTTAAAAATACATGGATGAAGTGGAAAAACAAATTTCATATTGATCCGAAACTTATGATCTTAAAAAGGGTTTCAAGCGTAAACGTTCAATCCCCCACTGTTTTTGTAGTGTGGTCCAACTGATCTTTAGATCTGTCTTATTTTTCGGCTCAATCCTTAAGACAAACTCTCCAAATGGATGGACGGTTTGGATGTAACACATACCTCATAGTTTGACTCAAAGAACTTGCTGACGTCAATACACCACCAGCCAATCCCTTTCCAATTGGTATCAGCCACCTCTCTCCAGATCCGAACAGTACCCAACCCGATTCGATTCGGTTTCCCTGACCAAGCCGGACTCAGTTCGGGTAAGGCTAGCAGTGCATCGGATTGGATCGAGTCAGCTAACCTGGACTTGGTCCCGGATCGGATCAAGTTCGAATCACTCACTTAAAAATTCGGATCGAACCGAGTTGGACCCAATCCGATCCGACTCGACTCGATGCCCACCTCTAGGCCCATCCCTGGCCGACCAGGCCCTAGCTAAACGATTCCAGGTTCGTGGGCCCCACACAAGTGCGGGCCACCATCCACACACGTGCGTCAGGCCGGTTTGCTGTCCACACGTGCGGTTGATCACAGGTTCCCTCTCATCTCTATTTCACTCCTCTTTCACCTTGTTTCCATAACCCTAACCCTAGATCATCTCAAATCCCCAAGTTCTATTCCACTTTTGAAACCCTAGGTTTTCCCGAATTGAAACATGAGAATCCCTTGGATTGAGAAATAATCTTTTGTATGTGTGGATGAATCTACTATCCTTTGAGCATTGTTTGGTCTATAATTTTTAATTGATTCAACCCTAACATGTGTAGGCTTGGACCCTCGTAGATTCCCCTTATTGAATGCTTGACTTTATGTGGGATGTGGAATTATTGTGATTGTTTCTAAATTATTATGATCTAAAGCCTGAAATCTTGCACATCATATCTAATTTTTATGTCCTGCATCATATATAGATGATGAAAAACTAGCTCCAGCCCACTCCCTCCACTTGTCTCCAAAGCCCATCGTATATGGCATATAATCCATGAAGGCCCAATCAGCATGGTCATAAGCTTTCTATATATCAATCCTACATAACGGCCATGGCTCTCGTTCCCTTCTTTTTCTCAAGTATAAATCATTCAATCACCATCAAAACCACATCAAGAACCCATCTTCCTTTCATTAGAGGATCTTAGAAGGGAAATGAGAAGTCCATAACTCCTTTCAATACAGAGGAATGTACCTTACTGAAATTTTATATTGGCTACTCACAGAACTAGCATATTATAATTGTTTATTTATATGTAAAAATAGAACATGACTTCAATGCACCTAGAATAGGTACACATTGTTTCCCACCATTTAAACACAGTTAGCAAGTACCCATGAGTATTTCAATCTTGAATTGTCAAGCCCATTTTGAAATGTGTGTTAAGATTCCCATCCAGCAGTCTCAGACAGTGGGAGATGTGCCCACCGACTCTAGGCACACTAAGTGTATGTGATCTATTCCATGAAAATAATAACAATGACAAACCTAAGGGTCGGTTAACCTTCACTATGATAATGAGGTTTGTTAACTTGCACCAAAGCCTTCATTGACACTGAACAGAAACTGCGCTCATTGATCCAGCCCATACTCTTTGATAAACCATATCCCCCGATTCGGTGGTCAATTACATTTCAGCCGAAAGTTTGAAGGAAGTAGGCTAAAATTGCATTGACCATCCAACCAATGAACCTTGGGCCATTCTACTGTGGATTTTAGGTAATGGCCTATCCAATAGTGACCATGCTAATGGATGGCTTGGAGCAATAAGCACATTCACCGATGCAAGCCAGGGAAGGCCAAAGAAAGTTAGCATTCATCAACACCGTAGTGGCGTTTAACAATACCCTGGAGCGCGCAAAATAGAATATGATAATAATGTGAAAATAGTTTCTTATAAATTAGCATTTCATTTTAGCCTTGGCAAGGAGTACTGTGCACAGGTTCCAGGTCGTGTCGATTTACATAGGAAATTACTATTGCTAACAGAAATTGTGGAAGGCATGGATTCTGAATATCAAAGGTTATCTCCCAAATAAAAAAGAGATGAATTAAGGAATTCAAACACTATTTATGCAAATAGCCAAATATGTGATAACCATTATCAATACATGTAAATATATATACATAAACAAATATATCTTTTTTTCTCTTTCTTTGTTCTTTTTTTCTTTTTCTTTTTTCTTTTTTTTTTTTTTGAAAGGTAATGCTACCAGGGATTGAATGTTGGATCACTCGTACACACTGCACTGTCTTTTCCAGCTCATCCAATGAGCATGAGACGAATGGCTTTATCCTAAGTGCAAGAGAATATTCCCAGATCTATACGGTGTAAAAGAGAAGCTTGAGATCGATTCAAGGTTTCAACTATGTAAAATGGAGATGGCACATTTTTAAAGTTGTTCAATGTCGAGAAGCATTTGAGTTTGTTCCCAACACTCCAGACATGTCTCATATGAAAAACCAAATTTTATAATCTTGGGATGCTTTTTACATATAAATAAATTATTCTTTTGGGGGGTGTTTAGTTTCACCAAATATCATTATTGTGATATTTTTACATGTAAAAAACCGCAATATGCTTTCAAAATATAAATTACAATGCCAATTGGACTGCTACAAAAGTTTGGAACTATTCTAAGGATTGGGGTTGATGCCTTTTCAGCTGCTTGGGGTGTGGGCCTTTTTTCAGTTTGTTGTTCCTTGGGGTTTCGGTTTGCTGGGGTTCTTTTGTTGGGGGCTGTTTGTTTTGGAATCTTTTTGCTTGTTGTATTCTTTGTCACCTGTGGGTTCTTTCTCAATAAAATTTGTTGTCAACTTTGAAAGATAAATAAATAAATTTTATGACTTTAATATTTGTTTGGACATGTCCAACATGTGTCTATGTCCAAGCTATGTTTGAACCATGTCAATCTGGCACATTCATTTCTACAAATCTCTTCTCAAAATGTACAATGAATGGTAAGATTAAAAAGAGAAGATCAGCAGCATGTGCTTTAGAAATGCATGGACAGAGACATGGCAACATATCCTATAGAAATGCAAGGAAAATGAATGCACAAATCACCTGGGTGACTAAATCATGGATGCTTCTCTTGCTTAAAATCTGGTTGCCGGATTCAGCAGCATCTGTACTACCCATCATGGTGGTAGGCCCTGACTGGACCATGCCAGGTTGCACAGTCCCCGGGGAAATAGACTTCTGACTCGCCAATGCAGGAGGTGGAGGTCGCATAGGCTGATGTTGATGTTGCACCGGTTGTTGGGCCCTTGGTGGAGGGTACTGTTGACCGAAGTGTTCCTGGGACTGATGTGATTGTGACGATAGATGCTGTTGCTGTTGGGAAGCTGGTGTTTGTTGTGGGTGAGAAGTGGTTTGCAAGGGATGCTGGTGTTGTTGCGGAAGGTGCGGTCTCTGCTGGAACGTTTGTGGCCTCAAATGTGGCCTATATTGAGGGGATGATAAGGAAGGTTGATGCACTTTTCCTTGGGCCGACGACATCCATGGTTGCGATTGAGGCTGCGAACTTGGTGGCGTACTGGGTGATGAAGAACTAGGAGAACCCATAGATGGGCCTCTTCCCATACAATGACCTTGGAATTTCTGCAAATATATATAAATAATAAATAAATAAATAAAAAACAAGCCAATTACAAGAGAGGTAGAAAAGGCCCCGAGAGAGGTCTCAAGTCCAACTGGTTGGACCACAAGTTACAGTCAACCCAGTGTATAACTTCCACCCTTTCATGTGTATTCAAAATCTACTCCATCCAATAGGTTTTTCCCATTATGAGGATCACCTCATCCAAAATTACGTCACAAATACTTATCGAGTGTACCACACTTGATTTTACTATCTATCAATGCCTATAAACAGTTTTTGAGGAATGGCCCATATGATAAATATATAGGTCTGATTTTTCCAATAGACGATCATTATTATAAGATCTACCTATTGGAAGGGTTGGATTTTAAATGCACTAAACAGGTTGGAAGTTAATTGGTGGGTGGTCCATAACTTGTGGTCCAACCAGTTGGACTTAAGACCTATACATACAAACATACATACATACATATATAACCACAGCATTTCTCGTAATGCAACAGCCTCTGCCATCACTGTTAAGAACCTAAACAATACACCAAAGGCCCTAATATTGATGGAACACGTGAAGCTGGGCTCTTTAAATCATTGGGATCGTAACATTCCACCACGGTCCACAACCAACGTCCGCGGTAGCCACTCTATGGTACTCACTCTAGCCTCTATTCCAAGTAGCAGTTTCCACTAGCTCTTTTCCACTTGGAGAGGGCATTGGGGTTGCACTCTTGTTGTCCAGGTAGCCCTTTCCACACTATAGCGGCTTTCATTTTGGTCCAGGTTTCCCTTTCCACGGGTCACCCCTTCCATGACTCAAACACAGCCCGTGGTGTTGCCATTGAAACCAATTGTTAAGTACCTAACCAATACGCCAAAAGGCTCAAGACTGATGGAGCGTGTCAAGCTAGGTTCTTTAAACCTTTGGGATCGTAACATAGGCACACTATTAATACCTACCGGAACCAAATAAAAGAAGATAATATTGCCCATTTCATCATAGAGGACACCACCCATACCAAAGGGCCCCAACTACCTAGGAGGAACCATCAAAATAAAGCCTTCTCCACTGGCATAAGGATGAGAAGCCTTCAAACTTGCAATCAAGGACCAATTACCAAGAAGATCCACAAGCAACGTCCCTATAAATTGAGGGAGAATAAAATCCCAACTGATTAAATTGCTTTTGATGCGTTCTGATGTCCTCAACACTTGGGTGGGGGTCTTCAAAACCCCTTCCTTCACTTTCTTTCCAAATGCCCCAACATATTGCCATCAAGTATCTAAACAATGTTCATCAAGTATTATGTCAATGACAAATATCTAAACAGTGTTCATCAAGTATTATCTACCAAAACAACATTGAAAAAGTTCATTGTAGGACCATAGAAGATGGTTTCTTAACATTAATCATAAAAGTCACCAGCACTTTGCTAAGCACACACACATGTGCAGTAAAGTTCATGTGCCAGCAGGGGATATAGTAGTGAGATCCAATCCATCCATCAAGTTGCTCTGACGTTGTATATGTTTTCCCAAAATAAATTCGGTTCACTCAGCATGTGAACTCCAATACTGGAAACAGGCAAATGGGTCAGAAAACTTCAACCAAGTTTTTCAGACACACATTTGTTTTGAAAACTATCGCCCACCTAACTAGTTCTTGGGCTAGGGCATCCATATAGTGGTGCGATTCTAACTGATGGATCGAAGACCTATCATGCCATGTTGGCACATGGCAAGCTTCATTGCTCATGTATGTGGGCTTAGGAAAGCTCAAAGTCACCGATCATCCAAGCGCACCTCCCGACAAGAAACCTGACATTGGGCTCTCTCGATATCACACCAACCGCTTTGAGGCACTCGACTTTAAGAATATATTCAAATTAATCATCATCATCATCCAAGCCTCGTCCCAACTAATTCGGTAAGCTACATGAAACTTTTTCCACCATTCCACTCTATCAAGAGCCGTAACTTCAATTAGACCACAGGTCACAAGTCTTTTCTCACGAACTCCGCCCATATCCTTTTAGGCCTTCCCCTTGTCCTTTTAGAGCCTTCAACTTGTACCAACTCACTCCTAACTTGCAGTTCTTGGTCTCTGTTGTGCATGACCAAACCATCTAAATCTACTTTCCCTCATCCTATTACCTATTGGTGCCCTAAATTCCCTCAAATGCATTCATTTATAATTTTATCCTTCCTTGTTTGGCCACTAATCCATCTCAGCACATTGTGGCTACACTCATCCTATGAACTTGTTCCTCCGATGAAACATGGCTGGTCTTATAGCCATCCTAAGTTTCCCTTTCAGATTGAGTGGTACATGACAAGCACATAAAACTACAAAGGCATGTCTCCATTTCTTCCACCCCACTTGAATTCTACGGGCGACATCCTTCTCAATCTCTCCAATCTAATGAATTACCAACCTAAGATAAAGATATTGATCATTTAGGAAATTTCTTGGCCATCAATTTTAACTAATTCCTCATTTTACTCCTATTACTAAAATTGCACTCCATACACTTTGTTTGTTCAAATAAGTGTAAATCCTTTAAATTCTTAAGCACCCCTCCATAAATCTAGCTTTGTGTTTACCCTCTCCCTCATCTTATCAACCAAAATTTGTCTTCAAATTAATAATTTCAGCTTTAGACTTTGATTAGTCTTAAAATGTAGATGATCAACTGAAAACTTAGCATTCAATCAACAACCATCAAGTCAAATATTACAGTTATAGTAGAGCAATTTCATCTTTACAAAAGACCCTAACCTTCAATATTTGAAGACTAAAAAGGGCCAATATATGGTAAAAAAAAACATTGTTTAGAGAAGTTGATGATTCAATTCCTTAATGAGCTTTTGCTAAAGCTAAATAAATGCTTGTGATCAATAGAAAATCCTATTCATTGTCAGGGCTTAAAAAGTTAAAAAGGAAACCTACAAATAAAGCTTACAACTGATTTGGGTAGCTAGAGACTAGCTACTTGATGGAGATTATTATCTTAATTGCAGCTGAACTGGTCTCTATGTATGGGTGTCCAAAAACCCAACTCAGGCACATCGATGAACCCAAACAAGGTATTCCGTAATGGTAATGATGGTCATAATGATCACCACCATTCTGCCTGAAAAATTCTGAAAAAAAAAAAAAAATCTAGAAAATCCAAAATAATGTAAATATTCCAAATATGTATTCTTTTTTTTTGGAACATGTTTATGGTAGCATATCTAGAAAATCCGATTGCACCCAAAACAGTTGTCATGCCGAGTCCCTAATTGTTCTTTCAACTGTGCAACGCAAGAATAGATTATCCCCTGATTCCTCTGCACTTCTACATATTGAACATATATTTTAGATTGTGATTCCACTCTTCTTTAGATTATTGAAAGTAAGGATTTGTTTGTGCAAGCTGTCCACACAAATTCCTGAACTCTAGGAGGGACAGCAACTTTCTGCGCATTGGCACAAGAATGCACTTCTCTACCCATCTCACACAGAATATACATAACAGGCTTAGATAAAAACTTTTCCCTTGAAGACCACTTCCACACCCTCCGATCCTCACTTAAGGGATAGATTTTGACTTCATAGGATCTCCTAGAGAGCACTGAAATCCCCAACTCGTGATCCCTCAAGTTGCGCCGAAGGTTAGCATTCCAAACACTGAATCCCCAATGGATTCACATAAGTCGCTAACCATGAAGGGTCTCCAGCTAGAGCGAACATTGAAGGGAAAGCCGACTCCAACATGGTCTCCCCAATCCATCCTTCCAAAATCAGGTGTTATTGCCTCTGCCCACAAACCATGTGCCATCCTCAAGCAAATGGCAGACTCTACAAGGAATGGGCTGATCATCCTCCCCATATCCCCTCACAATCAAATCAATAGATTTCCACAGTGAAGCCTTCACTCTTCGCAAGATGGCAAGGAAACCATTTCTTTTCATCAAAGAATCCATATTTAGAACCAACCACAGACCGCCATTCTTCTTAAGAGTTTTGCACCTTCATCCAATGAAGGAGGTGAAATCTACAGCCCTCCTCCCTATCCTCCCACAAGAAATCTATCTGAATTTTTCCGATTCTATTTGCAATACACGCCAGCATTTTAAAAGGGGATAGATAGTACACGGAGATTCATAAATGCAGCTTTGATTAGAGTAATTCTTCCGCCCATTGAGAGCTATCATTTTTCCCACTTAGCCAACCCCTTCTTGAACCTTACAATACTCAAATCCCAAGAAGCCTTGACATTAGCATTCCAAGGTATTAGTTCAAGGGAAGATGAGTACACCCAAAAGCTCCAGCCATCGTGTTCACGCTTCTTCATTCATCTCAATTCCAGCTATTGGGCCTTTCCGCAAATTAACTATCAACCCACACACCGCTTCAAAACATCTCAGCATGCCTTTGACATTGAAAAATGATTATGAGAGACCTCACCCTCTGCAAATTGGAGGTGGGAAATCAATAATTCCGCATTTAAATAGAAACCCCCTAAGAATCCCCAAGTCCATGGCCTTCGAAATCAACATGCTTAAGCTCTCAGCGACTATCATAAACAAAAGGAGAGATGAAGCAGCAACGATTGCAGTATCGATGATATCGGCCGATATTTTCTGTATCGCATTCCTCCTATATGAAACTAGCAGGGAGTTTATATAGAGTCGATATGGCGGGATGTATCGTGGTATCGACAATACATCGCAAAATATCGACTCACGCTCCTTTGTGGAAACAAGAGCAACACCCATTCCCTTAAAAAAACACACAGAGAGAGAGAGACAGACAGACAGACAGACAGACAGAGAGAGAGAGAGAGAGTGCGTACCTTCTCCTCTTCTTCGTCTTCCTCTCTTCTCGTCGTCGTCGTCGTTTCTTCTTCTTCTCCTTCTTCTGTTTCTCTCTTCCTCTCTCCCCGCAAGGCTGGGACGCATATTTCCTGAGAAAGCCTTCCGCAGGAAGTTCCTGCGACGGGAAGCTAGGTGGGGCTCACCTGTGATGTTTGTGAGAAATCCACCCCGTCCATCCGGGGAACGGATTGGCTACTCCCCTTGACAACAGCCAATGGCTGGTTTTCGGTGCTATGTGGGCCACACCATGATGTATGTGTTTCATCCATACCATCCATCTGTTTTTACGGATCATTTTACGATATAACTCCAAAAATGAGGTATATCCTAATATGAGTGGACCACATTACAGGAAACAGTGAGGGTCGACCATTAAATACATTTTGGGCCATAAAAGTTTTGGATCAAGCTAATATTTGTTTTTTCTGTTCATCTGGCCCGTATGACTTAATCAACAAATTGAATGTCAAATAAACAGCATAGTGGCCCATAGGAGGATTTTAATGGTTGAAATCCAATCACTATTGTTTTCATCTGGTGTGGTTCACCTGAGATTTATATACCTCTTTTTTTTTAGATCAAGCAATAAAATGACCTGCAAAAATGGATGAACGGAATGGATGAAACACAAATATCATAGTGGGTCCCAATGAGTACCGACCACCACCAGCAACAGAGCTGGTGTTAGGGAAGTAGCCAATCCGTTTCCGTCCATCCGTGTTTTTTTTTTTCTCGGACTATTTTAGGACAGGAAACCGATTGGCTACTCACCCGCCACCAGTCGGTGCTCTTTGGACCCACCATGATGTATGTGTTTCATCCATGCCATCCATCTATTTTTAAAGATCATTTTATATTATAAGACTAAAAATGAAGTATATCTCAATCTCAAGTGGACCAAGTTACAAGAAACAATGTTAAATGAATGGCGGCCATTAAAAACTTTTTGGGGGCTATAAAAGTTTTGGATCAAGCTGATCTTTGTTTTTCTCTTCGTAGGGTCTGTATGACCTAATCAACAGATTGGATGTCAAATAAACAGTACGGTGGGCCTTATGAAGATTTGAACGGTTGATATCCAATCACTATTATTTTCCTGTGGTGTGGTCCACCTGAGATTTATATCTCCTCATTTTTTAGTTAAAGCCCTAAAATGATATGTAAAAATGGATGAACGGAATGGATGGAACACATACATCATGGTGGGCCCACAAAGCACCGACCACCAGCCACGGGCTGGTGGCAGGGGTAGTAGCCAATCCGTTTCGGACATGGAAAGTGGGCCGCACGACACGAAACAGTGGGCAGGGAAATGCCTACCGTTGAAACCTCCCTGGTTCCATGGTGACGTGTATATGTTAGCCATGCCGATCATAAGGTCATTCCTACTGGGATGGACCAAAAACATTTAAAAAAAAAAAAAAAAAAAAAAAAAAAAACAGTCAGATCTCTACAAGTAACATTCAATCTTCACTGTTTCCTATCGTACGGCTTATTTGAGTTTTTGATATTCCTAATTTGTGGTATCATGTGGTAAATTTATCTCACACAGCTGATGATGGATGGGGTGAATTTCTCACAAAGATCCCGCCTAGATTCGGGTCCCATGAACTACACGGATTTCCTGGAAGGCCTTCCCAGGAAGTTCGTACGATGGGATGTAGGTGGGGCCCACCATGTTGTTTGTGACAAATCCACTCAGTTTATCCATTTTGTGAGCTCATTTTAGGGCATGATATCAAAAATGAGGTGGATCCACAGCTCAAGTGGGCCACATGAGAGGAAATGGTAGGGATTCATTGACCACCATTGAAACATTCACGTGGCCACAAATGTTTTATATCATGCTAAGATTTTTCTGTTTTCACTTCATCCCTGCTGGAATGACATTATAAATGGCTTGGATGGCATATAAACATTAAGGGGCTGTTTGATTTTTAATTTCTGGTAAATATAGGGAAATAAGTAATTATTACTTACCCACTTGTTTGAAATTCACCAGGAATTACGTTTCCAAAGGTGGTCCATACAATGTCTGTTATTACTGATTTAAATATGTGGGCCCCACCATAATATATGTGAGTTATCCACACTATCCATCCTTTTAAAAAATACATTTTAAGGCATGAACCCAAAAAATAAGAAAATCAAAAGCTCAAGTGGACCACACCTTAAGGAACAATGATCATTAAGACGTCAATGGTTGAAAGTTGTTTTCTCCCTAGGCCCACATTGATGTTTATTTGTCATCCAACCTGCTATATGGTCACACGGTCATGGATAAAGGGGAAACAAAAATATCAGTTTGATCCAAAACTTTTGGGCTCCTCAAGAAGCTTTCAATGGTAGGAGTTCAATTCCCATTGTTTCCTGTGTTGTGGTCCACTTGATCTTCGTATCTGCTTCATTTTCCGGCTCATGCCCTAAATTGAGTTGGCTAAAGGGATGGACAGTGGTGGAGCCCAAAAAGGTCTCAACAATAGACATCTTTTCTCCTTTTTACCATTTGGTGTGGGCAATTGAGCTTAGGATCCACTTCATTTTTTGTTGCATGTCATAAAATGACTCCATAAAATGGATGAGAAGAGTAGATTTCTCACAAATATCATAGTAGACTCCAACTAACATCCCAATGCAAAACTTAAAGGGAGTCATTGCGACCCAAAGACAAGAGGGTCCTGACCCATAAACTTCTAGGTAGAAAATACGTGAAGGAATTAAACTCCCCCATTCACCTCTAGCCCTGCTCAGCTACCCACCTCTACACATTGAATCTTCATATTGTTCAGACCCTTCATGTACTTACTTTCTTTTTCTCTTTTCCTTTTTGTGACATTTTTGCTTATAACGTCTTTTCAGGTTTTCACTACGGCTAGCTTTTTTAGTCATTTTTGCTCGTGATGCCCTTTTGAATTTTCAGCACATCCTGCGTGTTTGATCTTACTTACCCATTGGCAGTTTATGTTGTTTTTACCATTGATGCCCTTTCAGATTTTCACCGAGTCTGCTATGTGCCAATTGTTTTTACTCAAAGTGCCCTTTAAGGTTTTCACTCTGACCTCTTTGTTTAGGCACGTCTTTCTTTTTGTATTTTCTTTAACTTTTGTAGCGACTAAAAGGTTGGATATTCCATCGTTGTCGATCGATTGGTAGTCTCTCCAACCTTCTCTTAAGTCACAATGGTAAGGCTATTAAATTGGGTCAACTTCACCCTTAGGGGTGGAGGGGTGGTTGATTTGTGCATTGGGGTCATTTTTCTATATCTTTTGGACTGCGTGCTCTTTATTTTATTTTTATTTTCTCTGTCTACTTTTTTGTATCCCTATTTTCCCTCTTTTCTGCTTTAACCCTTTATTTATAACACTTATTGGTGAACAGGGGAGGATGCCTTCAAGATAACCAACCTTGGTGGGTTGATTTTAGGTTTACTACTATAACATTTTAGCAGCGTTAGATTGGCTTACCCATGAAAGATTTTCACATTGTCGGCGTTGCTAAGCTTCAAAAGATCGTTGTTAGGTCCTAAAAGAACTCTGGATTGTCGCATTTGAGCTTTGAAATTGCCCATTGAGTATGATGGATGCGGTGATGCATGTTGTGAACTCAGTCTAGCTTTCCTTTTCATGGTTTCATTCTCCATCAACACTCACCTTGATAGGATTTGAACTTACATAGTAGCTTCTATTTCACCAATTAACATTTAAAGAGTTTCGTTCGTAACTATGCATATAGAAGCGGCCCTCCGACTTTGAACTTACGAAGGGCGTCCGATTGTTGATGATGGCGACATGTGAGAACCCTTAGGAACTGATGATGTCGTTCTTTATTATCACGTGAGATCAAAATGTTGCCTCTATCCACTTTGCAAAGTAGTCTATCATGTTAGATGTTGTCGGACTGACTTTCTCATTGATGTCAATATCCCACATAGAGAATGGCTAGGGCCTTTTCAGGTTATAGAGTTTTGAAGTGCATACATAGATCCGGTGTGTGTGCTCCGGGCACTTGTAGTACTTTTTGACATGCTGGCAGCAATCTATCTCCATCATTGGCTGATAATAACCGAGCTGTAGGATCTCTTCCACCGTTGTATTCATTCATGTGCAGACCACACACTCTAGCATGGAATGTAGGCATGGTCTTGGCAGCTTCTACTTGACGGGCTTGATTTCAAGCTTGGTTGCTAAGTTTTTTATCGAATTTGGACAAGTCTTCATGGGATGCAAGATTAGGCGATCATGGCTTCAAGAATTCAATCATTCTTTGCTTATTTTTTGAGGACAAGGATTCTCAATGCGCACTTCCCTAAAGGTTTTGGGAGATCTTAGATTTATAATTTTGAAAATTTTTAGGATGATACTAGCTTTTGGATTTGAACTTTCTGAGGAAATCCTCTAGTTCGAGAGTCGGCTCATCATTTTCCACATCGGTGGCTTGGTCCAAACTCTTGAGTTCGAAGACTAACTCTAGATTAAAATCATATGAGTTGACTTCGTTCTCAAGTGCTTTGACCGACAAACCTGACAATTTATTACTTGAGATTTTTTAAAGATTTTTGGATTTCCTTACTTTCAAAATTTTTCTAGTTTTTTTGAAATTTTGCAAATATCTAAAAATTTTGAAAATTTTTAAAATATATGATTTTTTTTTTATTTTGAAATATATGGTGTTTTGGGTTATGGATTTTTGGATTTTTATTTTTATTTTATTTTTTATTTTATTATTATTAATTTTTTTTTGCTTTAAGGACCATGAGCAATGGCGGCATTATGAACTAGGGGCCTAATTCAGCTCGGGGAGCCAAACAGTATTTGCATTGACTTTTATTTACCGTCATGGGGACTGCAAACCTTTTACTATCCTGCACTCCTTCCCCTCAGGAGGCAGGGCTTAAAGGATTAGTAGGTGAGCCATTGCCACTATGCCCAAGCGTCATGATCAATCTAGGGCTGGGATCCGAGTTGGTGTCAGACGTGGTCTATTGCGGCTTATCCCCGGTGCATTGTAACTATTTGAGCTTATCTAGCTCAGGTGGGACCAAGACTATGGTCCAATCAATCGAGGACAATTTTTACCGCTTGCCCGAGTCTTCTTTAAGTAGCTCAGTCAGGTTCAGTTTGTTCACTTGATCCTCTGGGGTAGAATCCGGCCTACCTTTAGGACAGACGATCCTTGCATTGATAAACTGAATGAATGTGAAGATGAAGGGATCCTCTTCTTAGCGACTTCATCTTCTTCTAGGACCTTTGCGCCTTGGTTTGTCACCCGAAGGATGTTGATATCCCAATTCTCTGCTACTCTCATTCCCTCAGGCCTCAACGACATGTGCTAATCTTGATATTTAAGCCGGTAGTAGAAGATTTGGTGCTCAGTCAGATTAAAGACATTTTGATCCGATGAGACATGTAAGAGGAATGTAATTCGTAATCTTAAGCTCAATATTATGACATGAGATGTTTTCATCAGAGCATTGTGTGTCTATGGCTAAAATGCGAGGCTCCTTATGTCTCTTGTTGCTCTGGCTAGATGGTGGGGACTTTTGCCCCTGGTTGTCAGTTGACGGCGCTGGTATGGATAATAATGATGGCATTGCGGGCAAGCTGTGCCCCTGGCTGGCTTTAGTGGGCAGGTTGTGCCCCTGGTAGATTGATGTTGTGACGGGGAGGTTGTCCCCTAGATTGATTGTCGGAGGGGGGAGGTTGTCCCCCTAGAGACAAGAGTGGGCAAGTTGTGCACCTAGTTGATCGGAGTGGGTAGGTTGTGCCCCTAGTTGATTAATATTATGCTAGGGAGGTTGTTCCCTTAGTAGATTATTGGAGGGGGGAGGTTATCCCCCTGGATGATTGATGTTGTGACAGGAAGATTATCCCCTTGTGGACTTAGAATTTTGAAATCCGGACTCACTAGAGATGCCCCTTGCATATTTATGGGCATAAAGATTAGAATGGATGGGAGTACCCCTTGCAAGATGAAGGGCTTTGAGATTGGACCGTCTGTGGGTGACCCTTGCAGGATGAGGGGCTCAAACTCCAAATCATAGTCGATGGCATGGATTAATTGGACTTGGTGGAGATGATGATCTTCTTGGATGATACTAATGACATAGGTGCCAGATGATAGGCTACATTAGGGTATTGTGGGTTCCATTTGCCAACTATGATTGAGATATTATGGGTTCCATCTTGGTTGTTGTTGTTGTTACAGTTTTTCCTATTGAGGGGCGAATGGTGAGCCTTTAGTAGAGGTGACCAAATTATCTTCTTCCATTGGATAGGGGACAAGAATACTTTTGTCAGCATTTTCATATCCGGTAGGCCTTCTTTCCACTATCGATTATACTGAAGAGGCCTGATGAGGCCACCAAGGGGAGATCATCCCAACCCTTATTCCGACTTCAACTTGTTCCCTGGCGCGACTAATTGGGTAAAGTTGGCATACGGATATGAGACAAGGTATCCAAAGATACTTAGGTTTGTCGAGTGGACAATCATGAATTTTCTTTTTTCATCGTCGATCGGTATCTTCATTTTGGTGACCATGGCTTGCCACTATCCAATATAATCTAATAACGACTCACCATCCTCTTTCCTTAAAGCAGTAAGATCTACCCTTTTGAGTGTTGAGTTAATTTTGTACGAGAAACGATCGACAAATGCTTGAGAATGTTGTTCCTAGGTCTTGATTCAGTGGTAGTCCAGTGACGTGTATCAATTTAATGCATCGCCTTTTAAGGATTCCTAAAATAGATGGATTAATGTTCTGTCATTGCCTGCTATGACATTCAACTCACCAGAGAATGCTCTCAGGTAATCTACAAGACACCCCACGCCATCATATCTTTTAAATTTTGGTACCTCATGTTGGGGATTTGTGCTGCGGAATCACACAGATCTAGATATAGGATAACAATCCAATGACACTAAGCACACACAAGAGAACATAAAGATTTAACGTGGAAAACCCTTGCGGGAAAAAACCACGGCATAAAGCAACAGATCTTCACTATGAAAGCATAAATTACAAAGAGAGAGGACTTACCCGATTAGAACAACCTCCAATCTCACCCTTGTTACACCCTTTAAAAACCTTAAAACCCTTTTAAGAACCCTTGGAACTCCTTTAGAAAGCCTTAGAATTTTTTAGAATAGCCCTAGGGACCCCTATTTATAGTTTAGGAAACTCCACTTACGCACCTAGTCCGAAAAATTCCGTAAACTGCCTCAAATTTACGCAGTTCGGGCATCGGCTGCGTAACCCTCGACTAGTCGAGCCGAAGCCTTAACTGGTCGAAGGACCCCCTCGACCGGTCGAGTCATCCCCTCAACTGGTCGAGCAGCCCGGACACCAAAAAATATAAGTCGCTAGACTTTAAGTCGAAAAGTCCTTAATTAGTCGAGCTGCCCACTCGATCAGTCGAGCAGCACATAAATAGACAGATTTAAGGCATCTGTCAACAATCTCCACCATGCCTTCAATCTTTAACCGTGTATCTTGCTGTCCTCTTCTCTTATCTCTGCATCATATCATAGCTTCAATTAACGCTTCTCATGTACAATCCGTCCTTCTTTTATGCCATCGCCAAGCTGTAACGTCTCGAAAATTTCCATACAAAGACCCGAGTACCACCTCAAGCAGAAATCACTTAAGATCAAATCCTGTAGAAATTAGACAAAGTTAACTAAGTGCTAAACTAGATCACATACAAAATCCGTACTAATCACTTTAAATACGATCTGCAAGACCCAAAACTCGTAGAATCATTGACGCTAGGTTACCCTAAAATCTAGGATCAATCTCATTACCCAGTTGCTCTCGGGAGCACATTGAAACTCCGTATCGGATCTGGACAGCACGTCGAAAGACCGATGACCACGAGATTAAGCGTTTAGGACCGCCTTGCTGGGCTTGATAACCATCTCGGAGATCAAATCCAGATAGTGTCCTACGGCTATTCGCTTGAGCTCGGAGTGAAGAGTGTGAGAAAGCGTAGGTTTCTTTAGAAATTAAATCTAATTTAAGTAATCTGAGACTTGTCGCTTGCGGGCCTGATATGAGCAATCAGACCGTCAGAATCTGACTCAAATACACCCTCGGATCAGGAGAAATTTCATACACATGTCCGTGTACTTGTAAGCCTGATCGAGTTCCAGTGACTGTTGAACTGAAACTGGTTCGCCATGTGTGATCTGGGAACCCGACTGGAATGAAAACTTAACTTGACCTAGATCCAAGGTCAGTGAGCTTAAGTCCGACCTTTGGCTCAAGGGGGGGCTCCAGAAGTGCTCCGTTGAGATGGAACAGATCTACTTTGGCTATAACCTATGTATACCTTGGCCCTGAGTCTAATTTGGTGAGTTTTGAGCCTATATAAGGACCTTAAACCCTCTCTCATTCAGCCTATACGAATTTGAGAGAAACTCTAGGTGAGAGAAGAGAGAAAAGAGGGAGAAAGTGTGAGAGAAGTGGGAGAATCTCACCCTAGTGCTATACGTGTTTAACCATCGCTACCTAATCGCTTTCCCGGCGATTCCGGCTTCGTTCTTAGGTAAGAAAAACCTAACTCTAACCTGTTTTAGGGTTTCAATTGATACAAGTAGCGAAATAGCTAACATAACTCGTGATTTAGGTCGTTATACTATCGTGGACGAAGACTTAATAATTCTATCGCGTTCGTTACGCTTCTACGACGTAAGGTGCGGATTTTAGACGTATAGGTTATGGTTTTCAATGCTTTCAATGTCAGATAATGATAGATTCATGATCTGGATGTTATTTCACATACAAAATGCACTATTCGTTTTGCGATTCAGTTACATATGCAAATTGTGGCATTTAGTGTATTCGGTATATTTGTAGAAAATACCGTATACGTACAATATATGAAAGTGTGTTTGCCATGATTAATTACTATGTGTATATGTTATGTATGTGTATAACACTTTCTCGGTGAAAGGATTCGCCCTAATACATGTTTTGGCTAATATACGTTATGTATGTTAAATAAGTGTAGTCTAAGTGTTTGTGAAAATGCTTGTATGAGTAAGTACTTAGGAGTTAGTGCTTTAGGTAGGTGTTGAGATAGGATTCTCAAATACCTTAGAGATGTGTAAGATTTCCTCCATGCAAGTTGTTTAATTTAATCACTCACTTATGAAATGTATGTGTTGTATTTTCTGTTTACATTGTGTTTTATAACATGCTTGTTAACATGCTTGAATTACTTGTTAATTATGCTTTGACTACTATACATGTTTTCTAGTTACGAATTGAATGTGATTGGGACTATGATTTAGTCCAGGCAATCGGTAATGAGATTGTATTAGTGGCTGAGATTCATTCGCTACGTGGGATGTGTTTGACGAACTCAAGTCGTACTTCAGTTGGCGGCAGTGGTTAGGCCACGCGAAGTGCTTATGCACTTCATATCGTTCAGCTAGTTGTGCGCTGTGCTAGTCGAGCTCGTCAAGTAACCCGATCTGCCTAATGTGTGTTCACCATGTATGGACGCCTCTGTTTGAACCTAAGGTACCAAACTCACCAGTGGAATCCTGTTTAACCTTGGTACCTCGATCCGCTAAGACTCATGAGCCGGGCATAGTGGTATGGGACACCGTGGTCGAGCTGTCGGCCTACACTGGGGCTACGAGCCTCCCCGTAGTGACCAGTGAGCAACCCAGACTCGTGAGCCGAATATGGTGGTACGGGACACTACATTCAAGCTGTCGGCCTACATTGATAAGGTGATGGGGGAGCGGTGCAACGAGTGCGTGTAACAGCCCTGACAGCCATTTGTAGTGACCTCGAGCATACTCTGAATCTGCGGAGAGGCGACAAGCCTTCCCGTAGTAAACAGAGTATAAACTAGGCCTGTATTGATAAGGTGATGGGGGAGTGGTGCAACGAGTGCGTGTAACAGCCCTGGCAGCCCTTTACAGTGACGTAGAACTGCATCATCGTATGAGATTATCTAGGACTGATGACCCTCGAATGGATCATTGTTTGGGAATGATATAAGGGAGGTACCTTAGTTTCTCAATACTGCTGTATGAAAAGGACTAATAATAACTAGGTAATCACGCTCATAACTTAGCAATACATGTGCCTGAAAGATGTGGAGCACCGAGGAATGAACACATGCCGCGGACGTAAGATGTTGTCGCATAAGGGAGCATTGGCGAGGGCATGCATCATGACTGCATTCCATACTTGCATTAATAAGAGTATTTAAGAGTGTTTGATTGTATTGCTTTACCACTACTGCTTGACTGAATTGATAACATGTTAACCTATGCTTTATTGTTCCACTGAGTTAGCTACTCACTCCCACGTTACGGGACGGTGTTGTACACACCAACCAGACCCTGTCTTAGATGCAGGTGTTGACGAGACGCAGGAGGCTGAGCATGACTACTACGATGATCAGGATGAGTTCTCTTACATGCAGTTCTCTGGAGGCTTCACTTAGGCCATTCAGATGACGGAGCTACAGGGTTTACCATTATAGTTGTACCACCTTTTTGACATTTTGATTTTGAAACTAATACATGTATATGGTGACTCAGTAAGGTGTTCATACTCTGGAGACCGATTGTGACCGTTTCTGGCTTTATATACATTTACATACACCTTTCAGTCTTCCGCTTGCGTTTTATAACTTGATCTGGAGTATGAATTATTGTTTTGGTATAATCCAACTCATGATTAATGCACTAACCCAGACAACATTCAATCATAAGCATCTATGTTGCATAAGTGATGTTTTGGAACTCGGGTGTTGAGTTGATACTCGACCCCCGATTTTCAGGGCGTTACACAAGCCCAAAGAAGTTGCCCAGAACTTGAACTTCTTTGCAGGAACATTCTTTTTGATCATGTCTGCTAGATCTAAATCCACATGCCCAACCACCTTTGCTCCTGTCTTTCCAAAAGAAAAGACATAGTCTTCTTACCATCTCACCACTACCCAATATTGCTTGTCGGGGTACTGTAACGCCCTGAAAATCGGGGGTCGAACAAAGCTCAGCTCCCGAGTTCCAACGCATCACTTATGCAACATAAATAATGATGATCATGATGAGAGCATTGAAAACATGAATGGGATTATACCAAAACAACATATCATACTCCAGAGACAGTTAAATTTGCAAGCGGAAGACTGTGATAGATATATAAAATATATAAACTGTAGTGAGTCTCCAGAGTGTGATAATGTTACCAGGTTAATTCATTACAAATACAATTCCAAAATATACCAAAAGTGTAAGGTCCTCTAGTCAACATCCCTGTAACCCCGTCGGTCAAGACACGGCTCACATGAAGCCACCAGAAAACAGCATATACGAGAAAACATCCTCGTCGTCACAAAAGTCCAGCTTCGCCTCAGGAGTAGCGTCGCCATCTGCAATCAGACAAAGTCTGGTGGGTGTCTGAAACACCGTCCCGTAATGTGGGAGTGAGTGATCAACTCAGTGGAACAATAAAGCATATGTTAACATGTTATCAATTCAGTCAAGCAGTAATGATAAAGCAGTAAAGTCAAACACTCTTAAATACTCTTATTAATGCAAGTATGAAAATGCAGTCATGATGCATGCCCTCACCAACATACTCCCTCATGCGACACCATCTTACGTCCGCGGCATGCGTTCATCCCTCAGTGCTCCACATCTTCCAGGCACATGCAGTGCGATGATGAGCATGATTACCGAGTTGTTATTAGTCTTTTTCATACAGCAGTATTGGAAAACTAAGGTACCTCCCTTATATCATTCCCAAACAATGATCCATTCTAGGGTCGTCAATTATAGATAATCTCATACGATGATGCAGTTCTAGGTCGCTGCAAAGGCTGTCAGGGCTGTTACACGGAATCGTTGCACCACTCTCCCATCACCTTATCAATACAGGCCTAGTTTATACTCTGTTTACTATGGGAAGGCTCGTCGCCTCTCCGCAGATTCAGAGTATGCTCGAGGTCACTACACCGGGTACGGTCAGGGCTGTTACACGGAATCATTACACCACTCCCCCATCACCCATCAAAGCAGTGTAGGCTGACAGCTCGAATACAGTATCCCATACCACTGGTCACTACGGGGAGGCACATCGCCCCAGCGTAGGCCGATAGCTCGACCACGGTCTCCCATACCACCATACCCGGCTCATGAGTCTTAGCAGATCGAGGTACCAAGGGTAACGGGGTTGTACTGGTAAGTTCGGTACCTTAGGTTGTGACGCCCCGGTCACTGTTTCATGTGGGCGGGCACACGTGGGCGGGCACACATGTGGGCGGGCCCCCAAGTGCGGCTGACAGGCTACTGTGTGGCTGACAGGCTACTGTGCTGGGCGAGCTACTGTTGCAGTTGACTGAAACGTAACTTGTCCCACATCGGAAGAGTTGTCTGGAGTTGTAGTGGTTATATGTTGGGTTTCTCCTTTAACAGATATGACGCGTTCCTGCGGGAAACAAAACCACCGCTGCGTACTCTGATGGGTGTTAGTTAGGTTGGACAATATCTTGTGGGATAGGTGTGGGCGGGACCACGGGGGCACCGGGTTTGTTTACGAGCTACCCTTCCCCCATATAACGCGTTTTAAAGCCGTGAGCTTCGGCAAAGCGGACAATATCATGTGCTATGGGGGTGGGCCTTACAAATGGTATCAAAGCCAAGGACGGCTCTGCCCCGGTGGGGGATAATGTGACTCCCCGGTCACTGTTTCATGTGGGTGGGCACACGTGGGCGGGCACACATGTAGGCGGGCCCCCAAGTGCGGCTGGCAGGCTACTGTGTGGCTGGCAGTCTACTGTGCTGGGCGAGCTACTGTTGCAGTTGACTGTAGCGTAACTTGTCCCACATCGGAAGAGTTGTCTGGAGTTGTTGTGGTTATATGTTGGGTTTCTCCTTTAACAGATATGACGAGTTCCTGCGGGAAACAAAACCACCGCTGCGTACTCTGATGGGTGTTAGTTAGGTTGGACAATATCTTGTGGGATAGGTGTGGGCGGGACCACAGGAGCACCGGGTTTGTTTGCGAGCTACCCTTCCCCCATATGACGCATTTTAAAGCCGTGAGCTTCGGCAAAGTGGACAATATCATGTGCTATGGGGGTGGGCCTTACATAGGTTCAAGCAGTAGCGTCCAAACATGGTGAACATACATTAGACAGATCGGGTTACTTGACGAGCTCGGCTAGCTCGAGCGCACGACAAGTTGAATGACATGAAGTGCATAAGCACTTCGCGTAGCCAACCACTATCACCAACTAAAGTATGACTCGGGTTCGTCGAACACATCTCACGTGGCGAATGAATCTCAGCCACGAATTCAATCCCGTTACCGATTGCCTGGACTATACAATAGCCCCAATCACATTCAATTACGAAACAGTTAAAGCAGTAATGGATCAAGATTTCAAATCATACAATCAAATATCCAATATTGTCCGCTTAGGGCTGCCAGGGCTGTTGCACGGAATCGTTACACCACTCCCCCATCACCCTTCATGAATTTTATGGAATACAAATTAAACATGTGAAATAGTTAGAGCAGAATTAAATAAACAAGTAATTCAAACATATTAACAAACATGTTATAAAACACAAGGCAAACAGGAAATATAGACACATACATTTCATGAATAAGCGATTAAATTAAACAACTATCATGGAGGAAATCATATACATCTCTAAGGTAGTTGAGAATCCTATCTCAACACCTACCTAAAGCACAATCATCTAAGTACTTACTCATAAAAGCATTTTCACAAACACTTAGAATACACTTATTAACATACATAACGTACATTAGCCAAAACATGTATTAGGGCGAATTCTTTCGCCGAGTAAGTACTACACTAATATATAACATGTACATACAGTACTTTATCATGACAAACACATTTTCAAAATTTGTACGTATACGGTATTTTCTACGAATATACAGAATACATTATACGCCATAATTTGCATACTTAACCGAATCGAACAACAACATCGCATTTTGCATGTACAATAACACCCAGATCATGAATCTATCATTATCTGGCATTGAAAGCATTGAAAATCATAACCTATACGTCTAAAGTCCGCACCTTACGCCATAAAAGTGTAACGGAGTCGATAGAATCTCTAAGTCTTCGTCTACGGCAATATATCAATCTATAGCACGGGATATGTTAGCTATTTCGCTACTTGAATCAATTCAAACGCTAAAATAGGTTAGAGTTAGGATTTTCTTACCTAGAAATGAAGCCGAAATCGCCGGAAAAGCGATTGGAAAGCGATGGTTAAGCCTGTAAATCGACAGGGTAGAACAACAGGAAGAATCTCCCACCTCTCCCACACTTTCTCTCTCTATTTTCTCTCTTCTCTCTTCTAGGTTTTCTCAAATTCGTATGGGATGAGAGAGTGAGGGTTTAAGCCTCTTATATAAGCCAAAACTCACCAAATTAGACACAGGGCCAAGGTATACTTAGGTTATGTCCAAATACGGACAATTCCGTCTCAACGGAGCACTTCTGGAACCTCCCCTTGAGCCGAAGGTCGGACTTAAGCTCCCTGACCTTGGATCTAGGTCGAGTAAAGTTTTTATTCCAGTCGAGTTCCCAGATCACACGTGGCGGACCAATTTCAGTTCAATGGTCACTGAGACTCGATCAGGGCCACAAGTACATTGTCATGTGTATGAAATTTCCCCTGATCTGAGGGTGTATTTGGGTCAAATTTCGACGGTCTGATTGCTTATATTTGGCCCGCAAGTGACAAGTCTCGGATTACTTAAATTTAGATATTTATTTCTAAAATATCTATATTTCTCACACACTTCACTCCGGGCTCAAGCGAATAGACCCCGGACACTATTTGGATTTGATTTCCGAGATGGTTGTCAAGCCCCGCAAGGCGGTCCTAAATGCTTAATCTTGTGGTCATCGGACTTTCGATGTGCGGTCCAGATCTGATACGGAGTTTCAATGTGCTCCCGAGAGCAGCCGGGTAATGAGATTGATCCTAGATTTTAGGGTAATGTAGCGTCGATGATTCTACAAGTTTTGAGTCTTGTAGATCATTTTTAAAGTGATTCAAAACGGATTTCGTGGCTAATCTAGTTTAGCACTAGCTAATTCTCGTCTAATTTCTAAAGGATTTTGGTCCTGAGTGATTTCTGCCTGAGGTGATACTCGGGTCTTTGTACGGATTTTTAAAGTATTGTTCTTCATCACCTAAACTTTAGGATTCCTGCCTAATATGAAAGTGCTTAAAAGCATTTAAAGAACAAGGTGATGAAAGGTGAAATGAGAGATTTTGAAGAAAATGGTTTGAAAAGGGATTTGAGACTTTTGAATTGAGTGTTTGAGAAGTTAATCAGGTGTTAGGATCGACTCATCGCCTAAGGACGTCTAATTCCAGGTTGGTAAAAATCCGGGATATTACAATCTACCCCCCTTAAAAATAATTTCGTCCCCGAAATTGGTTAAAGGTAATAAGTAAGAATTCTATTATTTCATTTGCCTAGGACTTATTGATTTCAAGTTCATATGTGCGGTAGGGTGTATATTGTGCATGCTAGTCTAGTACATTTTAGGTTACCCCCCTTAAAAATTTATTTATTTATCTCTTACTTATATCCTGATGGTTTGCTACAATGGATTTCTTTATCTATTTGGAGTCTTAACAGCGATTCTCATCTGTTGAGAGTAAGATAGTTGTTTTCAATGTTTGACCAACACGGAGAGACGGTTATAGTGGGCTTGATCCCGATACATCGATCATCTACCTGGCCAGGGTAGAAAGCTCATTGTATCCCTTCCTAGTCCTTGTGGCTCCTGGTCTTCTGCTCAGCCAAGCAGTGAGTCCATTAGTAATCACCCAGGATTGAGAATTGGATCAAGCCGCGAATGCTTCGCAGTTTATATTTCAGTAACTCCGTAGACCGATCACTCTAAAAACTTAGGGAATGCCCATCACTGAAAGGTTCAAATGTCCTATTTCTCGGGTTCCCTTTAGGTCTTGGTCTAAGAGAGTCCTCGTTATTATCTATGTCCAAGGAAATGGTGAATCAAATCTTACTAGATCATCCTAAAACGGTTTCTCATAGTAGAACAGGCTTCTATTATGTTTGTATTCAACGAGCACAGTTGTAGATACGTTGACCTTGGCTATTGTAATTCAGTTCGTACCCATTGTTAGGCCTACTCTGTAATATGAAATTGTTTAACACTTGAACCCTAATTGCTTTACATTCTAAGGAAGATTCAGATCCTATTTAGTGACCTATCTTTACGTACAGTCTGGATCAATTCCATTCGATCCTGGGCCAGTGGGGCAAGGGTCCAACACGTTTCCGCTGCACCACCCAGATCAAAGAGGTGTATTTGGTGACCTAACTAGATTGGGTTCATAATGTTCTACCTCCGTTAAAAATTATTTCTACCTCCAGGGTTCAAGATCTATGTCTTGTTCCGTATGTCGGAACAAGGTGTAATGTAGGACCTATCCTTGACACGAAATGGGAAACAATCCCAAAATACAATGGTCTTCCTTCCATCGATGATGTGTACTATGACATTGGTACCTATGGTTACAGAAAGGAGCTAAAAGTAATGGGCGTTGTGGTTGATTTCAAGGACGGATGTGAATTTGTGGTAAGGTGCCTAACTATACCAGGTAAGGACCTTTGCCATGGTCCCGACTTATCCTATTTAAGCATGTCAAGCTTACAGGCAGGCTATCTTTCTAAGTTCATATGCACAATATGTATGCCAACATGGCATAAGATTTGGGACCTAATTCCTAAATGTTTGTGGCCCAAAGACAGAGTCTCTATCGGCTATATACTCCTAACACTTCTCAAAGACGAAGTTATAAACTTTTGGTTGTAAGTGGTTTGACCAACACAGAAGGAAAGTTGTGTAGTGGGTCTGAGCCGGATACATGGACCTTCTGCCTCGCGAAGACAGAAAATTTATCGTATCAGTTCTTAATCCTAGTTGATCCCGACCTTCTGCTTGATCAGAGCATAGAGTTCATTGGTAACTACCAAGATTGAGAATTCAATTCAAACAGCGAATACCTCGCTGATATATATAGTTTCTCTACTCCGTGTTCCCGATTGTAATAAGTCTTTGGGAAGACAATTCAAAGGGGTGTATAGATTTGACCTAACATTAAATCCAATGGATACCGAGCATGTATAGTTACTATTCAAACAACCCTCCTACGAGTTATTAAAGAAGCCTATGAGTACCAAGAGGATTCAACGAAGAAACGGGGTCTCGCTCCAAGGGGATTCAACGAAGGAACGGGGTCTCGCTCCAACCTAATCAAGCCGACTAACTAAGTCTATCATTCAATTGGCTTAGCATAATTAATTAGTCTTTTACTTTCCTTAGCCTAACCAGTACAGTCTAGTCTTAATTTAGGAGTAGTGGTAATCCACTGGTTGTAATCCCAAGTCTATGCTTATACACTAGATGATTTTATACCCTTGCTAATATAAGAAATTGTTTTATCGCTTAGGGTCAAAGTTGTCTGATTGGAATTGAGTTGCCCGAACTTGAATTTAACTACGCTCGAGCACTACACACATGCTCCTACTAACTAAGACGGTCTTAGGGTTCACGTTACTACATCAGTAGATTTCCTATACTGTTAGGTCGTTCGAATCTAGGAACACCACTCTAGGTCCAAAACTCCAAGGGCCTATTTGGCCAGTGGTCTTAAGTTGTATTAAATGGGCTTACATTGCTAATCCCACTTCGGGATTTGAGAGTGGCATGTTTGGTAGGAGGGTGGGAGGGGATTAAAATTAATGTCATAGGCTTTGAAAAACGAGTCTTGTGTTAAAAAGTGTGAGATGGGATTTCCAAATCCCATGATAATGTATCTTTAAGTGTACTTGGAAAGGAAAATTTTGGGATTTACTCTTAATTCCATATACGCCAAACATGGTATTAGAAAACATGGGATACACCCAATCTAGGGACCATACCTTACACATACATTTATTATTACTTTTACAATTCCATCCACCTAAACTCACTTAATGTAGTTGGCCAAACGGGCTCTAAACGTCCTCAAACATCTAAAACATTCTACCAACTACTACACCCATCAACATGAAAACATAAACACCCTAAAACGGTAACCCATGCAAACTATAAGACAATAGTATGGATGACTAGACATCCGAGAAAATAGCCGTACTAAGCTCGGATAGAGCCATGGAAAAGTGAAGAAAAGGGAGGAAAGGGATGAGATCCTCAGGTCTCCACGGATTTGAGCCTCAAGAGAGGTTGTAAAGGCTCAAATGAGAGTGGATAATGAGGGAAAATGTCAAAATAGGGTAGGCTAGTGAGTTTACACGAGTTTGAGACTCAAATGGGGAGTGTAAGAGCTCAAATGAGAGGAAAGGGAGAGGGTAGACAGTAATGGAGGGGAGTTTACAGCAGGGTGATGAGGAGGATGCACGAAAATAGAAGAGAAGAAGATTGGAGGGGCGATTTTTGCCAAAACTCTGTAGTTTAGAAGAGAAAGGAGAGCTTGGGGGTGTGATTTGTGAAGGAGAGAGGTTTATAAGTGTTTTAAGGGATGACCCATACATCAGGGGGTTACCCTAGCCCCCAAATGCAATCGGCCCGAGCGGCCCGCCCGGCCGGGCCCACTGTACGGCAAGGCCTCGCTAACCTGGCGAGGGCCTCGCCACTCCCTGGACCAATCGGCGAGGGTTCGCCATTCCGACGAGGACCTCCTACCCCCTAGGTCCCAAAAATGTGTGGGGCCCACCCTAGGTCCCCCTGTAAGTGCTCTGTTTGGCCCCCGACTCCATTTAAGGCATTTTCGAGTCCAATTTGCAAACTAAAATGATTTTATTGGATGTGTAATATATGATTTTGGGGTAGGAGACGCTATTCTATCCAACTAACCTATTTATTTCACGAGATTCCCTAATTTGAATGGTCAAAAGTCCAATTTATACATATATTTACTATTTATAGTAAATTTTTGTTTAAGTATTATTCTTCATCATTTACACAGTAGGATTTATATCTAGTATGAAAGGACTTAGAAAAAGTTGAAGAATGAGGTGGTGAAAGGAGAGAATTTGAAGGAAATGAGTTAGACTTTAGGATTGAGTTTTGAGAAATTGTTTTCAATATCTTGGTTGATAATTCATGAGAGTGGTGAGATTGATGAGGGATGTTACTTGTAGAGTAAGAGTTGGATGGATGAAGTGGAGATGTGCCTTTGGAGTTTTATGTGATAGCCGCATACCAACTCAACTAATGGAGAGATCTTCTAGGATAGCTATAAGACCATTCATGCTTTATGGACCAGCATCTTAGGCTGTCAACCGAAAACATGTTCATAGGATGTGTAGTTGAAATGGGGATGTTGAGATGGATAGGTGTCAAGATGAGGAATGACAGATATAGATATGAATGCATTCGAGGGAACTTCGGGGTATCATTCATAGGTAATAAGATAAGGGAAAGTAGGCATTGATGCTTTGGCCATGTGAGATGGAGACCAAGAACAACACCGATTGGGGGTGAGTTGGTTTTAAGTTGAAGGTTCTAAAAGGGTAAAGAAAAAGGCCCGAAAGGATGCGCTTGGAGGCAAAACGAAATGATTTGATGATCTATGGTTTAACTGAGGATGGTCCTGGATAGAGTGGAATGGTGGAACATATGAACTTAAACGTTTTCTTTCCTTTGTGGTCCTAGATTTTATTATTGTTACGATCCTTTGTGTGGCCTACTGAATTACTTAGTAGCAATAGAAATCCAGTCTATGGTGGTGGTGAGATTTGGGTGTAGCTAGGTATATGAATCATAACAAAAAATTAGAAGAACTCACAATTATGGACTAAATTACAATATTCAGTCTCGCTTGTCGGCGAAACTTGGGATTCTAATGTAGTTTCTAAGTTTTATCACCCCTTTCCTAATTCACAGTGCATCAGAGTGCGTCGTGTTACCATAACCCAGGCCCGGTTTAATCCAAATTATGCTTTGATACCATCTTGTAACGCCCTGAAAATCGGGGGTCGAGCAAAGCTCAGCTCCCGAGTTCTAATGCTTCACTTATGCAACATAGATAATGATGATCATGATGAGAGCATTGAAAACATGAATGGGATTATATCAAAAACAGCATATCATACTCCAGAGACAGTTAAATTTGCAAGCGAAAGACTGTGATAGATATATAAAATATATAAACTGTGGTGAGTCTCCAGAGTGTGATAATGTTACCAGGTTAATTCATTACAAGTACAATTCCAAAATATACGAAAAGTGTAAGGTCCTCTAGTCAACATCCCTGTAACCCCGTCGGTCAAGACACGACTCACATGAAGCCGCCAGAAAACAGCATATACGAAAAAGTATCCTCGTCGTCACAAAAGTCCAACTCCGCCTCAGGAGTAGCGTCGCCATCTGCAATCAGACAAAGTCTGGTGGGTGTCCGGAACACCGTCCTGTAATGTGGGAGTGAGTGATCAACTCAGTGGAACAATAAAGCATAGGTTAACATGTTATCAATTCAGTCAAGCAGTAATGATAAAGCAGTAAAGTCAAACACTCTTAAATACTCTTATTAATGCAAGTATGAAAATGCAGTCATGATGCATGCCCTCACCAACATACTCCCTCATGCGACACCACTTACGTCCGTCGCGCATGCGTTCATCCCTCAGTGCTCCACATCTTTCAGGCACATGCAGTGCGATGATGAGCATGATTACCGAGTTGTTTATCATTTTCAACAACATATTGAGAAAAGTAAGAGAAGGTACCTCCCTTATATCATTCCCAAACAATGATCCATTCTAGGGTCGTTAATTATAGATAATCTTATACGATGATGCGGTTCTAGGTCACTACAAAGGCTGTCAAGGCTGTTACACGGAATCGTTGCACCACTCCCTCATCACCTTATCAATACGGGCCTAGTTTATACTCTGTTTACTACGGGAAGGCTCGTCGCCTCTCCGCAGATTCAGAGTATGCTTGAGGTCATTACATCGGGTACGGTTAGGGCTGTTACACGGAATCGTTACACCACTCCCCCATCACCCATCAAAGCAGTGTAGGCCGACAGCTCGAATACAGTGTCTCATACCACCGTATTCGTATCACGAGTCTGGGTTGCCCACTGGTCACTACGGGGAGGCACATCACCCCAGCGTAGGCCGACAGCTCGACCACAGTGTCCCATACCACTATGCCCAGTTCATGAGTCTTAGCGGATCGAGGTACCAAGGTTAACGGGGTTGCACTGGTAAGTTCGGTACCTTAGGTTCAAGCAGTAACGTCCAAACATAGTGAACATACATTAGACAGATCGGGTTCTTGATGAGCTCGGCTAGCTCGAGCGCACGACAAGTTGAACGACATAAGTGCATAAGCACTCGCGTGGCCAACCACTATTGCCAACCAAGTACGACTCGGGTTACGGGTTCGTCGACACATCTCACGTCGAATGAATCTCAGCCACGAATACAATCCCGTTACCGATTGCCTGGACTATACAATAGCCCCAATCACATTCAATTACAAAACAGTTAAAGCAGTAATGGATCAAGATTTCAAATCATACAATCAAATATCCAATATTGTCCGCTTAGAACTGCCAGGGCTGTTGCACGAAATCGTTGCACCACTCCCCCATCACCCTTCACGGATTTTATGGAATACAAATTAAATATGTGAAGTAGTCAGAGCAGAATTAAATAAACAAGTAATTCAAACATATTAACAAGCATGTTATAAAACACAAGGCAAATAGGAAATATATACACATACATATCATGAATAAGCGATTAAATTAAACAACTATCATGGAGGAAATCATATACATCTCTAAGGTAGTTGAGAATCCTATCTCAACACCTACCTAAAGCACAATCATCTAAGTACTTACTCATACAAGCATTTTCACAAACACTTAGAATACACTTATTAACATACATAACGTACATTAGCCAAAACATGTATTAGGGCAAATTCTTTCGCCAAGTAAGTACTACACTTATATATAACATGTACATACAGTACTTTATCATGGCAAACACATTTTCAAAATTTGTACGTATACGGTATTTTTCACAAATATACAGAATACACTATACGCCATAATTTGCGTACTTAACCGAATCGAACAAAAAACATCGCATTTTGCATGTACAATAACACCCAGATCATGAATCTATCATTATTTGGCATTGAAAGCGTTGAAAACCATAACCTATAGGTCTAAAGTCCGCACCTTACGCCGTAGAAGCGTAACGGAATCGATAGAATCTCTAAGTCTTCGTCTACGGCAGTATATCAACCTATAGCGCGGGATACGTTAGCTATTTCGCTACTTGAATCAATTTAAACCCTAAAATAGGTTAGAGTTAGGGTTTTCTTACCTAGAAATGAAGCTGGAATCGCTGAAAAAGCGATTAGAAAGCGATGGTTAAGCCTGCAGATCGACAGGGTAGAACGGCAGGAAGAATCCCCCACCTCTCCCACACTTTCTTTGTCTTTTCTCTCTTCTCTCTCCTAGGTTTTCTCAAATTCGTATGGGATGAGAGAGTAAGGGTTTAAGCCTCTTATATAGGCCCAAAACTTACCAAATTAGACCCAGGGCCAAGGTATACTTAGGATATGTCCAAATACGGACAGTTCCGTCTCAAAGGAGCACTTCTGGAACCCCCCCTTGAGCCAAAGGTTGGACTTAAGCTCACTGACCTTGGATCTAGGTCAAGTTAAGTTTTCATTCCAGTAGGGTTCCCAGATCACACGTGGCGGACCAGTTTCAATTCAACGGTCACTGAGACTCGATCAGGGCCACAAGTACACTGCCATGTGTATGAAATTTCCCCTGATCCGAGGGTGTATTTGGGTCAGATTTCGACGGTCTGATTGCTTATATTTGGCACGCAAGTGACAAGTCTCAGATTACTTAAATTTAGATATTTATTTCTAAAATATCTACATTTCTCACACACTTCACTCCGGGCTCAAGCGAATGGCCCCCGGACACTGTTTGGATTTGATTTCCGAGATGGTTGTCAAGCCCAGCAAGGCGGTCCTAAATGCTTAATCTCGTGGTCATCGGACTTTCGATATGCGGTCCAGATCTGATACGGAGTTTCAATGTACTCCCGAGAGCAGCCGGGTAATGAGATTGATCCTAGATTTTAGGGTAATGTAGCGTCAATGATTCTACAAGTTTTGGGTCTTGCAGATCGTATTTAAAGTGATTCAATGGATTTCGTGGCTAATCTAGTTTAACACTAGCTAATTCTCGTCTAATTTCTAAAGGATTTTGGTCTTGAGTGATTTCTGCCTGAGGTGATACTCGGGTCTTTGTACGAATTTCTAAAGTATTGTTCTTCATCACCTAAACTTTAGGATTCCTGCCTAATATGAAAGTACTTAAAAGCATTTAAAGAACAAGGTGATGAAAGGCGAAATGGGAGATTTTGAAGAAAACGGTTTGAAAAGGGATTTGAGACTTTTGAATTGAGTGTTTAAGAAGTTAATCAGGTGTTAGGATCGACTCATCGCCTAAGGACGTCTAATTTCAGGTTGACAAAAATCTGGGATCTTACAGGTACTTGCTCACAACATTGATAGCCTGTGAAATAACCGGTCTAATCCAGACCACGAAATTACACTGCCAATCGCATTCGAATAAGGCTCATGAGATATCCTGCTTTTCCTCATCTATTTTGGGACATGTCCTGAGGAAAACTTGAGGAGAGACGCGTAGGGAACGCTCTCTGGCTTTACCTGGCCCATCACATCCTTGATCAATACCTACATACAAGGTATTCCTCTTGTGATTACCAAAGCCTACTCCTCTTTCAATCTCAACCCCGAGAACCATCTTTGCAGCCCCCTGATCCTTCATCCTGAATGTCACACTTAACCGAGTCTTCAATACATTGATTTCAGACATGTCATAATTGGCGATGTACATGTCATCAATTCTTGACTCACCATGGAGGAATCAAACCACTGCCTAGGCGACAGGTCGAACCACGACCTCCTACAAAGTCTTTTGTCAGCCCCTTTAACTTCGAACCGCTCTGATTGCTTCATGTAGATCTGCTCTTCACTTTCCCTTGCAGAAGTGTAGACTCCACATCCATCATTCCAGCTCAAGATTACATTGGCCAACCAGCGCTAATCACGGATCTAATAGACACCTGCTGTACCATTGGCACGAATATCTCTGAGAAGCCGATCCATTCTCTCTAAGCATAACCCTTTGCTACCAACCTCGCCCTGTATCTATGCTGTATCTTCCTGAAGATCCACCTGCATCCTACCGCTCTCCAGCCCACTGGAAGCTCCACCCGCTCCCATATATCGGTCTGGTACAACGAATCCATCATATTGCCCATAATCACCTTCCACTTCTCAGCACCAGGCTCACCTAGAGCCGTCAAAATAGAAGACGGATCCTCCTACGATATTGGAGTCGTCCATGTACCTCGTCGATATCCTGCGATCATGCCGTGTAATTCTTCTCACCGGTGGCTACTTCACTTGCTCTGTATCCTCGTCCGCAAGTCTCAGCCTTCTTGCCCTGCCCGCTCATGTGGTCATGCCCAACATGTCACACACATGCAGAGGTGGAATCCGCTATAGCAATTATAGCTCCACCTTTTGAAGTGCTCTCGATCAACCTATATATGTTACCGAGTCATTGCGCTTTCATGATTACTTGTGCCACCTTAGATACCTTAAGAGCACCATCAATACCTGTGTACTTGTATCCTTTTACCTCAAGTACACCAAGAGAAATCAGATTCTGCTTCAAATCAGGAACGTGCCTGACATCATTTAAGGTACGCTCCACCCCATCAAACATCTTGATGCACACTGAACCAACAACCACAATATTACAAGCAATGCAATTGCCTATAAATACCTGTCCACCATCGCACTCCCTGTAGCTGGTGAACCAACTCCGATGAGGAGTCATGTGAAAAGATGCACCTGTGTCTAGCATCCACTCATCCTTATGATCATCGTATGACCGCCTGATAATAGACAGACAAAACATTACCATCACATCCACTCGATCCATCTGACGTGGCAGCATTGGCCTCCCTGTATGAAGCCTCAGAATCTTCTCTATTCGATTTAGGATTTTCACAATCCTTCTTCACATGTCCTTCCTCCCCACAATTCCAGCACTTTACCTTTCCTTTGCCCTTGCCCTTGGATTTGGACATAGAACCTGAAGAACCTGTACCTTGTTCAGAATTCATACCCCTTGTAAGCAGTGCCTCAGAATATATCCCCATGTCGACGTTAAGCTTTCTCATAACCTTTCCTTGAAGGGCCGAGATAACGGTGTCGACACTCAGGGTTTTATTCGTTGAGCACATTATGTCCTTGAATGACTCCTAAGACGCCGGAAGAGAATTCGGCAACATACATGTTTGTTCTTCATTTTTCATCACTTCCTCCATATTCAGCAATTTGCAAACCAATTTATTATAGTTGCTAATGTGAGCCTTCACATCTCCACCCTTTGCCATCTTGAAGTTATACCACTCTCGCTTCAAGTGTAGGCAATTTTCAGAGGATTTTTTCGCATAGACATCCTCTAACTTCGCCCATAACTTAGCCGCAATTTTCTGCCTCATGACGTTGTAGAGAACTTCATTCGTGAGACATAAACGGATCGATGATAAAGCCTTCTCATCAAGAGTATTCCAATCATCATCAGTCATAGTAGACTTTCGCTCCTCAAGAGCACCATCTTCGCCTTACTTGATTAAGGAATTGATCATCTTGATCTTCCATAACTCCAAATTATTTTTCCCTGAGTACTTCTTAATCTGATACCTAATGCTTCCCATTATTACTAATCCCTCAGATTCAGATTTGTGCCCCAACGATTGCTTTGATACCACTTGTTGGGGATTTGTGCTGTGAAATCACATAGATCTAGATCTAGGATAGCAATTGTCACGCCCTAAATCTGGAAATCGGATTCACTGGAATCCTGATCGCCGAATCCGGTGCCGACAGCCTCCGTAGTACCCCATTCTCGGCTCCTGGCGTCTATACGCCAGATTTCGATCTTGGGATCCTATAATGAGAATTTTTCAATGTACATTTAACTCATAAAAGCATAACCACAAGTATACCCAAATTATAAAGGCAACATTATCATCACATATCCACTAATATAATCATTTGAGTACAATGCTGAAAGAAAAATACATAAATCAAAAATCAAACTCCAGAAGACCGCCGCACGCTTCAAGCTCAACACGCTGCAACACAACATCACCTGCACGCATCTATCGTGCATAAGCTTATAAAAAGCTTAGAGGGTGGTGTAAGTGTGTGCACAAGGTAAGTGCCAAGTATTCAACGCAATGTCATAATCATACAATAACAAAATAGGTGCAAGGTCATGAATCATACGTTATCAGAGTAAGCGAAAATACTGACAAGTCCATGAGTTTAAAAAAAATCAGAATACGCAATACGGATCAACTATACAAATGAGGAATAATATAGAATCAAATATTAGATGTTGTATCTAAACCATATAATTGCAGAAACACAGGTAACCCAAAATATCATATGCCGCGAATGTAATGCAATATGTGGTGCGAATGAAATGACTATGCTGGAGTGTGAAGTCGGGATCATAGTACGTAGTATCGCAGGCAATGGGGTCCATCACAAGGGACTTCTATCCAAACCAGTCCCATACCTAAATTTGGATAGTCAGACTCAATTGGTAAACTCCTGATCTAAGGTTAGTCGCGTGCCCCAACCGAAATCCTGGCCATTGCGAAAGTTCACATAACAAATAATTGCGCACCACTAGCCCGAGTGGATAGTGAATGAATGAATGAATGAGTATGCAAATCCTGCTCAATAAGTCCACATATCAGTACGGTTCATCTCTGAGATCATCACCGGGGTTTAGTACACTCCAAATGGCACTGCCGCTCTCCCAGCCGCACAGTCCAAGTGAGCGTAAGAAACCTCACTATCCGCCTGGCCAATAGTCTGTCAATACCTATTCGACACGTCGATAGCGGACTCATTCCTCGAGCTGGTCAAATTCAGCCTAGCAATGCCCCCTACGCTCGGGCGGGTAAGGCCACACCCCTCCCAACCGACCACGACATAGTGGGAGACGTGGCCTCTTGGTATTCGACACTCAGGCGCTCATGTATCCACTCGGTCTCGACGTTGGGGCGTCATCTGGTACTAAGAGGGTTTTGAGATTTTCACCTAGGGCATCTATGGCAGCCCGATGCTAGAACAAATTTCTGGTGCCCCGTCTAGCCATCCACGATATACCTGTGGAGGCTACGGCCCTGATGTCGCTAGGGCGTACAGTAATCATAATGCAAGATGCATGAGTTATACTATCCAGTCATGTATCAATCCTGCGCATACCATGCGCTCATGTGAGATAACCTCCGCTTATCAGGGAGTTTCATAACAACATGCTCAATGACATATGCAATGATCAACCACATCTCATAACAAACATGCAGATGATGCGTATGGGCATGTATCATGATGCTATGCTGTCACATACTTATAATCGGTATCAATAACCGGCATCGACAATCGACCTTGACAATGTGGACATTTAACCAACATTGCTCCCGAGGAATGGCCCTCATAGTCCTAACATATAATGGATCCATGACCTCACACAAGGGCCAAATATATACAACACCATGGGCCTCACTTAAGAGCTAAATACATATCACGATGGGCCTTTCACATGGGCCTAGCATACATAACAATGGGCCTTAACTACGAGTCGTATATACACCATATAGGTCTTGACAATCGGCCTTAACAATTGAAATCGGCCTCGACAATTGAAATTGACACTCGGACTCGACCATCGGAGTCGGCCTCGACAATCGGAGTCGGCCTCGATACTTGGCCTCAACAATCGGGATCGACCAGTAATCAGAATCAACAAATCGGTCATGTCAATCGGAATTGACAATCGGCCATGAAATCGAGATCGATCGATAATCATAATCGGCAAATCGGTCACGACAATTGGGATCGATCGATAATCAGAGTCGACAAATCGGTCATGTCAATCGGAATTAACAATCGGCTACGATAATCGGAATCGATCGATAATCAGAATTGGCAAATCGGTCACGTCAATCGGAATCGGCAATCGGCCACGACAATTGGGATCGATCGATAATCAGAGTCGGCAAATCGATCATGTCAATCGGAATCAGCAATTGGCTACGACAATCGGAATCGATCGATAATCAGAATCAGCAAATCGGTCACGACAATCGGGATCAATCGATAATCAAAGTCGACAAATCGGTCATGTCAATCGGAATCGGCAATCGGCTACGACAATCGGAATCAATCAATAATCAGAATCGACAAATCGGTCATGTCAATTAGAATCGACAATCAGCCACGACAATCGGGATCGATCGATAATCAGAGTCGGTAAATCGGTCATGTTAATCAGAATCGGCAATCGGCTACGACAATCGGAATCGATCGATAATCAGAATCAATAAATCGGTCACGACAATCGGAATCGCTCGATAATCAGAATTGGCAAATAGGTCACGTCAATTGGAATCGGTAATCGGCCACGACAATCGGGATCGATCGATAATCAGAGTCGAAAAATCGGTCACGTCAATCGGAATCAGCCTAACAAAGGGCCTAAGGGAAGGTCACAGTGAGAACCTTCAACCATCATTGCCCATCAATGTGGACATTTAACCAATATTGCTCCTAAGGAGTGGCCCACATAAACATCGTTACATACATCATGGCAAAATCACATATCTCAACGGGCCTTGAATATACAACAGGTGGGCCCTGCACCTAGGCCTCAAATATATCACATTGGCCCCTCATCACATGGGCCTCAAATACACAACAGGTGGGCCCTACTCCTGGGCCTATATTCATCACAGTTGGGCCTTGCACATGTGACTCATATGCATCGAATGGGCCACACGACATGGGCCTAATAGATACCACACTGGGCCGCACGATATGGGCCTAATACACATCACAATGGGCTGCATCCATGGGCCGAAAATACATCACATGGGCCTCATTAAATAGGCCAAAAATACATCCCATTGGGCCTCATCAATGGGCCAAAAATACATCACAATGGGCCACGACAATTGGCTGCACCAGTGGGCCTCATATACACCAAATGAGTGGTATCAACAGGTCACACCAATGGGCCGCCAAAATTGATGGATGGCAAGGATAAAATATAGATATCATGATGGGCCTCATGGACAGCCCAAGGCCCTAAACGGATGAACAATATGCATATAACCCATACATCATGGTTGATGTTGATCTGCACCGTTGCAGATGCATGGCTGGAAGAACATACATCATGGCCCCACGTGTTAGATGTAGCACACATGCAAGGTGGGCGAGGTAGTTACAACACATACATCGTGGTGGGGCCACAAAACGTGCTAACGTCGAAAAACAGTGGGCCCCACCGTCTCCATACAGACAGACGGTTTGGATATAACAAATACATCTAGGTGGGTGGCACATGGGGCCCACCTCTCACGTGCATACACATATCTAATACAATATCATATTATATTTATATATATATATATATTTTTTATTTTTATTTTGAAACGTCCAATCCCTGTCCCTGGACAGGGTATACACGCATACAAGGTGGGTTGCCACCGTCCAACAGCTGGACGGTAGAGATGAGACCAATACAATCATGGTAGGCCCACACATGTGGTCCCTACACATGTGGAAGGATGGTAGGCCCCACACATGTGGTCCCACACATGTGGATGGATGGTACGGATGGTAAGGATACAACTCATGCATCATGGTGGGGCCACACTTGGCACACCAAACAGATGGACGACTTGGGTGGAATTCAGCACATGCATCATGGTGAGGTCGGTCACCAAATGAATGGACGGTGGCGATGCAAGCACATGCTTCATGTTGGGGCCGATCACCAAATGAATGGGCGGTAGGATATCACGCCTGCTGCACCGTCCAGCAACTGGACGGTGCAGATGTAACCATACAGCATGGTGCGACCCACGTAATGGCCCACCAATATAATATTATTAATATATTATATAGTATATAATATAATATTATATATTTAATAAATATCTTCACTGTGGCAGCAGACTGCCCACACTCACCGTCCAGATGGATCTGGACGGTGTATACATCAGGATGAAGGTGGGTCCCATGTGGGGCCCACCAAAACGTTATTTTCCATCCCATCTGTTGATAAAGTCACACACTGACCCAATTAAATAAATAAATTAATTAGTTAATTAATTTCATATTAATCCAAAACTTCTGAAAATCCACAAAAGTTTCAATGGTAGACATTCAACACCACTGTTCCTTGTAGTGTGGGCCACCTGAGTTACTTGGACGGCTTTTTTTGAAGGTGAACCGTTTTTAAATGGGACCCATCAAATGCATGGGGCTGATTTTCGACACAAATCATGGTGGGGCCTGTGGTGGGGCCCACCTCCTTCCAGCGTCAGCGGAGACGCTGCTTGCTGCAGCGTCAGACGCTGGTAACAACATCGTCAGTGTTGTTTTGTTTTTTTTTTTTCATATAGCCCACAATAGGATGATCCAGTCCATCTGTTGTGTGTGTCCCACGTAGTGGAGGGTCTAGTCCAAGTTCCAGATGCATAAAAATTTCAAGTGAGCCCCAGCAAGTACTTTTTTATATGTTTTAGTACGTCTTCACATGATTTTTGATGGTGTGGCCAACCAGAGAACTAATTGGCTTCATTTTTCGGTTCAACACCTTAAATGAGCTGGGGAACGAAATGGACGGCTTGGATTAGAAACATATATCAAGGTGGGGCCTGCATGAGCAGCCCACCCAAAACCCCTTCTTTTTGGACATTAGTACACCCACTGTCAGCTCACACTTCACAGTTGCAACGTCCAATGTCCCTGGACGCTGGACGATTGCTTAAAACATACATTTAAGGTGGGCCCCACCTATGGACATGCTGTCTAGGCGGGCCACCCAAATGGTTGGATGATGTGGGTAATACACACATGAAAGTGAGGTCCATTTGATGAACGGTTTGGACATCTCACAACTCATTAAGTGGGCCACACAATCACATCTTCATACCCAAAAAAATTTAAAAAGAGAGAGGGAGAGGGAGAGAGAGAGAGAGAGAGAGAGAGAGGAGAGAGAGAGAGAGAGAGAGAGAGAGAGAGAGGAGGAGAGAGGAGGAGAGAGAAGCACCCACCTTTGATCTTCTCGGACTCTTCCTTCCACCGATGCGATCTAGAGCTCTAAGGGGTGGATTTTAACGGTTGAGATGGACTTTGGATGGTGGGGATGGGAGAGATAGGAAGTGGGCCATACTAGCTTCTCCCCCATGAAGCCATGGACGTGGGTTGCTCTCATGGAGCTTGGGAGAAAATGAGAGAGAGAGATGAGAGAGATGATGGGAGAGGAGTGATGGGGTGTGTAAGAGATGGGATGGAAAGGTTGACTTTGGGGATGGTGTAGTGTTACTTGGGAGATGGGATAGGGTACTTGACTTGATGGGTGTTCTTTGACAAGTGAAGTGATTGATGTAATGGATTCTCTACAGATTTACAACACGCAACGTTTTCCTCAAACTGAACGTGGGCCCACATCTCCTGGCTTGGGTATCGCCTCGACGCGCGAGACGCGGCATCGAAACCTCGGCGACGGCGCGGTCGCTAGGTCGCATAATGATGCTGACATTGACTAGGATTCCTGGTTGTGGGATATGACTGGAATTGGCTCTTGTTCATGAAAGGATACTAGAAGAAATGCTTTAAGATAGATGGTTGTTCTGCTTAAAGGTCTCTATTGGGAGTGTATCAAAAGTCCTGTGTGAATCATGACGACTGTGGTTGGACTGTACTGAAGGTCGGGAGAAATGCAAGAGCTAGTGGTTGTTGTTGTTGAGCTGGACCAGCTTAAATGCTGATTACCGGAACTAGTGCACTTTTACTTTGTATAAATTGTAAAAGTTGTTCTTGCTTATTTTTTCATGTTTTGTGTTAACTCCTCGATAAAGACAGATGTCACCGATTCGGTCAGTTGTGTTTGTGAAGGAGTGGCCTCATGCATTTCAAGGGCAGGAAAGGAGAGAGACGTGACTATTCTGGACCAGGCTATGGTAGGGAAGGTTTGCTTTGGAATGCCCAGGAGCATTGGTTTATATTTTTATTTTTATTTGGATGAGATGAATGTTAGATGCTGATGCGAATGCGTAAGAACTGCTAATCCTTAAGAATTAGTGAGATTCTGTTTTTTGAGTCGAGTCTCAACTGGTATGGCTAGCGTCTCCCCATCAGAGTCATTATTATGTGGACGCTGAAATCTCATGTTAAAATCAACTTGAGATAGCTTTTCCATGAGTTGCCTCTTTCGAGGGTTCTGCGCTGTGATTGATTGATTATGTTTGACCAGAGTCGCCACTAGCCAATTTATTCATCTCTACAGTCATCTAGACCCTATAGAAATGTTAGGTCAGGGATTCAAAGATTTCTTGCCCTAAGATGACTCTTTGGTTCTGCGATAAGAGATTCCGAGTAAGGGACCGTGGTTAAAGCGAGGGAAGGTGTTAGACACATACTTTCGCCCAAACAGATGTACAGTCTCTACTTCATAGGATATGACTATTCTTGAGGGTTAGGATTTAGTTTTCGTATATGAATGTGTTTAATGCTTGTGACATAATATAAAGTAATTGACAACTTTTCTGTTGGGTAGAGTCCGATTAAATCGGCAAGCCTCATATCATATTTATGAGCCAATTTGGTGCAAAGTGTGTTGAATGATGAGACAAATGTTGCACAATGCAAATGCTATGGCTAGATAAAGCTTGATGGAAAACAATTGAGTTGATAGTAGTGTCGTAAGGATCATATCGAGTGACTTGAATTGAACTTGGGCCGACTCAAGATTCTTATGTTAGGTCTGGACCTAGGCTAGGCTCTCTTCCTCGCTCTCACTCTCCTTGGTGGGTTGGACGACTAAGAAGGTTTAAGATGTTGGGTTTAGAATGCTTGAAAGAGGCTTGTGGATGAGAGGGGTGGTTGGTGAAGGATAAAATAATGGTATGGGATGCTTGATTGATGATGCTTGAAATGTGAAGGGAATGGGTGGTATTATAGCCCCATAGCCTAGTTTTCTGGTAATTCCTACAAAGCTTGAAGTTAAAAAAAGCTTGGATGGCTAGGATTTGAGATTGCCATGTGGCAAAATCTCATATGTTGGTTTGGATGGCATAATGTAACGCCCTGTACTTTCGGTACTCGGGTGCTACCGAGTAACCCTACCTAGTATAAGTACGAACCTAGCTCAAGCAAACATTCACATGCATTCCAGTCAAAATCCAACCGTTGAAGAACGGTTCCCATCCATATGAAGCAAATGGGTGTGCTTGAGATTAATACTGGAATTTATCCGATCAGCAAATTGGTCATCCAATTCAGGATGTGCAAATGTAATAATTATCACACACACACACACACACACACACACACACACACACACACACACATATATATATATATATATAAATAACAAATTACATTATTACTTTTAGTAATGAAATTTTATAAAATAATGATATTAGTAGACGGTAATAATAGAATTAATATTAATATTGGTCGATGGGTTGGTAATCTATGGAGGAATGACCCATGAGGGCCTTTTAACTGTTGCCGTTCAATCTCAAGATGACCCGACCGTTAGATCAACGGCGAGCCACTGTTAAAGCTAGGAATAAGCCCTTATGACCCACCTCAGCTTTGGATCTTACCAATCTTCGGACAGGGGCCCTTAGTAGGGCCTCCCAAGATGAATGGACGGTGTGGATTAGTCACAAACATCACTGTGGGCCCCAAACTAGCGGTGCACATGCACCAAAGTGTAGTGCACCGAAATACACCAGGCGCTCCAGACGAGTCAGATTGCACTGACCCATGCTTCACTGAAAATGGGAGAGTTTTCTCTCTCTCCCTCTGTTTTTGCCACCGACGGACGGGCGTCCGTTTGGGACGCCCGTGGCCCACCACGATCACCCACTTGGACGATCCAGACCGTCCATCGTGTACAGGGATTGGCCCCCACCAAAACCCAACTCATATCATGTGTTGGAGTGCATGTGTGTGGACATAATTTACGGTGCAATAGGGTCCTACGAAGCACAACGTTTCTAAAAATAGAAACTGTCTGCTCCCTTCCTTTCTTCCAGCTCAGCGATCCACGTGAGCTACTCCTACGCTATCTCAACCCTCCATCCTAGAAAGATCTCGGCTGTCCCATTCGCTTAGGGCTTTCCCAAACAAAACCATATCCGGTTTCGATTCCTTCCCACAGTTTTGAGAAAACCAAACAACTGCAGGATTCAATCCTGGCCTTCCAATCCCATCCAACATCTCTGAGTGAGCTTATGGATCCATTTAAATCAGATCATCAGTCGACATCAGGTCTCCCTCCATTTCTAGCGGTCACAACTGAAAAATAGGCCGTTTCTTCCTAGCTCCGAACCCATCACCTAAAACGACACCAAGCTCCTTTCCTCCCATCCTCTGAGCTTCCCTGGGCCTACCCACACCATCCACAACGGTCAGATCTGAAGGTGGTGCAATGGGTGTGAATCCGCCATTGTCACCACTTAATCTTCCCTGGCGAAGAACCGACTCAGTTGCGATCTTGGGCCAGCGAATTTTAGCTATAGCTGGGATGAAAGGAATGGAAGAGGAGGAAGGAATAGAAGAAGAAATAGACAGAGAGTTTAAGTGGTTGTGTTGGGTGCGTATTGCATCGAACTCGGCCCAACCGAGTCACTGATGTGACTGCCTGAGTTGCTAGGTCAACCAACCGAGTTGAGCTTAGTGTGGGTCACCTCTAATCCTTGCTGGAGTCCCAGCAAAAGAAAAGGGAAGAAAAAAAAAAAGAAAACAGGGAGAAAGATAGATGGAGGAGAAGAGAATGAGAAGAAGGAGAGAGTAGAGTTAGGTGAGAGGGAGCTGACTCGCTGCCGAGTCAGATGGCTCAAGTCAGAGACCTACTGGGCATTCCAGCATGAGAGAAAGGAAGTAGGGAGCAGGAAAGAGAGAAAAGAGAGAAAAGAAGAGAGAGAGAAGAAGTGAAGCCAAGAGTGAGTGAAAATCGAGTTGACTAGACTGGAACTGAGTCGACTCGGTTCAAACTCGGTCGAGCTACATGTGGAGTTGGGTCAGCTCAGATGTGTCAAGTCGAGCTACAAAGTCAACTGATGTAAGCCAATTTTCTCTCCCTAAGTCAATCACTTGATTTATTATAATTAGCATTACTATAACTATTGTGATTATTAAGCATGTTTAGCCATTAGCAGGTTATGTGAGCTCGTATTAGTTACCATAAACAAATTTCAACCATTAGACGATAAGTATTAATATTTATGTACCATTCCTAGATGTTATCCTTGATAATGGATCACACTATCCAATACCATCATAACAAATGTTTTTGTTACATTAGCTAAAATGGATTATAACACTAAGGTTAATAAATACTTTATAATTACTAAATTAACACTAATTTCAAACCAACTAGGGTTCAAACCCTAAAACCTGGCCTAGACCTAAAATCTAGGATAAAATCCTAGACCCAAGTAATCTAAACCTTAAGACAACACCCTAAACATACATAGTGTCTTAGGTTTGGGCTAATTATAGAATTTCATGATTCATGGTAGGTCATGGTAACTATTATCGTGGCTAGGTTCGTTATTGATAGTTATAACTAATAGCATTGGAAATCATTTATCATTTCCCTAATGAAATTAGTGTAATACTTAACTTTTAGTAGTAACCCTTATTATATTATCATTGGTAAATATTCTGTTGCTATTACTTGTATTGTTTAATAGAATGTTAGTCATTATAAGAAGATTAGATAATGTTGGTATATCTAGAGACGAACTTATAAACCACCATTATTAATATTGATGGATTAATACTCCATCATGAATATTATTTAACCCGTTGTACAGTATTAATGGTAATAATAACATTAAAAATAATTAGGATCTAAATCCTAGAATCTAAGGATAGGACTAAACCCTAGGATAAGGCCTTAATTCTATATTTAAAACCCTAAAAGTAATCCAAACCCTAGGTCGTATAAATCTTGACGATAAACACTTAGTAGAACATTAATCTCATGTACAACTTCACAATCCATGGTAGGACTTCACTCTGAGGATGCACGCGCTTCCTAGCAACGTCAGTTAGCGATTCAAGTATAAGGTGATGATTCTTCCCCTTGAGCTTTCCATCTTCTCATTAGCTTAAGTTATAGTTCTTATTTTAACTTATAATTGATATTTCCCTTTATAATCACATGTGTTAGCTGGTGGAAATTGAATTATTGTATTACATGTTTTATGATTTTCCTGTATAATTGTTCATGCTTGTGGATTTTTTTTTTGTGGATTGCTTATGGAACTTAAACTGGTACATTAGGAGAAAATTCCCACATATGAATGTACACCCATACTTGGGATGTAACTTGACTAGTTGTGATCGTAATCGACCTTCGACTTGGTGGTTATTGAGTAGTGGTCTAGATGGATAATTGATGTGGGCCTACCATCCAGGGTTGTTGTGCCCAATGGTTTTTTAGGATGGTCTTTATCATATGATTTTGATATCGGCCTTATATGACATATTTTGATACTCGCCCTACATGGTTTTGTCTTGGTACTTGCCCTAGATGGGTTCAATGTTTTATATAGTGCAACTATGTGATATGTGATGGTAAGCCCCGTATATTGTAATATGATTGGCCACTAGTCGACGAGTTTCCATTAAAAATCCTAAGATGGTAGTCTCATGGGTCGGGGATGGTGGTCATGGGACAATATGCCCGAGCCGTCGGCCTACGCTAGGCCATGCGCTCCCCATAGTGATCATGAGCTCATTTAAATTGGTTGATTGCAATCGGATTAATAATGACTTGGTTAATCATGCATACATGACATATTACGATGACTTGGATCATTATGCCCATGCGATTACGTTGAGTGTTGCGCTAATGACCAATCATTCGACTTATGATGATGACTTGGATCATCATGCCCATGCGATTACGCTAAGTGTTGCACTGATGACCAGTCATATTCATGGGTGAAAAGCCCAATGCCTATCTGGATGTTTTACCCTGGGCATAGACCGTCTGGATGTTTTACCCGAGACCATGATTGCATTCATGCATCCATGCATATAATAAGACTGCATTTACTCTGTTTTGGCTGCTTGGATGTTTTATACTATCTCTTACCTAATGCGGCGATGTGTAATCTTGAGAAAAATTCACACTGAGTTGGCCACTCATCCATCAAATATATAACCGTAGATGTAGTACTGGTGGCTTAAGTGATTTTCAGGTCCAGACTGATGAGGAGCAAAGTACCACTGTGAAGATGCATGATTGTATTATCAAGAGTTGCTACATGGTTTTACAGTTTCAGATTTGTTGCAATTTGCTTTATTTACATGTAATATCATTTAACTTGTAATTGTAAGTTTGAGACATTGGTTTGTATAAGTCATTATAGGCAGCTCCTTGTACATTTGAAAATAATGAAAATTTCCTTTCTATCGATTTGTCCATTCTACGTTCATCTGCTTACTCTGATGAAAGAAAAGAAAACTCAAATTTGACCATCCTTTAAGGTTAACACTCGAATTTTTGGAAAACGGGTCGTGTACTCGGGTTCTGAAAAGTCGGGGCGTTACACATAAGGCATAATTTGGATCAAGAGAGAGGCATCAAAGTAATTTTAAAGTTTTGCATATGAATGAAATAGGCAGGGAGGACAACTGCATACGAGTGAGCAACAGGTCAAAATACGACCAGTGCCACGTGCGAGTGGCACCCAGGGTGCCGCTCGTCCTCCACTTTGTGTTAACTTCAAAGGGAGGCTCCTCCTGTACCTTTGGTCTTTCGAAGCTGCTTTGTTGTCTCTTTCCTCCAATTTGGACTTTAGAATGGTCTTGGGCCAAAATGGGTTTATGGACTTGGCTTGACAAGGGGAGTTGACTAGGTAAGCTATGATGACTGACCGGGTGATTGACTCAGTGGGTTGACTCAAGGGTTAACTCTATAGGTTCTGTTTTTCCTAAAGTTTGGGTTTAAGACCAGGTTTAGGGTTTTGTTGGGTTAATGTGACTAGATAAATTGAGTTTTAGGGTTGGTTTCTAGGGGTTTAAGGGTTTATAGGTTTTGGATTTAGGGTTTGAAGTTGGATTAGATTTTGGCTTAGGGTTAATGGGATGGATTAGGGTTTATGTTTAATCTTCATTAAGCTTATCGGCTCGATGTGGGGTGTCTTCAGTCTTCCATCCATTTTACTAGCTCATTTTAGTGCATGAGCCCAAAATTAAAGCATATTCAAAGCTTAAATGGACCACACCATAGGAATATAGTGTGAATTGAACACCTACCAATAAAAACTTTTTTGGGGGGCCATAGAAGTTTTGGATCAAGTTAAAATTTGTGTTTTCCCTTCATCCATGTCTTTATGAACAATTTAGATGAAATATAAACATCACCGTGGGCCATGGGAAGGTTTCAATGGTGGACATCATTATTCCCACTGTTTCCTGTGGCGTGGTTCACATGAGCTTTGGATATGATTCAATTTTAGGATCATGCCCTAAAATGATATTTAAAAATAAATGTACTGAGTGGATAAGACACATACATCTATGGTGGGCATCATGGAGTTTACTTAGTATGCTTAAGTGCACTGAGTAACACAGTACACAATCCATTTCCTTGTAGGAGAAGCATTGTTCCAAGTATGTCTCGATGCATCATGTGACTTCGCATGATGATTGGGCCCATCGTAAGGTAGATCCAATCCGTTGATTTTGTTTATGGACAACTACTTCTTTATAAAGTACTAATTCCATGTTTGAAAAGGCTGAGCTATATGTCCTAGAGGGGGGGAGGGGTGAATAGGACTATCCCAAATTAAAACTTTAACAGTAGAATTTAAACAAATTAAATAATAAAGCACAAAAATAATCTCACAATGTTGAAATTAAATACAACCTCAAATGTACGAGTATTAAGAGATTAATACAGATGTTGTTCTAAGGACAACCTTACACAAAAACTAGGGGTGCACATTTAACTGGTAGAACTGTGGAACCGGACCGGAAACGACTAAACGGTCCGGTTTGGTCCGGTTCTAGAGTGCACCGGTTCTGGTTCCGGTTCCGGTTCCGGTTCCAAAAATCAAAGAACCGGTGACATCGGTTCGGTTCTCGGTTTGGGGGTATGTAGAACCGAACCGAACCGTGAACTGATCCCTATAACCAAACCGTGGATCCGATCCGTAGAACCGAACTGTGGAACCGAACCTTGAACGAACCGAACCGATGTATTTTTGCACACCTTATAATTATTTCTCTAGAACATTATTTTTGTAAATGTATTTTTGCACACCTTATACAATATCTAAACCATTCATCAATGGACCACAACATGGATGGACATGGGCTTGCAATGGGTTGGATTATAAAAAGCCAAGAACCGTGGAACTGATCCGGAACCGAACCAGTTTTAACGGTTCAGTTCTGGTTCGGTTCTAGGGTGCCAACGGTCCGGTTCCGGTTCCAAATTTCCTAGAACCATTAGGAACAGTTCGGTTCCGGTTTCACCCCAGAACCGGTCCAAACCGAACCATGTGCACCCCTACCAAAAACCAAGGTTTATGGTGGGACAACTGATTCCTAGAAAGGTCTGTGTATCAAAAACTCAAACTGATACAGAGGAATAAAAAAATAAATAGCAATGAAAGAAATCTAAGCTATTACAACATTCCCACACTTGTATAAAAGAAATTACAACATTCTCCACAAATGCAAAAAGGAAAATTACAACCATCCACAAAAAGAAATAAACGTTCAAACTACAAGACAAGAAATTATAGTGGTTCGCTTGTGTGTACACCAAATGTTTAGAAAAATAGCCACACAACTACTCCACTCCTAATATCCTCATACAGTGGATATTAGCGTTCATTATGAAAATAGGTTTTTCCAGGTTCACCTAAAACCTTCACAATTGTGTCTTTCAAGTAAGCTTACACAATTCAAAAAACCCACACTCTGAGTTTTCTGGATCACCTCAGAAAAACCAAAACAGAGAGATTTTTCTGGTGCAATCTCAATGAAACCAAATAAAGAAATTTACATAATGTAAAATACGTGGATATCTCTTTTTGATGCAGCCCGGGAGAAGAACGGAGTAAGTCGGTAGTAGAAAGTTCAACGTAGAAATTCAATGTCCACACTCATTATGAAATAGTTCTAAGTTCTAAATTGATTTTAGATTTAAAGCACCTTGGGCTAGCTTGATTTGATTTTGATTCCAAGAAATGGGAATGCTTCAATCCCTCTTTCAAATATAATTGGAATGTATAATACAAAATCAAATACAAAGAAAGCTAATAAAAGAGAATATAAAAGGTGCACAATATAGCTTATGAATATCACCAACTTATCTCTCAGAGCGGCGTATTAATTTAGCTTGAATTGAATATTAAACTCTGAAATTCGTGCTTTATTTATAAGTAAAGAAATCACATTCACGATTGGTCCTGAGGACACCACGACTGGTCGTAGGACCAATAGATTTTTAAAATTTGGGCGCGATAAGAGAAAGTCGTTCCACGACTGGTCGTAGGCCCTGCACGACTGGTCGTGTGGCCTCCATGACTGGTTGTGACCTGTCCACGACTGGTCATGTGGAGCCTGATTTAATCGCTGGACTTTGAGTCGTGACTGCAGGACTGGTCGAGCACGAGTCGTGCACTGTTCACACGACCGGTCGAGCAGTCTCCTGGATTGGTCGTGGTTTAACAAAAAATTTCAAAAATTTGCGACAAACTTAGGACTGGTCGTGGAATTTCTTGGACTGGTCGAGCTAGTACTAGGACTAGTCGAACATAGTCCAAAACTAGTCAAGAAACAGTCAATCCATTTATAAAGAGACTCAATTTGAATTATGTATTCAAAATGACCTACCCTAAGGTCAATCTAAGGTCATTCATACCTTATAAGCAATGGATGAACATTGAGACTTCTTTTGCTTTAGTTGATAGATGTTCTTCGAAGTTTATGAAGCTTGATGTCTTGTCATGTAGAGAATCTTGAACTTGAGACTTCTGAAGCTTGAAATTGACATTCATTGAAGCTTGAGCTTGAGGTACTTGAGATGTACTTCACCTTGAGTCTTGAGTACCAAAATAAGGACTATTGTCTTGCCTTTAGATGTAGCTTTAAAACCTTGCACTTTGAAGTTCTTGAAGTAAAGACCATTGTCCTTGTACATAAGATGCACAGACTTGTAGAGGTGCTACACAAGACAAGGATTCCAAGAGGTTTTGGCACTACAAAATTTGACAACCAAAGGAGCTAGAAAACATCGCACTTACAATGTTGATACTACTTCTCTGTAGTCCACAACAATCAATAACCTATAATGACTGCCAAATGTTTCCTTATGGTGTGATTCACATGACTTTTGGATCTAGTTGATTCTTTTGCCCATGGCCTTTCATCAAATGCTGACTCTAATGAAAGGAGTGGATTCAACACATACCTCATGGTGGGCCCCACAAACAACGAACAAAGACCATTTAGGTAGGGCCGACGCCATTATTAATGGTCGAGATTGTCACGTTTTAAGGGTCTAGGTTGTCAGTATTAATGGTCAAGGATGTCATGTGGTAATGGTCGAGGTTGTCTAAGAAGGTTCCAACGTAGGTATTTCTTTTCCCAAAAATTTCCTCTTGTGTGGCCAACTTAATTTCGTATCTGCCTCATTTTGTTCGCATTTCCTAAGATGATTTGTAATGGATTTCTCATGAACATTACAATGGCCCCAGCTAGCTTCCCAGGACTGGAACTCCTGGGAAAGGCTTTATTGCTTAATATTAAATCCGCAGCCCCATGCTGCGGATTTAATATCCACACCAAACAAAATAATGGTAATCGAACATCCACCATTAAAAACTCCTTGGGGCCTACCTTAATTTTTACTTGCAATCCAACACATTGATAAGGTGACAAAGATATGGATGATGGGAAAAAAACAAAAAACAAATATCATCTTGATCCAAAATTTTTGTTGCCTACAAGAAGTTATAATGGCAAAAACGATTGTTTCTTATGTTTTGGTCAATCTGAGATTTGAATTTACTTAATTTTTAAGCCTATGCCACAAAATAGTTTGAAAAGATAGGTGGATGGTGTGGATATACAATTGGTACATCAAGGTGGGCCCACATTCAGGGCGGCACATATTGGGTGAGATATGGGCCACACCTAACCATTCCACACACTCTCTTTCTACCACATATTACAACTGACTAAGGTGAGTTTGAATGAGATACCTAACCCTATTACAACTGACTGAGGTGAGTTTGAATGAGGTACTTAACCCCATGGCACATGGACCCATCGTGATGTTTTTGAGAAATCCTCTCTGTCCATCCATTTTAGCGGTTCATGTTAGGATATAAGAACAAAAATCAGGCAGATTCGAAACTAAAGTGGGCCACATGACTAGAAACAGTGAAAAGGAGTTGCTTACCGTTCAAACCTTTTTGGGCTCCACTATGATGCTATTATGCAATCTAAACTGTTCATAAAGTTGCACAACCGTTAGTAAGGTCATTATTATTGGGATGAACTGAAAGAACAAAAATATTAGCTTGATCCAAAGCTTCTGTGGCCCACGAATGTTTCAACCATGGGCGTATAATCTTTACTGTTTTTTTTTTTAATTATTATTATCATGTGGCCCACTTGAGCTTTGAATCTACCTTATTTTTTAGATCATGTCATAAAATGATTTGGGAAAACATGTGAACAATATGGATTTATCACAAATACTATAGTGGGCCCTATAGAGTTTACTTAGTGGGCTCAATAGCACTGAGTTCCACAGCAGGCAATCCGCTTCCCTCCGGCTATCAAGCATGGGCGTTTTTGTCTCTTGAAAATTCGAATTCAGGTATGGGTGTACAACGAGTCGAACCGAGTCGAGTTGGCCTCAGCTCGACTCGGCTCGGCCACTAGCTGACCCCAACTCGAACTCGGCTTGGCTCGGTCCTCGAGCCTGACTGGCCAGCTCAGATCGGTTTGGTCAACAGCTCGGGCTAGTTCGATCCGAGTTCGAGCCAAAATTGAGCCTCTGTGGCATTTTCACATACACATGCAGTGCAATATCAAAATCAAGGAAAAATAGTATTTGTTTCATATACATACATTCCTTGCCATTTATGATCAGTTTTAGGACAAGTATTTCATCGAACATGGAGCTAAAATTGGCCAACTCCGTTGATTTCATCGAACACCTTATAGGCAACATCAAAATCGAAGAAAAATAATATTCGTTTCATATATATACCTTCCTTGCCACTAGCGACACTTCTTTGAGTCATTTAATCAAACACTTGGTAAGCAACATCAATATCAAAGTAACTAAGTCACCGAACTAGTTCGATCCGAGTTGGGGTTCGATCCAAGTTGAGTCGAGCTCAGGCAAGCTCGAACAAGAAATTTTTTTGAGCTAAAAAAATTAGCTCGACTCGGCTCGAACTCAGCTTCGAACTGAGCCGAATCGAGCTTTTTCGAGTCGAGTCGAGCGAGCTAACCGAGCTAACTCGGTTCATGTACACCCCTAATCGGAGAGTTAAAAAAGGTTTCCAAGGGAGGCCAAAGACGTAATTTGACCATTAAATTGGGGCCATTTTCATAAAAATCCCAATAAATGAGGTGTCGTGTGGGACGTGGATTAGATACTGACAGGTTGAGTAGCGAGACTCGCTATTGAAGTGACATCACCAAGTTATGTGGGTCCCACCATGATGTATGTTTTGTATCCACACCATCCATCCATTTAGAGAGATCATTTTAGGGCGTGAACTAAAGAATGAGTCATATCCAAAGTTCGAGTGGACCCCACCATAGAAGACATTTGATAGAGTGATGCTCACCATTAAAATTTTTGGAGGGCCACAAAAGTTTTTGATCAAGATAATATTTGTTTTTTCCCTTCTTTAATGTCTTTGTTAACTTATTAACAGGTTGGATCTCAAATAAACATCATGGTGGACCTTAGGAAGGTTTAACAGTGAGGCTCACTCTCCCCACTGTTTTTTATGGTGGGGTCCACTCCAGATTTGGATCTTACTCATTCTTTGGTTCATGCCCTAAAATGATCTCTCCAAGTGGATGGATAGTGTAGATACAACACATACATCATAGTGGACCCACAGAACTTGGTGAAGTCACTTCAGTAGCGAGTCTTGCTACTCAACCTGTCTAATTCGCGTCCGTGGACAACTTCTTCTCCATTTTCTTTTTGAGAAAATGATCGACAGAATGTGAGATGAGATGCAGGCACTTATAAATTGCATATTTTTTATTAAATGTAGGGCTGTACACGAGTCGAGCTAGCTCGAAAAGCTCACACAACTCGGCTCGATTAAGCTCGGATTGACTCGGCTTGAATGGCCGACTCGGGTCGAGTCAAGCTAATTTTCTGAAGCTCGAGTTGAGTTTGAGCCAAGTTTGAGCAAGGTGCATTTCAACTCGACTCGAGCTCGACTCGACTTGAGTAAAATTTTTAAACTTTTTAATACTACACACACACACACACACACACACACTTAAAAGTTATTTTAAATAAAAAAAACAACAAACCCTACCCAACTCCCCATACCCTTTACCCTCCCTCCCTCTCTCTTTGTTTTTTTTTTCCTAATCCAACCCAGCCGCTGCCCGCATGGCCCTACCCAGCAAACTTTACGCCGCTGCCCGTCCGCCGGTCGCCGTCGGCCTGCCCCTCTCTAGTCTCTAGTCTCTATCTCTCTCTTTCTCTCATTCTCTTACTCGGCCCACTCAGCAGTCAGCCTATTCGGCCACCATCCAAGCATTCACAAACAAAGATAGGTTTGTTTTTTTTATTTAATACAATAATTATATGATTTTAGTAGTAGTATATTCTTTTAATTTTTATTTTCAAATAAGAATTAGATTGGGTTGGGTTGGCCAGTTGGGCAATGGGTGATGGGTCGGGGGGGTAGGTTTGGGTTGGGCGCTGGCTTGTTGGGTTGAGTTAGGTTGGGGGGTTTGGGTCGTGTCGGGTTGGGACCATTGGGGATCTATGGATTGATGATACATCTAAACTAGGTACCACAACACAATTTGAGGATTTAATAATTTAGGTGGGACCATAAAAAATAATTTATAGCCATTGGTAAATAGCAAAACAGAAGTGTGATCTGTTCATTGAATGATACTTGTTGGCTGTTGCTAAGGCTTTCAAAAGCTGAACTATGTGATTGTGCCAACCTATTGGATTGGTTGGATTTTATATACAAATGGAAGCATAAAAGCTATACATTAGTTGGACCTTAACTTAATCTAACAGATTGGACTTTAGACCTTTGAATAAAATAAGAAGTCCAAATTAATTATGATAGAAGTGGCTCTAGTAGTCTAGTTACATAATTTTTGGAAGAAAAGGAAAACATTCGCTAAATTTGCTTTGTTTCTAAATGGTGTGCAGCAATGTCTTCAGATGATCCATCCACCGATATTCGGGATTATGTGTCACGCCCCAAACCCGGAAATCGGAATCACAAGAACCCCGATCGCCGAATCTGGTGCTGACAGCCTCTGTAGTACCCCATTCTCGGTTCCCAGTGCCTATGCACTAGATTCCGATCCTGGGATCCTACAAGGAGGATTTATTATTATTATTATTTGTATACATTTATCTCGCAATAAGCATAACCACAAGAATACTAAAATCATAAAGGCAACATCATCATCACATATCCACTAATATAAACTGTTGAATATAGTACTGAAAGGGAAATACATATGACAAAAATCAAAACTCCATAAGTCCGCTGCACGCTCCAAGCTCAGTGCTGCTGCAACCTAACGCCACCTGCACGCATTTATCATGCATAAGCTTATAGAAAGCTTAGTGGGTGGTGAAAGTGTGTACACAAGGTAAGTGCCAAGTATTCAATACAATGCCATCATCATACAATACCGAAATTACTGGTAATCCATAAATCGTACATTATCGGAATAAGCAGAAATACTGATAAGATCATGAATTATCAGAGTGAACAGAAAAATACTAACAAGATCATGAATCATGCGATAACAGAGTAAGTAGAAGTATAGACAAGTCCATAAGTCAATCAATATCAGAATACGCAATATAGAACAACTATGCAATAAGGAGTCATAAAAAGCCAAATACCAGATGCTGAAGGTGCAGTGCAATATACAAATCCTGCTAAATCTGTCTAGGCCATATAAGTACAGAAACATAGCGACCCAAAATGTCATATGCCTGCGGATGTAATGTAATATGCGATGCGAATGAAATGACCATTCTGGAGTGTGAAGTCGGGATGATAGTACGTAGTATCGCAGGCTACGGGGTCCACCACAGGGGACTTCTATCCAAACCAGTCCCATACCTAAATTTGGATAGTCAGACTCAACGTGGTAAACTCCTGACCTCAGGTTAGTCGCACGCCCAACCGAAATCCTTGCCATAACGAAGGTACACAACAATTAGTTGCGCACCACCAGCCCGAGTGGATAGTGAATGAAATAAATGCATGAGTATGCAACCCCTACTCAATAAGTCCACATATCAGTACGGTTCCTCTCTGAAAAATCACCGGGGTCTATTACACTCTAAACCAGATTTCTGCCCCATCGCGCACAACAAGGTGAGTGGAAGAGACCTCACTATCCGCTGCCAATATCGGGCCCGACTCATCGATAGCGGACCCATTCCTCGAGCTGGTCAGACTCAGCCTAGCATTGCCCCCTCCTCTTGGACGGGTAAGGCCGTACCCCCTTCCAACCGACCACGACACAGTGAGAGACGCGGCCTAACGGTATACGGCCACCATGCGCTCATGCATCCACTCGGTCTAGACGTTGGAGCAACCTTTGGAACCAAGAGAGTTTAGGGACTTTCACCCAGGGATATCTATAATACCCCATATAGAACAGATTTTCGGTGTCCCATCTGACCATCCACGAAATACCTGTGGAGGCTACGACCCTGATGTCGCTAGGGCGTACGGTGGTCATGTCACACAAATGCGAGATGCATGAGTCACACAGTCCAATCATGCATCAATCCTGCGCATGCCGTGCTCTCATGTGGGGTAACTCCGCCTATCAGGGAGCCCCATGAACAACCTGTCCTATGGCATATGTAATGGTCAATCACATCTCATAACAAGCATGCAGATGACGCGTATGGGCATGTATTATAATGCTATGCTGTCACACACTCATAATCGGTATCAATAACCGGCATCAACAATCGGCCTTGACAATGTGGACATTTAACCAACATTGCCCCCAAGGAATGGTCACATATAACCCAATATATAATGGGTCCACAGCCTCGCACAAAGGTCTAATATACAACACAATGGGCCTTACTCAAGGGCCATATACATAACAAGCGGACCCTGCTCATGAGCCTAATACATATCACAATGCGCCTTGCCCATAGGCCATGAATACATCACAATGGGCCTTGCCCATGGGCCTTAAATACATGGCATGTGGGCCCTACATATGGGTCTTGAATACATCAAATGGGCCTTGCATCATGGGCCTAATACGTGTCACAATGGGCCTCAACTACGGGTTACATGTATATCATGTAGGTCTCGACAATCGAAATCGGCCTCGACAATGGAAATCGGTGAGAATGGGCCTAACTAGGCCTAAGGGAAGGTCACCATGCGGGCGTTTAACCATCATTTCCCAAAAAAATGTGGACATTCAACTAACATTGCTCCCAAGAAGTGCCCCATATAGGGTTAAACGTATAGTGGGCCCATGGCCTCACACAAAGGCCTAATACACATCGCAATGGGCCTCACACAAGAGCTACATACACATCACGATGGGCCACATTACATGGACCTCGAATTCATCACAATGGGCCTCACTCATGGTCCTCGAATACATCACATTGGGCCTCGTACATATCCAGTGGGCCGCATCAATGGGCCGCACCAGTGGGCCATAAATGCGCAACAGGTGGGCCCTGTACATGGGCCTTATACATAATAACGGGCCCCATTACTTGGCTTGATATACACAACATCGGGCCTCACATATGGGCCTCAAATATACATCGCAGGTAGGTGGCCTCAAGAATACATCACAGGTGGGCCCTATCACATGGCCAGGCGGTGTGGGTGAATCACATCCATCAATGTGGGACCGGTAGAAGGACGGCGTGGAGATAAAATACAAATATGATGGTGGAGTCCTCATCACCGTCCAAACATGTTCGGTACCGTCCAGATCATCTGAACGGTGTGGACAAACAATTGCATCGTGGTGGGGTGGCACGACACCATCTAAACTGCCCAGCACAGATGAACGGAGTAAGTGTAATACATACATCAAGTCAGGGCCCCACTGTCCCTGTGTGGATGGTGGCGAGTGGAGCACGTACATCATGTGTTTAGCACAGATGAACGATGTAAATATGATACATGCATCAAGGTGGGGTCCTAAGGTGGGATGGCTGGGGGGTAAAATAGATGGATGACATGAGTGCAGAATAGGTGGACGACGTGGATCCATACGTTCAGGTGGTGGTCCCTATTGTCAGGTCATCGGACGGTGTAGATATAAGACACATATAACACGTGTGGGTCCCATAAGGAATGACGTGTAGAAAATATATAACATAAAGATGGGCTTACACACAACAAGTATGGGCCTACCAATGGCCCTAGGGAGAGTTGTAATGCGGACATTTAACCAACATTATACTTACAATGTGGACGTCAAACTAACATTGCTCCCAAGGCATGACCCGCCATAAATGCCAATACATGAACCACGGTGGAAGGACATTACAATGGGCTTCATGTACATCCCATTGGGTCTCGACCCATGGGCCTCCGATACACCAAATGGGCCTCATAACATGGGCCCTATTCACATCACGTGGGTCTCAACCCACGGGCCTTTATACATCACAATGGGTCTCAACCCATGGGCTCATACATCACAATAGGCCTCAACCCATGGGCCCTAGGATACATCCAAATGGGCCTTATAACATGGGCCTTACATTCATATCAAGGTGGGCCTCAACAATGGCCTCATACACATCAAGGTGGCCTAATCACATGGGTCTTATGTACATCAAGGTGGATCACACCAATTGGGCCCCATGTATATCAAATGGGCCGCGCCAAATAAGTGGTGATAATGATTTCTGCAATTTAAAATTCCTAAGGCCCACCATAACGTAAATTTCCATCCAACCTGTTCCTAAGTTAACATAGGGATAGATGAAGTGGAACAAATATCAGCTTAATTGGAAGCTACTATGGCCCTTACAGATTTTGAATGTTAGACGTCATTGTCCACTACTTAGATGGTGGGGTCCACTTGACTCTAGATCTGCCTCATTTTTTTAGTCTCAAGCCTGAAAATAAGCTGGCCAAATGATTGAACGGTCTGGATGCAACACAAGCATCATGGTGGGGCCCATGAAAGCCCACCATCAGGTATATTATATAAATATAATATATATAGTATATATATATATAATATATATACAATATACACACACACACACACACACACACACACACGCACACATACACGCATACACACACACGTGCACACACACGCGCACACACACATGCACACACACGCCTACACACACGTGCACACACACGTGCATACACACATACACGCCCACCATCCCCCGGACGGTGGGGTTAAAACAAATACATTACAGTTGGCTCCACCGTCCAGGTGGACGGTTGGAAATAGAATACATATATCATTGTGGGTCCCATGTGGGGCCCACCTTAATGTTTACTTTCCATCCATCCCTTCATAGGGTCACGCAGACCTAGGTGAAGGGCAAAAACAAATTTCAGCTTGATCCGAAACTTCTGTGGGCCCAAAAAACGGTTTCAATGGAAGACATTTAATCACCACTGTTCCTATGATGTGGGTCACCTGAGCGTTTAATGGGCCTAATTTTTGGAGGGGGCCCACGTCAGGGAGAGGCCCACCTAATGAACGGGTTGGATGACAAATATACACAATGGTGGGGCCCACGGCTGGAGCCGTGAGTCATGCACGTCCGCCCGCCAGCTACCGCAGGACGTCAACGGTCCTCTCCGTGTCAACAGTAGTAGCAATGTTGCTGCTGTTTACATGTATATATTTTTTTAAAATCGAATTTTAGGGGTTTTTCAGATGTAGGGCCCACATCAGCTGAATCCAGGCCTGCCAATGGATTCTACCATCCATAACAAACCCATCAAGTCCAATATTGAGTATTTTTCAGCATGTAGAAAGATTTGAGTGAATTTAAACGGTGAAAATCGCTGTTTGCTAAGGTACGGTCCACCAGAAACTCGGATCAGCTTCATTTTTCGGCTTAACGCCTAAAATGATCTCAGGAATGGAATGGACGGTTTGGATTAAAAGAATACATCAAGATGGGGCCTACATAGGCGGCTCACCCAATGAACTTTGAAACAAGCTAATATTTGTGTTTTCATTTCAGTCCAGGGACGTCCCTGGACGTCTGGGCGTCACACATGCTCAAGGTGGGCCCTACTCAGGTGGGCCATCAACTAATGGATGGTGTGGGTACAACACATATGTAAGTGGGCCCACCTATAGATGGGTTGGATAAAATACATGGCTCATGGTGGGGTTCATCGGAGTGGGCCACACGGCCACATCATTACCAAGAAAAGGAAAAAGAGAGGGAGAATGAGAGAGAGAAGCACCCACCTTCAAAACTACTTCTCCGCCTTCCGCACTAGGGCAATCTAGCTCCAAGGAGAAAGAATCAATGGTTGAGATTGGATTTTAGAGGTTGGATGATGCGGTATGAAGCTTCATGGTGGGTGAAAAAATGGAGGGAAGCTTGGACGTGAGTTGCTCTCATGGAGCTTGGGGAGAAATGAGAGAGAAATGAGGAAGAGAGAGAGAGAGATGATAGGTGAGAGATGAGAGTGATGGATAGGTGTACTTGATGGGTGGAGAGAGAGTGTGTTAACTTTAGGGGTTGCTTTAGGATGGGTGTTTGTACTTGACATGATGGGATGGAGTACTTGACACTTGACGACGCGATTAATGGGACATTCTCCTGGGATTGCAACGCGCGACGTTTCCCTCGAACTGAACGCGGACCCACATCTCCTGACTCGAGTATCGTCTCGGCGTGTAATACGTGGTGTCGGAACCGCGGCTACGGCGCGGTAGCTTGGGTATAAGTCTTGGGTCAGGCCGACTCTGGAATACAGGATATGACACAGGGTTGCGCACAACTGCCGATTACAGATCACAGGTCGCCGAGTTCGACTGGGAGGACCACAGAAGCCTACGGAATGGTACGGGTTGGTATACGGGTTTACATTATGGATCTCAAGTGTAAACCCCAAACTCTGGAAAAATAGAAATCCAATGTAGTTTGTGTAGGGGGAGATGCAAAACCATGTCCCGAAGCACCAGAGGAGATACGATTTTTATACCAGGATCTTGTAGAATCTAACAAGAAGCTTTCTACCCCCTACCCCACATCAAATGCAACTAGCCATAAGATATACCATAACAGACCTATTCTAATCAACGAAGATTCTGAAATAGAGAGGGTGAAGAGAATAAGTAGGAAAGATGAAGGGGATAATGAAGCTAGATTAAGAAGACTGGAAGAATAGCAATTACAATTAGCCTTTAAGTTAAGCAAGGAAGAGGCAGATGCATCAAGATATCAACGATGTGCTCCTCGACAACATGACGTAGAAGTAGGGCCGAGCTCGACAAGTAAGAAGTCATCGAAGTTATTTTCAAACTCGCCTCATTCTACAAGAACTTAGGTATTCCGTATAAATCAACTCATAAAAATAGTTTGAAAAATTAATTGAATTTACACAAGAGCATGGTGAAACAGTCTCCCCACCTTCTAATTCAAGGGAGGTTAATGAGCATATTGGAGTAGATACCACCAGTTCGAGCTTAGATGATGAAAATTATGGATTTGATATAGAGTAGGATAAGAAGAATATTAAAAATTAACTTTGATATATTAAGTTTTTACTTGTAATCTTGTAGACTTGTAGTTATACTTGTATGGAGTAAATACATTGACTTAACTTTTCTACTATAATGCTTTAACTTAACTTACCTACTATAAGTGCATTATCTTCTATTTGTTATTATTTTTTTTTCTTGTGGACTTGTAGTTGTATGGATAAACTGTTTCTTATATATTTTGATATTTGTTCTTTAAATATTGATGCTTATGATTATTTGTCATCTGATGTTGTTAATTAATATTTATGCCACCTAGTGGTTTATCAATATACCCCTTGTTTAGGAATTTATATTGAACAAGTACAATCATTCTACTGAAAATATTTATTTTTTATGGATTCCTAAATTGTCCCATGTTGGACAGTTCGGTACCATATTATGTACTTAGGTTGTCATCATTAAATTTACATGTAGTTAGAATTTTCGTAGTGTTTCCCTATATTTTTTTTTCGGATATGTGGTTCTTTACTAGTTGGTTTCTAGTACATGTATAATGGATTACATGTGGGTGTGACAATTAATTAGTATTGAATTTTACATATATCTGAAGAATATAGGGAGATGTTATCAAAATTTTGGTTCGCATGTAAATTGTATGGGAACAATACATGGTATGTTACCAAATGAGATATAAACAATTAACACCTCCAAATAGAGACAAGTAGGAATAAGATATTTAGAGACAATTAGTAAACAATATTTAAAACAATTATGGACAATTTCTAGTTATGTATATGTATGTATCCCTGTGGATTTATTTATTAGGGGACTATTTGAGACGCTTATGTCTTGCAGTTTATGGATGGGCTCGATATTGTTTGTATTATATATTTATATATACGTATAAATGTGATTGAGTGATTACTTCAACCTATAGAAGTCTTGATCTTACCCACCCTTGTTATCTTTTGATTTTTAGATAACCAGTGAAGAAAACTCAAATACTCTTGGCTCTGTTGCGTCAATCACATCTCCTTTTGTTGTGGAAGGAGACAAATTAGAAAACAAGGTTGAAATAGCTTCAGGTTCGGTGAAAGAGAAAAAAGATCGGCGATTTGAGAATCTTTTAATAAGATCATGCAACCAGATGGTTTAGTCAAGATTAGATGCAAGTTTTGTAAATTCTTTACAGCAAACATTCTAGTTCTTCTACAACTCGCTATCAGAGGCATTTTGATAAATGTGTGAAGAGACCCAGAACATTGAAGGGTGGAGTCCAACAACTGCTTTCATTTACCATTTATAAAGAGACGACTCTCAACCTTTACTTTTAACGTATAAGTCTGATCTGGATAAACTGAAAGAGTGGTTTGCGAGGATGGTGATAGTCAATGAGAAGCCATTTAGTATGGTAGAAAGCAAAGTTTTCATGGGATTTTACAAAATTTTAAATTCCAAATGTGAGGAGGCCTCTCGTATTACAATGAAAAGAGAGTGCATGAAGATGTATGTTGTTGAGAAAGCTAAATTGAAAGCTCTCCTGACATCCGTATCCAGAATAAGTTTGACTTCAGATATGCGGATGACTTCGAATTAGAGAAGGGATATATGTTATTGACCGCATACTTCGTTGATGCGGATTCGAAACTACAAAAGAAGATTTTAAACTTCCGCTATGTTCCTCCTCCTCATATCGGTGTGGTACTATTCGACTGCATTTACAACTGTCTTGTTGAGTGAGGCATTGAAAAGAAAATTTCTTCAATTACTTTAGATAATGCCTCTTCCAACGATACTTTGTTTTCTTTCTTACGTACTCAGTTCAAGGCTGCCGGAAAATTATTTTTCGAAGGTAAAATATTCCAAGTTAGATGTTCTGCTCATATACTCAACTTGATTGTGCAAGAAGAGCTGAAAGTAATTAATTCAACGATTGCCAACATATGAGATAACGTTATATATAAGGGGGTCACCTTCAAGAATGAGTACGTGGAATGATATACTCCAACATTTGGATTTGAAATCTAAACAGCAGTTGAAGTTAGATGTCTGCACATGCTAGAATTCCACTTTTGAAAGGTTGGATACGACTTTAGAATTTAAAGTTGCATTCCCTAAACTTTCGGTGCACGATAAAATACGCATACATGCCAAGTGATGAAGACTGGAAGAAAGCTGAAGATGTTTATCAGTTTCTCAAAGTTTTTTACGACTGCACGAAGATTTTTTCAAGAAATAAGTATTTCATGGCAAATCAAATTCTTCCTGAAATTATTTTCATTATGAACGTGCTAAAAAAGTGTGTCGCTGATGGTCCAAAAATTTTAAAAGCGATGACTTTAGTAATGCAGTTAAAATTTGATAAGTATCGAGCTGAATGCTACTTGTCAATGGCCATTGCGGTTGTCATAGATCCAAAGATACAAGATGGTAATGGTTAGATTTGTTTTCAGATCACTTTATTCCAGTTCCGAAAGAGTTTCAGCGGAGATCGCCATTATTAATGCTGCAATTGAAGAGTTATTTGCTTCATATTTGATAATTCGGCCGAAACATCAAGTGTAATAGGTACTTCTCAAATCGCAGGATGTTCTTCTACTGCGGGCAAGCTACTTAGTGACTTTATGTCTTTTTTAGACGAAGAAGAAACAGAGACGAAAAAAAACTGAATTCGAAGTGGAGAAGTATCTAAATGAGCCGGTCATAAGGCTACAAGAAGATAATTTCGATGTTTTGCAGTGGTAGAAATCTCGAGCTCGTGAATACCCTACACTTTTGGTGATGGTATGAGACATTTTATCAATTTCAATTTCGACCATGGCATCTGAATCAACTTTTAGTACCGGGAGTAGGGTAGTTAGCAAGTATCGAAGCTCACTCGCCTCGAATACAGTTGAAACACTGATATGTACGCAGGATTGGTTGCATCTAGTTTGGGGAAGTAGCAATTTCGATGTTGAAGAGTATGAACAGAAGAATGGAAGTGAAGACATAGACTAAAATGCTTGAAGGAATGTAAGTTTTAAAATTTTTCATTAATGTTTTATATTTTCTGATATATTTTAACTCTTTGGATTTGATGTTGATTGTTGAGGACCACTAGAGGTTTTAATAATGTGGCATATGAGACATTTTATACTTAACATAATTGACATTTAACTTGTATTTTTTAGCAAAAAATATAATTTAACATATGAACAAGCTTGACTCAACTCGAGGTAAGCTCAACTCGACTCGAACCACTAGCTCGACTCGAACTCGACTCAACAACTTGACAAACAAGCCAAGCTTTAATGTTGAGCTCGAGGGTGAGCTTAGCTCTCGAGCTTGAACTCGAGCATAGCATGGACGAGTTGAGCCGAGCTTGGCCCACCTCGACTCGACTCAGCTAGATGTACAACCCTAATTAAATGTAGTCAAATTAAACTGTCCAAATTATAATTTCCAATTTAGATGTACCATTACCACGAATGACACTTATTTGATCTTCTCGATATCGGATTAGTGGACATTTATACGACAGCTAAAATGAAAAATATCCAATTGTCCTATTTCCACAAACAAGTGTCCACAAATCAAAGATTAGGATTGATTAATCAATCTTATCTTGATTTTGTGACTTAGCTATATTGGATTCCACCATTTAGCTTATGTTAATATATGTCACTTGCACAATTCATATGCGGTTGAGTATCAAGCATCATACTCCCCAAGTATCATATAACTAGGGGTGTCAATGGCCGGGCTCGGGCCTGTAGAATCAGAATTTTAAATAGGCCCAGCCCGAAACAGTTCAAAATCTGGGCCCAGACCAACCCAGGCCCAGCCCGTTGACAGCCCTACATGTAACTCCTCTCCTTTCCGTAGGGTTTGGTAATTAGACGTGTATGTGGAACCGAACACCAAACACAAGCTCATGCGTCACAACATGAGACTGTAAGATCTAGGCTTTCCATCAGTTGAGCAACACTTTTTAAATCCTCTGGCATAAAAATTAGGCCATTCCATCCCTTAGATGGACCACAGCTTATCAAAATAAATGAATGGCTATTAATTTAATTTGTACTTTCTGGCCACAGGAAGAGTTGAATTTGTCTGATGCTTCGATCGTGGGCCTAAAACAATAAGCTCTATACATTTTTATATAGTAAACTTCTTCACATATATAATCAACCATTGGATAGTGTGCTTGACTGTAATTAGCTCATGTAATAGCCTATTGCATTGCCACCATGGGTAAAGTTGTCAATGGGCCGGACTAGCCCGTTGGGCTTTCGGGCCTAAAAAACCTCTATATATTTTTATATAGTAAACTTAGATTGTAATCAAGCTATCCAATAGATTATTAGATAGTGTTAGGTTGTAATGAACCTATGTAAAGCCTATTACATCATGCATGTTGGTAAGGTTGTCAATGACTGGGCCAGCCCATCTTAGGCTGGGTTTGGGCTGGAGTATAAAGCCCAAGGGCTGGTCTCCGGCTTAAAATTCAAGCCAATTTCTCAATCGGGCCGGGTTTGGACTGTGTGCAACATTCCAACCTTGGCCCATTAGGATTTGACAGGGCAGTTACACGATAGGTAAAAATCCTCATTTTGTTGCTCATGTTCCAACCGGTCGCAACATAAACATTTCAAAGCTTGAGTTGGACTATTTTAGCTCATCACGACCTAGGGTTGTCTCGGGCTTATGTTGAATAATGCAAGCTAGGCTTGGGCTAGAGTATCAAGCCCGAGGGCTAGGCTCAAGCTTAAAATTGAGGCTCATTTCTCAATTGGGCCAGGTTTCGACCATGTAACAATGGCCCATTTGCCTAGCTTGGTCCATTATATATATATTATATATATATATATATATATATATATATATATATAAGTAAAAAATCTCATTCATTCCTCTGCTTAATGCTCTCCCATGCTTCAACCAATCAACTCTCGACCCAACATAAAAAACCCTAGCTAGGCTTGAGCTAGACTATTTAGCTTATCACGGGTTGCCCTAAGCTCAAGCTTGTGTTGAACAATGCAGGTAGGGCTTGGACGGAGCTTGACCCAGCCCTAACTCGACTTATTGACACCCTTACCTATGGGAGTTCTATACTCTCATTGCCAATCCTAAGCATAGATAAAGGAGATCGGTGACATCAAGTTGATAGTACGTGTCACACTTATGTTGTCGTAACTTTCATTATAAATCCGAACAATATGGCATTTCAAAACCCTAAATAGAGTGGAATGACAAAACAAGATTCATGTAGCGGACCCCAATTATTTTGGGATGGAGTAGTACACTTTTATATAGTAATATAGATATAGAAATAGGTATATTCTCTTTGGAATTAATCCATGCCAAATCAAAAGTACACCTCTCCTTAATTCTCTTACACTGAAACTACATTAAGAACAATGGGACTTCTAACCACATGTCTACCATCACTCCATGTTATGGCCCCAAACACAAAGCTCCCATTACTATCCTTATATGGCACAAAATCAACCCTATAAGTAAGCATTTCTCCTGTTTTATTAAACTTAAGCTTATATGGCGTGACCGCAACCTTCACGCCTGTCGGATTCTCTATCTTGGGTACGTAGACTGATCGACCGCTACCGTAGTTAGTGACAGTCCGATACACGGATACGCTCCCGTTCATGCTACTGATGCCGATCGAAGGATAGTTGAGATTGTAGGATGGCATTGACATCTTCTTACAGGCGATAGCCTCCCCGGTGATATTCCGAAGCTGCGCGGGGTTCGCACCATTGCTACATAGAAAATCAATCATGTCGTCCACATTGTAATCATAGACCAGGCCTGGATTCAGTGCCGCAATCGGGTTCATGTGGCCGGATCCATAGTCAAAGGGCGTCGTTGGGGCGCCATTCGGCTTGTCTAACAATGGTGTTTCCAGTTTTATCTATCAAGGTAGCTATATCAAGGATGTAACAGGAAGAATTCATTAGTGATTGTTAGTAGAATTTCTACAATAATGTTTTCAGTTTGTGTAAGTGGGGCCCATTGTCAAGTGATCCAAGCCATTGATTTGATGGGCCTCACCATGTCCACAATCTTAAAAAATCCCTTAAGAGTTGAAAGATCTTATCTTCTCCATTTGAGTGTACAAACTATTAACTAATCAGTTATCATGGTCACATAAAAAAGATTATTGGGCCATGGCCCATCATCTGTGGGGCTCATAAGATCAACCGTTACGATAATGTCACGGGCCCACTTATAAACAAATACGTTGCATTATTAAGATAAAAAAGGCAAACCTGTGGTCATTAGTGCTGATTTTATCGTGGCCGGGCTCCAATATGGATGGCAAGATTTTATGATCGCGGCCGCACCAGTTACATGTGGGCAAGACATGGAGGTGCCTGAAATAATGTTATAGTCGACAGACCGCCCGCCTGCACCCTCCAACGCTACCGGTGACCATGCGGCCAATATATTCAGTCCAGGGGCTGTTATATCTGGCTGCAATTACAAATTTCGGTTAATGAAATACATATGAAATACAATGTAGGAAGAGAATAGAAATGATCACATCCAATAGGCCAGGATATATAGGCCTGGCCCAGACCACGCTGTGCTATCAGGCCCAAGGGGTAAGCCCAGCATGGACTGGCAGTGTAGGTCCCAGGTCGAACGAAAAAAGATTGGTTGGGCATGGGCTTGATTCACCTCGACTTGAAAATTGATAAAATCTAGGGTTGAAAGTCAGGCGGGTTGAACCCTATCGACCCGACATTAGGTTGAGCTCGGGCAGGATGTATTGGGTTTGGTCTTGAGCTTGGGTTATATAAACACCAACCCAATAAAGGTTGGGTCAGGCTTGGGTTGAGGTCTCGGGTTGCCCAACCTAACCTGAACCCAATGTAAGTTATAAATTATAATTGAGTGTGGATCGTCGATGTTGAAGGCATAGAAAATTCTAGTACCATCAAGTATTATTGGTCCATGTCATTTTTGATGACTCAAGCTAACAAGATGTGCTATATTTCTCTCTCAAATAAATTAGGTGCTACACAACACACACCACCCGGCCTTAGAAGGAGTAGTCTTATATTTTAGATTGTATGTTTAGAAAAAAATAAGTTTTTTTTTTTTTTTTTTTTTTTTTTTTAACGATAAATAATTGCATATATAATTAATAAAATTATAGGTATAAAAAATAAGACGTGTATTGAAATATAATAAACTAATGTAATAACAAAAATATTAGCATGTATCCACCTGACCATGCCGACTTAGGTTGGGCTTGGATTGAGAATTCCCAACCGATCCAACCCTAATCAATCCCTATTTCCCATCCCATGATCAGGTGGGCCACAACTTCACAAACAAACATACAGAATCCATGTGTTGCCTAACTGATGATTGAGACGTAAAATAGAGCCCAAACTGGGCCAAATGGACGGGCTAAAATCTGTCCTGAATTGATTGGCCCATACATGTGGGCCCATTGGCCAAACTAATAGGCAGGGGGCGCAGCATGATGAGTGTGCAGAATATCTGATCCATTGAGAACTTGGACCACAACAGGAAGACACATGATATTAAATTCAGGATAATCCATTCGTTGGGTGGGCAACACAAGTACATTAACTCATATTATTGTTTGATCATATTTTTACATCGCGTCCCTCTAGATGATTAGATGGGACTTATTTTTGGGACACTTGATAATCATGATGTGGCCCACCTTCTTAGATGAATACACTATCCTATGTACATCACATATTGGCAGGAAGAAAATGGACGTACCTGATCATTTCTCAAGTTCTAAGAGATAATCAGAGGAAAATTCAAATTAGTGTGCCGTTTAACACTTACTTTGATAATATCCGGAGTGATAATGTTGGGTCCCATCGAAGAAAACACGGCCATCTCAGGGGCGGGCTTAACATGAAGAATTGTCTGTGATCGGGAGATCGTGGCCGTCGGATTCCTATGATAATTGCAAAGCAAACAAGAACATGGCAAGATTAGCTTGGAGAAAGAGAGAAAATGATGAATAGAAATGTAAGTTAGTCATCAAGCACTCAGTACAGACACGTGTACAAGATCTGGACCGTTCATCTGTTGGGAGTACCGTGGATGAACCATTCTACTAAAGATGGCAACGGTCAGATGATCTATCCATCAATTTCAAGAACATTGCTTGTTGAAAATATAGCTGAATCAGTGGCTAGGATCATCTAATTGGTGTGATTTCTGGGCGATCACCAACCTATGGTACGGCTAAATATATGAACGGTCCAGATCTCATACATGTGTGCCGCACATGGGGAAACTGCATATAAAGATGATAAGGTATGTGTTACTGTTGCGGAGTATGGTGGATCATACTCACGCATGCATCTTTCACCATCTGATCAATGGACATTCTTCCAGACCATTCGTCTATTCCTTAGCCGTCCTTTTGATGAAAATTGTTTGATGGTCAAGATCGCACGGTCATCACGATGGACATATCCGAGAGATCCACAATTAGGATGGTTGTGATCACCCAGATCGTCCACCACATGTACGGTCCATGTGTGCTTGAGTATTTATTCACCATACTCCTGCCAGAGTATCATAAAGTTCTAAAGAATTGGATTCTAACAGTGCGTTTGGATGCACAAACGAATTGAATTGCAAACATCCAATTCAATCACATTGCAGTTACATTTCCTTCAACTCCAACTTCAACTAACCCAATTGCAATTTTGAGCCCATGAGGCAAAATTATCGCAATCCAATTCGATAGTGCATCCAAACACGCCCACCTGTTTCAATCACACTTGATTAAGAACTCATTAACTCTACTAATTCACAGCATTATAGAATTTGAGTTAAAACTTGTATTAAGGAGCCAAAGACTGGTCTAACTGAGTCAACTCGGCGAGTAAATCTTAACTGAGTCGACTCAGTGAGTTGTCTTAAGAGATTTAAAACTCACTTCTCAGTAGCTAAGTATGCTTGAAGTTCTTGAGCTTCTTCAAGCCCAATCAAGGTGGCCGGGATTACGAACTGGAAGCCGACATCTTTGGCAATTGGATCAATCAAGATCATCCCGACCCCGCCCCCATCATTTACGACGACGCTTTTATCCGTCCGATTGTCTGTAACGGATTCGATCAGGCAAACCACGATCTTACCGTTGATCAACGTAGGATTCAATGAATCTTTCTGGCAGAAGCTGATTAGAAAAAGATTATTATTAGAATAGAAGGGATAGATTGAGAGTGGTAATTATAATTAGTGGATTACCTTGCATTTTGAGATGGGATGCCGGTGGCGGCCGCAATGCTTGCCGGTATCACGCCGGAGAAACCGTTCATTTTCAATGGATTCACCGATTGGCCCTGAGATTAGACATTGATAAGATGTTACAAAATGGCACATTAACAGTCAATGGATGTTAATCATGTTACTTGGTGAGTGAAGTGTGTAAACCATTACCACGGTGATGATCTATTGATCATCACCGTGGATGTATCTATTGATCCAGACCGTCCATGGAATGAACACCTCTTTGATGGGTCACCCTGAAAGAACTAGATTGATCGGATGGTCCAAACATGTAATTGGTAAAATCCAATTACTTGAATTTTGTAGGTAGTGTTTTTCAATGGTTAGGATAATCCCAGGTTCTCAGGTAAGGTGGTCATTTTTAGAATGGCCTAGATCAAGGAGCACCTTTCACCTTTACTTACAGTGCTCTTAGAACACTGGATAATTGAAGCCACTGATCTAATGGGCCCCAATGTGAATACACCATACCTCCAAAAAAAACTCCCCACTGGCAAAATCCTGACCTGTCTATCAGTAACCTGAAAATAGATCGTTGATCATAGGGGTGCATATGCAACCAGTAGAACCAGTAAACCAGACCGGAACTGAACAGACCGCACAGTTTGGTCCGGTTCTGAAGTGCACCTGTTTTGGTTGCAGCTGCAACTGCTGGAACCAGTAAACCGGACTGGAATTGAACAGACCGCACGGTTTGGTCTGGTTTTGAAGTGCACCGGTTTTGGTTCCAGTTCTGAAAATCAAAGTACTGATTAGTTTGGTTCGGGAATTCTATAAAACCAAATTAGACCCCATAACCAAACCTGGAGCTGGACACCTTGGTCAATGAATATTTTGAATTTATTTTTTAAAACATAAAAAACTAGACTATTCATCAAATGAATCATAACACGAATAGACATTAACAACAAAATCATTTTGGGAACACAAAAGTCGATTATAAAAACAGACGATGACAAGAATACTTTCCGTGAAAGTTTTCAGTAGAGGAGCTTGGACTGGATTATATTAAAAAAACCATGCAATTGTGCTAGATTATAAAAAGTACAGAACTGTAAAATTGAATGAAACGAACTGGTTTTTTACTATCCGGTTCCAATTTGATTCTAGGGTGCAAACGGTCCGTTCCAGTTTTGATTTTCCTGAAATAGTTGGGAATGGTTCACTAATCAGCCTTACACTTTTTTAGTTCATAATGAAATGAACCCCGGATTAAGAGAAAATATCCCCAACAGTGGGTGCCCCGAGACCTGGTCATGATTTTTAGAGTCACGTTAGGAGAACACCCTTGCTAACCGTCGTGTTAGATATGACTCTGTGAGCCTTTAGTCGGCCTTAGGCTTAAGTCTGTCTAAGGGCTAAGGGTTAAGGGCAGTATCCTTGCAGGTATGAACCCTTATAGAGGGCGTGATACAGGGCTTTTATAGTCAAAAGAGCGACCAGTCACTCTTTTTTAAGGTCCGCAACAGAGCTTTTAAGTCGGTTCCGATTTCATCCCAGAATCTGACTAAATCGAGCCGTGTGCACCCCCTAATTTGATCCAGGTTCATCTGAAGATGGCCAAATATTGGATGGCTAGGATCTTCAATCTGGAAGACTTACGGGGCATTGTCTATCTATTGAATCAAATTTATATAATTCCTTTTAAAAAAAGACATTTCCAAACTTACCTTTAAGATTTTCAAATTTCCCAAAGTGACGTTGGAGTCGAACCGACGGTCCACTGAGCTAGCACCAACGGTGAGGATCCAAGGTGCGACGTTGGTCGCAGTGGTGGGAAGCCCAGAATTCCCAGCTGAAGCTGATGTGAGAATTCCCTTCTTGAAAGCAAGGAAGCTTCCGATCGAGTTCGTGTCTTCGAAGAAGCTGGGCTGGGGCGGTAACGGTCCTTCGGAGATAGATATGATATCCACGCCATCGCTGATGGCGTCATCAAATGCTGATAGAAGGTCAGCATCATTACATAGGTTGAACCAACAAGCCTTATAGATGGCGAGCCGTGCACCTGGTGCACCACCACGTGCAATGCCAGTGGCTAGACCTAGTAAGCTAGCATGAGCCACGGTGGAGCCCGCGGCTGTAGATGCAGTGTGGGTGCCGTGGCCATCGGAGTCACGTGCAGAGCGGAAGAACGTGCCACCGAATAATTCAAGTGGGCCATGCTCGGCCTCGAATCCTTTGGAGTAGTAGCGTGCACCGATGATTTTCCTACGAAATTCCAAGACTTTTCATCGGAGTATATAAATCATTAAAATCTTGAGGGCATTTTTGGTATTTTCATTAATAAGAATATTTTCTTCTAGGGCTTGCAGAAGCTGGGCCTGGGCCCGGAATGGTCTTTCCAAGTCGGGCCTGCAAAATAAAACCTAAACCTAGAGGTGGGCATCGGGTCGAACCGAGTTAGGGCTGACCCGACTTGATCTGGTTTTGAAATGGGCTTAACCCAAACTTGAACCGACTCAGTATTGAGTCTAGCATGCCTGACTTGATCCGAGTCCGGGTCTGACCTAGACTAATTTGGACCAAGTCCGACTAGGTCATAAGTATCGAGTCGAGTCAAGTGCAGCAGGTATTTACGGGCTGAAATCACCACTCAAAGCCTAGATTCACTTGCCAGAATTGAAGCCTCCCCATCAATTACAGGACATCTCAGATTCGAAACGTTGTATCTAGGTTTATTTTATTTTATTTTAATGTATATGTAGGAGCGAGTTTCGGATCAAGTCAAGTCAGTACGGAGTTGGATTTTGGGTCGAGCCGAGTTGACTTGATTTGAATTCGGATTGGTCAAAGTCAACTCAATTTGTATCAACTCACCCACTCGGTTCGGATAAGTCGGATCTGAATGAGTCGGACAAGTCAAGTTTGCGGAGTCAAGTCATCCGTGCCTAGCTCTACCTCGACCTTAGGTTAGAAAGTATAATAATAACAGTTATCTATGTTCTTGCCATGAATTCCTTAAATTTCAAAATATACCAGATAAACAAGCTTGAAAATTTTTAAATTGAGCCTTGGGCCTGATACACCAGCCCAAAATAGTGACAAAGCCCAATGGGCCACCCTAGCCCATCCACACTTAGTCAGGGTTACCGGGTCCTGTTAGTTATTTATTTAATTTTAATTTTAATTTTATTTTTATGGGTTAGCTTGTTAGTACGCACCCATGTCAGTACACACTCCATGTTAGCCACCCTGCTAGGGATCGATGCCAAGACCCAAGTGTTGAAACGAGTTATCTCCACTCAGTCTGCCTATTAGTTATCTTCATGCAATGGAGTGCTGAACTGGATCAGGTCTGGTCGAGTCTGAGTCGACTCAGTGTGCACAAAGAGTGAAATATAGGTCTGTCGATGGGCTTGGCTCCCCCGTCAGGCTTTCGGGCCTGGCCTACTTTAGACCGGGCTCAGGCTGGTATAGTAGGCTGGAGGATTGGACCATGACCAGGCTGTCAAGAGCCTCCAAGCCCGCCTGGCCCATTTAGGGTTTTAGGTCATTTTTGTGATATATTATTCATGATCAGGCATTCTTAATGAACGGCCCAGATCTTTCACAAAAGCAAGTGGCCGGGCTCAGGCAATGCAATTTCATCACGTGATGGGGCCCGGCATGTTTCTTTTTTTGCCCATCATGGGCCCAATGCGGTCTGGGCTTGGACAGACATCGGCCTGTAGCCCAGGCCCATCTAATAACAGATGTGAAATGCTGTGCATGGGAACATTTCTATTCATTTAGTTGCATTTGAATGAGTCTGTAGTCAATATCCTCAATCTGGACCGTCCATTTGGTCCAATCTGCGATAATCAGGCTGCCCAGAAAAACTCATATGAATCAGATCATTCTTCTATTTTTTACAACCGTCATTTTCCCTGGCCACACAATCGGATGGTCATCATATTCAAGTGAGCCCCAGAGAATGAACAACGGAGATCGACAACTTAGAATACATTTTATAAACAATCACAACTGTCCAGTTTCTCACATCATTTGCTGGATGGTTAGGATCATCAGATCGGTGTGATTTTTTCAAGGTAGCCCATGAATAGTAGGTTGGACCATATGATTGGTCCTGATCGATGACGTGGACCACCCACGTGTCCCGATTGGCTTACTTGTTGCAATTGGCCAAGGTAAAATTCTCTCCAGTGACACATTCTCCTTTGAATCTCTTAGGTACAGGTCCTAGCCCTTCATCACAGAAGCTCTCTGACTCTGGCCAAACTCCTGCAAATAAATAAAAATGTAAATGCCAAAATACGGTGCTCCTAGTTGCATCTGGGAGCTTGGACGGTCCAATCGACTAATCCAAGCCATCCACAAGGTAGATGACGCATTTCGTCTGCTACCATGTAAAAGGTAGACAGATCAGATGATTCTAACCATCTAATCAATAGCCTATAAAATGGACGGGCAGAAAGCTATATAAAAGAAGGCCAACTTATGGATGGATCGGATCATTGATCAGTGTTATTTTCATCTGATCTGATTGACTGGATGGTCATCTAAACTTATCGTCCATCTATCCAGGCCATCTGATCAATGGTCACCACTTGGGTTTGCCAGATCGGAACCGTGTAAATTGTAGGCTGTGGCCCATACATCCGGCTATCCACGTTGACAAGGATATGCACCGTTTGGACGGTACAGATGATCTATCTACTATGTTTTATAACGTAAATGGAAGGGTGGGCCACTTACCAGTATCGATGGAGCCGATGATCACGTCTGATTCCGCGTTGATCTTGGCTATTGGGTATTGGCTAATCGAATCTAGGCCTAAAAAATCCCACGAATGTGTGGTGTGCAAACGGTTTGTTTTGCTTTCGAAGACCGAAATAACTTCTTTCCTTTCTGTAAACATCCACCAAAACCATGCAATTAGAGAAATCGTTAGAATCTTGGGAATGATCACATAGTTCGAGTAGTGTGGGACCCACATGAATTTTGAGTGCCATCCAACCCGTCCATTAGATGTTGCCGCCTCATTTTATATTAATATCTGAATCCAGCCTGATCCGTAACTAGAGGTGTACATCGGGCTGAACCGAGTCGAACTGGGCTCAACCCGGCATGGCCGGTCACCAGCCAAACCAGCCCAAACCCGGCCCGGCCACCAGCCAAACCAGCCCGAACCCGGCCGGCCTGGGCCAACTTGTCCAGCCCGAACTCGGCCCGGTCAGCAATCGGGCGAGTTCGAGCCAGTTTCGGACCCATGATTTGGACAGCCTTGATTTTTTTACTCTACTCCATCTATTCCATGGGAGGAGCTTTAGCAGATAACTTGAATGGCTTTACTTTTTGAAAAGGGCTTTTGTCATAGATTTTTGGAACTTTGCTCCATCTACAAAGGGACCCACGATTTGGATGGCCTGAATTGCTGTAAATAGTTAGGGTAACTGGGTAAGAATTTAAGAATATATATATATCCGAGTCGGGTCAAGTCGAGTTGGGTTTCGGGCCGAGTCGGGCCGAACTGGAACCTATCTGAACTCAGCTCGAACTCAGTTTTGGGAGAAAATGGCCCGTCCCGATCCGAACTCTGTTCCGGGTCGAGCCGAGTCGAGCTTTTTCAGGCCGAGTCGAGCGAGTTAATCGGGCTAGCCTGGTTCATGTACAGCCCTATCGTGACTCAGGTGGGCCACAAAAAGGTACAACAGGAGACACCGTGGTGGGTGACGAGCAACATGGACACTTCTAGATGGAACGTGGGTCCACCATGTTGTTTGTATGCCATCCAACCCGGGCATAAGGCTAGCCCCATCAGGATGAAGTGAAACACCAATACTCAGGTGGGCCACACCACACAAGCATACGTAGGATTTAGGCATGATTGTACACTGCTGCCTTTGATGTGTCCCGTACGTACATGGTAAGTTACACCACGTGATTACCAAATTCTTGGAATGTATGGTAATATACGTCCTTGGGCCACTGCATCTTCATATAGGACGTACAAAGGACATCTGAGCCGTACAGAGATGGGGCCATCATGAAGATCAAATGGTACAAATTAAGGCAGATCCGCTAATCAGTTGGATGCGGCCGTCTTTTGATTTTGATGGTTTGGCACACCTAATGTGAGTGGACCAGTCTGATTTTCATGCCAGTAGATATTCATGGTGGGGCCCACATTTTGCATGGCATGGATGTCCTACACATGCACACGTGTGGGAAAAAATGGCGTGGCTTGGTATGCTTAGAAGGCTGTAGCTGTTTGTTGATTAGTTCTCTATTCTAATTTCCTAAGTGTAGTGATTATAATCATTAGAAAGAGAATTATATTGGGAGATGCTAACTGAGATATCTTGTTGCCATGACTCATTTTTTGGGCCCACCTTGTTGGATAGATGATGGTGGATATCATGCTGGGGCCCGCTAAGATAAGCAAATCAAGCAGCCTCTACAAAGATCCCCTTGGAAGAGAACTGATCACCAATGGTCATGGTGTGGCCTGCTTGTTATATGAAACTTTGTTTTTACTTTTAACTAATGAAATCCATAACTAATATGCCAAAAACCTTTGGACTGATGGAATGCCTCAAGCTAGACTAGTAAATACTAAGAAAAATCCTTATAATAAATACTAAGAGATACCAAAAAAGAAAAGAAAAAATATAAGTTGGAGAAATTCTCATCAAACTAGTCTTTTAAACCACAGGTCCTTATCATTCATACTAAAAATGCGCTGTGTTAAATGGATGATAGGTATAGTTACATCTTTCCAACACGGTTCACCAGTGGATTTCCGAGAAGCCAGTTTATTTGGATAGTATATAAAAATTTTAGTTTTCACATTATATATTATACAAACTATGAATAAATCTAATGATTATTAGGTAGAACTTACAATTATTTTACAATTTAAACAATTATAAATATTAAATTTATCAAATTATAGAACCGATTGTTTCTAATGGATTCCTTGATGGGCCTTAAAGAAATTAGATGTTTTTCATATAAGCATTGCATGCCTTGGAGCTTACCTGCAAGTCGACCTGCGTGATCTGGAGTAAGCATGGCTGAGAAGCCTCTAAAGCTCTTACTATAGTGATGAACAATCGCTTGTTGGGCTCCATTCAAGCTACAAAGATGCACCAAAAGCATTTGTGTTAGTGTAATATCACAAATTTTGTTCTTTGTTTTTTGTTTTTTTCTCTTGTGCAAGGTATCTCAATGCCTTAGTTATCGTTGTACCTGCCCATAACAGAAGCGAGAGCCTCATGGTTGGCTGATATGACTGCTTCGGAATTTGGATGTGAATGCTCGCCCATATAGACCACATATTGCTGCAATGTCTCATTTGGTGCGCTCTTCGGTTAGAGGTTAAAAATTGAATTTCGAAAGCCCAAAACATTCTTATACAATATGAGAGTAGATTGAGGTTAAACTATCAATGATTAATAATTTGAGGGTTTGTCCTATTGTTGATTCGAACCATTCATTCATTCATTCATACAAGAGCAAGTTAAGGTGCAAAATCACGTGGATCTGATAATCCTAATAATTTCAGTGAGGCTAATTTGTTATAACTATCTGTTATTTATGAGCTATATTACATGGCTAGAATCATCAAATCAAAATGTTACTTTAGAATAATAAAAAATAAAAAGTGAGATTCATCTACCAAATGTTTCAAGATGATGATTGGACCTATTTTGTTTGTATGGTCAATTCGACTTTTTATTGTCATATTCATGCTATTGATATGAAGCTTAGGATCACATGATTTGCATGATTTTTGCACTATAACTTACTGTAGTTGTGTGAAGGAATGACTGGTAAGGATGAGCAATATGTCACCATGTGTGTCATTTAAAAGGTTTTGGGACATTAGTAAAACCCTAATTAATTATCTGTCCCATGCATATAATTTGTAGATGTGGAGCCTGTAGACTGGTGATCCAGACCATTGATCTTGTGGCTGGAATCATGAATGTACCATGCCCAAAAAATCTCCTCAATTGAAAACTTTTAATCTTGACATGCTAATAGATGTGCTGAAAAAAGAAATACACCAATAATCTACATTCAATGTGAAAAGGCCATAGATTAGGCAGCTGGTTACTTCCCATTTGGGGATTTTTAAGGCATGCATGGCCTAATGGAGGCCACCATATCAACGGTTTCAATAACCCAACCATGGCCCCCACACTAATGAACTTCACACGAAAAGGGAAGCTCCATATCAGTCACTAATAGAAAAGTCAGGACCCAGATGCAACACATCTCAGTCTTATGCAATAAGTAGTAGGCTACTTGCTTTCCCACTAGCAAATGTGGCACACGTGTGCTATTCATCAGGTGGGCCACACTATGTTGCGCATGACCCAAAAATCAAGGCGGTCAAGCAGTGCCATGGCACAAAATGTGGTTGGGAAAAATTAATGACCGTTAAAAAAGATTGACCAATCATTCACATTCGCTGTACACATGCCATCTGATGAAATGTCCCACATTGGCACTTGATGAGCCTCTCTTACAAATGATCTTCAAAAAAAAAAAAAAAAAAACTAATAAAAGCCATTGTTCTATATTTTATCTTCTACAAAACGAATCACCATTGCTAAAAAGCTCACAAATGAATGTTGTACACTTACCTTAGTGGTTCTATCTCCATTCACCAATGAAATGACACTGAAAAGAAGACTCAAAACAATGGCTAGCTTCATGAAGAGAGAGAGAGAGAGAGAGAGAGAGAGAGAGAGAGAGAGAGAGAGAGAGATATGGAAGGTGGATGTATAAACTCTTTTTATAGCCTAACTGCCTAAGTCAATAGAACATTTCAAACTTAGATGTTTCCAATGCTGGTTCCATATAAAGTTATTCAAGTTATGCCAATATTAAAAAACAAAAGTTATTAAACGGCTCTTCAATTGCCTGCAGATGTGGCCTATAGCCGGCTTATGGGGTCACGGATTTGTAGGGTTTTTATAGGTTCTCAATGCATGAATTATATTCAAATGGGGCCAAGGTTCAATCCAGACCCTTTATATGTTTAGAAACACGATGGATAGTGGATGCCCCAAAATTTATTGATATTGAAATATCCTAACCGTCTAATCTTTGACCTTTTAATGGGACATTTATGTGGTTTTTTTTTTTCTTCATTTGTTTATTTCCAGGATAGTGATCCAAGGCTCAAGATTGGTGATAGAAAATTTTTGGGTTTCTAGTTTTAGTAAAACTTGGTCCATTGTATTTGTACCTTATCTTTCATTCATTTAATATATAAGGTTAGGAAGCCACTTAAAAATTAGTTTATCTCTTTCTAATTATTATTATTTATGTATTACTAGAGTTGAAATCAACGCCGTGCATTTTATGGGTCCCTTGTAGGTTATGCGATATCCCAAAAATCACCATATGTGGAATTCAGGTGGGCCATACCATCTAAACCATGTGAAGACATGCCTAAAACATATAAAAGCACTTTGTGGGCCCACCTTAGTTTTGGATGTGGCTGAAACTTAGTCTAACCCCTCAACCAAGTGGTACACACACAATGAATGGTCTAGATTTGTGAACCATATCTCAGTTGGCCCAATAAATGACTATGATATGAATGTTTGAATGGGAGGGTAACCCTCTCAACTGTTGTATATGGTGTGGCCCACCCAAGTCATGAATTGTCTTGATTTTGTAAGTCTGTGGCCCACCATGGAATGGCACATCTGGCTGATGGGTAGATGTACGTCACGGTTCACAGTGGGGCCCACATAGCTTGACCTCATTGGAAGTTCTCCCATGTATAATTACAATTAACTAAAATGAGATCAACTCATTTTTAAGTGGCTACCAAACATGTCCTTACCTATTTTCTTCCTTTGTAGGGAGGACTCTCTCTCTTTTTTTAATTAATTAATTAATTTATTTTTATTATTCTTTCTTTCTTTCTTTCTTATTATAAATATCAAACATGATAAGTGGTATTTTGGAGATTCAATCTTGTTGAATAAAGATTAGAGTGTGTTTGGGTGCCACCCAAAAGCATTTTTCATTGTTTTTGTCCGGTAAGCACGATAACAGAACTTCGACTGATGACATTCAATGGATGTGATATTTTAGTGAAGGCATGGACACATAATGGCTCTTCAACTAAAAGGTCTGCATACGTGGGATGCAGGATCCAAGCCAAAAATCATATTTCAGTTTAGATCTTTCATACGTGCAATGCATTTATACATGCACAGAAATGATAAATAATTGTATAGACAAAAATGATTTTTATGCGGTACGGATGAGGTCGATCAGGAATAATCCTTACAGAGCTCGAATTCACTAGGGAGCAAAATAGAAATAAATTTTAATAAATTCAAAATAAATTGATTAATTATTAAAAAAACGAAATTACAATACTTTAAATAATAAACTCAAACCTACAATGGAGTTTTATACTCAAACATCTTAAAAACGTGATTTACTATAAATAATAAACTTACTATTTATAAACATTCATCATTCCTACTAGACTCTAGGGTTTTCAGCCAAAAATTGTAAGTGTCCAAATTGGCCTAACCAAATCATTCTTCTAATTTTTCTAATCCCTTATCATGTTGGGCTCAACTCGTAAAACTCAAAGGATCAAAAGTTATAATCAAACTAAAACTTAGTATTTACAGTAAAAATGAAAATAACGGGGACTTTTGACTATTGATCCGATGGAAGCTTACAAATTTGGCGTGGGCAACCCGAGGTAGCGGGTTGGTTGGCTAAAGTAGCTTCTCCTACCCAAAATTATATATGATATATTAAAAAACTTATCCCATTTTGCCAGATATGATTGTTTTAAGGTTCTAACGGTTGGGATCATTTTCCCCTCCAATGGAACCTTTTTTTATCCATCTAATTGCTACAAAACTATCTGCTACCGGCTCTACATCAACTATCCAAGAGCATTTTGGACCGCGATATCAGTCCATTCGGCAATGGCATCTAAACAAGCTATTAGGCTTTTTTGGTAAAGCAAAATAATGGTGGAGTTTTGACTAACGTTTCATTCGCTGAGAACAATGAAGAGTGGACAAATTGAGGAGAGAGAAAGAGAGATCTTTCAATTGCTATTATTTTAATTTGCAAATTAAAAAATCTGTCAGCTATAATTTTATTAAGATATGATTCGGTGCTCCTAGACCATTATAATTATAGTGCTCCCACTTATAATTCAATGGGTCAATTACAACCGTCCATTATATCCAGCAAATTTCATAGGACGCCATGCAAAAATCAAACTGATCAGATGATCCAATGCATACCATCTTCTTTTATAATCATCTGTTTGCCAACCCACGATTGGATGGTTATGATCGTCTAATAAAAATGACGCTCTAGAACATAAGAAACTTATGATGAGCCTCTACAAATAGACGGTTCAGATCATTGATTAAACTCAATGGTCTAGATCGATTTTTCAAAGTGTCCTGATGCAACTAGGAGCACCATGAGTGATGGTGTTTGGAGAGAGATGGATAGTTACTAAATTTTATTTTACAATTTAGAGATTCTCTCTTCGTTGATATTTTTAGTTTAAGATTATTCCCTTATTTGTTGCATTTATGGTCACATGGCCTCAATTTTCTTTCATACCAGTGTTATTGGTATTTGGAACTCTCCATCTAAGGCCCACTCACATGATGCTAATATGATCTTGATCGTTAATCTTGTGGATTCCAGATGGACCGGCAAAAGCCCAAGACAATCCTAGTTGTCCGATTGAGCCATGACGTGAAAATTCAATGGTTTGGATCATTCGATCAACATGAAATTCTAATGCATTTGGCTACTAAATAGTATTTAGAAAGCTCTTCCGGGCTAGAGGTGTACCCGAGTCAAACCGAGTCAAGCTGGGCACGGCTCAACTCGGCTGAGCCACTAGCTGACCTCAGCTTAAACTCGGCTTGGCTTAGTCATTGTGCCTGATTGGCCAGCTCGGCTGAGTTTCGTTAACAGCTCGGGCCAATTTAAGCTAAGATCGAGATTCCGCGACATTTTTTCAAACACATGATGTGCATCTTTAGTTTCTCAGAGAAGAGAATGTAAAACAACAACATTGGTTTATAAGTATTTCATCGAACACTCAATAGGCAGCATAAAAATCAAGATACAAGGGTATTTGTTTCGTATCCATACCTTCCTCGCCACTAGCTGACACTTCCTTGAGTCATTTCATCCAATACTTGCTAAGCAACATCAATATCAAAATAACTGAATCACCGAACTGGTTCGATTTGAGTTGGGGTTTGATCCGAGTCAAGTCAAGCTTAGGCAAGCTCAAACTCAGATTCAAACCGAGTCGAATCGAGTTTTTTCAAGTCGAGTCCAGCAAGCTAACCGAGCTAACTCGGTTTGTGTACTACTCTACTTGGAGTAATGCAAAATTCAAAATTTCTTATAAGTGGGCCAAGTCGGGTCAGGTGGGTATTAGCTTGAGCCCCACCCATTTACTTGAGGGGTCTCATTTTTTGGCTGGGTGCAGACACCGGCTGGCCCATTAATTTAGGCCACCCATCTAAGAAGTAGACCTGTTCAGTTGGCCCATGGACCCGCTCAGATCATTTCCCGCCATATTGCACAGTGTCCTCGTACATGAACCGTCCAAAAAGTGGGGTCCATTGTTGATGGAGCGTAGACTGAAAAACTAGCCGATTAGATAATCCTGATCTAAGATCATCAATCAGGGTTGGGCTACTCTCCATCCATGATGGAGCACACAGCTTGATCAGTCTAGATTAGCTTGTATGTATGCCACATCAAAACTATCATCAATGTAGAACTGCAATACGGTGGTCAACTGGCAATGTGTATTATATTTTGGAGGTTTGGAATGGTCATCGGATCAGCCCCATCACAGGTGGGCCATCGTTGAAAATTCACATTCATTAGAGAATGCCAGACATACAATAATATAAGATATTCTTTGTTGGGGACGCAGCAAGCCCCAATGCCGCTTATCCCGCAAGGAAGCAATCTCAAACGGAATCACACAAATTAATATGAAATAAAAATTCAAGCGACCAAAGAGAGCACATAAATTTTACATAGAAAAATTCTTATGGAAAAAAACTACGACATCAAGGGACAAATAATCAACTATGAACGGAAAGTTACAAGAGATAGAAAAACTTACAAATGTAAAAACTCTAACTTTCTCCCTCTTAAAACCCTTGGCTCTCACGATGTCTCTTAGATATTAATTCCAATACCGTATAAACATGGTTTATATAACACCATACAGAATTAGAAGTAAAACCACACAATTAGAGAGAAGTTGCACAAATTGTTGATCGAATCGACTCCAATCGATGACCCATCAATCGAATCAACACCCATTGTTGATCAAATTGAAAATGTCCAAAAGTGTCCAGAGAGTAAACTCGTAATTTTTGGATTTTCTCAATTAAATTGACCAGACTGTCGATCGTATCGAAAACTCTATTTCAGCAACATATTGAAGGCATCCAATCAACAATCTCCATCGTGGCTTCAATCTTGCATCTCCACCGTTTCAAATTGCTATCACTATCTCTAAACTTCTTCATAGTAGCACAATCTTCGTCATTTCCTATGCGCACTCTCTCTTTATTCATTCTTTGTCAAGTCTAGAGAAGTCGAACAAAACTTGAACTTCTCTGCAGGAATCACATTTATAAACATTTCTATCGGATTTTCGCTAGTGTGAATCTTCTCAAGAGTAACACTACATTCCTCTAGTATCTGTTAGATAAAATGATGACGAACATAAATGTATTTAGTCCGGGGATGGTACACAAAGTTCTTCGTCAAATTGATCACGCTTTTGTTGTCACAATGCACAGGCATGACTTCCTGTTGAAGTCCCGACTCATTCATCGTCCCTTTCAACTAAACAGTTTCCTTAAATGCTTTCGTCATTGTCATATATTAAGTTTCGATGGTGAAAAAACAACCACAGACTGAAGCTTCGACATTCAACTGGTCGCTCTACCCCGCTAATGCAAATAAGAAACCACAAGTCAACTTTCTATTCTCCACATTACCAGTATAATCCAAATCCACAGCCCACAAGTCTCTCCTCAGAAATTTCGAATGTCAAGACTTAGTCAATTGTACATCGTATGTAACAAAGTAACCACATCACTGCCACACAATGTTGCTTGCCAGGGTTTGACATGTATCTGCTCACTACACCCATCGCATGTGAATATCCGGTCTAGTACAGACCATGACATACATAAGATTGTCAACCGCACTCAAGTAAAGCATAGGAGACATACTATTTTTCTTTATCTGACGTAGGACATTGTTCCAAAGAAAGTCGAAAGTGAGCAGTGTAAGGTATACTAACCGGTTTAGCCTTATCAAGTTCGAACTTGATCAAGACCTTCTCAAGATACTCTTCTGAAAACAACCAAAGCCTATTCCTTTCCCTGTCTTTGTGTAAATCAATGACGAGAATCTTTTTTACAATCTTAGATCTTTCATCTCGAATGTCTTGAATAATAGAGCCTTCAATATGTTAATTCTAAATATGTTATAGCTAGAGATAAGTGTGTCATCAACATATAATACCAGAATAATGAGTTCCCCATCACTTAGTAATTTGAAGTAGACATAATCATTGAACTCACTTCTGATAAACCGTCGACTCAACATGAAAGAATCAAACTTTTTATACTACTGCCTAAGAGATTTTTTCAGGCCGTAAAACAATATTTTTAACCTGAAAAACCTTATTATCTGCTCCCTAAACCTTGAGCTCTTCAGGTTGCTTCATGTAGATTTGCTCTTCTAGTTCCCCATATAGAAAAGCAGTCTTCATATCTGACTATTCCAATTCTAGATTGTATTGAACAATCAATGCTAATGTGAATCTGATAGATACTTGCTTGACCACAGTTGCGAATATCTCACCAAAGTCAATGCCTTCTTTCTCAGTATAGCCCTTCGCAACTAATCTTGCCTTGTATGTATAAGTTTCTTATGAAAAATACACTTCCACCCAATTGCTTTCCTCCCAACGGGTGCTCCTGCAGCTCCCACATTTCATTTTTGTACAGAGAATCTATCTCATCATGTATCACCACCATCCACTTCTAAGCATCCATGTTATCTGATGCTTCCTAAAAGGTAGACGGGTACCCCTCATTTGTAACAAAGGCAAATGTAACATTTGAGTCTTCATTGTATCTCAATGGTACTCTGCGATTCCTCGGTGGATCTCTCCTAATAGGTGGTGGCTCCACCTCATGTACCTCTTCATGCGGCTCAGCTTCTTCAAATGTTTCAACTTTCTCTGTCTCAATATCAATCATTAATTATTATTATTATTATTATTTTTATTTTCTTGAGCTCGTCCTTCTGGAACAAGAAACCCTCATTGAACTTGACGTTCCGATAAATATGATATTGCATGAAATCTGGTCATACAATCTGTATTCTTTCGCACCATCTCCATAGCCGACAAAAGTACACTTTTTTACTATTTGGCCTAACTTATCTCTATTTACTAACGGTACAAAAAGTAAGTATTGCAATAAAAAATCCACAGCCCCAAGTAGTCAACTTCATAACTACTTCATACTTCATCTGGAATTTTACAATTAATCGTCGTAGAAGGAGATCGATGCACTAATAATAAGTCATGTTTACGGCCTCAGCCCATAGCTCCTTGCCCAACCTAGCATTATTTAACAAACTATAGGCTCTTTTCAAAAGAGTTTGATTCATTTGTTCACCTACACTATTCTGCTCCGGTGTATGCCTTACTATGTTGTGCCGCACGATCCCCTCATTCTTGCAGCACTAATTAAATTCTTTATAAGTAAACTACTGTTGTTGTCTGTCCTTAGAACTTTCACCTTTCACCATATTTATTTTTCGACCATTATCTTCCATGCCTTGAAAGTGGTGAAAACATCGGATTTATATTTCATGAAATAAATTCAAACATTTTTAGAGAAGTCGTCAATGAATTATGTAATAAAGAATGATGACCCTCATCCATAAACAATAGACGATGGCTCCCCACACATCCAAGTACACATAATCAAGTAATCTTTAACTAACATGTTTTCCAGTTTTACAACTCAACCTTGAGTATTTTTCATAAATGCAGTACTCATATATATCTAAGTAAATTTTTTTTAAAGATAGGCCTCAAACCATGATCATGAAGTACCTTCATACCTCATTCACTCATGTGGCCTAGGCACGCATCAACACATATGTTGGCGTAAATTTCATTATAGACGCTGCAACTTTATCTGACATAATATTCCCGATCAACTTGAAAGGTTTTCAGCCCTCTGTTCTTTCATAATATTGAGTGCCCATTTAGAAACTTTCATGACACCTTCATAACCGACAAATTTTGACCTGAGTGCCTCAAGAGCTCCCAGAGATATCATATTATTCTATAAGTCTGAAACATCCCTCACATCGATCAAAGTACGCTGCACCCAATTATACATTTTGATGCAAACTGAACCAATTTCAATCATTTTACAGACATGATCGTTGCCCATAAGAACTAGGTTGACATCCTACTCGTTGTCACGCTCCACAATTCGGATACAGAGTGTGCACCCTTAGATCTAAGTTATGGTCCACGACTCATACACCAAGTATACATAAAACAACTCATCATACAGTTGTTGGAGGCGTAGCTTAATGCCTTCTACGTTCACACCCATTTTACATTTAAACATCCACACATGTCATACATTCTATCATACTTCGTTGCTACCTCTATCTTCTTCGACCCACCTTATTCAATAATTCACAGAATCTACCCATTTGGGACTTTATTCAATCGTAAGATCCAAAATCATTCAACAAACATGTTTATAAACAATAATGAATCAAGCCTAATTATCAATAGCTACAAGGAAGAAACCAAATCTCTTAAACAATAAATCATATGAAAAATCCATCAATTTAGTGCAGCTAGTTCATCTTATGCTAAATACAGGCAATGATCCATGATTCATCCACCAAGTGGGCCTCATCCTCTGATATCTGATTTGTGTTACGTGTCTCAATTACCTATGTACGGTTGTCATTCCATAATTTTAGCCGGTCAGGCTAGTGAGTGAACCCATCATGGTTCATACATAGCACAAATAAGATAGTACAAGAAACAAGATATATATGTATAAATATGAGCATGTATATAGGGATGTTATGAAATGCATGTCAAGTGGGATAATTGTCCACTGGCATGGGTAGATATCTGTTAACTTGCATCTGCACCTGGCAGGCTTCTACCATATGTAGGCATGGGTAAGGCCTGTATCTACTCCTTGAGTAGGTTTTCACTAAACATAAGAATTTGGTAATGATTTTACTAGGAAACCATCCAGGGAGACTCCCTAGGAACTGAGGCATAACATGTGCATGCGATCATCTAGAGCGGGCCTTCAGGAATCATCAAACTCAATCATTATGTACATATCTCTGTAGAAGAGGAAACTTATGGATTCATGATTGTAGTGATTTTCATATCCACATATTGATCAAACCCAAAGGTTGATAACCCTAAGGGCAAGGCTGCGATGTAATCTTAACTTGGCGTGACCGAGATCATTCCACATGAAATGGGTTGAAAACACAATTAGAATTAAACGAATTGTCTGTTGGGTTTTGTACTGCGGAATCACACAGAGATGGATTTAGGATAGCAATCCAAGAGCACCAAGCAAACACAAGAGAACACAGATTTAACGTGAAAAACTATTTTGGGAAAAAACCACAGCACAAAGCGACAAATCTACACTATGAAAGTAGAAATTACAAAGAGGAAGGACTTACCAAACTTGAGCAATCCTCAAATCTCTCCCTTGCTCCACCCTTTTAGAAACCCTAGAACCCTTTTAGAAAGCCTTAAAATCTCTTAAAATACCTCTCAATCCCGTTTATACCCACATATATAGTTTTAAAAAGAATCCTAAACAAAATCGGAAAGAATCATAAACGAAATCGGAAACAAATCCCGCACTTTCGCAATTGCACGAAAAATCTGCGCAGAATCTGATTAGATTTAAGGCATCAAATACAATAATCACCACCATATCTTCAATCTTCAAACGTGTAGCTCATCGTCCTCTTCTCTTATCTCTGCCTCGCATCATAACTTCATTAATGCTTCTCGTGCACACTCCGTCTTTCTCTTACGCCATCGCCAAGCCCAGAGAAGTTGCATAGAACTTCAACTTCTCTGTAAAAACAACCTTGGTGAGCATGTCCGCTTGATTCACGCTAGTGTGAATCTTCCCCAGAGTCATGCCTCCTTCAAGCACCTGTTGGATAAAGTGGTGACAAATATCAATGTATTTAGTACGAGAGTGATAAACATAATTTTTAGCCAAATTAATAGCGCTCTCGTTATCACAATTAATTGGCACAACCTCCTGCTGAAGCCCCAACTAATTTATCATGTCTCTTAGCCAGACACCTTCCTTAAATGCTTCTGTCACTGCCATATATTCTGCTTCGGCCGTGGAAAGAGCCACTACAGACTGAAGCTTCGACATCCAACTAATTGTTTTACCCGCTAGTATAAATGAGTAACTTGAAGTTGACTTTCTAGAATCCACACTGTCTGTGTAGTCTGAATCTACATACCTTACTAACTTTGCTCCTGCCTTTTCAAAAGTTAAGATGTAGTCTTTTGTACCTCGAATGTATCGAAGTTACCATTTCACCGCTTCCTAATGTTGTTTGCCGGGGTTTAACATATATCTACTCACAACATCGACTGCCTGTGAAATATCTGGTCTCTTACAGACCATGACATACATTAAACTGCCAATCGCATTCGAATAAGGCACATGAGACATAACCTATTTTTTCTCATTTGATTTAAGACATTGTTCTGAGGAAAGCTTGAAGTGAGCCACGTGGGGAACGCTCACCGGCTTTGCTTGGTCCATCTCATACTTGATCAACACCTTTTCAAGGTATCTGCCTGTGATAACCAAAGCTTGCTCCTCTTCCTGTCTCTATGAATATCTATGTCGAGAACCCTCTTTGCAGCCCCCAGATCTTTCATCTCAAATGTCCCTGATAACTGAGTCTTCAGTATGTTGATTTCAAACATATCATGACTAGCGATCAACATATCATCAATATACAATATTAGGATGATGAATTTTTCATCACTCAGTGTCTTGTAATAGACACAGTGATCATATTCACTTCTAGGAAATTTCTGACTCAACATGAAATAATTAAATTCTTTATACCACTCCCTAGGTGACAGTTTCAGGCCGTACAACGACCTCATTAATATGTAAACCATTTTCTCTGCCCCTTTAACTTCGTAACCCTCTAGTTGCTTCATGTAGATTTGCTCTTCCAACTCCCTGTGCAGAAATGTAGTCTTGACATCCATCTGTTCCAGCTCGAGATCGTATTGGGCAACCAGCGCTAACACGAATCTGATAGATACTTGCTTAATCACCGGTGTGAATATCTCTGTGAAGTCGATTCCTTCTCTCTGAGCATACCCCTTCGCTATCAGCCTCGCTTTGTATCTGTCCTATTTCCTTTTGAATAACCACTTGCTTTCGATCACTTTTCGGCTCACTAGAAGCTCGATTAGCTCCCATGTGTTATTTTTGTGCAATGAGTCTATCTTATTGTCCATAGCTGCCTTCCACTTTTCTGCATCAGGCTCATTAAAAGCCTCCTGAATAATAGATGAGTCTCACTCGTCTGTAATGAGGACATATGCAATATTAGAGTCGTCCTTGTATCTTGCCGGTAACTTGCGATCATGCGGTGGGCTTCTTCTCACAGGTGGCTGCTTCACCTTCTCCTATATCTCTGTTTGCGCATCTGTCTCTACCTGAGTATCATCTGTGTCAATCTGGACGTCTATGATCAACCTTTCTGGTTCCTCTTGCTCCTCTTAATCATTCTTGTGGAATAGGGAGCTTTCATCAAATCTGATATTACGGCTAGTGATAACCTTGCGTGTGACCTTGTCGAATAACTGGTAACCTTTCACATCAACACCATAGCCAACAAAGATGTACTTTTTGGCTCTATGGTCTAGCTTATCTCTCTCAACTGACGGTACATGAGAGTAAGCCTCACAACCAAATATGCACAAATCTGAGTAGTCCATCTTATGACCACTCCACACTTCATTTGGGATTTTATATTTAATTGTCGTAGAAGGAGACCAGTTCACCAAATAGCAAGCCGTGTTAACAGCCTCTGTCCATAAGTCCTTGCCCAACGCAACATTACTTAACACGCATTGGGCCCTCTCCAAGAGAGTTCGATTCATTCGCTCAGCCACACTATTTTGTTCGAGTGTGTGGTGCATTGTGTTGTGCCTAAAGATCCCTTAATCCTTGTAATATTCATTAAACTCAGTGAAAGTAAATTCTCCACCATTATCAGTCCTTAAAACATTTATTCTTCATCTTGACTGTTTTTCCACTATTGTCTTCAATTGTTTTAATATGGTGAAAACTTCAAATTTACGTTTCATGAAGTAAACTCAAACTTTCCGAGAGTAATCCTCAATGAATGAAATAAACCATGATGACCCCTCAACGAAAACTTATGGTAATGACCCCCATACGTTAGAGTGCACATAATCAAGCACTCCTTTATATACATGTTTTCCAGATTTAAAAGATAATCTAGTTTGTTTACTATATATATAATGCTCGTATATATCTAGATCAAAAGTTTTAGAAGCTAGAATCAATCAACGATCATATAATACCTTCATGCCCCGCTCGCTCATGTGGCCCAGACTAGCATGCCACATACGTACAGACATGAAATCTGCAATAGCTGCTACCGCTCCACTTGGTAAAGTGTTCCCGATCAACCTATAAAGGTTTTCGTGCCTTTGTGCGCTCATAACCACGAGTGCCCTTTTTGAAACTTTAAGGACACCATTAATACCAGTGAACTTGCACCATATAGCCTCGAGTGCACAGAGAGAATTCATACTTTTCTTCATATCAGGAATGTGCCTAACATTAGTCAAGGTACGCTCCATCCCATTAAACATCTTGATGTTCACCGTACCAATAGCCACAACATTACAAGCATTGTCATTACCCATAAAGACATGTCCACCATCGCATTCCTTTTAACTGGCGAACCAACTCCGATGAGGAGTCATGTGATATGATGCTCCTGTGTCAAGGATCCATTCATCTTTATGATTGTCGTGTAAGTGACCAATCATGGACACAGACAGAATATCACTACCACTTGTCACTTCATCAGATGTGACAACATTGGCTTTCTTAGAAGAAGCTTCTGAGTTTTCTTTCTTTGCTTTAGGATTGGTATAATCCTTTTTCATGTGTCCAAATATTCTACAGTTCCAACACTTTAGTTTTTCTTTGCCCTGCCCTTAGATTTGGATCTAGGTCTTGAAGATCCTATACCTCAATTAGTATTCCTGCCCTTCGTAATCAGTGCATCGGAAGATGTCCCCATGCCGTCGTTTCGCTTTCTTATGGTCTTCCCTTGAAGGGCCGAGATAATGGTGTCAACAGTCAGGATTTTATTTGCGGTGCACATTGTGTCCCTAAATGACTCATACGATGCCGAAAGAGAATTCAATAACATACATGCTTGTTCATCATCTTTGATCACTTCCTCCATATCCAGTAGTTTGCAAACCAATTTGCAAACCAATTTATTAAAGTTGCTGATGTGGGCCTCCAAATCTCCACCCTCTGCCATCTTAAAAGTATACCACTGTAACTTCAAGTGTAGGCGATTTTCAGAGAATTTTTTCGCATTGATATCCTTTAACTTCGCCCATAAACTAGCCGCAATTTTCTCCCTCAAAACATTGTAGAGAACCCCATCCATGAGACATAAATGGATGGAAGCTAAAGCATTCATGTCAAGAGTATTACAGTTTTCGTCATTCACAGTCGATTTTCGCTCCTCAAGAGTCTTAACTTCGCCTTGCTTGATTAATAGACTAATCATCTTGATCTTCCATAACTCAAAATTATTTTTGCCTGAGTACTTCTCAATATCAAACTTGGCGTTTCCCATTTATGTTAATCCTGCAGATCCAAATATGTGCCCCAACGATTTCTTTGATATCACTTATTGGGTTTTGGATTGCAGAATCACACAGAGATGGATCTAGGATAGCAATCCAAGAACACCAAGCAAACACAAGAGAACACAAATTTAATGTGGAAAACCCTTTCGGGAAAAAACCACGGCACAAAGCGATAAATCTTCACTATGAAAGCAGAAATTACAAAGAGGAAGGACTTACCAAACTTGAGCGATCCTCAAATCTCTCCCTTACTCCACCCTTTTAGAAACCTAGAATTCTTTTAGAAAGCTTTAGAATCCCTTAAAATGCTTCCCAACCCATTTACACCCATATATTATATATATATATATATATATATATATATATATATATATATATATATTATATATATATATATATATATATAATATATATATATATGTAATGCCCCGACTTTTCAGGACTCGAGTATATGACTCGTTTCCCAGAAACCCTAGTGTTAACCTTAAAGGATGGTCAAATTCGAGTATATATATATTTTCAACTATCAGAGTAAGCAGATGAGCGTAGAATGGACAAATCATACATAATGAAAATTTTCATTTACGTTTAGGATGTACAAGAGGTTGCCCATAATGACTTATACAAACTAATGTCTCAACGTTAACAATTACAAGATTTACATACATGAGAAATATAAAAGAAAACATATGAAGAAAGCCGCAAGACCGCGCAGCTTCCTTGACAAGTACAACCACTCATCCTTGACCATCATAACGGCTCCTCATCAGTCTAAACCTGCATATCACTTAAGCTACCTATACTACCTGTATGGTTGTATTTTAATGGATGAGTGGCCAACTCAGTGTGAATTTCCCTCAAGATTACACACCGCCGTATTAGGTAAGCATAGTTTATAAAACAAAGCATACAAAATAATACATGATGCAGGTCTTATTAGATACATGGATGCGTGAATGCAATTATCGACCCGGAAAAAGCATTCAGACGGTCAGTGGGCTCGTCACCCATGTAATCATCGATCCGGGAACGATGTCCAGACGGTCAATGCCTCAAGTAAAACATCCAGTCAGGAAAATACTTACATCGCGTACGATAGCAATATATGCTGGTCTGTGCGATGTATGCATGATTAACCAACCCGTTATTAGTCCAATTATAACCAACCAATTTAAATAAGCTCAAAAGTCACTACAGGGGCTTGTCACTAGCGTAGGTCGACAAGTCGGGCATAAGTCCCATACCACCATCCCCGGCTCATGAGATTACCATCTTAGGATGTTTAATGGAAACCCGTCGACTAATGGTCAATCATATTAAAATATATGGGGCTTACCATCGCAGGGTCGGTATAAAACATCGAACCCATATAGGAAAAATACCCAAAACAAAGCCACGTATGGCGATATCAAAACAAGTCACATAAGGCAAATATCAAAACAAGCCACATAGGACGAGTATCAAAACCATACGATAAAAGACCATCCTTGAAAACTGCTTACACACATCAACCCTAGATGGTAGGCTCACATCAATGGTTAATTTAAACCATCATTCAATAACCACTAAGCCGAAGGTCCATTACAATCACAACCAATCGGGTTACATCCCAAGTATGGCGTACATTTATAGGTGGAGGTTTTCCACTAATGTACCGGTTTAAAATCCCATAAGCAATCCATAAGTAATCTAATAGCATGAATTAAATATACATGATAAACATTAAGCATGTGATGTAGCAATTCAATTCCAACAATTAACACATGTGGTTACAGAATGGAGATATCATTAAAATAAAACTATAACTTAAGCTAATGGGAAAAATGGAAAGCTCAAGGGGAAGAATCATCACCTGACGTATAGGATCACCTACTTGTGTCGTTAGGAGGTACGTGCGCCCTTAGAGTGAAATCCTATCATGAATCGTAAAATTTGCACATGAGATCAATGCTCTACAAAGTATCCATGGTCAAGATTTATATAACCTAGGGCTTGGATTATCTAGGTTTTAGGGTCTTATCTTAAAGTTTAATTCGGTGCTTAGATTCTAAAATTTGATTCTTAAGTTATTATTATTCTTATTACTATTATTATTATTATTATTAGCATTATTGTAATTGTATAATAGATCCGTTAATGTTCATAATAGGAGTTTCAATCCATCAATGTTAAAAATGATGGTTCACAGGTGGGTACTTAAATATACCAATAATGCCTAATGTTCTTATAACAATTAATAATCTATTAGCTAATAAATGTACTAGAGATAGAATATTTATTAACAATAATGTGACGATGACTAATAATAATAATTATACTAGCCCCATCATGCAAGTGATAATGTTTTCTATTGGTAATAATAATAACTATCCATACTGAGTCTTTTCCTGTTAATACTTAAGGATAGTAATTAAATATAAGTGTCTAATAAATCATAGTTCCGTTTATAATATTCAATGCTAGTGTGAAGAGTCAGTCAATGGTTAATTCTACTTAATACATTGTTTATGGTTAAAGTCCTAACCCAGGGTTTGGATTACCTAAGTCTAGGGCTTCATCCTTGGGTTTAGTTCTAGGCTTAGATTTAGGATCTTAGTGCTAATTGATGTACATTAGATCGTAATGCTAATAATACTATTAATCTCCAAACAACTATTAATATTAAGAATACATGTAATATTAGCCAACGTGACATTAACAATCATTTGGACGAGGATACATGGTATGCTCTAACATTAATGATAATATTTAATGATGACAAAATATAATAATGATAATTTCAGTTTTATATGTAATACTAATGTCAATATAGATAATTTATTAATTGTAATTCATTCCTAATATTCGTAGTCCTAATAATGAATAGAATGACAAAAAATGAAAATCGAAATCGACAGAATTTCAATATGGAGGAAAGACGTGGACTCACCTTAGTCGACTCGATTCAAGTCGAGTTGACTGAGCTCCACCTGACCGCCCACCTTCTACTCTTCTCTCTTCTTCTTTTTCAAACCCATATTGCTGGAATGTCCAGCCAAAACAACGACCAACCCAGCAACTGAGTTGTGCTTGACTCAGCCGAGTTGACTCAGCTGAGTGCAGGGAGAGGAACAGTGCACTCTCTCTTCTCCCCTGTTTCTTCCTTCTTTCTTTCTTTTCTTCTTCCTTTCACTCTTTTTCTTCCTATTAGGCTGGAATATCCAGCAGTATTCGAACCAGGCCCAACCTGGATGGAACAGGCTTAGCTCGAACCTGGCTCGGCCCCGACTCAGCTCGGTTCAAGCCGCCTGATGTTGCAGTGCGGCCTAGTCCAACCTGTCTTACCCTTTCCTCCCTTTCCATCCGCTCCTTCTTCATCTCTTCTCCAGCTAGAAACATCCAACAATGGATGTCAGGCTGGGACATACTTGGCCCGATTCGGGCTCATGCAGCAATGCACGCCCCCTGCTAGACTTTTAACGCATTGGGGCCCCATACAGGGTGTGGACCCTAGCAAGACGTCGTTGCAACGTCCATCAGATGGACCTCATTACTGCCCAAATAGAGCCTGAATCACAACTCAAACGGGCGGTGCAACAGTGAGGAAGATGCTTGGCCATTAATGACATTTTTCGAATGGTCATGAGTTTCTTTGAAACGAGGCTCCATAACGCACCAACTTTTCAGGACTCGAGTATATAACTCGTTTCGTGGCTTAAGTGATATGCAGGTTCAGACTGATAAGGAGCCGTTATAATGGTCAAGGATGCGTGGTGTACTTATCAAGGAAGTTGCACGGTCTTGCGGCTTTGTCCATATATTTTCTTTTATATTTCTCATGTATGTAAATCTTGTAATTGTTAACGTTGAGACATTAGTTTGTATAAGTTATTATGGTCAATCTCTTGTACATCCTAAATGTAAATGAAAATTTTCATTATGTATGATTTTTCCATTCTACGCTCATCTGCTTACTCAGATAGTTGAAAAAAAAAATACTCGAATTTGACTATCCTTTAAGGTTAACACTCGGGTTTTTGAGAAACGAGTTATATACTCGAGTCCTAAAAAGTCAGGGCATTACAATATAGTTTTAGAAAGAATCCCAAAAAAAATTGGAAGGAATTATAAATGAAATTGGAAATAAATCTCGCACTTTCACAGTTACACGAAAAATCTGCGCAGAATCTGATTAGATTTAAGACATCAAATACAACATTGTCTAGGTTTTTAATCCAGCAGTAAATAAAAAGGTTTAACAATAATTAAAAAATACTAAGGATCTACGAATTCCCATTTAACAAATTCTGAAACTTAATTTTGTTTCTTCAAGTTAATAACTCAACTAGAAGCAAATTATAATCCATTCTAATCGGAAGATAAAGATATAAATCCATCACAAACATCCAACAAGATATATGAATTGAGATAGTTAGTCTCTCATGAAGATATAGGCAATCGATCGTAGGGAATCGAAAACATCTATTGTACCCAGAGTTCGTAATAGAATAATTGATTTTATAGATCAATTCCATCTCCAATCTAAGAATTTAGTCAAAACAATCACAATTCAACATTTAAAAACTACAGACTTGAATTAAAAATAAAATAAATAACAAAATCCATCAAGAGTTCCATCCCTTAGCCTTAGTTAAGAGATTATCTTGACATGACTAACATTTAAATAAGAACAAAAGAAAAACAAATACGAAAGACAAATTGAAGAAGAATAACGGCAGAAGAGCTTTGAATCACATCCAAAATCCTAGATTGATTATTAGAGATGTCGTAAAGGCCTTTATTTATAGATTTGAAAGACTCAATTCCGCACAGCTTTAAAAAATGTAAACTTACTTTCGCGCACATTTGATAGGAGCCTTCAATAGGATTAAGATCCGTCGAGGTCTATCGATAGGATTGAAGGATCGCTTGATGGAATTGTAGAATGTGTAAAACCGCCAATAACTAACGTTTAAATTTCTTGAGTTTATCAATAGGATCAAAGGTTTTTTGATGGGATCGAAGAATCAATCCAGAAAATTCTGGAATTGCTCGATATGAGGCTTGATTGCATCGAGTCTTATCGATGACTTGTCAATGGAATCGAGTCATATCGATCGAACCGACAAGTGTGATTTTCTTCGATTCTTTTCTATACATTAAATTTTCAATTCCTCACTTTGGTTCTTTGTTTCCATGGTACTTGACACTTTCAATCATCAAATTTGGTATTCAATTCTCGAATTCTTCATTACATTTGAGCTTAATCTCTTTTTAGGTTTTAAATTGTCACTTTAAGCACAGATTTAACTTAAACTATAAATTTTCTTTACATGTTGAAAACACGTATAATTAAATCATTTTAACACTCGAATGCATGGGAAAATGATGTAATATAGCGATTAAATGTACAATATTTAGGTGTTATCACACCCCCGACCAGCATTTTGTTAGTTCCAAGCAAAACATGTAAAAAATTTCATATCCAAGAGAAAAATTCTATTTAGAAGAATTCATTTCCTGTAATCCTCAACTCATTATGAATAATAGAATTGCAAGGCACACTAGTTTTAAAAACTTTTAACATCATATATCTAGCACTTAATAAATAATCAAATTTATTTCGAGTGCACAGTGAAATCTAAACTTAACACATCTCAAAATTTTAATTTTTAGTAATGCTAACTCATAATTACCTAAAAGTGGATAGATAAACCAAAGCTCATGAATCAACCATTCCTTTAGAAATTTCCAGTTTTTAATTTTTTTATCGACAACTTTCACATTATCATTCTTTTCTTCTTCTTTTTTATTGTCTATATTATTCATTCTTCTTTATTCCATTCTTTTCTGACATTTTTTCACTCGTTTTATTTTTATTTTTATTACTTCTTCGATAGGTAGCCATTTTCAATATACTTGCTTTTTAAAAAAAAATAGTTCTCAACAATTCTTCTTTCTTATCTTCTTCTTCTTCTTCTTCTTCTTCTTCTTCTTCTTCTTCTTTTATTTATTATTTATATTTATTTTTTTTACACACACCAACTGTCAGTACATGCACTGTTAGCCACCCCCACTAGAGGATCGATACCACGACTCAAGTGTTGAAATGAGGTATATCCACTCAGTCTACCATTGAGCTATGGATCAGGGTGTAATCAGTCAGTATTTATCATGCTTGGTTCCTAACAATTTAAATAATCATGAAGAAAACATCACCATATGACTTAGTCTCTAAAAAGTGTAATCTAGATGTGAAAGTGAATTACATGACTCATTAATGTTTAAAACTTTTTAACAAAAAAATAATAAAAAGAACTCAGTTTGAAATCTACTAAATAATTAAAATCTAAGTATAAAAAATTTTCAAGACTAAGTTACATTTTCATTTTATGTTCAAACTAATTTAAAAACTCTTGAATCCACAAAATTGATCTTCTAAAAAAAATTCAAAAATTACAATTTTTAACACAAAATAAAGATTTTTCCAAAGGAAACCTACCCCTAACCCAAATGATACATTGTCCTCAATATTAAAAAGATATATAAAAATAACAACATGAGAGCAATAAAAAATAAAGAGAAGTGGGTGAAAAAGTACCTAGAGATGACAAACATACATCCAAACAAAGGAGTCCACTCAATTAAGGACTCCAATATACAAATCCAAAAATGTATAAAGTATAAAGTGTGAAGTTTCTTCCCAATACTTCAAAAGGATTATGGCAATGAAACGTCCCGGTTTATAAATGCCCATCCAAAGTATGAAAATACAAGAATTCTTCTGTAGGGTCAACGTAGGTATCATGTAAGACATCAACATTGATGGTACCTGCGTTAATAACGTCATCTAGTTGATGTTTTAAAACACCGTCCCATGTGGGAGTGATAGATTAATTCAGTGGTACCATTATCATTTGTCTAAGTTACGCATATTATTAACACAATCAAGCATGGGTAATGATAATATAACAATATAACAGTTTTAATATGGTTGATTTAGTGCATGAAAAGCATGATATATGGATGCATGTCTTAAGAATAACAATAATTGTAAAACTCTTCATCACCACAATCATCCACAAGTATCTAGTCTATTTTAATGTGGCATGTCCAAGCATTACCAAAATAATATCTATCATATGTAATGTGGCTTGTCACTAGTATTACCAACACATGCCACGAGAGTATGATTAGCCAAGTCTTTATTAGTATCGATTCAACTAGCATATTAGCAAAGCTCGAACACCCCCATTTTATCACGAGCCGCTAACTGGATCACGTGGTTCATTGCGGCATGTGCTGGCTCCTCACCAGTGTCACTGTTTTGGATTTGTCAAAAATCCTTTAATTTTTTTTTAATAACTAGCCACGTCATCACTTACGAACCATTGACGCTTGAGGTGAGCTTACACGCGGCTAGTACCGATAAAGAACCGTATAAATAAGATTGATCAACCGTAGAAAACCAATGAACCCAACCGATCACTTAAAATCAAGTTTATCCCCATGATATGTTCACATAGGGCACAAATCTGACCGACCTACCACTGATAAAAAAATAACTCCTGGATCGAGTACATGCACCATACTCAACTTAGAGATAAAACGATACATTTAGAGGGACCCAGGGAGTCCCCGCGAGAGCGAAAATACAAACCCCAAGGGGGTGGCCACCTCCAAATCGGCAGCGCACCGCGGAAGGCTCCAGAGGAGCGCAGCGGCACCGTTCGCCGCCGTTGGCTCAACCATGTGGGTCCTCACACGTGCGGGGGTCCCCTCTACATGACCTTACACCCCTTTAAACTCCCTTTTACCTCTTCTAACTCATTTTCACATCCTCAAAATCCTCTTGAACCCTCCTTCACTCTCAAATCTACCCGAAGCCGAGTCAGATAAGGCTCGGATCTTGACTAATAGACCAAATCAACGCCGTTACTCTTTTAGCCTAAAACCGACGGTTTATAGTAATCATTACCAAATCTCCACTTTCACTAATTATAAATAGGTCACACTATGAACATAGTTAATCCAAATCCTAATAATTGCCCATGAGAAATCTTGATACCTAAATTCATTTCAGAAATGCCCCGATTTTCTGAACAAGCTTTAGATCACTCGTTAGTGGGCCACTAGTTCTGAAACTATAGAATAATGTCCGTCTCATTGGGCTTGACACTCATCACGAGTGACGAACCAAGAAAGTTCCTAGAACGGCTCAACTTGGGCCGGAAGCTAAGTGTTGTCAATGCGCGAATCCCCTAGGTTGAAATCTGAAACTTAAGTGAATTAGACCTTTCGTTCTTTCGTGAAGTTATGGCTTTCCGACCGTTAGATCACAACCAAACTCAAGGCATGAGTTAATGATATTTCTCTGCTCATATCCGTATAGCCGTAGCCCCGATCGACCATCGGTGACCGTTGAACAGATTTCTAATCATATCTGTCGATCGACGCATCCAAATGGCGGGCTGATCATATCCATACGTAGATCATCATTAGGACTAAATATCCTATGGTGGATATTGGCATGTATACCCCATAATAGGCCCTAGAGGTTAGAAAAACCATCCCATAGGGTTAATATAGTAAAAACCCAACCTTTAGGTCATTTGCACCAAATCTGGTGCTATAAATAGGTCATTTGGGAGTCTCATTTGCTCCCATACGAATTTGCAAAGCCAAGGAGAGAAAGAGGAGGAGAAGAAGAGAGGATGAGAGGGATGGTGGGGCCCGGTGCCGGATCACACCATCCAATACCCGTGCTCGCCGGATTTGTGCAAGACCTCATCTCTATTCTTGATCTCATGTCTTCCACAGATGAAATTCGAAGATTTTGGGTTGGATTCTCTAATCACTTGCTAGGTAAGAGGTTTCCCTACATGTCCTTCCATCTTTTTCTTTCATTTCTTTCATTTTGAGCCATTAAGGTTAGAAATCCCCCTTTGTTTCCGTCGATTCTTTCAAACCCTAATATTAAGATTGAGTATGCTAGGGCTTTAAGTCACGATTATCAATTCGAGCGGTCCATACTCTTAAGGGAGCCGTAATCGGGCCTCCTTCCATTACGGTTTAGGTTGTGCGCCGATTACGAGTCCCGATTCGTCGAGCCGAGTTGATGGATCAATCAAATTGAGTTAGTTAAGTCATAATTCATTGTTTAATATTTAATTTGGAATAAATACACATCATTAATAATAGTCTTATACTTTAATTTAGGTTTGGAGCATTTTCCCAAATTCTCGTCGCTAGGGCCACATCCGAGTCAAGGATTTTAACTATAAGGTGAAGATATACCCCCAAGCTTCTACTCGACATTTTAGAATTCTTAATTACATTTATTTACTTTTTGATTGATGACATGCTTGATGAAATGCTTGGATGACATGAAACTCTTAATATTATAAAAATTCTTGAATGTTGAATGCTTAGAAATACTAGGATGATTGAATTGTGTTGTTGCGGTGGATCGAGCTTCGCAATTTATGTAAATATACGGATAGCCCGCTTTAGGGAGGCCATCTCAGGCTTATACGGCTGACTGGAGTTGAACACGATCGATCGGCAGTAGTTGGAGCTATGCGGGATGCTTTGCACCTAATGCTGGTTTGCCGGGGTCCTTCGTAGTCGATCGTATCAGTCTAATGCAAGCTCGATAATTCTTGTGCTTGGTGACTGTATAACATTTAATAGAATCTGGGATACCATCGTTACTATTAATTTAGTCTACTCATAACCGTTATTGATACGATCCTAAGACTCATGAGCCGGGCATGGTGGTATGAGACACCGTGTCCTAGCTGTCGGCCTACGCTGGGGTGATGAGCCTCCCCATAGTGACCAGTGAGCAACTAAGACTCATGATCTGGGCATGGTGGTATGGGATACCGTATCTGAGCTGTTGGCTTATGCTGGGGTGATGAGCCTCCTCGTAGTGACCAGTGAGCACTGATGGAGGTGATAAACCATTGTTCGAATGGCTCCTGTCAAATTACCCGACCGATAGTTGCGTGCTAGTGTACCGTTCGAATGACACGGGCATGAATGGAATCGGGTGACGAGCCATTTTCTTGTGGTAATTTGGTTTTTATGTGATATGCCTGCACCTCTGTAACACCCCAGCCACGGTTCATCCGGGCTGTGATCCGAGCGTGGGTTGGGGTGAGCTGTCTGATCCGGACCCCCTTCGAAAATAGCGCTTCAGTCGGTCGGGGCAGCGCGCTGTGGGCTGTTACAACCTTGAAACTGAGTGATCATATTCAGTGTGTGTGACGACCCATACCGGGTTGATCCTCATACATTTATGTATCATACCGTACCTTTAGAATGATTGATTTGTGAGATAAACGGGTGACACCTAAATTTGGATCAAGGGACACTGGTAAGGAGTCGCTACAACGAGCCATGTGATCCAGATAAAGACTCGTGATATAACGTCAGTATCCTAGCTTCGCCAATATGCTGGATGAATTGAACTTAATAATTACTCGGCTAACATGATTATTCACTGCATTGCATTAGCTTAGAATGTGGCGAACAGGCGTGGTTGTCGCGTGATGAGGAAGTGTTGTCATTTACAAGACAGGTGGTCGAAGTCGCGTGTGAGAGAGTATTGTTTGGAAATAGCATGCATTATGTCATATCTTCATATGCACATTTAACAAGAGTAGTTAGAAAATGTTTGATTCATTGTTTTATCATTACCTGTGTTGACTGGGTTGATAACACGTGTAACTGCCTAGTATCTGTGCGTTAAATATAACATGCTTATGTATATTACATGTATGAATATGTATTTGTTGTGAACCTATTAATCCCTAAAATGTCCCAAGTAACAATCTTGAGGATATTTCTTCACTATGTTGGTGTTTGACGCCTTCTATTTAACATATGCAGATAACTCAACAATAGGGTCATTCGGTGGTGCGCTCGGGGTGCCCAGTAGATCTCTAGCTTCTTCCCGCTTGGTAGTTGTTCTTTTGTTCCTATTACAATTATTGTGATTTGTATAATCTTCACAATTGGAATTGTATTTTTAACTCTTAGCCCTATATTTCTGAATCTACTATTATTTCTACCTCGCTTTGGATCTGCTAATTCGAATTGCTCTACTTTGATTATCTGTGTGTGAAACGAATTTGAATCTGAATAAGGACACATGTGCATTTTCATTTGGTTAACACCTGGGAACTTGGGATCAGAGTCTATGTACTCGGGTGTCGATTTTTGGGGCGTTATAATTGATCCAAATTTGGGTTCATCACCCTATATGCATCGTAATCATAATTTCAAAGGTTTAGCATGATAACCCAATAACGTGTAAAAGGTAAGGGTCGTCACCTTAATATCAAATATGGAAAGGGTTCGTCACCTAATTCCATCAACAATGTGACAGGCTTGCCTCCTCTATGAGTGCTCAAAGGTCACTACGAGGAGGCTCATCACCCTAGCATAGGCCGACAGCTCGGACACTGTCCCATACCAATATGCCCGGCTCATGAGTCTTTCGTAGGATCGTATCGTGCTAATGGTTATGAATGGACTCAAATCATTAGTAACGGTGGTATTCCGATCGACTACAAAGAATCTATATAAATTGACACTAGATGCAAAACATCCCACATAGTTCCGACTACTATCGATATCCATGTTCACCCTCAGTCGATCGAACAAGCCTGGAGTTGCCAACCCGAAGCGGGCCACCAGCTCATTTAAACAATTTACAGAGCTTGATCCATGATAAGGCTAATCCAAATCAAGAAATATATATATATATAATATATCTATATATATATATATATATATATATAAGTATATTTGTATTGCAATAGGTTAAATCAACCAAAAATATGTACAAGCCAATCCAATTGAATTTATATTAAGCAACTTATCATCGATATATAGAAGTTCTAAAATAGGAATTTCATTCATTCGAGCATTTCATCGATCATGTTGTCAACCAAACAACAAATAATGTTAAGGTTGCCATAACAAAGAAAGTATAACCATCATATTATATGAAATCTCGATAACATAAAAGATTCATTATTTATGACTATCAAATGTTGATAAAAGGAAACCTAAAAGGAATAGTAAAATTCATAAATCACACTTTAGGGTTAGGGTTCTTGGAGAAAACACTGATTCCTAAATCAATTAGAAGAAAAATATGTAAGATTCATAAAATCTAACACTAGGTAGCTTAGTTAGAAGGTAGTAAGCATTTCTTACTTCCAATTACAAGTGAAGATAGATTCAGTGGAGGGTCTGATAACAACTAGCGTTCGATAAAAAACAATAGGTAATGAAATCACTAATCTTTCTATCTCATTCTCTCTTCTTCTCTTTCTCTCATCTTCTCTCTCTTTCTTTCTCACTAAAACTAGGGCAATTTGTATGGAGTGAAGAGGCTAGGGTTTTTATAGTGACAGAGGGGCAATAAATGGCCATAATGACAAAGTATTTGATATTATAACCCTACGAGAGATTGTTTATAACTGTTAGGGTCTACTAAGAGATGTACGAGTTGATTTATGTTGTAGGATAATTGTCTCTAGTGATGATCTATGTATGGTTACAATCGCCCCATAGATTGAACATGGCGATCGACAACTATGATGAAAAGTCAGTTTGACGGTTATTGATCATCAATCAGGGTAGTAACTATATGGATGTGTAGGATATAATCTTAGGTTATGTAATGTCCTGTCCAATCAGAACAGTGTCCTGAGTTGTCCATGTAAGAATTGCAGTAGGACGGTTCGCTTAAGTCGCTCGTGTGTAGGGTACCACCAATAAATTAACCCTGGTTAGCCCATTGGGGTGGACCAGTCTGGTTATGATCAGACCGTGTGCGGGCCATCAAGCCAGATAACCTGTTTGTACTTAGCAACAGCTTGTGCGGGCCGTGCAGCGGCCAAGGAAGTTCAGAAAAATCTAAAAATTGGGGAAACCACAGATCTCACTGGGCTTGTGGTCCATCGCGGACCACGGACTCAGTAGACATCTAGAAATTAATTATCCACGCCGTCCCCACGACACTTGCCAAACGCAACTCACCCCAGCCTTGACCCAAAGGCTAGAATTGAAATCTGGCACTTTTAAATAAAACTGAGATATTAGGCTTTGCAGCTGTCGGATCTCTTCTACATTTACGGTGAAGGCTTAAAATATTTTTCTATGCCCGTCCACAAAATCTGGAAACCGATCGTGAAACGGTGATCGTTGATCGCAAATCGGACCTGTACGGTAAAGCCCCGCGTCCATTTGCCTTCAAACTTCGCACGACCCTTCATCGGGCGATGGAGCATCTATCCTATAATCTCTAGCCAAGGGGTCATCTGAACCGCCCCAACTGTCAGAATGGACCGCATAGGGTCATTTAAAGATCGGAACCGTACGATAAAACCCCGTATCCGTTTGTCCCTAAATTTTGCACAGCCCCTCATCGGGCCATAAGACACCTACACACCGAATTTGGTGGCCAGAGGGGTGACAGGGCTGCCCCAAAGCTAAAAATGGGGTCATAGAGGGTCATTATAGGAATAATGTTAGAACTTAAGGCCATTTGACCTAAACGTAGGAAATAAAAACCCTCTTTGACTCTCTCTCACTCACTTCCACAAGAGCAACAAAGGAGAAGAGAGAGTGAAGAAAGAAGAGAAAGAGGAAGGAGAGGAAAGAAGAGATTGAAGGTGGGCCGTAGTTGAAGGTGGGGCCCAAGGGAGATCGAGCCTTGCAACTCCTTCCCTCTTCCTCAAGAAATCCCTCATCCACCACTCCAAGCTCAATTTCCAACCGATTGGAGAGGTAAACTCCCATATTTTGGTAATCCTTTGTGTTGAGCTAACTTTTGCATGTAATCCTAACATGCAAGTTCATTTGACTCAGGATCTTTACGAATCTACCCGCGAGTTTAGCAACCCTATATCGTTTCCTAGAGCTCTCAACGATCCATAGGTGCGGACTATTTCTCTTAGGTGGCCTAGCACCAATTTTAGTATGAATCTAATGATTATGAATGTGTGGGTGATGTATTTGGATAATCTAGAGAAAACCTAGGAAAGACCTCACCTTTGATCCTCTTAATCAACATGAAATAGTTATGGAATGTTTGTTGTCTCTCACATGATTGGGTATGAATTTGATGATTGTATGTTCATGTCTTATTCGATTCTTGTACGATGTTCCTTATAGCATGTATGATGCATTAACCCTTGTGCATTTTTGTACTATGAGATATGAAATTCTTGGCTTCCTCACTAACCCACAACACACATGCACATTTATTTCGTAATATTGTTAGTAGTTTACATTTATAGCAAATTCTGAATTTATATGTTTAATGCATGATTACTCGACATCACTTGTATAAGATGATATTTCCTAACTTGTTAAGTTCTATTGAATACCATCAAATCCCTAGGTTGGTCAGGAAACTGAGGTGAGAGAAGGTAGTCCCGTTGGTAGGACTATCCTGAGGCTGGACCAACGGATTTGAGTGGATGCAAACAGGCGACAGTAGTTGAACTACATGGGTTGCTTGTACCCGATGTTGTCCGTCACATACTTGCCTAAACTCGCATGGTCTGGTCCACTTACTGACCAACCATGTTTTTTACCCTGTCTGCTCATGCCTATATGGAACCTGGAACACCCTTCAACCATTAAAGCTCATTGATAACCATTTGAAACCGATCCACTGACTCGAGAGCCGTGCATGGTAGAATGGGACACTATGTCCGAACTGTCAGCCTACGCTGGGGTGACGAGCCTCCCCGTAGTGACCGCGAGCGATCCCTCTGCTCAACATTCCCCATGTGCTTGAAGTCGGGGATGGAGAACCCGACAGGATCAAGGATCGGGGTCTTGGCCTCGCACGTTGAGGGGTCTTGGCCTCACAACCAGTCGAGGGCAATAATACGTGAGGTGTACTAGTTTCTCCTCCAATCTGCTAGATGAAATGAATTAATTAAGAACTCGGTTAACACTATCACGATCGCATCGCACTAGTTAGGTTGGTGACTCAGCAGTTGAGGTCGCAATGAGGGAGTGTTGGTCATATGCGATCGTTAGACGGAGTCGCACGAAGGAGCATTGTTGCGAGGGCATGCATCATATCATAATACATGCACATGCATTAACAAGACTAGTTAGAGATCTGTGAATGTATGTTTTTCATTAAATTCATAATATAATTGATGTTTGTTGTAACTTAAGACTAATAGCACCCATTGAGTTGATCACTTACCCTACTCTGGGACGGTGTTTTAAAACACCAACCAGACTCTTCAATAGCTGCAGGTGGTGTTGAGTTCGACGAGCCATGTGGAGCGAGCATCGAAGAAGAGGATGAGTTATCCTACTTTCAGTTGATGGGCAGTTCACCATAGGTTTAGCAGACGGATTTTGGGATCGCTGAGTGGTGGACTCAGCGCGCTATTCTTTTGGACTTATCATTCTTTTGTATTTTTGTTGGGCAACGCCTTGTGCGACCCATGGATGTATTTTTGGACTTGTATACATTTGGTCATTTCCATTCCAGTAGACTAGTTGTGAGTGTGATTCATGTTTCAAGAAATTCCATACTGCTCATTAAACCGGATTAAACGCAAAACAGTAGAAATTGGTTATAAGTGACACTCGGGAACTTAGGAGTCGAGTGCATGCACGACCCCCAATTTTCAGGGCGTTACAGGTTAGTGTTCTTAATTTGATTGTAATCTAACGGTTCGAAATTCATTACTTCAGTAAAGTTCAGACATAGACAATTAACTTAAGTTTCTGATAGTTTCCAAGGGCATTTGCACATCTCATGCACTCACCTTACGAGCCCAAGTTGAACAATTCCACACATAATCTTGGCTTAATTTCTCGTGATGAACATCAAGCCCACTACGACGAACATCTTTCTATAGTTTGAGGCTCAGCGGTCTACTAACGAGCGGCCTGGGGTTTGTTTGATTAATCTAGACATTTCTGGAATAAATTAGGTCGTGAGATTTCTCATGTGTGGTAACTAAGATTCAGATTAACTAAGTTTATAGTGTGACGTATTTGCAATTAATGAAAATGATGATTTAGTCCTAATCACCCTAAATCCTTTTATCTTTAGGCTAAACAGGGTAATTAACTGAGCATGTATGGTTCTATGATAGTAATGCTGGTGTATGTGGCAGGATCTAGTACAATTTTTTTTAAGACGTTACAATCACGGCCGTTCATTTGAGCAACATAGTCTAGATCACTCAGTTCTTGACCAGAGAAGTGAGATCTGACACCTACTACGGGTATGTTACTAGTGATAAGCCAAACCCGTATGATACTAATTCGTTATCGGGGAAATCATATCCTTCTTCGAGCCCCTTATCCGTTATTTTTGTTCCAATCAAAGCATAGTTGAGAACCCAACCGGAATGATGTGTTTATTTGTCCTTATCTAAGTTTGAGCCATAGCTGGGTTTTCTTAGACACCGATCCAATTTACAGGTCGTCGAGATTTTTTTGAACGCTACAGTATTTCTAAATGTTTCTGAGAAGAATTCCCATTTTGAAAGAATTATGAGAGATGGCCTTACCGAGAATATCATACTTGGGTTCATGATAAGATATGTCCCAATATTAATCTCTTATAAACGTAGCGGGCATGGTGCCTCATCAGTATGCACAATAATTATGACCACGCCGTGTGTGATGATTCCTGCCTAAGGTAAGCCTAAGGGCTTGTGCCTCTACATTTATGGCAGCAAGCGTAACTCCGAAGGAAACGCCAATGATCATACGCTCTGGTAAGAATATGTTTTGCACCAATTGTGACTTCGTGATGTCGACACGTGATGACCTTTAATTGGCACACGTTAAGGCATATTGGGTGTAAACAATAATACTAACATTCTGACGCGATTGAATCATAATCTTTCATAGTTAATTTGTACACACGCATCACAAGTGTAAATTTTGCATGTGTGGCCAAATCCGATACACCAGTAGTTTAGATAAAGTAATTGAAATATTCAGCTATGCATCCAAACACAGCTCACGTGATTGTTTTATGCATGACTGTCCTTATGACTAGTCTAAGTTGGGACGAGGTTTGGCGAGTGATGCCACCACCAGCCAAGTGGCTAGTGGTCCACATGAGATTTAGATATGCCTCAATTTTGGGATCAAGCCATAAAATGATATTTAAAAATGGATGGACGGTGTGGATAAAAAACATACATCACAATAAGGCTCACAGAGATTGAATGTCCACCATTTAAAACCTTCTAGGCAGATTGTAGTATTTATTTGACATCCAACCCATTGATTAGGTCATAAAGACATGTACGAAGGGAAAAAATAAATGTAAACTTGATCCAAAACTTTTGCTAGTGGACAGCAGTGACGAAACACATAAAATAAAGATCTACTTCATTTTTAGGCTCACACCATAAAATGATCTGGAAAAATGGGTGGACAGCATGGATGAAACACATACATCATGGTGGGGCCCACAGAGCACCAACTACTAGCCATTGGCTAGTGGCAGGTCACTAGCCGATCCGTTTCCTAAGTTGAGCCTAGCCTTATCCTTGTATTCAATTCTTAGACCTTAGTTGGGCCATGGCAGGTTGGGTGGGCTCAGTCTAACAGCTCAGGTTCTAAGAATTTTAAGTGAGTCAGGTCACACCTGATCCATAGCTCAAGTAGTAGTAGTAGACTGAGTAAAAGATAAATTTTAGTGAGTCAGGTCACACCTGATCTATAGCTCAAGTAGTAGATTGAGTGAAAGATACTTCGTTTCAACAATGAGGTCTTGGTATCGATTTGTGAACGGAAAATAGGATGTACTAATAAGCTAACTATAAATAAATAAATAAATGAGTCAGGTTGTGTTGGTAGATAATGTGCCGTGGGTTAGCCGGGTTTTGGTTTGAATTCTTGGCCTATTTAGTAAATGAGTCCGGATTGGGATGATCCTAACCCGGCCTTTGTCACCCCTAAGAGAAGGTAGCAAAATAAGCAATGTTCCCTGGTTAAAATGCTCACGATTTGGGCTGACTCGTTGGATTTTTAGTTGAGTCGGGACTGAAACGACTTGAACCAGCCATGCATGCACCGAACTCCATGGTATGTTGACGTCACCAAATTCTGTAGGCCCACCATGATGTATGTATTATGTCTACATCGTTTATACATTGTGTGGGATCGTTTTATAGCATGGCCCAAAAATGAGGCAGATCTAAAGCTCAAGTGGACCACACCACACAGAGTAGTTTTTACAATGACTTCCACGGTTGAAACCTTCTTAGCTCCCACCATAATGTTTATTTGCCATCTAACCTGTTTGTGAAGTCACAAATATCTGTATAAAGGAAAACACAAATATAAGCTTTATCCAAAACTTCTAGCCCCTTATAAGTTTTCAATGGTAGAGGTCCAATCTCCGCTGCCTTTTATGGTGTGGTTCACTTGACCTTTCGGTCCGCCTCATTTATGGTTTCATAATGTAAAATAATCTCACGAAATGGATGGTGCGGATATAACACATATATCATGTGGGGCCCACAGAACTTTGTGAGATCAACACCATCAGCATTTCCATTCATCAGACACGTGGAGTTTAAAAGCTCTTTTCGATGTAGGGTCATGTCGTTACGATCAAAATCATTTATTTAATGGGACTCATAGTCTATGGCAGAGATATTTTTTTTAAAGACTATTTTAAACTTTCGATCATTTCACCCTCTCCCTTGCGAAGCCAGCCGTACAAATCTAAATAAGATCGCCCGCTTCATGATTCAAGAGATTTTTTTTTTTTTTTTTTCCCTTCCTGATGTCATCATTCACAACTAGGGCCGTAGATCCAGCTGGGACACAGTTACACATAACATTGAAGCATCCATTTTTTAAAGGGTTTGAAGCATCTAATGTGAATGATGGATTACTACTAAAATATTGGTATATCTTGTGGATCGTGGCTTCATGATCACACCCCTCAGAAGGAGAGTGGATTGCATGTGCCCCAGGCAGATAGATTTACCTGTTCCTTTGGCTGTGTGGAGCCCACAGAGATGTCCATGACAAATCCACTCCATCCATCTGTTTTTTTAAGACCACAGTAGGATATGATTCAAAAAATCAGTCGGATCAAAAACTCATGTGGGGGCACATAAATGAAACAGTGGGAATGGAAATGTCCACCGTTGAAACCTTCCTAGAGATGACCATGATGTTTATATACCATCCAAAGCGTTCATATGGTTATTAGCAATCAATAAATGGTAGGAACAAATATCATCTTGACATCTGTCATCCCGGCCCAGACGTTCAATCCTCACCGTTTAATGTGGTATGGCCTTCACGAGTTTTGGATATGCATGATTTTTAGATTCCTATTCTATTGTGGTCTTTAAAACAGATGGGCGAAGTGATTTGTCACGGACATTTATGAGGCCCCCACACAGCTCAGGCAAGGTATATCTAGATCTCTATGCCCGTGGCGCATGCAATCCGCTCTCCTTAAAGGTAGGGTCCAACCCATTTTTCAGTCATCCAAACATCTGATGAGTCAACCAAAGATGGGGATATTCCAAAAATCTCACACATTGGAAGATCCTAGCCCTTCAATTAGTGACTGACTTACAAGTAGATGATTACCCAAAAAAAAAAGTCTACAAGGGCCCAATATTTGGATTGATGGGGTTTTCCTCCTCAAGTCAGAGGAGATGAGGTGCGGTTCGGATGCCACAAACAGTGGAATCCCTGCACTGCTCAACCAGTCCTGCAGCTTGCTCGGCCGGTTGAGGAACAGTTCTCGACCAGTCCTGGGTCACTCAACTCAAAATCCAGCGAGCTTTGTGAACAGTGCTCGACCAATTGAGTGAACAGTGCTCGACCAGTCCTGCAACCTGCACGACCAGTCCTGATTACGCAGATTTGAGTCCGATTTTGTGCGAGATTCAGAATTTTGAGGCGGCTTTCACAAAGGTGCGAAAGAGAGTTTCCTAAACTATAAATAGGAGGTTCTTAAGGTTTTCTAGGACATTCAAGAGGTAAGGCAAGAGGGTTTCCTAAAGCTTTGCAAGGGTTTGTTAAAGGGTTTAAGGCTATCAAAAGTGTGAGAGTGAGAGAGAGAAAGAGAGAGAGAGGAAGCTTGTGGAAGGGAGGCTATGCTCGTAGAGGTGATCTACCATATCTCAGCACTTCCACGTCCTCGTAATCGATGAGATCTCTCCGTTTTCTTTGTTTCTCTTATTGTTTATCCACTCCTGCTCCTGAGTGAAGAAGGTTGTAACGTTCTACTTCATAGTGGATTATTGATCTGAACGAGGTCCCGTGGTTTTTACCTCTTTGAGGGTTTTCCACGTAGAAATCTCTTGTATGATGTGGTTTGTGCTTTGATTTATTTCATTGCTTTATTATCCCATAATTCTGGTTTGTTCTTTGAGGCTAGATCCTAAGGTTTTGTGCAAGGCCCCCAACAAAGTGGTATCAAAGCTAAGTTCATTGAACGGTAGGATCGGTTTTGAATTATGGAAGGTGGCTCATCAAGGATGATCACCCTCAATGGTTCTAACTGGACCATATGAAAGGCTAAGATGGAGGACTTGCTTTATTGCAAGGACCTATATTCTCCAATTTTAGACATATCAGCAAAATCCAAGGATATGTTTGATGATGATTGGAAGAAGATGGACCGGAAGGCGGAGGGGTTTATTAGACAATGGCTGGATGATTCTGTGTTCCACCATGTGTCTACAAAGATCTCAGCCGCTAGCCTATGGCTGAAATTGGAAGTGCTATATGAGAGGAAGACAGCCGGCAATAAAATCTTCCCTGATAAGACGACTTGTGAATCTCGAGTTCAAAAGGTGGTTCTGTGGCCGAGCACATGAATGAGGTCAGCAATATAGTGAACTAGCTCTCCACTATGAAGATAGTCCTAGATGATGAATTGCAAGCTTTGCTATTGCTTAGTTCATTGCCTGACAGTTGGGAGACATTGGCGGTGTCTCTAAGTAACTCTGCTCCAGATAGAAAGATTTTCATGGAACAGGTTACTAGCTATCTCTTAAATGAGGAGACAAGGAGAAAGTCTCAGGGGTCTACTCAGCAAGAGGCCCTTGTGACACAGGAACGGGGGAGAGGAAAGAACAGGAGGGCGGGAAGGCCTGAGATAAATTAAGAGGCAAGTCGAGTACCAAGAAGGATGTTGCATGATGGAATTGTGGCAAGAAGGGCCACTATAAGCGTAAATGTCATAAAAATAAGAACGACAAGAAAGAAAAAGGAAAGGAGAAAGAAGATGAATCAGATTCCACTACGATCACTTCAGATGGCGACGTTGTATTTTTTCTTTTAGCAGATCACGATATATGTCTCACGGCTACGAGTCAGGACACCGACTGGGTGATTGACTCGGGAGCTTCTTTTCATGCGACTCCACGCAGGGACTTCTTCACAAGCTACAACTCAGGTGACTATGGGACCGCGAAGATGGGGAAAGATCGTAGGGTCGGTGATATTTGTGTGAAGACCGATGTGGGCTGCACATTGGTTCTCAGGAATGTGAGGCACATCCTAGACCTTCGCCTCAACTTTATGTTGATGGGAAGGTTGGATGATGATGGCTATGAAAGTCGATTTGCTGGTGGGCATTGGAAGCTCATCAAGGGTTCGTTGATCGCAGCTAGAGGAAAGAAGTGTTGACCCTTTATAAGGCAAGTGTCAATGTGTGCAAGGGTGGTTTGAATGCAGCGGAAATTCAGTTATTGATATGTGGCACAAGCGTCTAGGCCACATGAGTGAAAACAGGCTTCAGCTACTAACGAGGAAGCGGATCCTTCCAAACGTGATAGGTATACCTCTCAAAACCTATATAGATTGTTTATCAGGGAAACAACATAGATTTTTATTTGTTAAAATTGCTTCTCATGTTAATAAAGTGCATGCATTTGATTTGGTTTATTCCAATGTTTGTGGTCCTATGAGAACAAAAACCTTGGGTGGGGCATTGTATTTTGTCACTTTTATAGATGATGCATCTAGGAGGGTTTGGGTTTATGCTTTGAAATCGAAGGACAAAGTCTTTGGTGTGTTTAAATTGTTTCATGCTATGGTCGAGAGAGAGACAGGTAGATCATTGAAGTGCATCCGCACTGACAATGATGGTGAATACATTGGTGACTTTCATAAGTATTGTAAGTCCCTGGGTATAGGACATGAATAGACAGTTCCAAGACTCCCCAGAATAATGGTGTGGCTGAGCAAATGAATCGCATAATTGTAGAGAGAATCAGATGCATGTTATCCCATTCGAAATTGCCCAGACGTTCTGGGGAGAAGCAATGCACACGGCGGTGTATCTGATAAACAAGTCTCCATTAGCCCTGTTGAATGGAAAAGTACCTGAGAAGGTGTGGACTGGACATGATCCATCGTACAGTCATCTCAGGGTGTTTGGATGTAGGGCATCCATTCATGTACCAAAGGACGAAAGGTCCAAGCTCGATATGAAAATAAGACAGTGTGTGTTCTTGGGGTACGGTGATGAAAAGTTCGATTACAAATTGTGGGATCCGACCGAGAAGAAGCTTGTCAGGAGCAGAGATGTGATTTTCTTTGAAGATCAGTATATAAAAGACATTGGTAAGTCAAAGAAGAATCAGCCTAGTTCAGGTGAGGTAGAGGACATGGATCTGATTATTCCTCCCGTAGTGCCTGATAACGGAGGAGTACAGCAAGGTGTAGAAGACGAGGGAATTCCTTCAAAAGATGGACCAGGGCAGCACCCCTAGCCCCCACTTGATCCACCTGTTGAGCCACAGGTGAGGAGGTCATCTAGGGACAGACAACCGTCCAAGAGGTATTCGCCGCATGAGTACATTATACTGACTGATGGGGGAGAGGCAGAAGATTATTCTGAGGTCCTAGCCGACGAGCATAAGGGGGAGTGGTTGAAAGCTATGCAAGATGAGATAAAATTCTTACATAAGAATCACACCTATAATATGGTGAAATTGCTTAAGGGCAAGAAAGTTTTGAGCAACAAGTGGTGTTCAGAAAGAAGGTTGAGCAGAAGAATTACAGACGAGGTTCAAGGCCAGACTTGTGGTGAAAGGGTTTGGTCAGAGGAAAGGCATAGACTTCGAGGAGATATTCTCACCAGTGGTGAAGATGACATCCATGCGGGTGTTGCTTGGGTTGGCGGCTAGCATGGATCTGGAGATAGAGCAGTTGATGTTTAAACTACCTTTATCCATGGTGACCTGGAGAAGAGATTTACATGCACCAACAGAGGGGTTCGAAGTCAAGGGCAAAGAACATATGGTGTGTAGGCTAAGGAAGAGCTTGTATGGACTGAAACAAACTCCATGACAATGATACAAGAAGTTCGACTCATTTATGTTGAAGTATGGGTATGACAGAAAGGAGTCTGATTACTGTGTATTCACGCGCAAGTTCTCAGATGGTGATTTCTTAGTTCTATTATTATACGTTGATGACATGCTCATCATGGGAAAAGACATCAAGAAAATCGACAGGCTGAAACAGGAGTTGGGCAAGTCGTTTGCGATAAAAGACTTGGGCCTGGCTAAACAGATCGTAGGAATGGAGATAACCCATGACAGAAGCAGCATGTAACTTTGGCTGTCACAAAGAGCGATATATTGAGAAAGTCCTAGAGCGGTTCAATATGAATGCAGCGAAGCCGGTCAGTACTCCACTTGGATGGTCACTTCAGATTGAGCGACAGGCAGTGTCCCAAGACGAAGGCAGAGGTGGAAGAGAATGCAGAAGATACCCTACACATCAACTGTAGGAAGTTTGATGTATGCTATGGTGTGTACACGCCCAGACATAACATATGCGGTTAGTGTTGTCAGCCGTATCTTGTCAATCCTGGCAAAGAGTATTGGGCAGCGGTGAAATGAATACTGCGATATCTAAGAGGCTCATCCAGGTTAAGCCTATGCTATGGTGACGGAAAACCTGTGTTAGAGGGCTACACAGATGCAGATATGGCAGGCGACATAGACTTCAGAAAGTCTACATCGGGGTTCATGTTCACGTTTGCACGAAAGAAATTTCTTGGCAGAGCAAGTTACAGAAGGTCGTAGCATTGTTGACGATAGAGGCCGAGTACATTGCAGTCACAGAGGCATGTAAAGAGATGTTTTGGATGAAGAGTTCTTATAGGAACTACCCCTGAAGCAGGAGCAGCACGTGGTTATTGTGATAGTTAAAGTGTTATACACTTGAGCAAGAATCCAAGTCAGCACTCCAAGTCGAAGCACATAGAGATTTAGTATCACTGGATCAGGGATACTTTGAAACATAAGGTGTTACAGCTTGAGAAGGTCCACACGGACGATAATGGGTTAGACATGATGACCAAGGCTTTGCTCAAGGGCAAGTTTGAGGTTTGTAGAAACCTGGCTGGTTTGAAGAAGGTAAATTCCTCCTGAGTCGGAAAGGGGGAGATTTGATGGGGTTTTCCTCCTCAGGTCAAAGGAGATGAGGTGCGGTTCGGATGTCACAAACAGTGGAATCCCCGCGCTATTCGACCAATCCTGCAGCCTACTTGACCGGTCGGTGAACAGTGCTCGACCAGTCCTGGGTCACTCAACTCAAAGTCCAGTGAGCTCTGTGACAGTGCTTGACCAGTCGAGTGAACAGTGCTCGGCCAGTCGAGTGAACAATGCTCGACCAGTCCTATAGCCTGTACGACCAGTCCTAGTTATGTAGATTTGAGTCTGATTTTTGTGCGGGATTCAAAATTTTGAGGCGGCTTTCACAAGGGTGCGAAAGAGAGTTTTCCTAAACTATAAATAGGAGGTCCTTAGGGTTTTCTAGGGCATTCAAGAGGTAAGGAAAGATGGTTTCCTAAAGCTTTGCAAGGGTTTGCTAAAGGGTTTAGGGCTATCAAGGTATGAGAGTGAGAGAGAGAGAAAGAGAGAGAGAGAGGAAGATTGTGGAAGGGAGGCTATGCTCGTAGAGGTGATCTACCATATCTCAGCGCTTCCACGTCCTCCCAATCGGTGAGATCTCTCTATTTTCTTTGTTTCTCTTATTATTTATCCACTCCTGCATGAGTAAAAAAGGTTGTAACGTTCTACTTCATAATGGATTGTTGATCTGGACGAGGTCCCGTGGTTTTTACCCTTTGAGGGTTTTCCACGTAAAATCTCTTGTGTAGTGTGGTTTGTGCTTTGATTTATTTCATTGTTTTATTATCCATAATTTCGGTTTATTCTAGGGGCTAGATCCTAAGGTTTTGTGCAAGGCCCCCAACATGGATGTCCATGTTCATTCAACCTCCATTGTGGGGCCCACTTGTACGAAATTAGTGCATCGGGTAAATCCCCACAAATATATTCATTAAAGAGTGACAGGCAACATATGAGAACATTTGAATTAAGATGACTTCAATTTTAATGGATCGATTCACAGCCGTAAATTAACGGGCCTCTTAAAGAATGGAGCATGGCCCACCATGGGTTACTGAAGTGTAACTTGATGGATTTAACAATGCGTCCAACCCGATTTAAAGCTTGTATCTCGCATGTGTGCCTTGTGGCATATGATGCGTAGGCTCCGCACATGTGATGGGTGAGTTACTTCTCCTATTATGGATCGAAAGTGGTTCAAAACACGCAAAAATTGGATAATCCTAGCCATCTATTTAGTGACCTTCAAATAGATGGTATGATGCGAAAAAGGTTGACCGTTGATATTTAGTGTGAAAAGGCCAGGAGAGATGATGTCTAGGATTGTCCAATACTTGTGATTTTTTGAAACATGGGTTGTTAATGAAGGGCCCACCACATGGACAGCCATGATTGATGCATCAGCTTGCCAAGTTTGCTGTGGAGAGATTGGTCTACCTTAGTCGGTTTCTACTGGCACTACGAAGGTGTTTGTATCTTCATTGCTTCTTGGTGGTGGTTTCAATCTCTCCATGGACAATGTAACTGCTGATTGAGGCTTTCTTCAGGCAATACAAACACACTGTGATAGGATACAGTCGGCCTGTAGCCATCTGATGTTTGGACATGTTTTGGAATCAAAATCTTTAATGGATCGAGATGCACATATGACCGGAGTTGCTTCAAAAATTCTTCTTATGGTTGAGTGTGTTCATCTGATCGGTGCACAATGAATATTTATAGCAGCTAAGTAGGTTTTAGTCTTACCAGGGTACCAAAAATTATTTGCGTAGTTCAATTAAACACAAGGCCACGTGTGATTAAAGGCTTGTATTTGATTTACATGTGCAACTAGGAAGTTTGGGCATACCAGAGTCGTACTTGACTCAATGTTTAATTGAACGTTGGTGATCCTCTCGTTAAAGTGACTGATTAAGATCAGATTTGGAAACCCAATTGTTGAGCCAGCCACCGGTTGTGATCAGTGATGAGGCGATTTGCGAAAGGGTAGGGGTGAGTCCTCTCTCATGGATTCTTTTCTTTCACCAGTAATTGCAATTAATATTTCTTAAAGGATTAAAGATGGAAAAATAAATAAAAAGAAGACTAAAATAATATTGATTTTATTAATATTTGAATAAACTTATTACCATCGACATAATATCAAATAAACTAAATAAATAAATAAATTAGAGATAATTACATGATCCGCCTGTGAGAACAGATGATCGAGGCGAGTGGTCAACAAGATGTGACTAGAAAGATATGATCGTCCAAGTAAGAACTCGGTTGATCAGGATCTAGTAACTTAGGGTTATAGATATTTATCTCATCATATGATACTGTAGTAGTAACGTCAGATAGTAGCGATGTATGCTAAGACTAGACTATGTTAAGATAAAACTAGGACAAATGAAAAATATAAATAGATTGTGTTTGGTATGGGCTTCGAGCTCTTCATCGTGTGCTCTTTTTATATATTGTCGAGGTGGCTAAACTCTCGTTATGTTTTCTTGTTGATTCTAGATCCTCCACATTTACAACATGCATTCCGAATAGGAAGTTCCATGTGAATTTGAAACCGTTGGCTTTTAGATTTTCATTTTTACATAGATGGTTTCATATTGAAATCTTCAGGACCCTACATCTAGATTTAGTATCAATCAGGGGAACCTCTGTCACTGATCCTAGACCTGAAATCATCATGATCATGCATCTGAATAACCCAGTCAAATCACCTCCTGCAAGAGCCTTCTATGATCCTAGTCCCTTTTGATTGTGAAACTAGTGAGACTAGATCCACCAGTTCAAGCTCTCCCATTCTTGTAATTTTGAATGATGTATGGCTAGGGACTCGATCTGCTTGGTGTCCATCATCTCCTAATTTGGGTCCATGTTGCAACTGGTTCGCTTGGATGTCAGTTCGATTTTGGATATTTAGAATCTTCGTGATTGCCAAAAAACCTCTGACTGTATCATAGTCAAATCCGTGATATAACTCTTTCCCTCGGTGTGTATTTATAGACGTGTCGTACACACTGCCTCATTAATTCGCTCGCTAATCATGGTCATGTGGCACACGGCGTTTCGCTTCCCTAAAGGCACATGCATAAGGTTTTGTGCCACTGCATTAATGACGGAATATGTATCACCAAAGGAAGATCAACCAAAGATCTCTTCGAGTGCGAATATGATTTCGCCAGCATCGAACCTGTAGTGTCGACACACGGCAACTTCTTATTGGTCCACATGAGGATGACAAAAATGGGTGTAAACAAAATGATCTTAGTATGATCAACGGCCCTGAACAACCATTAACAAGACACTATTTTAAAATAACGGGCCATTTGGATGCCTATATAGTTTTAAAGGGTTTATATGTAAAAATATTAGTGGAGTTGTCTAGATGCTTATAATTGCATGTAAACCATTTATAAGTTACATGGGCTTTTATTTTGGTATATTTCTACTACTAATCATTCGATTATAGGCAAAACAATCTTCTTTAAAAATATATATATATATATATATATATATATATATATATATATATATATATATATTATATATTATATTCATCAAGAGGTTTGCAGCTTGCATTCTCCTCCATTCCTTCCCTCTTCTTACAGCTAGCAACTACTTATAAACATTTTACAAGTCCAAGCCAAATAAAATAGATTGTAAACACTTTACACCTTACATCTGAAAAGAGTTTCAGGTGCAAAGTGTTTATAACTTAAAATTCTACTAAGATTCAAACAAACCTTAAAATTGCAATATCATCGAACGGTTGAAATATTCAAATTTAAGAAGATATTTTTGTGGATACCCTTGCATTCACCCATAATTTAGGCAGTTTAAATCCTTGAAGAACTATATACAACGGCTATAGGCATACATTAAAATGATACATAAGGACATATCGTAGTTAACCTCCTGCTTAGTTTCTCAAGGGATTGAGGCTAAATGTAATGCACCGAGTTTTCGGAACTCGAGTATATGACTCGTTTTCCAAAAACCTGAATGTTAACCTTTAGAGAGCCAAATTCCACGTGTATATATATATATATATATATATATAATATATATATATATATATATATATATTATATATATCAGAGTAAGCATTTAAGCGAAATAGGAACAACTCAAATATAAAGGACATTGCATATACATTCAAATTATACGAGCGGTTGCCCATAGAGCTTATATAAACCAATGTCTCATACTAATAAATACAGGAATGAACAATTAATACATAAAACCAAATAAAATATAACTTGTCTTGAGTTGCAAGATCACGTAGGTCCTCTTGATAGATATGACTATGCATCCCTTACAATCGTACCCTGCACCTCATTAATCTGATCATGAATATCATTAAGCTACTTGTGTTACCTGTACGGTTATATATTCGATGAATGTGGCCAACTCAGTGTGAATTTTTCTCAAGATTACATACTACTGCATTAGTAAAGCATAGTTGTAAACAAAAAATATTCAAAACAACACATGATGCAGTCTTATTAAATGCATGGATGCGTGAGTGCACATCAATTGGGAATGCTCATCCAGTTGGCTTTTGGGCGAAACCCATATACGTCTTGTACATATGTAGTACCAAACTCACCTAAAGTGGGTCGATAGTCAATGGTCTGAGAGCTAGCGAAACGATACCACGACTAAGGGCACGTGCTACAGTATCTAGAATTAACCACCCGTCATCGCCCGTATGCTATGAATACATGATTAGCCCAACCATTATTATCTCATTTACAACCAGCCAATTTAAGATAGGTCAAAGGTCACTACGGGGGGTTCATTACCTAGCGTAGGCCGACAACACGGGCATAGTGTTGTCCCATTTCCACCATCCTCGGCTCATGAGGCTCCAACATTGAGATGTTTAATGGAACATCATCGACTAGTGGCCAATTATAGTTTGTCAAGTGGAACTTACCATCGCATGGTTGTACAAAAACAATATATTGAACCCACATAGGGAAAATGCCAAAACTAAGCCATATAGGGCACATATCAAATCGAAGCCATATAGGGCAAATATCAAATCGAATGCGATAAAAAGACCACCTACAAAAGCCACTTAGACATAACAATCCATGGATGGTAGGCCCACATCAATATTCCATTTAACCCATCATTCAAGTAACCACTAAGTCGAAGGTCCATTATAATCACGATCAATCCAGTTACATCCCAAGTTTGGATGTACATCTGTAAGTGGGGTTTCCCCACGATGTACCAATTCAAGTTTCACAAGCAATACAAAGGCATGAGAAAATATACAAGTGTAATATATAGATGTTCATGCAGGATAAATATTGAGCACATAATCTAGAATTCAATTCCAACAATTTGTACAAATAACTATGAGATAGAGATATCAATTATTAACCAAATTAAAGCATAAACTATCACTCAAGCTATTGGAAAATGGAAAGCTCAGGGGAAGAAATCATCACCTCACGTGTTGAACCGGGTCACTAGGAAGTGCATGCTCCCTTAGAGTTGAATCCTACCACGAATTATAAAATTGTACGGTCAGATCGAATTTCTATAAACCATCTGTGATTAAGATTACAACCTAGGGTTTGGATCACTTAGGTTTAGGCTTCATCCTAGAGTTTAATTTTTGCTTAGATTTTTTTAGAATTTGAACGCTGATTGATGTATAATTGATCGCAATGTTAATCACAAAATCGCCAATAACATTAACGATGAAATTAATATTAGCTAACATATGGCAATAAATAGTGTGATCTATGATAATTTTTAAGAATGATAAATGATTACTAATATCTAATATCTATCAGTTATATTTTTATTTATAATAATTAATACTAGTATAAATAACATGTTAGTGGCTAATCATAATAAATCAAATGATTTACTTTGGGGAGAAAAGATGACTTACATTAGTTGACTCGACAACAAGTCGGGCTTCCAATCCCGATCCGTTTCCAGCAGCCCTATCATGGCCACCACTTCATTCGCGCCCCATCTTCTTTCTCCCCTTCACTCATTCTCTTTTCTTTGTTGCTTCCTCTTCTCTTCTCCTCTCTCTATCCTTGCTTTTTCTTTTCTTCTACGTATGCACCACCAGCAAGCCCATATATAATTTTGGCCTCGAGTCATTGGCCAAGTCAACTCAGAAGAAGGTGGTGTGGTTGACAAAGACGAGAAACCACAACCCGATCTCCAGCCTTCTTCTTCTTCTTCTCTTCCCTCTTCTATTTTCTGTTTTCTTCTTCGTACAACCAACGACCAACAACTAAACTCAAGAAAACCTGACCCAACTCAAGAGCAAGTCAGTTTGATGTAGCGACTCGACACTGTGACTAGGTAACAAGTCAGATGCGTTCATCACCTGTGTAGCAGCAACCCACCACACTTCTTCAGCTTTCCTTCCCTTCCCTCTCCTTTCTATCCTCTTTCTCTCTCCTCTTTTTTTTTTTTCTTTTGCTAGAACTCCAGTAATGGAGGCCAAGCCCGCCCGGCCTGACTCGACCCAAACTCTCGGCTCGGTTCGGTTGGTGCAGCAACGCCCCCTCCTTTCATTCTCTTTCTTATTCTTTTCTTCTTCTTACTTTCCTACTTTCCTTCTCCCTCTAGTATGCCCATCAACTTCAGGATCCAAACGAATCCTCTCCACATGACTCAGAACTGAACTGAGTCGAGTTGAGTCATGAGCAACAACGGTAGATAGCACCATTTTGATTTATGATTCAGGCTCACTTTACTTGAACAGATCTGACCCGTGTTTTACCGATTGAGTGATGTTATGAAGGCCCACTGAATGATCATTTTAGATTCATGATCAAGGTCCGCACAGACTGCACAGCTGATGGGTTCTCTTGTCGAGGGTGGCCGAGCTTTAATGGCAGAATTCGTACGGTAGCTCCTTTCTTTAATTTGGAGGTGTTGGATGCTTCGGATGGGCTTAGAGGAGCTTCTGGGACGAAGGTTTTGAAGCTTAAAGGAAGTCAGGCCAATGGGTTTGATGAAGAAGGAAATAGTTATTTTTCTCCTTCCGGCAGCAAGGAATGGTGAGGAACCCTAATGCACTCTCTTCCTCTCTTATGTAAAGTCCCTCAACAATCCTAGATCATAGGATAGGAAATGAATGGCTTAGATGGCTCTGTTTTGCAATGTCTCTAAATACAGCCCGTAACATGAAACCACTAGCTGTTTCGGTTTGTTTGTTTTCTACGAAAACCATAATCCCCATGAATGAAATGAATGTCTAGGATCTTTTTCGGATTAAAGGGCTGAGATTTTGGGAGCTAGGCTCATGCAGATTGCCATCGTGGCAAGGAGAAACGGAAAATTTCCTTTTTCTGGAGGTGCCGTACGCACTCCCTGGGCTCGGGTTTGAGTGCATGCACGTGTGCATGACTGTGTACGGATGACGTGGGTTTGGTCGAGCCCACCTCCTGGATCAGATGAAGGGTTTTGATCTCCCATTTGGGACGAGATGGTGGGCCACATTTCAAACGAACACCCTTTGTTCGTTGCGGGAGAGGAACTAAAAGGAGAGGAAGGAGTTTCCTCTTCCAGTTGTCGGGTAAAACCTGACTTGACCGAGTTCTTGGTCCAGTGCATTGTTGGTGCACACACACCAAGCTACACATCTTGTGTGATATGGGGTCCACATACTATTTTGATGAAATCCATACCGATCATTCGATTCATTGACCTACGTAAGGCCATGTGCCCAAGAATGGGGCTGATCTAAAGCTCAAGTGGGCCATACTTTAAACCTTGAGTCTTATTTATGGATTTTTGTCGATCAACGGACAGATTCCTTTCAAACTCTAACCCATGGTACATCTAACACCCTTATTACTCTTTTAAATAAAGCTTTAACATAATATTTATAATTCGATGGCTAGATCATTCAATTAGATGGTAATTCATCCCATCAGGGTTGTGGCCCGATGAATGGTGGATCTAGCAATCCAGAGTCTCATATTAATGATTGACAATCCTTTTTAGAAATCAACAGACAGATGATTTGATTTACAATTGCAGATCACTCCCAATGGTCATATTTCACTCTAATCGGTCATTTATAGATTTACAAGTCCCTAACGACACCTAGGTTGTTCTAAACAACTGATCAACGGTAGATTAGCTACGTAGTATGGTTTGGGAGCCAATGTATCATTAGGTTGCTCGAAACGTGATAAATCGGTGGGTCTGCTGACTAGTGTTTCGAAAACTAAGACAAATGATCGGATCAGTCCTAGTTTATACACTAGTGGCCTTAAAGACTGCCCAATCAATGGTGATCTCAATGATTCGAACCCTTAAGACCCATCTAAGTGGACTTTAGTGCTAATGGGCGTCCACGGATGATCACAGGAATGATCAAGACGTTCCATGATCCATAACGAATAATTAGATGGTCAATATTGTGGTTGAATAGGTACATAATTTAAACCTATGATTGATCTTATAATCATATTGTTGGATTATTAATGATCATGGTATAAGTTGAACAATTAGTGGATCGTGTGATCTAAAGCCTACGATAGACACTGTGATGTTTAATTGCCTAATAGGGTGGTTAAAATCCTAAATTAGGTTTCTCTAATGACTTGATGATCTATTCCTGAAGATCAATGAATTAATGGCTTAGATGGGGACTGCTCTTAACGGTTGGATTTAGAATGGAATGCATGTGAATGTTCAAATAAGTTAGGTCACACAGCAATACCCTAGTATTGAAAAGTATGGGGCATTACACTAAACTATATGACTAAGGAAATATGTGGTAGTTGAAAAGGCGAGGTTAAGAAGTCCTAGAGGGGAGGTGAATAGGACTATGCCAAATAAAAATTAAAGTGCTGAAATAATAAATAAATCAAAAATTTCAATCGCATTATTATTGAAAAATTGATTCAAACTAGTTCGTAGGACAACCTACACCCAAAACAAAGTTTAGGTAGGACAACCTTATTTCACAAACGGTTGTAAGAATAAAGATCTCAAACCAAGCAAGAGAAAATAAAGCTATCTATTACAAACATTACCACTTTTGCATAAATGAAATTACAAATTTTCTTCACAAATGCAAAAAGTAAACATTCACCACAACACTAAGAATTATAGTGGTTCGGTGTGTACAACAATTATTCTCAAACAGTCACACCTACTCTACTCCCAATAATCACTATCCATGTGATATTGGCTTTCACTATAAACAAGGTTTTCCCAGGGTCACCTTAAAACCTGATACAATTGTAATTTTAAAGGGCTATCACAAAAAACTCCTCTCTGAGAATTTTGTGGCTATCTCAGACAAACCGACAAATGAGATTTTCTGGCTATCTCAATAAAACCAAAATACAAAAGACAAAATATACTTATCTTCACGTTTGAAGATGTATCAATTGATGTAGCCGTGGAACCGCTTTTCTTGTCGTAGATTGTTCAATGTTCAGTCACAAAGACAAGGGTTCAAGGTTCTAGATTGATTTTAAATATATTCAAACTAAAGACCACTTGTTTGAATTCTTCGAGATCTCAAAGAAGAGTATCTACTCTCTTTTATAAAATGAAATTCAAGGAATAAGAGATCTAGGAATTAAAACAAATAAGCTATTTAAAATTTTATAAATACCGTGCAATAGCTTGAGTATAATAGGGGCTTCTATTTCTCTTGATGATGGATTTGATGTCCTTGAATTATATTTTCAGATTAAGAGAATGCCCCTATTTATAGGCAGAAAAATTGTTTCTTCAACTCGTCTAAGACATTTTTTGAGTCGTCTAAGAATCGAATTTTGTTCCAACAAATTTTCAAATTTGAGAGCGATTGAATAAAACAAAACTTCGATTGGTTGGAGGTCTTGCTCGATTAGTTCAGGGTGCTAAAATTTAGTTGTTGGATTTCGAGTCGAGCAACCCTTGACTGGTCGAAGGCCCCTCTTCGATTGGTCGAGCAGTCTGCACGACTGATCGAAGAAGTAACTGAAAAATCCATTTTTCTGAGTTTAAATTAGGATTGGTCAAAAATATCTTAGACTGGTCGAGCCACAACTTAGACTAGTCGAACCTTATCTTAGACTAGTCGAACTTTGGCCTAACATAAGCATAAAAACTCTTTTAAATTTATGTCATGAAAGAACCTAAGCATAAGGTCTTTCTAGGGTCTGTTATACCTGAAAAGACTAAACATTGAAGTAGATGGGATGCTTGAACTTCATGGAACTTGTTCTTCTACTTGATTCTTCAATAGAGCTTGTAGTTGAAGATGGAGCTTGATCTTCTACTAGATCTTCAGTAGAACTTGAACTCAATCATCTTGAACTTATTGAACTTCTATCTTGATCCACTACTTGACTTGAACTTTCCATCTTGATCCAGTATTTAACTTGAACTTTCCATCTTGATCGACATTAGACAGACCACTTCATAAGTTGTTTTGTCTAAACAAAATTTGACAAACAGAGGCATGCTTTATACAATATAGCACTTACAATATCCCCCTTTGTCAAATTCATGACAAAACACTTAATATTACAACAACTAGAATGACATTTTGAATTCCATCTTGTAGAAGATTTGGTGCAACTTTAATGAATGTGTAAAAAAAAAAAAAAAAACTTTACCACTCCCCCTCAATGTGAGCTTTGCCCTATCATGACATATACATTCCAATGCAAAACCCCAAGCATATATCAACATTAAGTATATAATGTACTTCAACATTCATTCATTCTACTCAGTTAGTAATTATCAATCCTCTCCCCCTTTTGTCACAAAATGACAAAGGGAAGATTACTCATGTGATTATACGCAATTAACCACAATAAAATTAGTAGAATAATAATAAGAAAATGCATAGAAACATGTCATTTAAAGGAGTTATCGAAAAGTCATCAAGAAGCGTTAAGAGAGTAGAGTTTGAGAGTGATATGCAAGCACACACAAAGTTAAAGTTATACAACCCAAATAAAATGTAAATTAGCCTAATCGGATCTAGAGGAAGATGGAGAGGTATGAAAGGATCAATCTGGTGAAGTCCCTTAGTAATGTGATGTAAGACCCGTATCCCAGTTCGTACTGTTCCGATGAATCCTGCGATCCTTTCCGTCGAAGTCCAGCAATCCGCGACTGATAACCGACGTTGCGCACGACCGTAAGTCGTTTTCTTTAGATTCGAGTTGGTTTAATCTGAGACCTATATCATTGCGACCGCACCGTCGCCGCGGTTCTAACGCCGCAACTCACGCACCAATCCGATACCCTGACCAAAAGACGTAAGTCGACGTTTATTTCGAAGAAACGCCGCGCTTTCTCGATCCCAAGAGAATCTCTACACCATGTCAAATCAATCCCATCAATCAATCAATCACATCAATCAATCAATCACTTCAATGTCAAGTACAAGCAACCCATGCTTTCTCTCTCCAAAGTCAACTCTTTCTTACCCTCTCTCTTACACCACCATACATGTCGAGTACACATCACACAACACTCACCCTTTCACCCATCACACCCATCTCTCACATCTCCTTACAACCCTCTCTCTCTCTTTCTCATTTCTCACCACAATCCTAAGCAACCAAAAAAATCCCACGTTGGGAGCTCTTCCATGAGAGAAAACAAACAAGTGTGAGGCCCACCTTTTCCATTCCAAAACCCTTCATCCTAGCCATCCATTTCCATCTCCACCATCAAAGAGGAGCACAAGGAGGGTGGCATTCCAATGGACCGAAGAGATCAACCGGTGGGTGCTTATTAGGCTAGTTTTTTTTATATTTTTATGATGGGCCAAGTGAGGCCTACCGATCAATGGTGTGGATCTCACTTTGGACCCTAGGTGTGGCCAATGGCCCACCTTGATCCTCATGATCATTCCATGATGGGGCCATTCTCCATGGACCCCATCATAATGTTTATATTTCCTTGCATAAAGAGGTCACATAGACCGTTCATTTTGGGTGGAGAGGGATCTCCACCGTTCATCTTTTATTTGGAGGGCCCATATGCAATGGGACCCATTGATGTATGATTGGATGTTTGAAACGGAGGGCCCATAATGTCGGGGTCCCTCCATCACGCGTGTCCCACTGTCTTTTTATTTTATTATTTTGTATGATATTATGGCCTTATGGCCCACTTGGATGGACCCCACCACAAGGCATAACTTTTATCCAAGTCATCTATAAGTGGGGTCCACTTCATATGTGTGTACCCACACCATCAAATCATTTGGTGGGCCACCTGAGTGGGGTCCACCTTGAATGCATGTGTTATACCCAACTATCCAGCGTCCCAGGGACGCTGGACGTAAACTGCAATGGGAAAACACAAATTTTTGCTTGGTTTACCAAGCTTTGGAGTGGGTGCTCATGTAGGCCCCACCTTGATGAATGTATTCAATCCAAGCCGTCCACCATTTTTCCCAGACTATTTTAGGCGTTGAGCCAAGAAGAGAAATGGATCCAACTTTCTGGTGGGCCAAACCCTTGAAATCAGTGATTTTCACCGTTTAAATGCACCTAAATTCTTCTACACGCCGAAAAATATCCGATATTGGACTTGTTGGGTCCATCTCTGGCCATGGAAATCAATAGACGGGGTGGATTTGGCTGAAGCAGGCCCCACACGTGAAAAACCTCAGAAATATAGGTTTTCAAAAAAAATAAAATAATAATAATATAAGGGTTGCAGCTTCCGCTGCTGCCGCTGACAGCGCCAGAGACGCAGGTGCTGCATGCGTGCAGCAGGCGTCCGTGCAGGGACCCACGGCCCCTCATGTGGGCCCCACCATGATGTATATTTTGTATCCACGCCATCCATGAGGTGGACCACCCCCTGAGGTGGGTCCCCTCCAAAAATCAGTCAGATCCAACGCTCGGGTGGCCCACATCACCAGAAACAGTGTGAATTGAACTCTACCATTGAAACCCATTTGGGGTCCATAGAAGTTTCAGATCAAGCTGAAATTTGTTTCTCCCCTTTGTCTGGGCCCACGTGACCTTATCAACGGATTGGATGGTATATAAACATTAGGGTGGGCCCCACGTGAGTGGACGGTGAGCCCTCCCTGTGCGTGCGGGTGTGTGCGTATGTGTGTATGTGTGCGCGTGTGTGCGTGCGTGTGTGCGTACGTGCTGTGTGCGTGCGTGCGTGTGGTGTGTGTGTGTATATATGTGTGTGGTGTGTGTGTGTATATATATATATATATTATTATATAATATATATTTGTTGGTGGGCCTTAGGGATTTTAATGGTGGAAATCATCATCACCACTTGAATTTTGGTGTGGCCCATTTGTTGAGGCCCACATTTGACGTATTTGTGGCCTGTTGTTAAGGCCCACCTTAATATTTATAAGGCCCATGTGATGGGGCCCATTCAATGTATTTGAGGCCCATGTTACAAGGCCCATTGTGATGTATTCAAAGGCCCGTGGGATATGGCCCATTGCAATTTACATAAGGCCCCTTTGATGTGGCCCACTTGATTTACAAAAGGCCCATATGATGCGGCCCATTTGATGAATATAAGGCCCATGGGTCGAGGCCCAACAGGATGTCCTTAGGGTCCATTGCAATGAGGGATTCCTCCATAGTGTGTGTAATAATGTTTGATGACAGGTTATGCCTTGGGAGAAATGTTGGTTTGACGTCCACGTTGTAAGAATAATGTTGGTTAAATGTCCGCATTATAACTCTCCCTAGGGCCCATTAGTAGGCCCACATTTGTTGATAGTTCACCATTTTATAACATGCTTAGTATAGCTCCATGATTCATACACATACGCATCATTTGTATGCTTGATATGAGGAATGTTTGATCATAGCATAAGCCGTTGGGCTGAGACATTTACGGGACTCTTTATGAGATAGAGTGCCCCACATGATCGCGTGGTACGCGTGAGATTGCTGCATGATTGTATGGTGTGAATCATGCATCTCGCATATGTGTGACTTGATCACTGCACGCCCTAGCGACATCAGGGTCGTGGCTCCACAGGCACATCGTGGATGGCCGTATCGGATACCGAAAATACTTTGTTCTAGCACTGTGGGCACTTAGGATGTCCTTGGGTGAAAGTCCCAGAACCTTTTTGGTACCAGGAGATGCTCCAACGTCTAAACCTAGTGGATACACGAGCGCCCGAGTGCCGAATACCAGTAGGCTGCGTCTCCCACTGTGTCGTGGTCGGTTGGAAGGGGGTGTGGCCTTATCCGCCTGAGTGAGGGGGCTATAAGCTAGGATGAGTTTGACCAGCTCGTAAATGTGTCCGATATCGACGAGCCGGGTAGGTATTGGTAGACTACTGGTCAGGCGGATAGTGTGGTCTCTTCCACTTGCTTGACTGTGCAGCTAGGGAGGAGGCAGTCAGTGTGAGGTGTATTAGACCCCGGTGATATCCAGAGAGGAACTGTACTGATATGTGTACTTATGAGTACTGGCACGCTTGCTTTGCATCTCGCATATGACATTTGGCTACATAGGCCTCGCATCGCATGGTCTTGGTATGACCGACAGCATTCATGTCTTGCATTACATAGCTTTAGTATAGCTGATTACATTCATGGACTTACCGCATATTTCCGCATTACTCTGATATTGTACACTTGGCACTCGCCTTACACACACTTTCACCACCCTCTAAGCTTTTGTAAGCTTATACACGATAGATGCGTGCAGGTGGCGTTAGGTTGCAGCAGCGTTGAGCTCGGAGCGTGCAGCAGTCTTCTGGAGCTTTTGGAGTTTTCTTTGATATCATTATATTGTATTTTCCTTCCCGCATTGTACTTAAAAGTTTTTGATATAGTGGATATGTGGTGTTGTTGTTTTGTGTCTTGGATATGCTTGTGGTTATGCTCCATTACAAAAAAAAATTCATGCTGAAAATCCTCCTTGTAGGATCCCAGGATCGGAATCTGGCGTATGGGCGCTGGGAGCTGAGAATGGGGTACTACGGAGGCTGTCGGCGCTGGATTCGGCGATTGGAAATTTTGCGAGCCCGGTTTCCGAGTTTGGGGCGTGACATGTGATGAAAATATTTTCGCAAATATTTCATAGATGCATTATGACTTTCTACCGAATTATCTTGGGATACCTTCAACTCAACAACTTTCTCTTCCAATGACTTGAACCGATCATCAACTTGGGAAGGTTAATAGGCTAGATCAGCTTGATCATTCGATTCATCAAGCTCGACAAAGATGTCGTCCATGGATGTGTCCTCTGGTATAGGAGCAGCTTCGTCTTCTTCTCCATCATCGTGTTGGCTGGGAAGGAATGTTAGGTTCATTTTATGTATATTTGTATTATCAAATGGTAGAGCCAACTCTGGTGCCTCGGTCGATGGAATGACAACATTGGAATAAAAAGCAATGCATGTCATAAGATAGGAAAAAGGTAACGACCCATGACCAGGATGGATACGGAATTGGATAATTAAATAACACATTAAGGAGGGAAGACAAATACACATACAAAACACAACAGAGTGAAGGATGCGAGTCATAAAGAGAGTAAGTTAGGACTTATTCCCAAATCGTGGATACACATTGGATGTGAAAATGCGATGTAAGACTCTATATTTAAGAAGCATCTGGTTAGCACGAAGGGTATTGCAAGAACTTCATTCAGTGTCAAAGTGACATAATTTGTGAGTGATCGCCCGTCGCTTAATATGTGTCATTTTCTCAGCAAAACTGGCAATAAGAATGCCATCATCATTGACGTTTACATCAAGTAAACCTAAAATCAGGTGGCTATCAATAGGGACTGTCCCCTCTCGAAAATTAATAGAAAATGTCAGATTTTCAAGGGACAAGTCGCTTATAGAAGCATACATGACTTGCGCTATGGAGCGGTAAGCTGTTCTACCCCAACCGAGAATATTTTCCCAACTAATTGCAGTAAGGATAGGCAAAAGATGGAATGGTGCAATGTGGTCTACATTCACAGTCCTTTCAATGATAATTTCCTTAGTGCAAAAATCTCTAACATGCTCTGAATCTTCTTCATGAGATTTAAAGTTCTCACCCTAATTGGAGTCAACCTGGAGGAGGAGCCGTTAGGGCCCTTGCGAGTAGCCTTCCTCTTAGTACGAAGCTCCATTTAGAGATTGCAAAAGAGAATATTATATATATATATATAATATATATATATATATATATATATATATAATATATATATATATATATATATATATATATATACACGGGTTGAGCTTAGATCAGATTTTTGCTCAAAAAGCCACTAAAGAAATGATGTAAATCTTAAATAAACCATAAATGGAAGATTAACTAGCCAAGATGAACCCAAATCTAGAAGAAAAATGCAAATAAACCACTTACAATGAAGATTTAAATATGGATTCATCGAGGGATGCACCGGCTAGTCGAGGAAGAAGAAGAAGAAAATTGAAATAGAAAAGTGGTTTTCCCCCTTTTAATGTGCAATCCCACGCACCTCGACTGGTCGAGTATGGTCCTCGACCTGTCGAAGGTTGACTGGTCGAGGATGTACTCGACCCGTCGAGCAGCTAAAAAAAAATATATTCAAAAAATTAAATTTATTTATATGTTTTGCATTTAAAAATTATAAACATATAATAAATAAAAATGCATAAACAACATGATTTAATTAATTAAAAGTACACAAACCAATATCATGTTTTGATTTAGAATATCTATTCCTTTCAAGCGATTTGGTCATAATGTCTGCAAGCTGCTTTTCAATCTGAATATATTCTAATGAAATACTATTGTCCTCAACTAATTCTTGAATATAATGATATCGAATGTCAATATGTTTCATACGAGAATGTTGAATATGATTCTTAGAAATATTAATTACGATTGAATTATCACAATATAATATCATTGTATCTTACGCAATCCCATAATCAACTAACATCCTCTTCATCTAGATCAGCTGGGTGCTAACATTGCCAGCTGCAATATATTCAGCTTCAGCTGTTGAGAGTGATATGGAATTCTGTTTCTTGCAGAGCCAGAAAACTAAACAATTCCCTACGTAGAAACATCCACCACTGGTATATTTTCTATCGTCGATGTTTCCTGTCTAATCTACATCGGTATATCTGACAAGTTGTACAGTTGTATCATGCGGATACCATAAACCTAAGTTAGTAGTACTTGTGACATATTTGATTATCCATTTAACAATGATTAAATATGATTCCTTAGGATCAGATTGATAGCTAACACATATTCCAACGCTAAAAGCAATATTAGGTCTACTAGTAGTTAAGTACAAAAGACTACCAATCATACTACGATATAAATGGGAGTCTATACTTTTACCTGTTTCATCCTTAGAGAGTTTGAGAGTTGTACTATTGAGGGTCAAATATTACATATTATCCTCCATTTATTACGTGGTTTTATGAACATGATAATGCTTAATATTTTATTTTAATCATGTTTGTGTTGCAAGGTGAATTTAAGAGCTTTGATTGAAAAGGATGCTAAAAGCATGAATTTAATGATCAAGAATCACCAAGGCAAAGGAGGGATCTTAGGAAACTAAGAACGGAGACTTCTCATGCCAAAGATCTAAGGAAACCAAGTACAATGGATGGAGAAAAGATTGGCAAGAGCACAAGTAAAACAACAGAAAAATTACCAATTTCGATGCTACCTAAGCCAACTTCGGTAGCTACCTAAAGTGCACAAAATAATCTAATAAGAAAACAACTTAATTTGGTACTACCTAAGCTTAATTCGGCACCACCGAAGTTAATTTTGGTAGCAACTTCGTTGGCACATTTTGCTACCTAAGCACTCTGCACATACAATTTCAGATGCAAAAAATTTCAGATACAACTTTGGTGCTACCGAAATCACGCAGAGTTGTTGTGTATGGCCGACGTAGATTGCGTAAACTAAGGCCTTTCGCAAGCAGTTCCAAAAATTTCAAGTTGGTGCGTAAGAGGGGGATGTAAAATTATAAATAGGAGTCCCTAGGACGTTCCTAGGCATCATCTATGGTCTGAGGAGTGGAGCAAAAGCATGGAGAATCGCCGCCAAGAGTCTTTCCTCCTCTTCCTTAGTTGTTTTTAGTTGTTTTTATGTTTTTCTTAAGAGATTTTAGTTCAATCATGTCTATGATTGGCTAAACCTCTTAGGTAGGGCTCGTAGCATGATTGAGATGTTTACTTTGCTTTGATTCATGTTTATGTTTGAACTTCATTGAATTCTAGTTGATTCTAAGGAATATTTTCAGTTTTTAATGGTTTGTTGTGACTCAAATTACAATAAGTCTGTGATAGCTTTAAATATCTTCTTTTCTATTTGAGATCATGGATTTGGTAAATCCCGTCGTTTGCCATTATCTCCTGGGCATGGTTGGGTGATGGAATCCCTTCCAATTCACCGCAATTCTCCTTCATTGAGGCTAGATCAATGAGAAGTTTAGAGATTTGACCATCTCTTTTTCTAACTAGAGAGGATAGGACTCTGATTCTAGTTGGATCTCTTGAATTAAGAAAGGTAGTGTCTCAATTGCTACAAGTGGATCCTTTGCACCCTAGTTCCTACGTTTAAATTTACAAGTTTTAATTACTTAAATCACAATTACTCTCCTCAATCATTCAGATTTAGTTTTAGTTCTTCATCTAGTTCTATTTCAAGTTGAATTCAGAAGATACGTACAAGATTAGTCCATGTGGATTCGACTTCGATCTTACCGAGATTATTACTACATCGCGACCCTGCACTGAGGGTTGTGAACAAGTTTTTGGCACCGTTGTCAGGGATTAATGGTTGCATTTTTCTGAGATTGACTAGTTTTGGAATTAGGTGAAGATTATGATTTGTTTACTTTCTATTTTTTAGGGTAGAGTTTTTTTGAATTATTTTTAAAAACTAACTTACTTTCTAATTCTAAGTTTAGAACTTTCCTAATTTGTTTTTAGAAACCTTCCTTTTTCATTTTTAGAAACTAGGTTGCTTTTTTTAGAAACTTTCCTTTTTAGTTTTAGAAACTAACTCTTCCTATTTTTAGAAACTTTCTTATTTCTTTTTAGAAACTAATTCACTTTCCTTTTTCTTTTAAGGGATCATAACATAGAAACTTTTAATTTGGTAACTTCTTTCTAATTCTCTCTCTTTCTATTTCTAGATTGCTGTTTTCTTTTTTCTTTTTAGGTTTAAGTTAGATTCTGTAATTAAGGTTGAGAGTGTTTCATGCCCAAGTAGGTCCGTGACAACACTCGATGTCTTTTGAGTGAAGGAGGATTAGTTAAGGGTTTATCTATCCATCATAGGATTAGACACCACTCAAAATCTTCGAAGTTAATTGAAGTGATGACTGCGAATCAACCGGCCAATTAACTTACGATCCAACCTCAACCTCGAGTTGAGGAAATCCAGGATGAGAATGAGGTGCATTAAACACCCCCGCCTCGTACTTTACGAGGCTATTTATAACCAGCAGGGGTGAGCATGCCCTCATGCATGATTTTTCCAGAAAATACGGGACATATGGACATCAAGCTAGGGGTGATCCAACTCCTTCCAAAATTCCATGGGCTTGAATATGAAAACCCATATCTACACTTGAAAGATTATGATGAGATCATAGCCACTGTATATTTTCCTCATGTGTCTGATGAGACAGTCAGGCTGAATCTCTTTCCATTTTCTTTGAAAGAGAAAGCTAAGACGTGGTTACATTCGTTATGTCCTCGATCTATTAGTAGATGGAACGATATGACAAGGGAGTTCATGAAGAAAAATTTCCCACACCATAAAACGAACACCCTCAGAAAGTCAATCATGAACTTCGCCCAAAAGGAAGATGAAACATTCTTCCAATGTTGGGAGTAGTTCAAGGATCTCGTCAGTTCATGCCCATAACACAGTTTTGAAACGTGGCGCATTACATACTTTTTCTATGATGGACTGACATCTTCCATGCGCCAATTGGTTGAGACAATGTTCAATGGGGAATTCATGAATAAAAACGTCGATGATGTGTGGGATTATTTGGACAAACTTGCTGAAAACGCACAATCATAGGACGTCTCCCCAAAACCGAGCACCACCTCTAGGCCCAATCAATCAACGAAAAGGGGTGGAATATACCTTTTGAAAGAGGATGATGATATCAATGCTAAAGTGGCTAATCTCATAAGGAAATTCGAGGCCATAAAACTAAAGAAGGATAAGGCTAAGGAAACTGTTTGCAGTATTTGTACTTGCAACATTCACACAACTGAAAATTGTCCAACAATACCTGCTTTTCAAGAGGTATTGAATGAGCAATCTAATGTCGTGAACAATTACCAAAGGCCTTTCAATGGACCTATCTCCAATACATACAATCCTAGTTGGAGAGATCATCCAAATTTTAGTTGGAGGAATGGACAAACTGCTACTCCTCAAGGATTTCCTAATCAAATTCCAAATCAAGGGTAACCTCAAGAGGAACCGGTTCAAAATTCCACATAAACTCAGGAGCTTACCTAAGCAATACGAGAACTTAAAAATTTATGCAAAAGATGGATTTACATGTTACGGTTATAGAAAAGGAGATGTTCCTGCTCAACCTTTCCCTAATCATAAACCGCAATATGAAATAAGTGATCCAAGCTCTTCAAATCAAATGGAGCAAGCTAAGTCTATTACTACTCTTAGAAGTGGGAAGATAATGGACAAATCTATTCCGGTAAGGGCTGAAAAGTCTAAGGACTCGGAAGTAGATGAAATTGATAGACCTAACAACACTCCATAAGAGTTATAACCGGAACTTTAAGGCAAGTCAATTGCTCCATTTTCCCAATGGTTGATTGCACCAAAACCTCTTTCTAACTCTCAAGATATTATAGAAGTGCTGAAACAAGTGAAGATCAACATTCTTCTATTGGATGACGTAAAACAAATACCTTCATATGTCAAATTTCTGAAAGACTTATATACGACCAAAAGATGACAAAATATTCAAAAGAAAATCTTTCTAACAGAAAAAGTGAGTGTCATCCTAAAGCAAGATGTGCCACAGAAATATAAAGATCTCGATAGCCCAATCATTGCTTATGTAATTGGGAATTACTGGATTGAGCACACACTTCTTGACTTAGGAGTGAGTATAAATCTGATTCCTTACTCAGTCTACGAACAACTGGGTCTAGGTGAATTAAAACCCACCCGGAACATGTTACAACTTACCAATCGCTCGGTTCGAGTACTGAGATGGATAATTGAGGATGTGTTGGTCCAGGTTGACAAATTCTACTACCCGGTAGATTTTATCATCCTGGATACTCAACTCATCGTGGACATGAGCACTCAAATTCCTGTCATTCTTGGTTGCCCATTCCTTGCCACATCAATTGCAATCATTAATGCAGGAATGGAGTCATAAGTTTATCTTTTGAAAATATGACATTGGAGTTAAATATCTTTTTCAATATGGGCAAAAGTTAGAGGATGATAACGATTCCCACGATATTAACATGATTGACTCTTTTGTGGAAGATGGAACACTTTTAACCTTATCATCTGACCTTCTAAAGACGTGTCTGGCCCACTCTCATGATTTTGATGATGATATGATTAGGGAGATGGGGACCATGCTGGATACTGTGCCGGTACTTGAAGTTAACCGGTGGAGGCCACAATTTGAAGAATTGCCCCAAACTGATGTAATGCCTTTACCGTTTAACCTCAAGGCACCCAAGCTTGACCTAAACCTTTGCCCTCTGATTTAAAATATGTCTATTTAGGTCAAGATAAGACATACCCGGTGGTGATTTCTTCCCACCTTAAGCAGGAACAGGAGAGTATGCTCATCTCTACTCTCATTGAGCATAAAGGAGCCCTTGGATGGTCGATTGCGGACCTCAAGGGAATTGACCCTTTGATTTGTACTCACCGTATTTATCTAGAGGATAATCCGAAGACCTCTCGGCAACCACACGTAGATTAAATCCAAACATGAAGGAAGTGGTTAAAGCTGAGGTTGTTAAGCTATTAGATGTGGGTATCATATACCCTATATCGGATAGCCAATGCGTGAGTCCAACTCAGGTGGTTCCTAAGAAGTCCAGAATCATCATAGTAGTCAATGCCAACAATGAAATCATGTCAACCAAAGTTACTAGTGGTTGGAGAATATGCATTGACTACATGAAGTTGAATACCGTCACTAGGAAGGACCACTTTCCTCTGCCATTCATTGATCAAATCTTGGAAAGGCTAGCTAGTCAATCGTACTATTGCTTCATTGACGGGTATTCAGACTACAACTAGATAGAGATAGCCCTTGAAGATCAGGAAAAGACCGCATTCACATGTCCCTTTAGCACATTTGCTTACTAAAGGATGTCATTCAAACTGTGTAATGCATCTGCTACTTTTCAGTGATGCATGTTGAGTATTTTTTCTTACATGGTGGGGTAATATTTAGAGGTCTTCATGGATGACTTCTCTGTCTTTGGTCCATCCTTTAACGATTGCTTGAAAAATCTTAAATGTGTATTGAAGCGATGTGAAGAAAAGAAATTGGTACTAATTGGGAGAAGTGTTATTTCATTGTTCGTAAGGGAATTGTTCTTGGACATATAATCTCGTCCAAGGGAATTGAGGTAGATAAAGCTAAAATTAATCTTATCTCTACCCTACCTCCACCCAAAAACATACGAGACATGCGATCCTTCTTAGGACATGCTGGATTTTATAGAAGATTCATAAAGGACTTTAGTCACATCTCTCCTCCATTATGTAATCTACTTCAAAAGGATGTTCCATATGAGTGGACTAAGCAATGCCAAGAAGATTTCTCTAAGCTCAAAGGCATGTTGACTACCGCATCTATCATGCAGCCACCTGATTGGAACATTCCTTTTAAACTTATGTATGATGTATTTGACTATGCTATTGGGGCGGTGTTAGGCCAAAGAAAAGAAAAGAAACCCTACGTCATTCATTACACAAGTAAGACTCTAAATTCGGCCCAACTGAATTACTCTATTATGAAAAAGGAACTCTTGGTTGTGGTATTTGCTTTGGACAAATTTAAATCTTACTTGATTGGATCTAAGATCATCATCTACACCGATCACGCGGCACTCAAGTACCTTCTTTCTAAGAATGATGCTAAGCCTCACCTGATAAGATGAATCCTCCTACTCTAGGAATTTGATTTTGAAATAAAAGATTAGAAGGGAGTAGAAAACGTAGTGGCTGACCATCTTTCGAGACTTGACCTCCCGATTCCCTTGAGACGACACCTATAAATAATATGTTCCTTGACGAACAATTATTTAAAGTCTCATACTCACCTTGGTTTGGTGATATTGCTAATTATCTTGCCATATGTTTCGCCGAGGTACGCAAATTCTTCTGAGATGATCCATATTTATATAAATATTGTCCAGATCAGATTCTAAGGAGATGTGTGCCAGACAATGAACACCAAAGTGTCATCTCCTTCTGTCACTCTCAGGCCTGTAGTGGTCACTTTTCTGCTAAAAAGATCATAGCCAAGATTCTAGAGTTATGTTCAGGGACACTCATGAGTTTTACAAAACTTATGAGCATTGTCAAAAATTGGGAGCATTGTCCCGTCGAAATATGATGCCTTTGAACCCCATTCTGATCATTAGAGCATTTAATTGTTGGGGCATCAATTTCATGGGACCATTCCCCCAATCTTTTGAAAATTTATACATTTTTCTAGTTGTATATTATGTCACTAAATGGGTTAAAGTGATCCTGTGCCGAAATAATGACCATCAGACAGTCATTAAATTTTTAAAAGAGAATATCCTTTCCCGGTTCGGAACGCATCGGGCCATCATTAGTGATGGAGGCTTACATTTCTGTAATAGGCCATTTACAAACTTAATGAAGAAATATGACATCTCTCATAAGGTGAGCACTCCATACCACCCACAGACAAGTGGACAAGCTGAGATTTCCAACCGAGAGATTAAACATATCTCGAAAAAAATGGTTAACCCTGACCGCAAGGATTGGTCAATCTACTTGACCGATGCTTTATGGGCTTACCGTACTGCATTTAAGACTCTCATTGGAATGTCTCCCTTTGGACTTGTCTATGGGAAAACTTGCCACTTACCTATGAAGCTGGAACATAGAACCTACTGGGCTATCAAAATTTTGAACTTCAATTTGGACAACGCTGGCTTGCTGTGGAAACTTCAGTTGAATGAACTTGAAGAAATCCAGAATGACGCATACGAGAACTCGAGAATTTACAAGGACAAGATGAAGGTGTTCCATGACAAGAATATCCTTTGGAAAATATTCTTGATTGGCCAAAAAGTCCTTTTGTACAATTCTCGGTTACATCTTTTTCCGGGTAAACTTCGATCTCATTGGACCGACCCTTTCAAAGTTACTAATGTCTATCCTCATGAGGACGTCGAGATAGAGAATCCGAACAATGGCAATGCTTTTAAAGTAAATGGACATCGGTTGAAGCCATTTATTGAGAAATTCGATTAAGAGGATATGTCCATATCTCTGAATGATCCTATTTACCAGGATTGACCTCCTAGTCTGATAGTAGTGTAGTTAGGTTTATTGTCTTCCTCTGTTTTAGGATAGTTTGCTTATGTTTGGGTCTTTTGTGCTAACCCATTTTTCACACTAAGATCATTAGAAAAGCCTCAAAATTTCTTCTTCAGGTACTATCTTCCTATCACCTCCCTTGTCTTTTCATTGTCTCTTTCGCATTACATGCTTATTTCTTTTACATTGAGGACAATATAGATTTCAGGTTGGAGATGGGAGATTAGGTAAACTAATCAGTTGTTTTTGTTAGTCTTTGAGTAAAAATTGTGAAAAATTGAAAAAAAAAATCAAAGTTTAAGATGCTTAATGTTAATGATTTATGTTTCTTGAATTCAATTATTTGGAGATTTCAAAGTGAGTTCGAATTATTAATTCATGATTAGGAGTTTTAAACATTAATCGAGTCATGATGTCATATGTCACATCTAGCTTTCACATTAAAGTTTTAATCAACATTGAATTGTTAATTGGGTGATTAATTAGCATGAAAGAAACCAACCTGGGGAATTTGTCCATCACGTTCGAATATATATATATATATATATATATATGTAACAATAATACCCAGCTAAAAAAAAAATAGTTGTCTTCGAAAAGGCCATCTATTAAAGATCTTTAAAAAGGTTGATATAGCATGAAAGTCATCGATGGAAAAATTAAAAGCTGAAGGAATAAAGGAGAATTAAAAGATGAACTTTAAGGCAAGTTTTGTTTTAGGTTTTGGTTTTCCTAAATGCTCTTTTGATTATCAGTGTTATCATGAAAATAAAGAATTGAACCTTTGATTGTGATAAGTCTAGACTTCATTACGCACCTATATAACTCAATGTTTGGAATGGTTCTAATTGGAGGATTAATGCTTTGAAGTTGATTATGAAGTTACCAAGTGCTAGAGTTTAGGAGAGAATAATGCTCAACATTGATGTATTTTAAAACTCTATTATCTGGATTGTTTTTGAAACCTCTTGAGCTTATAGAAATTATATAATGGTTTTCAAAATATTTTTTCGCATACTTTGCACGGGACTAGCAAAATGTTGGTCGAGGATTGTGTTGAGGGTCAAATATTGCATATTATCCCCCATTTATTACTTGGTTTTATGAACATGATAATGCTTAATATTCTATTTTAATCATGCTTGTGTTGTAAGGTGAATTTAAGAGTTTAGATTGAAAAGGATGCTAAAAGCATGAATTAATGCTCAAGAATCACCAAGGCAAAGGAGGGATCTTAGGAGACCAAGAATAGAGAATTCCCATGCCAAAGATCTAAGAAAACCAAGTACAAAGGATGGAAAAAAAAATTGGCAAGAGCTCAAGTAAAACAGCAGAAAAACAGTCAATTTCGGTGCTACCTAAGCCAACTTCGGTAGCTACCTAAAGTGTATAAAACAGACCAACAAGAAAATAGCTTAATTCGATGCTACCTAAGCTTAATTCAGTACCACCGAAGTCAATTTTAGTAGCAACTTCAGTGGCACATTTTGATACCTAAGCACTCTGCACATACAATTTCATATGCGAAAAATTTCAGATACGACTTCGGTGCTACCAAAATCGACTTCGGTGGTACCGAATTAAGCTATTTTCAAAGTTGTTGGGCAGGGCCGACGCGGATTGCATAAATTAAGGCCTTTCGCAACTATTTTTCGAAAATTTCAAGTCGGTGCGTAAGAAGGGGATGCACAACTATAAATAGGAGTCCCTAGGATGTTCATAGGCATCATCTAGGGTTTGAGGAGTGGAGTAAAAGCGTGGAGAACTGCCATCAAGAGTCTTTCCTCCTCTTCCTTAGTTGTTTTTAGTTGTTTTTATATTTTTCTTAAGAGATTTTAGTTCAATCATGTCTGTGGTTGGCTAAACCTCTTAGCTAGAGCTAAGAAGTGAAGTTTGTAGCATGATTGAGATGTTTACTTTGCTTTGATTCATGTTTATGTTTGAACTTCATTGAATTCTAGTTGATTCTAAGGAATATTTTCAGTTTTTAATGGTTTGTTATGACTTAAATTACAATAAGTCTGTGATAGCTTTAAATATCTTCTTTTCTATTTGAGATTGTGGATTTGGTAAATCTCATTGTTTGTCATTATCTCCTGGGCATGATTGGATGATGGAATCCCTTCCAATTCATTACAATTCTCCTTCATTGAGGCTAGATCAATGAAAAGTTCAGAGATTTGACCGTCTCTTCTTCCAACTAGAGAGGATAGGATTCTAATTCTAGTTGGATCTCTTGAATTAAGCAAGGTAGCGTCTCAATTACAACAAGTAGATCCTTGGCACCCTAGTTCCCACCTTTAAATTTACAAGTTTTAATTACTTAAATCACAATTAATCTCTTCAATTATTCAGATTTAGTTTTAGTTCTTCATCTAGTTCTAGTTCAAGTTAAATTCAGAAGATACATACAAGATTAGTTCCTATGGATTCGACCTCGGTCTTACCGAGATTATTACTACATCGCGACCTTACACTTGGGGCTATGAACATGTACTCATAGAAATATCAAACTTTTTTCCATTCTCAAACCCAAATTTCTTTAGAAGATTCAAGGTATACTTGGTTTGTGAGATGAATATTCCATCTTCCTATTGTTTTACTTGTAATCAAAGAAAGTAATTCAATTCTCCAACCATACTCATTTCAAAATTGGATTTCATCAGATCTTGGTCTATAATTCTGCAATTGCTTCCATCTGCAAAAGTAACTGATCTGTCGTTTACTTCTTTGAAGTTGGTGAATATTGTTTTATCACCTATCATATGTCTTGAACATTCACTGTCCAGGTACCATTTTGAATGGCTAGAGGCTTTGAAGGTTGTGTGGGAAACAAGACATGTAACCTTTGGAACCCATTTCATTATGGTTCTGGGTTTAGGAGTTCCATTGGATTTTCTCTGTTTTTGGGAGTTGGAATTTCTCCACATTCTTTTAAATCTGATTCCATCTGAGTTGGATTTTAGAAGCTCTTTGAGTAAGTTCATGATTTTTTCGGCTAAAGGTGATTTATTATATCTTTGATTTCTATAGATGATGACAGTTGAGTTATTTTTAAGAACTTGAAGAGATTTTGAATTTTTGAAATTATTTTGACAAAAATCTCTCAAATTCTTACCTTCAGAGTTTGAATATTCTCCTTCTATAAATATAGGAGATGAATTCTTGTTTTTCTAAGAATCATTTTTTATATACCCCAGACCTGATTTGTCACCACATTTTGTGGATGAGGTTAACAAATTTTCTAGTTTTGGGTCTCCGTGGGCATATATCCAAGTATCCTTAGAACTCAAAAGGGAAGAAACTTTGAGTTTTAGTTTCTCATTTTTAGTTCTGAGTTTCTCTAACTCAGAGGTTTTGAAATTTAAATGTAGTTTTGTTTTTTCAAAACAATCT